>OY728126.1:920181088-921480375 GCA_963277665.1 Viscum album | reverse complement strand
TACACGCCGTGATAGTTCCAAGAAATAGAAAATAATAAAGATATGTTAATCTTATAAACATTTAAGGTTGGACTGACACACCTATAAATAGATCTCCTTGGCGGAAACATTGGGATCATTTTGGATCAACTACATAAGACCACCACTAGACGAAGGTGCACTTGTTAATGCATTTTAATCTTCTATATTTTTTATATATTATTTTTCTACAGTTTCTCATGGTTACCATGGGAAGGAGATTTATAAATTTCAGGGCATGAATAATAAATTGGGATTGAATTTACAAGGTATTTTATATTTGATTTCAATTTATGTTGGGATTTCACATCTTTTATTCATTTCTTTCTCTTTCATAATTTCTTTTTTCATGATCATTATGAGAGGGGTTGGGGAATGGGATTAATTTATACTTTTATTTGATAAAGAACATTACCAGTTATTATTTAATACATATTCCTAAATTCATATCTAGAGTATTTCATAACCCTATGTTTAAATATAGTTTCGAGTTACCCATTCATTTTAATCCGAAGAACCTGACCATAAGAAAAGGAGAACTTGGGTTCAAGAGAATTTTTCATGAAAATTGCACTCAGTAGGACCTGATTTTGATGATTGAATAAATAATAATTATTTATTTATCAATTTTTCATTCCATGAGCCTCGATTCATTACAACACGACACCCATATTATATTATCTTCTCCCCAATTATTCAAAAATCACATGCTATAGAGTTTATATTTTTTTGCTACAAAATCGAAATTAGTTTAGTTGTTAATATTTTAATTAATATTTTCTCTATCCCTATCTCTGTTGGTTCGACCACGGGCTTCAAAATTATATAATACACTATATGTTAGTTCTTTTTTAATTTGTGTAGTAAATTTCGAAATTTGGTAACCCGACGGGATGTAACGCTGCCCATGGGGATTTTAGTATACTACCATATGGCATGTTATATCATTAATTTACATTATATCATTTTATAAAATGTTTAAATTTTTGTTATTATTTCATATATATCATGATTAGAAATTTTCTCAATTAAATATTTTCTCATGTCACTTTTATTTCTGTGAGATATATGTTATATTAACCACTTATACTTATTTTGTGGCATATATAATTCCTAATTACATTATATATCACAAATTTTCTTTATTTTATGATAGAAAATTATTAAATTGATCTTATAATTTCTTGTGGACTATGATTCAAGAGTTACTCAGGTAGTAATGGTTTTATCATCTCACTTGTATTTCAGTGTGATTTATGTCTTTTTATCATCAATTTGTTTTGTGTGGTGTATATTCTATCCATGAATATATTCTATGATCTTATCTATAAATTTAAGTCTATATACATATTAATTTTACATTATCTCATTCATTATGTCTATGATGAAGATGTTACCAAATTGATAAAGTGATTTTGTCTCAATTTTCCTTATTTGAGACATGTGCCATGTTATGCACCTATATTCTTCCCCGAAGTGTATATACTACCCTTTGAAATGATATATCATGGGAGTGAATATTTTAGTTATTTTTAATTACTCATGTAATTTCATTTTCTAAATGGTTATTATGATTCGATGTTGCCAAGTGGTAATTTGTTTTGCAGCAATATCAACATTTACTAGAAATGTTTATGATTATAATTTCTTTAATGAAATATTATGATAAATGATTAAATAAAAACACATCAATTTTATTTTCCTCTATTTATTTAAGATATATTCATGAATTCTTACCATTTCCCCTGATTGTTACATTCTATAATTAAGAAAATGTATTTATGAAAACTATACTATACGTCTAATTTTTTGTTTGGAATATATGTTCTTTCAATAATGTAGTTTTGAAATTTGTTTCCAAAAACTCATTACTATTATACTATTATTTTTAAATTAATTTTTCACCTATGTTTTACCTTTTGTAAACAAACTTCCAAAATGAATCTTTTTATCATTTTCCATTGAAAAAACTTTTCCAAACTTCTTAAGGAATAAAAAGAATTTTTAGCTTGTATGGACCTGCCCACCATCATAACTATCATTTCAATGAAGTTTAATGTTTACATTCACAAGAATATTTTTAAATATGATATTTTTCTAATATTCTAGAAAATATATTGATTTTCAAGTGGGGTTCAATGAAAATAGTTTACAACAATGTTTTATGTGTAAAAGTGTTTTAAATATTTTTTCAGAGATTCCATTATATGTTTTCCGATTGGTATTTTCAAAGAAAATAAATTCAATGATTTTAATATGTCTTTACATGTTTTCAAAACCACTTTCTCAAACATGGTTTCCCATATTATTTAAATACATCATTATTGATTTAATAATATTTTCAATGAAAAAGGTCTTAAAAATGTTTTCCACCATTATTTATAATTTTTCATGACTTGTTCAATGGAAATGGTTTTTAAAATATTTTAAAAATTATTTTAGAAGATTTAATATATTTTTAAAAGTAATTTTTTTCAAAATTTATTATATTTTTAAAAACATCTTTCAAATGAGAAAATTTATTTTCCTTAATAAATGTTCTAAAAAAAATTATATAGCCTTCATTATAAGAAAATAGTTTATGAACAGGTATTTTGAAAATGATTTTTCAGGAATGTAAATTTTTCATAAGAAATCTTTCATGGGATATTTCTTAATCCATATCCATATAAGATGAAATAAATTTATATAGTTTATGATCACCGAGGATATGTTCCATGAATACAATTCAAACTCTTTCATATGGAATTATATTTATGAAAATCAATTCTCTTCAATGAGTTATATGTATTTGAAACCTAGATATTTTTATGGGTTAGGATTTGATGAAATTATTATGTGACCAAAATATTTTCCATAGGTAAGGAAGTGGTCAAATTTTTAGGATGCCCATTTCATTTCATGGGTTATGACATGATTTTTATAAAACGTATATGTTTTTATTTATTATGGTATGATTCATGTTTTATTAATTTGTGGAACATGTATGTATGAATTTATTATATGATAGGTGGGACCTATATATAACTATAATGTATTGGGTAATGATTTATTCCCCATATATAATAATGGGAAACAAGTTAACATGATTGATCCATAATGAGATACTGGTGTGTCCGGATCTAAAATGGGAAAGAGGTGTGTCTGCATCCACTGTGGGAGGATAGGGAAATAAAATCCACTATAGGAATATAGGGAAACCTGAGCCACAATCGGAAGAAGGGGTAACCTGAACCATTATATGTAAAGGACTACAAATGGGGATGGTGGTGTTTCCTAACCAGTAGGTGTATTCCTCATGAAGTTCCCTGATATGATTTTACATGGTTCCTTGACTTATAGGGAATGTTTTTATATGATTATGTGAAAACTACAATTCCATTTATTATAACAATTTTATACTATCATGAATCAGGTTATTTTATTTCTTTATGATTCTTGTCTTATGAAATTCAATTATTTATGCCATAACTCATGATTATGATATTTGATATGAATATTATGATATTCTATTTTCATGATCAGGTTCTCATACCCATATGATAATATAATGCTTATATATATTTCTTGTTTACACGTACTGGGCATCTATGATCACCTACTTCATATGTCTCAATTCCACATGATTTGAAGATTGGTTTTTTAGGTCTGATTACTAAAGTGAATGGTCCTCAATAGAGATGTTGAAGATCTTTCACAAAGTTAGAGAATTATATATCCATGATTTTGAAGACACTAAACTATTATGGTCTTAGGGAAGGTATTACTTAATGTTTATAATATTAATCTAAAATTATTAAATATCCATGTATTTTAATTGTGGGTTATTATAAATTTCTTAAATAGACAATGTATATTTTTTCCAACTGAATACAAAATATTTTGGATTTTCTAAAGCCAGAAATCATTAAATCTTGATCATTACGAAATCTTATAAAAAATTCTTCATCATATTTTATTAATGTTAAAATATTATTATTTATTATCATATGAGAACCCATCCTCGTATAATAATCCATATTCCACCACAACCTTTTTATGTAAAAGAAATTGTATCCCGGAATAATTATCCAAGAAATTGATTAGTCCGACCCAAATTCCCAATACCAAAGGACAATTTATTGAATAAATACTTCATTTTTATTATAAATATAACACCTAATAATAAATCATTATTAAATTATTATATCAAGCTCACAAGTGAGTAAAATAAAAAATCAACATAAAATAAAAGTAAATCAATTTTCATACCTATATTGTAACTCCTTATATACATTCTTGACAATTTATAAAATAATTTTAACACTCTAAAATTAAAATCACATCACAAAGAATAATATTAAATTTATATTCATAAATAATGTTGGTGATTAAATTAAAAAAATTAACAATTAATATAGTTAAATTTTTTATAATTATAAACACAATATATTTTAATAATGAATTACAAAGATGTAAAATTTCCATAATATTTCATAATATAAAATTAATGTAAAATAGGTATTTAAAAAATATTACATAATATTAAATATAAATAGTAAAAAACCTTTTTAAATTTATAATACATGAATTATAATTTAAAAATAAAATATTTATACAGAAACTATAAGGGTAATTTATATATGGTTTATAAATTCAAAATTATTAAAAAATATAAGGAAGTTTATATTTAAATTTTTTATTTAATTAGAATTGTTCACATTTAATGTTTCTTGTTTCATAAATTATATAAACCATATAAAAATGTGTTTTGAAAATTGATATTTGAAGCATTTAATTATATTACATTTTTTAAATTTAGTTAATTATATTATATTCCATTATAATGTTATAATATAAAATATTTTCATTTAATTGGTCATTATATATTTCTGAAAAATTCATTGTAATGTAAATTAGTAGGGACTTTGGTAAAGACCCGTAAAAAATCAGTGTAATTTTTTTCTTAATTTTATTAGGGATTTTACGAGAACGCAGTTTCTGACGTCACTTGATTCCGAGGCCCGGTGTGCCCGGAATCAATTTCCGAAGTTTGGCTTGGGTACGTTCAATGAACGAATGAGCGGGGTTTCCTAACTTTTGAACCGGTGCTCAGAATCGCAATCTGAGGGCACTGATGAAACCGCAACACTGGTAATTGGTTAAGAGGACCATTAGTGAAGATGTGTTTTCTCGATAGGAGTTGTTAAAAATTTGTGAATTAATAATGAATTGAATAAAAAATTGTGGAACAATTTTTTATTAAATCTTTATCCTAGTGGTTATATCCAATATGGGGTAGTTAGGATGGGACCCACAAGCCCCTAACTACACATGAGAGGATTAAAGGTGAGGTGGGGCCCTCACGAGCCCCCACCTATTCACTTTCCCCAAAAATCTATAAAACCCCCCTCTTTAATTTTGTAACTCATTTTAAATTGAGTAACCTTCCTTTTCTTCTCTCTCTCCTCTCATTAATGTGCCAACGCCTTAAATTAATGAGTTAAGATTCCTAATTAATTTATTCATTTGAAATAATTTGAAATGCATGACTTTTTTTATAATATTGGGGAGACTAATGTTTTATTTGCATTGGCAAATATTGGTTGGGAGACTTTGGGAGAATTAGGAAGAACGACAATCTGTCATCGACGAACGCCGACTCCACCGAAGATCATCGACGTGTTTACCTTCTTCCTTCATTCGAGGCAAGAGCATGAGGTGACACCCATGAGGAAAGCCGATTTTCTTCATCTTCCTTCGTATCAAGGGAGAAGACGCAGCCCGCATAGAACATCATCAATGTCTTTCCTTACAATGTTGACGAAGCGACGCTACGAACCACGAACGACACGAGGTAGGGGAATTTATTTGGTATTCACTTTATATTTTGAGAAAATAATGATTATCACGGACCAACCATTTCCAGGTTGATCCACAGATCGTTCGTTCATGCGGGTTGATGTTGAAATTTATAATTTTTTTCCATGAATTATTTCTTTGTCGTACGTCGACTTCTATTTGTTGGCAGCTTGCTATCATTATAACGGGAGGAGGTCGGACCGCAAAAACACGAATGACCATTCTCCCCCTTGTTGTTGAATATGTTGCAGCACGAACGAAGGCGGCACAGTGCAACGGCACCGCCCGGAAACATTGAGAATTACGGCAAGGATGTGTGGCACCGTCACGCCGCGCCGTTGAGGCCGAACGAAATCGAGGATGGAGTCGGGGCCGCGGAGGTGATTCGAAGACTCCGCTGGTTGAACGTTGAGCGCGGATTGACGGGTGACGACCAACAGGGTCTCAAAGTCTTTTTTGAAGCCTCCGCAGTGAAGGTCGGGTCACGGGGGGACCGTTGGCGATGGAGGCGAGAAAAACGGTCCACCGGAGTGCGTCCAGTGGTCCGCGGAAGGCGGCAGCGGCAGCACGCCGCCAGAACAGGAACTGCCACGGCTGATCCGGGGCGGGGGGTCGAACCGGAACGGCTTAGCCGTTCCGGAGGCCCAGCGGCACAGCTTTAAGCCGCGCATGTTTGTCGTCTGCGGGGGGTTGTAAGCCCCCCTCACCCGCTGGCTACGCGGGCGTCGCGCCGCACCAGTGCCAGCGCTAAGCTGGGCCACCCAGGTCGGGCCGGGCCGCGCCCAGGCCGGGCCGGAAAAGGACCCGGGTCGGGTCGACCCGGTTCAGGCCGACCCAGGGGGGTCTCTGGTCTGGTCGGACGGGGCCCGAACCCCCTATTTGCAGGCAGTTTCTGTTCAAATGCCAATAACATGTGCTACAAACCTCCGATCGATGAACCGTTAGTTGAGATGTGATCCCTGGATCGAGATGTTAGTTTTGGTATATTACACTCACGGTTTCGGAAAACCTTGGGTATGGTAGGGTTGGTTCGAATACGAGACCAATCGGGCCCTTGGAGCGAAAACAGATATATCTTGAGCAACATATGTCTGATTGACCTGCCATTGACAATGTTGGAGTCCTCTTGATGAGACGAAACTTTTGGAATACTTCGAACGTGGGTTGGACGCAGATGGAGTATGACCGGGTTGGATTATACCCGAAATCCAACCGGGTCCCTAGAACGGAAAAGCTGATATCATTCAGACAAATGTCCATTTGACGAACCATCAGCGGTGTTGGTGATCACGTTGAGAACGTTCCCTATGATTATACCCTATGAGAGTTCGGGGTACAGTTGAGATACGGCCGGGTTGGTTCCCACACGAAACCAACCGGGTGCCTGGGATGAAAAATGCTAATAACTCACAGACCGGGCGTCCGATTGACGCGCCATTTGTTGTGTTGAGACCCCTATGACGAGGCAGTCCTTTGATATACTTCCTTGTGGGACATTGTGATACATGGAGTATCGACCAGTAGCTCTTGGAACGGACCCTCCCAGATATTAATGTGCGGAGTACGGAGACCGTGTAGCCGACTGAGACTTGACGACGGCTGATCGATCGACTCGGTGAGTTTTGGATAGCCCAGTGGGGAGTGCTTGGTTGTAGCGATAGACCCACGGCAGAGGAGCTCATGGTTGTAGCAAAAAACCCCCGGTACTCAACATATGGAGTACATCTAGAGGCTATGAGGGGGAGCACTTGGTTGTAGTGGCAGACCCATGGCGGAGGAGCGCTTGGTTGTAGCGGCAGACCCGCGGTACTCAACAGAAGGAGTACCTCTGGAGGCTTTGAGGGGGAGAGCATGGGTGTAGCGGCAGACCCATGGTTGGAAAGGCTTGGTTGTAGCAGCAGGCCCACATTACTCGACAGGTGGAGTACCTCAACAGTCTTAGTTTATTACCTCAGAGTCGTGACAGGATCCATGTGCACTCCAGAGACGGGGCTCTTCAGCAGTTACGATTTTGATAATTGGAAATCGTGGGTCGAGCTGAGTCTATGACCTTTGTGAGTACCTTATGATTGATATGGTTCACTTGATAACTTGGTTATATGTATGGGAATATACCTGGGTAGTGGTTATCCGTTGATTTCATAATCTTTGTGTTTCCTCATGACTTAGATGTGTTATTTGATAACATAGGTAGATGTATGGTCATATACTTAAGTAGAGGTTATCTGTTGAGATATTTCATTGTTGTTACCCATGTTGGATTTAGTGAGACCTTGACGATATCAGGGTCCCAACAGATTATCATTATACTCACCCCTTCACTGTCTTTGCCCGCACTTCTTTGTGTTGGTTGCAGACGACGGGCAACGTTGACAGAGGCCGAGTGTTCGAGGGCTGGACGGTACCCAGAGGTGGACCTCAGGATGAGTCAGTATCCGTAGGTGGAATTCACGGCGAGGTGATACTCAGAGGAGGTCGACATGAAAGAGCGTTGTAGTGGCTATATGTACCTACCCTTCAGGTAGGATTCGTGGTGGACGATCCAGGAGCTGCGCTTTCTGTACCTACCCTTTATGTAGGATCCTTGGTGGACGATCCAGGAGCGTCTTGTCACCTTCTGGCTGTTTTATCTTTTTCCTTGTACATTATAGTTGGTCTTGTATTTGCGGCCCCTATACTTTCAGCATAGCTTGTTTCAGTTTTACTTAGTGTTTTACTTCCGCTTGTACACTGTCGTATTTTGTTTACTTTTATAAATTCAATGCCTTCCCAGTTACCGGGAATTATGCCTTTGGTGCTAGTCACCAGCCCCTGGCCTATGGAAGGTGGGCTTGGGGTAGTCACGGCACATGCCCCAAGGATGGGTCGTGACAAATTGGTATCAGAGGGGTCAGTTCTACCGTAGAACTTATGGAACTGATATTTTATTTCTTTGAAGAAATAGTGTTAAGGGTACTGAGTGTGGTTTTCAGTTTAGGGAGTCCCGTGTTAGTGTCACGGCTGACGTATCCGTACACCAGGACCCTGACTTCTGATTTCCGACATTGTTCACGAAAACAATGATTACGTGTGTGTTTCCATATATTTTAAAGTCAACTCAAACCAGGTTAGCTCACCAGGTATAAATCGTTTGACCGTGTCGTATCAATTCAGGATGTCTCCATGCAGAAAATCAATTGGAGTTCTATAATAGTACACGATGATGGCCTACTGAGCGACGAGGCTCCGGTGCAGGGCCCTTTTTACTATTTTGGCACCCTCGGGTGGTGTACCAGCAGCACCACCACCTGTTGGGTAGCAGATGCCACCACTCATACTAGCCAACTGTGCACGCTGGCAGAGCACGTTGCGAGAGTTCTAGCAGTTGAGGCCTCCGAGGTTACGAGGCAAGGCAGATTCCCAGACACCAGAGAACTGGTTGGAGGTGATTGCTAGAGTATTCCACCTAGCTGAGACATTAGTGGAGTGGATGGTGGACTTGGCTACTAGTGTTTTCCAGTGAATGACCATGAGGATGGTCCGCATAGTGATGAGGCTTCGGAACATGGATTGATGCCTAAGATAGTGCCTTTAGGTAGTGTGTCAGCTATACATCACTACCTGTTGGTCAGCAGTTACAACCGGCGGTACCGGTAGGTGACACTTCTAGGATTACTTCCTTATACGTGTTCCAACATCAGATACCCTCAAGTTCCTAGGTGAACCTGACTCACATGTGGGTGAGGACTGGCTTGAGGAGGTGGCATAGAGTTTTCTAGAGCTTATACAGCTTCGGCAAGATGACATTTCAGTAGTTGAGAATTCATCGAGGTGTACCGAACATTCCAGGTACTCGATGAATTCGATTTGATCAGTGCTATAGATCTCAGACCTCTGAGCGTGGTGTGTTTATGGATATTTGAGCCATCACTTTTTCCTCTATGCATTCCTACTCACGTTAGGGTGCTAGATATAAACATGATGTTGAATGTTCTTTGGATGAATGAATACATCTAGAGAATGTTAGAAGATAGAACGCAGCGAGCTGGTGCCAGTCTCAGAGACTTGGGCGTGATAATGTTTCAAAAAGGGGAAATGGTAAGGACAGATAAATCTGCAGAGCTGCAGACGTGGAGGCAGAGCTTGGAGAGCATCATGAGGTGGTGTACATTTCAACATGTTACAACCACCCTATATTGTTGTCCCCTCACGGCTCAAGGAGCAGGAGGGCAGGGGAAAAGAGTAGCTGCATGCGGTCAAGGAGTGCGACCGAAAGGGCTCTATGGATGATTCGATGTGCGGACTTTGTCTTCTACTAGCTGCCGTAGCCACAGACATCGATACGAATCATCCCTCCCTTCCATGAATCTAGTCCCAAACCTAGAGTTTTCGGTTAAGCCGTTGAATTAAACCTCACGTCTAAAGATACCATTGGGAGGAGACTTGATAGAGACACTTACGCCGATGGTGTGATCTGACCCTTGAGGCGAGAGTCTCAGTTTTGACCTCTTGGTGGCAGCCTCGTGGCCTTACGACGTTAGATTGAGTATGTATTTGGCAATCACTCTTCATACTCAAATTTTCGGTATTAGGAAAACATTGGGATGGGTTTTCCTTGGTCGGCAAAAAGGAATCCACAGGCAGTACAGGTTAAACTCATGCATGGGAGGGTGTAGCTGATCATTCTTGGGTCAGCCAACCTTACCCTCATGGCAGCAGGAGTTTTGAGTTTCTGTTTTAATCAGGAAAGGGAGACCTCTAGAGTTCGAGGATGGCGACCAAGTTCTTATATGGGTCTCACCTTGACGAGGTTTATGGATTTGTAGTCAAAGAAGTGAGATATCTCTGAGGTTCTATTGAATTTTTTAGGTCCTCAGCCGGGTAAGCGAGGTGTCTTACCGCTTGACCAATCCACCTCAGTTGCACCAGGTGCACGATGACTTCCACGTATCTCAACTGAGGAGATACGTGCTTGAACCAACACACATCATCGACCATGGGGAGATGGACGTTGGCGATGGGGTTACTTTTGCAGAGTTCAAGTAGAGGTTGAGGGTCGACAGGAGTGGGTCCTACAAGGACGTTCGATTCCTATTGTGCATCTTCGTAGGCAGCACATGAACCTCCAGGTGAGCACATGGGTGCAGAAGGCTCAGATGCGTGCTCAGTACCACTTTTGTTTCCCCAGTTTGTGTTATAGCTTTACGGGGACGTAAAGCCCTGAGGTGGGAGTAATGTAAAGACCCGTAAAAATTCAAGGGTATTTTTTTTATAATTTTCATTAGGATTATACAAGAATTCATTTTCTGACGACACTTGATTCCGAGGCCCGTTGTGCCCAGAATCAATTTCCAAAGTTTAGCTCGGGTACATTCAGTGAATGAACGAGTGGGTTTTCCTAACTATTGAACCAGTGCTCGTAATCAAAATCTGAGGGCACCGATGAAACCGCATCACCAATAATTTCATAAGAGGACCATTAGTGAAGATGTGTTTACTCGGAAAGAGTTGTTAATTTTTTTTGGATTAATAATGAATTGAATAAAAAACTGTGGATCAATTTTTTATTAATTATTTATCCTAGTCATTATATCCTACATGGGGTAGTTAGGGTGGGACCCACAAGCCCCTAACTACCCATGAGAGGACTAAAGGTGAGGTGGGGCCCTCACGAGCCCCCACCTATTCACTTTCCCCAAAACTCCTTAAAACCCCCCTCTTTAATTTTGTAACTCATTTTAAATTGAGTAACATTTCTTTTCCTCTCTCTCTCCTATCATTATTGTGAAAAC
Organism: Viscum album; assembly: GCA_963277665.1. Lineage (NCBI taxonomy): Eukaryota > Viridiplantae > Streptophyta > Magnoliopsida > Santalales > Viscaceae > Viscum > Viscum album. The sequence goes on along the minus strand of OY728126.1, from coordinate 921,468,745 downwards.
ACCTTAAATTAATGACTTAAGCTTCCTAATTAATTGATTCATTTGATATAATTTGAAAGGCATGAATTTTTTTATAATATTGGGGAGCCTAATGTTTTATTTTCCTTGGAAAATATTGGTTGGGAGACTTAGGGAGAATTAGGAAGAACGATACTCTCTCGTCGACAAACGCCGACTCCACCGATGATCTACGACGTGTTTACCTTCTTCCTACATCGGAGGCAAGAGCGTGAGGTGACACCCATGAGGAACGCCGATTTTCTTCCTCTTCCTTCATGTTAAGGGAGAAGACGCCACCCACGTAGAACATCGTCAACGTCTTTCCTTTCAATATTGACGAAGAGACGCTATGAATGACGAAGGACACGAGGTAGGAGAATTTATTTTGTATTATCTTTATCTTTTGAGAAAAGAACGATGAGCACATACCAACCATTTCCATGATGATCCACGAATCGTTCATTCATGTGGGTTGATGTTAAGGTTTATTGTTTTTTCCCGTGAATTATTTCTTTGTCGTACGTCGACTTCTATTTGTTGGCCGCTTGCTATAATTATAACGGGAGGAGGTCGGACCGCACAAACAGAGCCGACCCTCCTCCCCCTTATTGTTGATTATGTTACGGCTCGAACAAAGGCGGCGTGGTGCAACATCACCGTGCAGAAACATGGAGAATTATGGCAAGGATGCGCGACACCATCGCTCTGCGCCGTTTGGGCCGAACGAAACCACGACCGGAGTCGGGGCCGCGAAGGCAATTCAAAGACTCCACTGGTTGAACGTTGAATGTGGATTTATGGGTGACGATGAACCGGGCCGCAATGTCTTTTTTGAAGCCTCCGCAGTGAAGGTCGAGTCCCGGGAGGACCGTTGCCGAAGGTGACAAGAAAAACGGACCACCGAAGCGTGTCCAGTAGTCCACGGAAGGCAGCGGCACGACGTGCTGCAGGAACAGGAACTGCTGGGGCTGAGCCGCGGCGGTGGGCCGAACCGAAAATGCTTAGCCATTCCGGAGGCCATGCGACGCGGCTTTAATCCATGCTGGTTCATCGTCCGCGGGGGTTAGAACACCCCCCACCCCGCACCCGCTGGCCACGCGGGCGCCGCGCCGCGCCAGCGCCAGCGCCAGGCCGGGACGCCCAGGTCGGGCTAGACACGGACCCGGGTCGGGTCGAACCAGTTCAGGCCGACCCAGGGGGGGTCTCAGGCCGGGTCAAACCGGGCCCGAACCCACTATTTTCGGGCAGTTTCTATTCAAACGCCCATAACATGGGCTACAGACCACCGATCGATGCACCGTCAATTGTGATGCGATCCTCGAATCGAGACGGTCATTTCTGTATATTACACTCAAGGTTTCAGAGAACACTGTGTACGGTTGGGTTGGTTCGAATACGAGACCAATCTGGCCCTCGGACCAGAAATGGATATATCTTGAGCACCGGACGTCCGATTGACGTGTCGTCAACTTTGATGGATTCCTCTTGATGAGACAGAACATTTGGCATACATATCCCATGGTTTGGATACATTTGGAGTATGGTCGGGTTGGATTTTACCCGAAATCCAACCGGGCCCCTAGAACGGAAAAGCTGATATCATTTAGACCGGACGTCCATTTGAAGAACCGTCAGTGGCGTTGGTGATCACGTTGAGAAACTCGACCTATGAGTATACCCTATGAGAGTTTGGGGTACAGTTGAGATATGGCCGTGTTGGTTCGCACACGAAACCAACCGGGCCCCTAGGATGAAAATGCTAACAACTCACAGATCGAGCGTCTGATTGACGCGCCGTCTGTTGTGTTGATACCCCTATGATGAGGCGGTTCTTTGAGATACTTCTTCATGGGAATTTGTGATACTTGGAGTATCGACCAGTATCTCATGGAGCGGAACCTCCTGGAGAGGAGCGTGTGGAGTACGGAGACCGTGTAGCCGATTGAGACATGACGACGGCTGATCGATCAACTCGGTGAGTTTTGGATAGCCCAATGGGGAGTTCTTGGTTGTAGAGGCAGTCCCACTGAGGAGGAGCGCTTGGTTTTAGCGGAAGAACCGCGATACTCAATAGAAGGAGTACCTCTGGAGGCTATGAGGGGGAGCGCTTGTTTGTAGCGGCAGACCAATGGTGGGAAGCGCTTGGTGGTAGCGGAAGACCCACGGCGGAGGAGCGCTTGGTTGTAGCGGCAGACCCACGGTAGTCAACAGAAGGAGTACCTCTGGAGGCTATGAGGGGGAGAGCTTGGTTGTAGTGGAAGACCCATGGTGGGAAGCATATGGTTGTAGCATCAGGCCCACAGTACTCGACAGGTGGAGTACCTCATTAGTCTTAGGTTTGTACCTCAGAGTCGGGACATGATCACTATCCACTCCACAGACGGGGCTCGTCAGCAGTTACAGTTTTGATAATTGAAAATCGTGGTTTGAGCTGAGTTTATGACCTTTGTGATTACCTCATGATTGAGATGAGTCACTTGATAACTTGGGTATATGTATGGGAATATACCTGGGTAGTGGTTATCTGTTGATTTCATAATCATTGTTTTTTTCCTCATGATTGAGATGGGTTACTTGATAACTTAGGTATATGTATGAGCATATACCTAAGTAGAGGTTATCTGTTGAGATCATTCTTTGTGGTTACCCTTGTTGGATTTACTGAGACCTTGAGGGTCTCAGGGTCCCTACTGATTATCGTTATACTCACCCCTGCGTGGCATTTTCCCGCACTTCGTTGTGTTGGTTGCAGACGACGAGCAGCGTTGATAGAGGCCGAGTGTTCGAGGATGGACGGTACCCGGAGGTGGACCTCACAATGATTCAATATCCAGAGGTGGAAATCAAGGTGAGGTGATACTCAGAGGAGGTCAACAGGCGAGAGAATTGAGGTTTCTAACTGTTCCTACCCTTCAGGTAGGATCCGTGGTGGACGATCCAGGAGTTGTGCTTTCTGTACCTAACCTTCAGGTACGATCCATGGTGGACGATCCAGGAGCGGCTTGTCACCTTCCGGCTGTGTTATCTTTTTCCTTGTACTTTACAGTTGGGCTTGTATTTCCGGCCCCTTTACTTTCAGCATAGCTTGTTTCTATTTTACTTAGTGTTTTACTTCTGCCTATACTCTGTGGTGTTTTGTTTACTTTTATAATGGAAATGCCTTCCCAGTTATCGGGATTTACACATTTGGTTCTAGTCACCAGCCCCTGGCCTACGAAAGGCGAGTTTGGGGTAGTCACGTCATGGGCCACGAGGACGGGTCGTGATCCCTTTATTATATAAAATAGTATAGACTATTTATATTAATTTATTAATGGAACATCCATAATTCATGTATAAAAAATAATGTTTTTATACAACTCCAAGAGAATCCATCATACTTTATTCCCGTGGGTGTATGCATCTATCGATGTGAATCCCAAAATGTAGGTGTGGGATTGTACTCAACATCATGGCATTCTTGGGCCAATCATGGAAATGTTAGAATAAAAGGAGAGATTCCAAGAAATTTAGATTTTACAAAGACTTTCCAATATCAAATAATCATTCTTATGGATGAAAATTAATTTATATCTATCATACATTCTCCAGGATAACCTATAAAAATAAGTTGAAAATTATGGTACATTCATGTATTTTTATTTTTTAAACGCATTTCAATACCATCAACCAATTTATTTCTCCCATACATTACATATAAAAATTACACACCACATTTTGTAAACATTAATATATAATGTTTGAGTTCTTAAATTGATCATAGAGTGTTTTTTTTAAATTATACTAAAGTATTTACTAGAAATTACTTCTCTATTATATATCATATCATATAGTATAACATGTTGAGGTAATGATATAATATCATGTTTCATCGCCAATTATATGTCATTATCTTTCCATACAATACAACAAATCCATCTCAAGATTTACATAGGCTTACGAGTTTATCTCTTTCAATCATCCACTTGAACTAAAGCCTCATAAAATTTGGTCTATTTCACATTATATTTTATCTAATATAATAACTCATTAAACAATATCCAAGACTCATTTTGGAAACCTTAAAAAAAATCATATTTTCAATTTCTTTCTGAACTAATTCATATATAATACCTTGTGAATTCTTACCAAAAACTAGTTTGGATTAACTATGAATCACTTTTAGAGAATAAATTTATGTGAAACTCAATCCCAATATATTTTAACCCCAATTTTTATTTCATTCCCAATTTTAGTGTTGAACATAAAATAAAATGTTTCAAAATCATAAATTTAAAAAAATATTATCCTTTAGAAATTCATCAGTGATACTTATGATACAAAGGGTTATTTTGTGATCTCCATCAAACACAAGTATATCTATACCTTTATCCACCAACTATATTATACGAAAAAATTTAATTTCTTATGATACATTTTCAAAGACAATTAATTAACACATGACATGGTGTTCATCAATATAATATAGCTAATCATACATTATTTATTCTATGGTTATATTCTGAATGGATAGACTAATAAATATTATGTAATTTCCCATTATAGAAGATCAAATAACATTCCCCTTACTCAATTGATAAGAAAATAATATATATTATATATGTATTATAGTGCACTACAATAGTAAATATCAATCAAGGGATAATATTTCATGCACATATTATAAGTGAGAGAATCCTTTGGTGGTCATGGTTTAACAATGAAATGATTAGAATCATACCCAACCACCCCTTTATTATCTAGGCCTCAATTATTCAGTACGAAAGGTATCTTGGTACGACTATTCTATCATTAGTCATATCACTATCCTCAGGTATTTGGGAAATTAAAATATGAATGCTGTTTCACTAATATACAAATGATACAGTGTATAAAACACCATATGATATACTTCAGGCGTAATATAATGAACAAGACCCATTTTCTTCCTTTAGAACATATCTCATATTCCAATGCAAGAATCATAATAATTTGGTAACCTTAAAAACTGTATAATGAATTTGAAATTTTAATGATGTACATTAATTATGTATAATATAAAAAATCTTCCATATCTCAATTATCATTTCACTTCATATGTATGTACACCCAATAAGAATGAACAATAAAGTATATTTCTTTGATTCAACAAATAGTTTTATTTAAAGTAAAAAATAAATATTTCTTTAAGTGGAAATATTTAACAGATAAAATATTGTACCCATATCATTTATTGAATTTAATGTGTTTGAATTAATTTTATAAACATAATATTATTTATAATTTCCAAATTATCATGGGTTTAAATATCACATTTCTTTTAAAGAATATAGAATAATGCTTTTATCATGGTTAAAAAAATTATCCTTTATCTTTCACTGAGTAATGTTATTAAATGTGGATAATCACAAACCATTAGACTCGAAAATATCTTCTTATAAACCCATAGAATATCTACACCTTATCTTATTATGGTTAAAAAACCGAATTACTCTACTTCATGTTGTCCAAAAATATTGAATAAAAACACACCGAAATCCCCACACTATAGTGTACAGTCTCTCAGATTCATATAGATATGATTTTCAAAAATAATCAGTTAATTGAAAATAATGAAAAACAAAAAACACAATTTATGTGATTAGGAATTGAGTCCATCTCTATGGGGAATCATTGATTTTATTTTATTAAAAGAATTAAAAGACTGTAACACCCTGATATTTTATGATATATATTATTATTAATATATTTTATGTCTTTATTTTTTTGTATAATACCACAATATTTTCTTGCAATATAAACAACACCGTATTAGCTTGAAGTATACAAAACAATATTCTTGGCTTCTCTTGCAAACAATTTTAAGTTATTTTGATAGAATTCATTTCACGTAACTCTATGTATAGATTTTTGTCAATGTATAAATGAAATAATTTTTTATTATATTATATGCAACACCAAAGGATTATTTCACTACACGCAACAATGACTTGGCATTCATTACACGCTAGAGCGACCTTCCTCAATAGCTTGCATTGTACGAGATACCGAGTTTCACTAAACAACAACATATTTTTAAAATTTTAATATTTAATGGGATAAAAACAAGTAGTTATGGATATTATTAACAAAATTATTAATTTTATATAATATTATGATTTCTTATATACATTCACTAGAACACTATATGAGACCAAAATGAATTTTTCTTATAAAAGAAGTACTTTCAAAAAATTTTGTTTTATCTCTTTTTTATCTCACACCCATTTTAATGATAGTTTTTAGAACCTTTAAAATTTAAATTTGAAATAATAAACATCTTCATCATAAACGGATAGAAAAATTTACTTATGTTTATTTTTTGGTAATTTTTTGATAATGTCTATTTTTTAAAGAATAATGGAAAATACCACATTTAAAGTCATATCATCCTTTTCATCTAATTTATTTATATATTAATATATTTTAATTTTAATTGGTTGTAAATAGTAAATAGATTATATTTTTTCATTTAATTAGTATCTTTTCATTGTAAGTAATTTCACTTTTAAATTGAACATAAACACATGTCAATCTTTTGATAATTATTACTTCTTAGAAACCCATTTTTTGGATTGGACATTCAAAATTAATTATAAATTAATTAATGAAAATCATATGTTTAAAACATTGAAAAATTTATTACATATTTGGAATCATAATATTCACATTATGTTAATAGTTACCTTTTATTTTTAGACATTGTGAATAATATATTCAATAATTATTTTATTATTCATAATGAAAGGGAAAATATGTTAAATAAGGGTATAAAATAATATTATAGTAAAATTAAACTATCGTATCACTTGTCCAAATCCTATAGGATGAAGTATTTATGACCATTTTCTTCATTTGGTCGATTTTGGGACCCCTTTGATTCACTTGGTTGTGAAAATGACAATTTATAGGAATTAATTCAAATTAAAGATAATTGTAACCTATATATATATATATATCTTTTTTCTAAATTGATATTAATATTGGGTAATAAAACTGATATATATATATGTCGATAAATATTAATTATAAATTTAAAAATATTTCCTACATCATTTTATTTTAATTATAATTTTTATACAGAAAAAAATTTATTTTATGAAACAATGACGATGTAGTGATTACCTTATTAATGAATGTTTTAAATAAATGAGATTATAAATATTAAAATAAATTAAATTTGAACCTTAATATTCCATACATGAATTTTATAGATGATTATGACTTGTTATATTTTAATTAAATATTTTTTTTAAATAATCAAGTTGTTATGGTTTTTTTAAAAGTAATGATATGAATAGAATACAATATGACATAAATGTGTTTTTAAAACAAATACTATTTTATTAAATTGTATAATTGTCCTAAAAATATATGATTCCTTCAAATAATATTGATAATCTAGAAAATGTCATTAATTTAAAATTTTAGGTTCTATTAAAATTTTATAGTAACTATATTAACCATATAGTATGAATATACAAGAAGACCTGGTAAAAATTAAATTAGTTAACTAATGATTAATGATAAAAGATATGGTCAAATTTGAGACCTCAAATTGTCTAAAACCTATTGGGTGAAAGGATTGAAATCAATCCTCATTTAATATTCGAATAAAATCTGTTTTGGACCTTATTAAACTGAATATAATTTTATAATAAATTAATATTTTGAGATCTTCCTGATCTGGCCCTATCCTCTCTCATAAAATGGAACCTAATATACCTCTTATTCAATTAATTTTGATCCTTCACGATCCACCAAAACCTACCCATTTCTCTTCTATACATCATTAGTTACATTTAATAGATTGTGGTCTTCTCAAATGACCAACTCTCATGCTGCTGGAGAAAATTTAATGAAAAAATGTTAAGGAAGTGGTGTTTCAGAAAAATACAAAAGAAATCAAACATAATGTAATGGATAATTTTGAAATATAATTTTTATCCAAGATTTTTTATTTGTAAGTATTTTCTAGGGATAAATTAATCACCCAGGACAATTTTTTCTATAAATGTTATCAAATTTTTCAACTATTCTTATATGTATGTTTAATTTAATTTGTACCGATTTTTTGACTTTTACTACGTGGTATGGAAGGAATATTACTTTTTTTAGAACATGAGTAACATTTTGACTTTTCCGGAAATGAATGAGAAGAATGTTTTTTAACTTATATGACATGAACAAATTTTTACATCTTCATAACACCTTATTTCAATGACGATTCCTCTACACGTTATCAAGTTTATTTTTAACTAAATTATTTTCTTTTAAAATTGAAAAGAATATTGTTAAAATATTTTTTTTTAAGAAGATTCGATATTTTCCTCAAGAAATGATTTCAAGTGTTTTACCAAAATTATTTCCCATATAATATGATGCTCTTAAATAGGGTTCTGTTTCTATCCCTATTATTACATTTATTTTATTTGGTTAATGATGGAATGATATTTTATATAAATTATGTTATGACAGAATGATTCTTAATAAACCCATTTTATTTCCTGGGTTATGCTATGATGAATGGACTATGTTTTATGGAACATGTAAGAATTATTTCATTATAATATTTGTGAGACATATATCTCCCTCTAATATAGTGGGTAAAGATTTATCTCTCATGAGATAAACATGGGTGGAACGATAAGTAAATATGGTTCAGTAATACATGGACGGAACAATAGGTAAATCTAGGTCCGTAATACATTACAGGAATTACATGTAAACCTGGTTCAGTAATGGACTTTTTCCACTATAATTTTCATGGAAGAAATTCCATGCTACTATGGAAATCATATTATGTTTTTACTAGATTTCCGTAATTACATGTTTTATACCAAGGCTATTCTACCATGGTTAATGTTTCAATACAATCTATTCCATATGTTTGTCCACGATTTATTTCATGACTCAAGACTTGGATATATAAAATTTATGATCATTTTTATGTTAAAATGTTTATGGTTTGTTTTATGTTCTACATTTTTACAGTTACTGAGAATTTGAGATCACTATTTATATGTTTTCGTTTCACTTGGATATAATAAACTATTTTAGGTAGGAAAAAAAGGGGAAGTTCTTTATTTGAGAGGTTGGAGATCTTTCACCATTATTAATAGATTTTGTTCTAAGTTTCTAAATACACTAAACTAATATAATCTTTGCGAATCTGTTAGTGTCAGGTATTATGTATTCCATAAAAAATTGTAATTTCCATGTACATCAAGCTTGGGCCTCTACAGTTGGTATTAGAGTGATGTTATAGTCAACCATTGGAAATTATAATATGAAAACATTAGTGTGATCAATTGATATATTTATAAGGATATGTCTTGGGATTCCCTAATGATAAGTAATGTATAGGTTACAAAACTAGGTTTCTTTTTATAGTCATGAGTATCCTAGAGTTAGACTGAAGATATCATGGATCAAAATAGAATACTTAATTTACCTTATATATGTGTTTCTAATATTTGATATGTATTTCTCACACTTTTCTTTATGATCATAGTCAATATCCATAACTATGTAGAACATAGTTAACCAGTGAGTGTTTCATATTTTGAAATAGTTGGAATTATAGAGATTGAATTCTTATTTGGAAATATCATGAAGAGAATCATAACGATGGTATGAGAATTTGAAATACTATTAAGGATAATGAGATAGTAAAAAATATGTGAAATTTATGCAATTTTTTATTAGTATTTCTTACATTGAACCTAAGAAGATTTATTTTGAGAATGGAAAATAAATTACTCATTTTTTTGGAAATATATCGATGATGGGTCAGTAGTAATGGTATAAGAATAACGTTGGATTTTTGAGGTATATATGTTTCAGAATTAAAATTTCTGTAATATAAATCCTGAAAAATATAAGTGTTAAAAATATAAGGTTTGTAATGTATATGATGAATAGTTCTATGGAGATAGAAATATGGTTTAAGGATAAGATTATATACTTGTACCACACATGATTAAGGGTTAAATAACACTTAATTTTACATTTATATTAAGATAATGAAGTTTGGATAAATTTATTTTGGATTCAAATTAGTAAATTAGATGATTTTAGTTTCTTGAAATCTAATTATATAGTTATTGACCAGAGGGTTATGCTATCATGGATGAAGTATACCACATTTTTGGGAGATGAGGAATATATCCAATAATTTTGAAATAAGGAAACATGTTTGTTTTTAATTAGGATATCTTATAATTCATGTTATTACTTTCACTCAAGAGAATACATTATTAAGGTATTTACATGTTTGAAATGTGACAATGAAGAACTACCTTATGAGATATGATAGATAAAAGTCGTGTTGATTTATTTCACCTCTTTCAATGTTTTATATTGTTGAAAGGATTGTATTTTTATTAGTTTATGTATTGAATAAGTTATCTTCTGGTTGATGTTTATTAGATTAGTGTATTATCTCACTATAGGTATAAATCTGAATATTTTAATATATGTGCTAAACATTTTGTTTAGAAAGATGGAATGAATTATTATTCTATCATATTATCATCTACCACTTTAAGAATGAAATTTTTTTACTTCAATTCATGAAATATGAAATGAATTAAATATTATTCAAGGCACGAAAAATGATGGGATTATACCAAAATCACATAAGTATATATTTTCATGAAACATTATTCATCATTAAGAAAAAGATATTGAAAACTGAAAATGTAACCCTTGAAACATATTATATAACGAATCATATGTTCCCCTAAATCATCGCACATTTATGGCTTTCTGGTAGTTAACGATATCCAATCCATGTTCTCTATCACTGTCAATTAATACATGATGGTTATATTTATCTTCCATATCTATGACTTCACTTACCACCCATGTTCTATTATTTGGAAACCCAGCGATGAGTTAATTTTGGAAACTATTATATTTCTAAATTTCATTTTGAAAATGTTGTTTTTGTATCCCTTATTACTATGTGGGTTTCCATGAAAGATACATTAAAGTATAAAACCATTTATGACCTCGATGAATTCCAAGGGAGAAATTAATTTTAAGGGGGTAGAATGTAACACCCTAAGATTTTATATGATATATTCTTTTTAATTTCATTAATTTATTATGTTTTATGCTACACCATTATTAAATTAAATTATATAAAACACTATATTACCTTGTAGTATATGAAAAAAATATTATTGGCTTGTGTTGCACAGAATTTTATGATCATTGATAGAATTAATTTCACACAACACTGAGTATAAATTTTGTTCAAATTATAAATGAACTATGTTTGTATTATGTTATACACAATACCAAAGGAATCATTCACAATACGCAACAATGACTTAGATTGTGTTACAAACAAGATAGTCTGTCCTCGATATCTTGCATTGTACACGATACATAGATTCACTAAACAATAATATATTATTAAAATATTACTATTTAATAAGATATAAGCTAACCATTATGATTATTATGATAAAAAATATTAATTTTATATAACATTAGAATTTATCTTACCAATTTTTTAAAACATTATATGAGAATAAAATCGATTTTTCAGATAAAAGATGTATTTTTTTAAAAATATGGTTTTACCACATTTTTATGGTGCATAAATTATATATATAGTTTTTTACATGATTAAAAGTTCAATTTTACAAAATTAACTTCTTATTTGGAATCATGACATCAAACTTACTTATCTCAATTTTTTTTAATTTTATGATAATATTTGTTTTTAATAAATAGTGAAAAATACCATATTTTATATCAAAACTGCATTTTTATCTAATTTATTTGTATTTTAAGAGTTTAATTTTATTTTTTTAAGTGTATTTATATTATATTTTTATCATTCAATCCTATTTTGTTCATTGGAAGTAATTCCACTTTTAAACTGGACATAAACACAAGTTAATATTTTGATAGCTGTAACTTCTTCAAAACCTTCTTTTTGGTTTTGACAACAAGAATTTGATTTAAATTAATTATTGAAACTTATAAGTTTTTAATGTGGAAAAATGGATTCCATATTTGTAATCATAGGTTCTAATTGTGTTAAAATTCACAATTTATTTTTTGGAAATTACGAATAGTAACTTAGGTAATTATTTTATTTACAATGGTTAAAGACTAAATATGGTAAATAAGGGTAAAAAAATTGTATTATAAAATTATTAAAATACCATTACACATATCCTAATCCTATTGGATGTTATATTTATGAAACTTTCTATCATTGTGTTGGGTGTGGGACCCCATGGATTGACATGAATGTGAAAATGGCATTTTATAAGAATTAATTGAAATTAAAGATAATTATAACCTAAATATATATCTTTTACTAAATAGATTTTAATATAGGGTTTTAAAACTGATAAATATGTCTATAAATAGTCATTATAAATTTAAAGATATTTCCTAAATCATGGTATTTTTTTTAATAATTTTTATACACCAAATAAAATAATTTATTTATAACACTATGATTATATTGTGATTACCTTATTAATGAATGATTTAAATAAATTAAATTATAAATATTAAAATAATTTTTTTGAATATTTTATGCTATCCATAAATTTTATGGATGATTATGACTTTTTATATTTAAATTAATGATGTTTTTTGAAAATAATAATGTTTTTATTGATTTTTAAAATGTCAGGATATGAATAGTATAAAAATTGTCATAACTGAGTTTTAAAAAAAATAATACTATTTTATTAAATGATATAATAGTATTACAAATATAGGATTCGAAAAAATGACGTAGATAATGTTGAAAATGTCATTAATGAATCATTCTTGGTTCGACTAAAATTTTATAAAAATGATATTAACCATATTGTATTAATATAAAAGAAGACATGGTAGGAGTTAAATTTGTTATCTATGGGTAAAATTTAAAAAATAAGGTCTTATTTGAGACCTAAACTTGCCTAAAACATATTGGTTGAGAGTATTGCAAACAATCCTCATCTCACACTCAATATAAATGAGTTTTAGACCTTTTGAAATGGAAAATAATTTTATATTAAATTAATATTTTGAGAGTTTCCTAAAGAGCCACTCTTTTTTCTTATAAAAGGGAACCTCCTCCCTCTCATATTCACTCAATTTTGATCCATCATGCACTGCCAACCCATTCCCACTTCTCTTCTAAACATCCCTAGTAACATTCTAAATGTAATTGAATTCTCAAAAGACTATCTCTAGTTCGTTATATTGAAATTAAAAAGAGGTATGTAGATGAAGGGGATTTTCAGACACATACACAAGAAACCGGACCTATGGTAAGGGAAAATTTTGTAGTCACATTTTTTCCAATATTGTTTTTTTATAAGTATTTACTATTGATATTTTTATCAAACATGAACATTTTTTAAAAAAATGATTTCATGAAATTTATACCACTCCTTTGTGTTTGTTTATTGTTCTTCTAACCCATTTTTGACTTTTACAACATTGTATGGAACTGATATCTTTTTTTGTTTACTATACGAGTTACTTTTCTAATTTTTTGGAAAAAGTAAGAGGATACTGTTTTTTAACATATACAGAATGAATATATTTTTATATCTTCATAACACATTATTTCCATGAATCTTCTTTTACACGTTTTCAAGTGTATTTTCAACGAAATTCTTTTCATTTAAAATTATAATGTATTTTGAGAAAATGAAATATTTTTTAAGAGTAAAGGATATTTTCCTCAAGAACTGAGTTTAAATGTTTTATAAAAAATATTTCCTATGTAAGATAAGGATCATAAATAATGTTATGTTTCTATCCCCATTATTACTATGATTTTACTGTGTTAATGATGGAATGCAGTTTTATATAAACAATGTTATGATGGAATGATGTTTAAGAAACCCATTTTATCTCATTGGTTATACTATGATAAATTATTTGTGTTTTATGGAACATGTATTAATGATTCTGTTATGAGATTTGTGGGACCTATATCTCACTCCAATGTATTGGGTAATGATTTAAATATCGTTATATAACCATGGATAGAATAGAATGTAAATCTGGATCAGTATTACACGGATAGAACAACATGTAAATCCTATTCAGTAATCCATGGCTAGAAAAGAAACAAAACCAAGCTCAATAATGGACATTGAACACTATGATGGATTTGGAAGAAATGACATGGAATATAGGGAAATGATATTATGTTCTTATTATTTTTCCACAATTACATAATTTATGACAATTATATTCTATCATGGTTAATGTTAATTTATATTCCATGACTTAAGTACTTCCACGATTTATTTCATGACTCATGATTTTGATGTTTATACATTATATATATGGATATATGTTAAAAACTTTATAGTTTGTTTTATGTTATCTATGTTTATCTTTACATTCCATTTGAGCTCACGATTTTACTATTTTATTTTCCCTAAGATATAAATATTGGTTTCAAGTTGGAAAAAAATGTAAAGATCTTTATGGGAGATGTTGAAGATATTTTAACATGATTAGAATATTTTGTTACGAGTTTCCAATGACACTAAACTAATATGATCTATGGGCAGCTATTTTTTTCATGTATTACATATTCCTCAAAACAAATTTTATTTCCATGTATGTAAAGCTTTGGTCTCTATAATGATTATTTCAATTATTGATGTCGAAAAAATGTTCCACTAATATTGAAAATAATACTATCCATCTGGTCCTAATGGTAGTCATTAACATCCAATATTTTGGAGGAGATTTCCACACATGTTAATCTCTATGGACATCTATCCATTCAGTCATAAAACTATATTTCCTAATCTAATCTATTTGATCAATTGTTTCCATTTCTAATAATTCTTTAAGATCACTCTTTTTAATCTCTCATAAAAACCCTTAAATTTCCATCCATTGATATAAAACCCCTTAGTAATGTACCTCCAGTAAAATTTACAAGGATAACTTTGTTTTCAATAGTAACTCATTTGAATTTTTAATTGTGTTTTCTGCACTTCATATATTATTGTAAAGTAGTAACATCTCATAATAGCTTATGAAAATACCACAATGTCTAGAACTTCTGGTAACCCTATATCTAGACACATAAACATTTTTTTCTACTAATCCACCTTTATCATCCAATTATTGGAAAGTTTACCACTGAAATTTCTCCTTTCCCTCGGTCTGATGAATTATCTAAAAATTGGATTCACAATTATTGTTAATAATATGAAATTTTTGAAACATTTTCCTAGATTATCAGTATGTTCTCAATTAAGTTTATCAAATTTCTATTGATCCCAAAATTTTTATTTCAGCCAGCATTTCCACCACCATGCTTCCAATAATCATGGCATAACTGAGGCACAACATTGACAAAAAACATATTAAAATACAACCACTATTAGTATATTTTGTATATTCCAAATATTCTCAATATTTTGAATATCCGACACTGTATATTCCAATAATTTAAACATAATCTGATACTTCATCTAAATGTGAATCTTTTCTTGAATTAATCATCATATTTTTGGCTAAATAAATTATACATTATGAGTTAAAAATTATCATCTGATCATATTTTCTCCTTATATTTTTCAATAGGCCCCCTATCCATATCAAATCCTTCATATCTTTCATTAATGCAATTTAATAAAAAACCATTATCGATATTGCAAGAAAAAATTACTGTTTTGATATCCATTTTATAGTGATCTCTGTAAATGTGAAAAAATATATTGTAAAATCATTAATGTGTCTAAATATACCCTATTATCTAATTTAGAATACCCATAATAGGAAAACTCTATTAAAAATGTTACAATATTTAGAAAAAAAAATTTAACTAGATAATACATTTCAAAATAATTTGATGTTCTCATCCATGATATGAAAAGTAATGTATTGGAACTCAATCTAACTGTGTAATATATGGTTGAGTCAAAAATATGGAATAAATTAATTATCTAAATATTATTTTTTACGGAATAATTTTCTTATAAATTACATTATCATCACTTCATGGTTCCATCACCATGATCAATATGTAATTTTTGAGTAGTGGTGTTCTTATTGGTTTTACCACAATCATTCTGAAGTGATTCCTCACATTTTAAATAAAATCCAATTAATTAATGTATAATTAACCATATGTTATGTCTTTTGAAATAAATATTCCCAAGATTTATTTTTCTAAATTGTTATCCATTATATAAAAACCATAAAAATAATGAAAAAATTATCCTACAAAACGTTTCTTTCATTCATATGGTTATAAGTATATGATCAATATAGAGAAGTAGGATAATAAAAAATAAACCATCAAACACATTCTATTAACCAAAGTATTGATCATTACTCTGTATTAAATTAAATTCAACCATGATGTTAGTTAATTGCTAATTCAAATTCTATGGTTCTTTCTTTAATCCAAAAAGGATCGACTTTACATTTGGCACAATTCCAAAGTACGTATTATCCCTTAAACATGTCACATGTTCTATATAAATAAATAATTATATATTTCCCTCTAAAAAAACTCTCATCAGAAAAAATAATGGTGGATATAACCCTCCATGAAAACTATAATCTTTACAATAAAGATAGTTCTATATTATAATTATAGTGAAAATATCTATGAGATATCCACACCATTTTTGAAACCCTTTCATGAAATGATTTACCTTTTAAAATCATCGAAAATATACCTCTTAAATATATTTATATAAATTTTTTTTTCTGTAAATAAATCCTTCCTGAATGGAATTTCCATTGACTCCAACGATTAGACATATGGGTATTATACTTCATATATTATGGGAAACACCCACTGATTCTAGTTTTTCATATAGTTTTCCTCTTATGAGATCCGAGGATCTCTATTAACCACATGACGAATGTATTATTGATCACTTATATACCTATTTACATGGAACATAACATTTCTAGGTTTATAAAAATTTATATTAATCTTAACTCATTCTATCATTGGAACACAATGCTTCTATAATCAAACCATTTTCTGACTAAAAGAACTCAATGATACAAATATTATCCTTTTAAATACTTTATCTCAATTAGTTTATGGTTCATGAAACCCATAGACATGATATTGAGAAATAACATACAAAATTTGTTTTTAAATGAATTGATGATGGGCATAAGAAATAATGACCCTTGGTTAGAAGGAAATGGAACTGCATGACATGTATAAATGAAATCCAAATAAAACTTATAGATAACTAATTTATTACATTTCATTGTTAAGGGAACCAACAATTAATTACCATACATATTATCCTTTAATGTTTCATAATCTTGGATTCTACTCTGGATAACCTCTGTAGAAAGGATCATCATCCCA
Source organism: Viscum album (assembly GCA_963277665.1). Taxonomy (NCBI): domain Eukaryota; kingdom Viridiplantae; phylum Streptophyta; class Magnoliopsida; order Santalales; family Viscaceae; genus Viscum; species Viscum album. Next base: position 921,451,380 of record OY728126.1, on the reverse strand, counting down.
TTATCACTTATGTCACCTAGATAGTTATGCATAACTTTGAGGATGTTTCTTATCTGTAATATATTATACCTTTCATAAACGTATGAGGAACAATGTCCAATACTTACCACCTTTTTATTGGTGTGGAATTATCTATTTTATCATCTTACAGTTGAATAAAAACTATATTATTGTTTAATCCCAACACAAAATTAAAAAAATTACATCCAATATATTTTTAGCCATTTTCTAAAGGTACATGTCACTATTTAACACAATAACTAGTTATTAATAAAAGAAAATAAAAACCATTAAATATATTCTCTAAGTATATTTCTATAATATTAACCCTATTATATGTTGAATATAATGAATTTCCACATTTTATAATGAAAGACTCAACATAAGTAGAAGAACTCAATATTATATCACTATTATCAATCAATAGATGATTTTAATATTCACTATTAGAAGCATATCCTACATAATAACCTCCCAACTCACTGTAATATTTTATAAGGTGACTATTATAACTATAATGTTAACTCAAGGAACCAACATTTATAGAGACCTTCCTAATCAGATTTATCATTAATTTAAATATTTCATTAACTCTTCAGTATAATGGAATTCCCTTACTTTCAACATGATATTAATTTCTTCAAAAGTTATGGATCATATTATTACAATGTTATTCATTCAAAATTAAGTCATTAGTGTCTAAAAACACATGTTATGTTTTTCTATTTTAGTTTCCCAATATTTTGACCCCTTCTTCGCAATATTCAAGGTGTGATGAATTCATAACGAATCCCACTATAGATGTATAAATTTCATCATCACTGAATCCAATTGAATCAAAATTATTGGGATGTTGGTGATGTTTTCTACCATTGGGTTTCCTTCTAACATCTTCCTGTTGAGTAATATCCATAAAAGGAAAACCATATTCATCATAATAAACTTCAAATATATATTGGTAAAGCTTTTCATATGTTTGGAAACATTTTTTTATTCTTTTATATTATAAGAAACATTATTGGCAATAGAAATCCATATCAACCCTAGGGTTTTTTATCCATCATTTCTCATTACACTTCCTTCATCTCTTCCTGTATGGTTCTAATAAATTGAAGACCATGGTACCTCTATTGTAAACAATACTCTATCTTCATTTTCTGCAGACCAAAATCCATGTATTCAAAATTCCCCACTTAGACCATTACCTAATTCATCTCAATTTTTATATTGTATACAATCCATTTAAATTATGAAACATGAATGAGGTATCATAGGTCGCATTGAAAAACTCCCATTCAAGGGAATGGGGATAGTGATTCTACTAATCCAAATTGTCAAATGAATTCACCAGGGTTTGACCATTTAAAGAACTAAAATCTAATTTTTTATTCCACTTGTTATGATCATTGAAGTATTTAAATAAACTAACATAAAATATCTAATGGATGAAACAATGGTCGAAAAAATTATATAATAATCCATCACTATGGTGACCAGAATAGTGATGAAAATTCCTCTTAATATCTGTATTGTAATCGATAATATATAAAATTCACACTATAATTATATTTGGAGGATAATAAATGAAGTAAATTAAATAATAAAAATACACAATTTATGTGCTTCATTTTTTATTCCAACTCCGTAGGGGAAATATTTTTCCTTTTACATGAGGGATAGAAATATGGTTATAATTATTGATATTGAAACATTGTCCCCCACAATATTAAATAGTATTACCAAGATTTTTATTCTAGTAGTTTCCTCTATATTATATTTTTAAGGAGAATACCACACTGATTTTTTTATGGGCTTCCACCCATCAGATTATGTAACCCCTTTAACATTAATAATACATATGATATAGATTATTACATTTTATATTTCAATGTAATTACTCTTAGGAATAACCCACAAAGACCTTAGTATCGTTTCATTTTCATAAAAACATTTTATATAATTCCTCTTGAAAAATTTATAAGGAATATTATGTTTCCATATTGACTATTACAAAATTACCATTGAATTTTAAACACTTCCTTTATCAAATTCAATCAATATATTATATTGATATATTTTTAATTTTACCATACATCTTCAAATTTTTGTTATACAATATTCCGATAACTAACCATTAGTCACATTCAGTATACCATATTCATCTATTGATTCACATAAGGCCCAAAACAATATCCGTCCATCAGATCAAATAAAGTAGAGAAAAAATAGTTATCATTTCTTATCCTCACATAAATCACTAACATTGAATCCACAATCTCATATTGATTATATAAAATCATTATTTTAAAAAATTCTCTATACCATTAAATAGAAATAAGATGATAATAGTCATATATTACTTTTATTAACATAAAATTGATTGTTTTCTTATCATTCACTCCAATGATTTAAAAACCCTCAGCTTCATCATCTAAATTTAAACTATAATATCGATATGTTCATTAATAAATTTTGAGCTATTATATATTACAAAAATGGGTATAATTTACATTTAGAGTCATATAAACCTCAAAATTAAAAACATATTTTTATAACAATGACAAATAAAATATAATTTTCTAGGATTTTTTCAATATCCTTTATCTAACTTGAGAAGATTAATGATATGGACAAAATACCTCTCCTTCCTAAAATATCCATTAGGATTCAATTAACATGACAAGATAATCTAGGAACTAATGATAAAATCATAACTATTTTTCATTTTCCCTTTGAAATATTACCAAATTGTAAAATTAACATAGATTTAGAGCATATAAATCATATTTAATTCTCATTTATCATAACAAAAATTGAGAAAATATGGTAAAAATGTATTATATTCAATTACATGATCTAAATTTTTATAATATATCTTCTAATTTTTTTTACATAAATAGAATAATCCAAAAGAATCATTTTGTTTCTCCAAGAAGTTACTAAAATCAATAATGTTTTATATATTAGTGGACAATAATGTTATTTTTCTACTTTTTCCTAATTCTTTTAAAACCTCATGTAAATCATTCAATTATTATGTTAACAAACTAGATTCATATATTTAACAAATTCACTATTTCTTGTATTCTGGATGTTATTACTCTAACATGCATAATTTTCGACCTTTCCATAGTTCATATTATTACAAATATTCTAAGAAGTTATTTAAAATATGAATTTAATTTCTAATGATTAATCCCAACATAATATATAATGATGATGATTACATTAATTTACAAAAGGAACCTTTATCATATGATTTTTAATGTTTTAAATTAATGTAATAATGAAATATATTATAATTTATTCCACTAATATGATGTCCCGTTAGAATATAAATTATCCATTAGAGGTACAATATAAATATTTATCTGGAATTATCTCAGATTGGAATGAAACTAATCCATGACTACATGTAGAAAGATATCATATTAATTATATAATATATGACTCTTGTATAATTGATTGTATAACATTTTAACCTAAATCATGATATGGATTCAATCAACACAATTTCACTTGTAACTGAATTGTATCGAGATCAAAATTATGTGTAAAAAAAATAAGAATTCAAAATTTTGACACATAATTTTTATGGTTGTAACACGGTGAAATTATGTGGAATAATTATTTTTTTTTTCAAATTAATTCAATCATTTCAATAGTTCTAATTTCATAGAACATTGAATATATTTTTTTATTAAAATTACTATGTTTATCTTACATTATACACACTAGAAAGTTAATATTGTACTACATGAAACACTGACTTAGGTTGCGTTACTTGAAACATTGAGTTTCTTTGAATCATATTTTTACTATTTTATTTATTTAAACCAAAAAAAATTATAACCTAGAAATTATAATGGAATGTATGAACTTGATTAATTTAAATTTTAAATTATTTTTTGTAGTTTCATATATAATTATTTTTTGACCAATTAATTACAAATTAATGTAATATCCTTTTTAAAATTAAAGGAAATGCTTTCTGGAAAAACCATTTAAATGTGAACATGTGTGTTTCATACATATAAGTAAAAAAAGTCTACTGTTGGATTATATTAATAATATATATAAATAATTAAATATAAATTTTAACATTCATATTATGTGTTTTTTAGACAAGATATAAGAAAAAAAACCAATTTTACTCTTAGAAGAAGTATTTTTCTGTAAAATATGATTTACCAGATTTTGATGGTGCACTAGTTTAAAATATATTTATTGAAGCTTTTGTAAATTCTATATGATAAAATATACTTCTTATTTGAAATGAGGATATCAATATTTATTTTAGGCTATGTTTTAGTATTTTTTTGGGATGTTTCATGTTTTGAGAAATATAGGAAATAATCAGTTTTAATTCAAAACTACTTTTATGTAAGAGCCCAGATATTATTTTCAGGTTTGTTTTCTTTCATCTATTTGTTTTTAATAAAAAAGTGAATTCATGGAAATTTATGAAGTACATGCAGTGTACATTATGAGTACACTTCATGTAATGAGTTGTCATAGGAGGTCGTTTGTTGGTCGTGTGATGGCCACACACAAGACCATGTGGGGGTGACCTAGAAGCCTCCTAAAGCGGAGTTCAAAAATGGAAACTGCACACTGTGTATTTCCAATGTACATGTCGTTTATTTTATTTTTTTCATTAAACGTACCGGGGTCACGTCAAATCACTAGAAACACCTTCTTCTCGACCTAGTTCGTTCGAGAGCTCCCATACATCCATGATATTCCACCAATCCCCGACCGAGCATCCTATATCCGATTCGACTGCTGTCGATTGCATTAGGATCTCCTCAGTTCACTCTCTCTTTTGTTTGAGCTTTGTTTCCCAAGTCCTCTTCCTTCTCAATCTATTCTTTATTGACCTTTTTAGTGGTTTTTCTAGATCTTCAACATTTTAAGGTGATTCAGGCCCTGACACTCATGTTTATTTATCATCCAATGCCGAGATAGGTGGTTTTTGCCTTTCTTTTGAATGTATTTGACTTATATTTGCAAAATCACCAATACCCATGAACATGGTATTGCACATTTACTGTTTTAGCCCAATTGTTTGGAATTCTATGCTTGTATGGTAATGTAGAGGTTAATTGAATGTGAATTGGGTCAATTGTTATTCTTGGGAAGTGTTTTCCCATGCATGATTGCATGTTTTGACTTTTGGGTCTAGTTTGCCTATAATGCTATTGTTTACCTTCCATTACAAGTGTAGTATAATGGGGTGTTTTTATCCTTACATTATGTGATGTTGTAGACTACTACCCAAGTAGTTCCTAAGGTTTACTTTGGCCAATACACATTGCTATTTCTGCTTGACTGTCACAGGGACGTGAGAACCTAGTGTAGTAGACCATAGGGAGAATGTACGTAAGGGCTTCTCCAGAGTCTATGTTTTACTCATGATGCGAGACTATAGGGGGAATTGACGTAAGTGCTTACATAGAGTGTCTGTAGTTCCTCGATGCGGGTCATAGAGGGAATTTGATGTAAGTGCTTCCCTAGAGTGAGTTTAGTTACCTATACGAGACTATAAGAGGAATTGATGGTGAGTGTTTCCGCAGAGAGTCCATTCTTTAGTTGAAATAGAGGGGTGAGAATTAGTGTACTACCTTGAGGGTTTCTTGTGTTTCTAGGTAGGACCAGATGGGATATGTTGTGAGTACATCCCCAAGGGTTACCTTTTAGGTTTAGCTTTTTTATTTTGGTTCTAGGTAAGACCAGAGGGGATATGTTTTGAGTACTTCTTAGAGGGTTACATATTTTTGATTACCTATTTGTGATTAAAATTTTATGATTACTTGTTTTGAATATCTGTTTCTTGATATATGAAACTGAATACGTTGTAACTATGGATTGTTTACTGCTGAGTACTTCCTAGTTTACTGGTTTTTGTACTTATTACCTTCCATATACTCACTCACAGTTAGGAACAGATCTTTCAATCATTGCCTACTGTGATCTAGTCTGACACCCTATTTGGGCCATGATTTTGGGCCCAAAAATATCATATTTTTGCAGGTATAGATAAGGGAAATCACCCTTCTACATGAGGAACTTAATTTGTTGTAAAGTTGGAGAGCATGTGGTCAAGCTCTAGCTTGCGATGTTGATGAGTTGTTTACATGTTTCTTTTGTACTTTGGTATAGTATGGTTGTATTGCTGGATTGTGATTTTTAAGATTCTTTCCTAGACATATGTGTCATGCATCATTCATATACACATGTGTGCTCCAGTTTATTATTTCCAGTCATTTGCAATTTAATTTTGTATAGATTATTCCTACTTCCACTATTTCTATTTGTTTTACTTAAGTTGTCTTACTATGATAATGAGGGCATAGTTTCCCCAGTAACATATCCAAGCCCCTCACTGCTATTTTGCAGCCTCTGGCATTTGGGAAAAAGCGTTTGAGGCCATGTGACCAACTATGTATGGGGCGCCTCTGGGTGGCTTCTGGAACTGGGATGTTACAAAGTGGTATTAGAGGAATTCATCTCTCTTGACTAATTATTTGGATCTTATAGCCAGAGATATGAAATAATAGGTACTTGGTAATAAGTTGTGCCCAAGAGTAGCTAACCCGTGTTTAGGGAAAATCCAATTTACCTCATTATTGCAAATTTTTTGTTTATTCAAATTTAATATTAATTTTATTTCACCATTGGGTGATTCACATGTTTTGTGTTGTTATTATTAATGTTATTGAGGTTTTATTTTTGTTGTAACCTGATGAGATGTGGGCATTACATCTCATGAATCATATAGGAACTTGTAAGATATCACATTTCATGCATTCTTGCCATTCCATTTTGGGTGACTTAGTGACTGAATATTTTTGTAAGAGATGTTGTGCTAGATATGCATGTTATTATGATAGAATCCTTGATAGAATACCTGGTGTTTAATAGGGTATTGTTTTGTGTAATTTTTTTCTTGAATGTATGCCAATATTTGGTTTTTGAGGTGTTATGGGCCCTCATGGACTGACATTTGGTTGATCATGGCATTTTTAACCTTGTTTATAATTTTTATAAGATCTAAAACATTGATTCACGGGGAGTATGGGCCCTCACGGATCAGAGTTTGGACATTTGATGTTCATTTCAGTGTTTTTTCTAGGCTCCAGAATAGTTTCTGAGGCATATTGTCTAGAAGAACCGATAATAAACGTCGTTTAGTTTTGACTACATGCCATGTGTTCTTCTATTTTGGGAAGAAACTGATTTTCATAAGTACATTCCATGTACCGAATGTACACATTGTGTAGTCTCTAACCATGTCATAGGTCATGTGGGAAGAGACACAGGATTGGGAAATCCTAGGGGGAAGATGTTTTACACCAGTTTTACACACTTTTTTGAGTAGACCATCTGTCCACATGTTTGACAAATGACACAGATGGATAGAAACATAAGAAATACACGCCATGTCAGTCTTGAACACGATGTGTTGTGAAATACCTAGAATTCGGCCACATAACTAACAACACTACTCAGTGTAAATCCTTTGGTACCCGCCGTGTTTTTCTGGAACACTCCATGTATTGTGATTCTTGTATCTGGTGGTGTCATTAACAATACGGGTCGGTGAAGCTCATATAGTACATGACGTGTATGGCACTAACACGCAGTGTATTCTTATTCTATGAGAACCATGTTTCCTAGCCGTGTAAGGGAACTTGAGAAGGGGAAGAGGATTCAAGTACACACCTTTTTTAAGGAAAACACACCGTGTATGGGGTGTTACACATCCTGGGTTGGCAGAAGTACAAGCCCATGTAAAAGGCTTAATGGAACATGTCGTGTAGGCATTATACACGCCATGTATCCATGTTTTGTAAAATATGAATTCTTTCATTATTCCGGTCCCTTCTTAGCCTTCAGGCTTTCAGTCCTTGATAATCATGATCAACTCTGTGCATCAGACTTTTCAGAGTCATGCCACCGAGACGTCCTCCGGTTGTACGCCAATTACAGGGAAATGATCAAACATTAGATATGGCTGATCCAGGACTACCTGTAGATCCTCCCATTATGCCAGTCTTGGCACCAGCCATTATAATGGATGCAGGAGCTGATGCATAGTTCATGGATGGCTTTATGGAGATGATGTAGACCATTTGGTGAGCACCGCCTGCTACCCCGTCAATGGAAGAATTGACACGGGTACTTCAGCAGCAACATCCTCCCACTTTCTTAGGGGTTGGAGGACCCCAGGATGCAGAGTCTTGGCGAAAAGACACACTTATGATCTTTGAGCATTAGGAGATTACTCTAGAGAGGTGGGTAAATCTCCCAAGATATATGCTTCGGGATTCCGCCAAAATATGGTTGGATGTGATCTCAAAGGCAGGACACCAGTAAGTTATGACTTGAGAGGAGTTCCAGCGTATCTTCTATGACTACTTCTACCTGCATAATTTGAGGGATGATCGAGCCCAAGATTTTACGAGTATGGAGCATGGGAGTCTTTCTATTGTGGAGTATTCCTCTCACATTATAGAGCTGCAGTGTTTCACGCCTATTTCAGGAGGTGATCTGTTATTCCAAGAAAATAAGTCCAAGGATGGTCTGAGGGACAACATCTGATCTCAGGTGAACTTCTTCATGTTGAATTCTATCACTTCTATTTTCAACTAGGCACTAATTAAGAAGTTATATTTGATAGATTCTAGAGTTCTTAGGTTGGAAGGCTTGGTATCTAGAGTTATTATTCCTCCTACCGACAACAGGAAGTGTCATTGGGAGTCTATGTGCAGAGATCCAAGGAGGAAAGATACATGACCTAGTAGTAAGGTGGTGTACAACCAATGCGGGAAGAGAAGGAAAATCAGGACACACTGCTCAAGAGTCCCACTGGAGTTCCAATATTGCTGCAATATGGGTCATTTTCAGTGCATCTATCAGATCTTCTCACCAGCAGCTGGTGACAGGAGTTCTTCTATGACTCCTCGTTCAGAAGAAGCACCACCAGTTTCCCACCAGCCTGGGGACTGGAGTTCTTCCAGCCATTTGGGCCGAGGTGTAGGTCTTGTCTTGGTATCTAGTCACCTGATATTCAGGGACAACATGGTGGATCAAATTAGGGTGGCCATATAGGGTCACAGGGCCACAATGCATGTCAGAATTTTGTAGTGGAGCAGACCCAATTGGAGCAGGATCTTGAACCCTCTGTTGTGTGAGGTACGATCTTAGTAGCGCCAGTTTTAGCTTCTGATATTTTTGATATTGGGGAATACAATAGATTTATATATGTTGTGCTTGTGTAAATCCTTGGGATCTTCATATTTTCTTCTGTAGATATCATGAAACTAGAAACTCTGTTGAGGACTAGAATGGAGAGTGAACATCTATGCATGATGTGCCCTCTAGAGGGTTTTTGGTGTCACTTTTTATGGGACCTCTATGTCCTAGAGATGACAGGCTATGATGTTATTATCAGAATGGACTGTCTAGTTTTATACCAGGTAGTTGTTAACTATTATAGCCACAGGGTGATGTTTATATAACCAGAGGATGGATATTTTCTTCATAAGGGCGAGTGGGATGTCCAGGCGAGCGGAGAAGGACCCGAGCATCATGGGGTGGGAGGAGTTACAAAACAAAATGATATAATTTTTCTAGATGACCAGGGGACATCACAGTTTTAATTTTCTCCAGTGGTGGATCGTTTTAGGGATGTCTTTCCCGAATCATTTTCAGGTTTGCCTCTGTAGCGATAGGTGGACTTTTCTATGGAGGTTTTTTTAAGAGCAGCACCAGTGTCCATTCCCCCTTATAGGACGGATACACGAGACCTACAGGAGATCAAGAAGCTGCTGGAGGAGTTGCAAGAAAAGGGTTTCATCTGACCCAGTACCTCTCCTTGGGGTTTGCTTGTCCATTTTTCAATGAAAGAGGATGATACCCACAAACATTGTGTGGATTATAGGAGGATGAATCAGTTGAATGTCAAGAACTGACATCCCTTGCTACGGATTGATGATCTCTTTGATCAGCTTTAAGGATCCCAGGTGTTTTCGAAGTTTCACATGAGAACTAGTTAACATCATTTGTGAGTTAGACCATCTGATATACCACTTACAGCCTTCCAGAGCGGATATGGTCTATACGAGTATGTGGTTATGCCATTCGGTCTCATGAAGATGCCTACAATTTTCATGACACTGATGAACTGAGTGTTCCATCCATAATTATATTTTTTTCAGGGTGGTTTTCATGGATGATATCTTGGTGTATTATCACACTCGACAAGACCATTCAAGACATCTTGAGATCATTTTGAGTACACATAGAGAGCATTAGTTAAATGATAAGAACCGAAAATGTATCTTTTGGATGTGTCCAATTCACTTCATGGGTCATGTTATCTCTGATATTGGAGCGTCAGTAGTCCCAGAAAAAGAAAGAGCAGTAGTTTCTTGGGATAATCCAAATAATTTCATTGAGTTACGTTGTTTTCTAGAGCTGGATGGATAATATAGAAGCTTCATCTATGACTTTTTGCACTTAACGAAATCACTGACGAGTCTGACTAAGAAGGGTGTAAAGTTCTTTCGGTCATATTCTTGTGAGTCATTATTTCTAGAGCTAAAAGGGAGGTTGAATTTAGCATTGATACTAGTGTTGCCAGAGCCGGGCAAGAGCCATACCAGGTATAATGAGGCTTCATGTATCTTGAATGGAGTTCTGCTTATGTAGGGAGAAGGAGTCGTTGTGTACGAGTCTCGACAGTTGAGACCACAAGAGACCAATTAACATACACATGATCTTGAGATGGCTGTAGTAGTTCATGACTTACGTTGTTGGAGACATTACCTTCTGGGAGATCATTTTATGGTTTTCACCATCCCCAAGTGTCTCAATTTTATCTTCACTCAGGATGATCTGAATTTGAAATAGCGAAGGTGGGTTGAGTACCTTCAGTCTTTTGACTTTGAGCTTGCCTATAAGAATGGGAAAGGCAATGTAGTGGCTAATGCATAGAGAAAAAGAACTCAGATTGTGGTAGTTCAGGAGGCCAACAGTGAGTTGAAACTTATGGATCTTTTATCTGAGATTCATTTTGAGGTTCAAGACAAATAAGGGATGGCATTTATTTCTTCTGTAGCTGTTACCTCTACTCTACCTGATCGAGTGAGAATGAGGCAGATATCAGATTCTGAAAGCCTAGTTATATGGGAAAGCATGTCAGGAGAGGACCATATTCTTCGGGGGACCATAGGAGAGAATACGATCTTTCATTTTTAGGGGCATGTATGGGTTCCTATAGACATACATTATAAGCTGATGCGATACATTCATTCGGTGGTTTGGGATGTTCACCCTGGTGTCCCCAAGATGTATTGTGATATAAACCCTCAGTTCTGGTGACCAGGTATAAAGAGATATGCTAATGGTTTCTTTATGAGGTATTTCACCTGTCAGTAGGTGAAGGTAGAGTATTAACAACCAGAAAGGCTTTTAATACAGTTACCTATTCCCGAGTGGATGTGGAATGAAGTCACAATAGATTTCATGACAGGTTTACTGAGGTCTCCTCGTGGGAATGATGCAGTTTGGGTTGTCATTGACAGACTCACGAAGGTTGCTCAATTTTTACCGATCAAGGAGATATTCAATTTTGATGAGCTAGAACAGCTATAAATTCAAGATATTCTGCCCTTACATGGAGTTCCACACTCCATCGTTTCAGACAGAGATGCATGTTTACTTCTTGGGTCTGAACGGGGATCTAGAAGGCTTTGGGTACACAGGTACATTTGAGTATAGCTTACCACCCCTAGAAAAACTGCCAGTCTGAGCATACAATTCATGTGCTTGAGTACATTCTTCAAGCATGTATTTTGGATGTTGGAGGTTCTTGGGAGAATCACATACCTCATGTCGAGTTTTCCTTCAACAATATTTTTCAAAAAAACTATTCAGATGGATCCTTATGAGGCTTTTTTTGGTCGGCCATGCCAATCACCCTTATGTTGGCTGGAGGCAGGAGATGAAGATTTCATGGGACCCGTCTAGTTCAAGAGAAAACAGAGTAGATAGAGTTGATTCACAGGAGGATGGATACTACAAAGTCTTGACGGAATTCATATGCTGATCAATGGAGATGACCTCTGGAGTTCGAGGTTAGGGAGCAGGTTTTTCTATGTGTCACATCGAGGTTGCAACACAAGAGGATTAAGAGATAGGGTAATCTTATGCCGAGGTACGTCGGGCCATTTGAGGTCTTGGAGAGAGTTGGGCCTGTTGCTTATATGTTGTCGTTACCACAGAGGTACTAGGCTATGCATGATTTTTTCCACGTTTCATAGATTTGACGTTACATCTCATGCCCGTCTCATGTTTTCAAACCTGAGGATGCTGAGTCAATGTGGATGCATCATTCAAGGAGAATCCTATTCACATTTTTGATCGATGTATGAAGGTTCTATGTGGCCAGCCAATCCCTCTGCTATGAGTGCTATGGAATCACGGGCAAGTACAAGATGAGACTTGGGAGCGGGAGGCCAATGTGTGTGCACTATAGCCAGAGCTATTCAGTGTTTCTTCTGCTATGCTGCCTTGCTAGGGAAATGTAGGGATGAATTTATTTAAGAGGGGAAGTTTGTAAGAACCTAGATCGTTTTTCAGATATATATTCTTTCATCTGGTCCTTTTGGTGAAACAAGGGAATTTCTAGAAATTTCTGACGTACACAACATGTACTTTATGAGTACACGTCGTGTACTGGGTCACCGCAGGAGGCCGTGTGCTTGCTGTTTGATGGACACACACACAACCATGTGGGGGGTGACCTGGAGGCCACCTAAAGGGGAGTATAGAAACAAAAATTACACTCCATGTATTTCCAAAGTACAGACCATGTATTTTATTTTATTTTTCAATAAATTAACTGGGGTCATGTCTAATCGCCAGAAACACCATCTTTTTGACCGAGTTTGTTCAAGAGCTCCTATACGGCTGTGATCTTCATCTAAGCCCCAAACTGAGAATCCGATCTCTAATTCGACTACCATATATTGCTTTGGGATCTCCTAGGTATGCTCTCTCTTTTGTTTAAGATTCATTTCCCAATTCCTCCTCCTTCTCATGTTATCCTCTATTGAATGTTTAGGATTTTTTTGTAGATCTTCTATGTTCTAAGGTGATTCAAGCCCTAAGACTCTTGTATATTGATCTTCCAATGCCGAGGAAGGTGGTTTTTGTCTTTCTGTTGAATTTATTTGAGTTATACGTGCAAAATTGCCAATACCTATGAACATGGAATTACACATTTACTGTTTCAGCCATATATGTTTGAAAGATATTCTTGTATGCTTGAGTAGAGGTTTATTAAATTTGAATAGGGTCAATTGCTATTCATTGAAAGTGTTTTCCCATGCATGATTTCCAGTTTTTACTGTTAGTCTACTTTATGTAATAGGCTGTTGTTTACCTTCCATTCCTAGTGTAGTAGGATGGGGTGTTTGTATCCTTACATGCAATTATGTAGTAGACTCCTACCCAAATAGTTATTCAGTTTTCCATTGACCGATAAGCGTAGCTATACCTAATTGACTAACATAGGACCATGAGAACCTGCTGTAGTAGAACATATAGAGAATGAATGTAAGGGATTATCCAGAGTGATTGTTTTACTAACGATGTGGGACCATAGGGGGAATTAAAGTAGGTGCTTCCTCAGAGTTTCTCTAGTTCCTCAATGCGGGTCACAACGTGAATGTTATGTAAGTGCTTACCTAGAGCTCCATTAATTACTGATACGAGACTATTGGAGTAATTGATGACAAGTGGTTCCTCAGAGAGTCTATGCTTAAGTTTAACGAGAGGGGTTAGACTGAGTGTACTTCCTAGATGGTAGCTTGTGTTGCTATGTATGACCATAGGGGATAGGTTGTGAGTACTTCCCCTAGGGTTACCTTTTGTGTTTAGTTTCGTTCTTGTGTTTCAATTTAGGACCAGAGGAGATATGATCATAGTACATCCCAAAGTGTTACCTTTTTGTGATTACTTTTTTGTGATTACCTATTTGTGATTATGTGTTTTTATTAGTTGTTGCTTGATATATGAAACCAAATGCATTGAATTTTTGGATTGTTTACTACTGAGTACTTCTTTTATAAATGAGTTCTGTACTTATTACCTACCATATATTCACTGGCTGGTAGGAAGAGATCATGTAGTGGTTGCCTATTAGGATCTAGTCTTACACCATGTTTGGGCCATGATTTTGGGCCCAGACATGTTATATTATTGCAGGTATTGATAAGGGAAAGATCCCTTCTAATTTAGGTACTTGATTTTCTATATAGTTGGAGAGCATGGGACCAAGCTAGTCTTGCAATGCTGAGGAATTTTTTACTTACTTTCCTTTGTAATTTGGTCTACTACGGTTGTATTCTAGCATTATGATTATTTGGGCTACTTTCCTAGACACATGTGTCATTCATCCATCATATATACATGTTTGCTCCAGTTAATTATTTCCAGTCTTCCGCTCTTTACTTTTGTATGGATTATTCCTGCTTCCTCTATTGCTATTAGTTTTAATTATGCTATGTTAATCATCTAATGAGGGCATATTTTCCCCCACAATCACACCCATAGCCCTCACTACTAGTCAGTAGCCTCTAGAATTTGGGAAAATTCTCTTGAGGCCATTTGACTAACTGCGTACGGGGCTTCTATCTGTGGATTCCAGAAACGGGACATTATAGTTTTTATTCTAACCTATTTTTTATTGATAAATAATGTTTTTATTTTATTTTAAAGAATACTTATATTAGTTTTTTATCTTTTAATCCTATTTATTTATTTGGAGTAAATTTCACATTGATTTTCGATATAAAAACATTTCTAACTTTTGAACATTTTAACTTTAGAAACACATTTTCTCATTTCATCGACATATTTAATTTTAAACTAATTTTTATCAATTATATTTTTATAATTGTGAAAAATGGATTTCATATATTTATTCATAATTTAAAAATTCTGTAATTAGGTCACTTTTATTTTTGGACAATATGAATAGTAAACATACTAACTGTTATCACCACGTTTAAGGGTAAATCATGTAATTTAGGAGAAAATAATATAATAAATATTATTAAATAACCCTAACAATTTTGAAAAATATATTGGAAGAATTTAATTTTTCTCTCAACACAATTTAATATAAATTTTATTTTTTAATGGACAATTTTCTATCAAAATGATTTAGATGTTATTAAAATCAAGGAGAGTGAGAAAATGCCACATTGATACTTTTAATAAGAATAATGTTGTTAATATATGTATAAATATACGATAATACTCAATATTTATATTTAATATTTTATATAAATCATATAATTATATTTTTAATTTTTTTAAGAAAAATTTATTATAAGTAATTACAAAATGATGATTCATTAATTGTTCAATTAATGAAACAATAATATATATGATATTATGATTATTAAATGAAATAACATTTTACTTATTTATGGTGATACATGATTTTTATTAGGAAAAACGAGATTTTGTAGTTGTATGAATTAAATTTCATCTAAAAAATATTTTTGGATTGATTTCATTAAAGTCAATGTTATAAATTGGGTCAAAAATGAAACATAGGAAACTTTATGAAAATAATATGTTATTAAAATATTTAAAAATAATATAAATTTAAAATAAGTACTAAGGGTTATATATGGTATACAATATCTTCAATTTTCCATTTTTGGACCAATTTACACTTTATATGTAAATATTATATCATCTTAATATTAAATACATTATTATAACAGTTAAAATTTAAATATATTAACTAAAATATAATAGAAATGATATGGTTCAAAATAATAAAAAAGAATGTATAAAATATATTATTTTATTTTATTAAGAACTTATGTTATCATAAATTCGAATTAATATTGTCTTGAAGGTACTTGTATTGAGATTGAATTTTTTATATTTTAATATTTTGAAAAATTCTAAAACTACCCTCCCCTATCTTATAAAAGGTCATCACTTATTTTCTTTTCTTAACACTTAAAAAGCATGTTTTTCTTCCATAAAATATTCAAATGTTCTAAAAAATTCCCTCACATCTTACGAGAAGCCTTAATTTAGGGCGAATTGTAACAAATGAAATCCTTTTCTTAGAATCAAATAGAGATACCCTAAGAAGAAGTAACATTCATCAATGAACATACTCAATTCATATCCTCCTTATGCCCTCGAATTATTCTTATTACATGATTATATAATAACCATATTTTCATAAACATTCTTATAATTTGTTATTATATGGATTATACTTAAACTAATACACCCCTTTATCTAATGGTTTACAAACATATCATTCTTGTGTATGTCGACCTACTAAATCATGAATCAATGTTGTTCATTTTTATTTTACCACATGTCATGGATAATAATTATAATGGAATTTATGTTTTTATACGACCTAAATGGATATTAATTACATAATCCTTCTAAAAACATTTTAGAAAATATTTTTTCTTGCTTTCCAGTTCATGTAAATACGATAACTTTTTTTGTGGACTGCCTTATCCTCAAGGAGACGTAAATGATTTAAAATTTACATAGAATGTGTTAAATATGGGTTTAGTGAAATTATATGATATATATGACATAATAATTATAATTTATTGATAATTTTTATATTTTTTAATAAATTATTTCTTTTAATATGACCTGAAATGGAAGCCGTTTTCATTCTTACATACGACATACTGTCTTCATGAATGGTGTATTTCATTTTATATTTATATATTTGATTGATAACCATAAATACATATATAGTGAACATATATGACATTTATCTCATTGTTATAATTATATATATAATTAATGTAAGATATATTAATGAGGAACAATAATAATAAGTCAAACATATATGAGAAACTAAGCGGTTAATACAAAAAACAAAACATAAACATAGAATTGTTATTAAACAGGCAATATTATTTCATAAGTAAGTAATATATGTTTTTATATTGGTAAATATGGTTCTATAATATATTAATAATAAATTTATATTTATTATATATTATATATTAGGTTTTCACAAGTACAATGAGAGTCATGACATAATGTGTGGGATTTTTGTCTCACCTTTATTTCTGTGTGACACATGCTTTACACACTGCTTATTTATTTTATGTTGTGCATATAATACCAGAAGAATGTATTTTCTTATTATTATTATGATGGTTTTTTATTTTCACATCCATATAATACTCATTATATCATGGGGTATACTATTGTAATTATTAGGATCTGATATATGATTATTTCACAATATCATTAATAATTGGGATTGCGTCATTTTTCCCCAATGTAGTTGGATATAAAACATCCAATTAAAATATTTTTAAAAATTATTTTAAAATTATATTTTCTAATCTCTATGAATATTTAATATTATTTCATATCTTGTTTTAATTTTTAATAAATTTTTTTAGAAGAATAAATTTTTATTTTTCCAATGAGATACATTTTGTCTTTTCTAGAAAAATTATGAAATGAATCTTATTTTAACTTATACGAAATGAATTTTTTATATTATTTCATCCCAAATTATTTTTCTATATCTTACCTTATATGATTAAAATTTTATTTAAAACAAAATATTCTTTTTTTAATTGTGTCATATTTTAAGAAAAAGTAAAAATTTCAATGAAAAAAATAAATGTTCTTCAATAATTTTCTCAAGTGATGTTTCAAAATCATTTTCCATATAAGATAAAATTATATTTCCCTGAAGATAAAATTCAATACTACCATTATTATTATTTATTATTATTATTTTTGTGGAATGATATTTATGAATCCCCTTTCCTTTTCATGTCTATGTAATGATTGAATGATGTTTATAAAACACATTTCATTCCATGGGTTCTGATATGATCAATGATATTTATCATTCAAGTAAACATATGTATGTTTTTTATTATTTGATTTGTGAGACCTATATATCACTCAAATTCATTAGGTAAATATTTATATCTCAGGATATAGAAATTGATGGAAAATAGAGTGAACTCATTACAGTAAAAGAATTTTTCAACTATGCTGGATTTGGGAGTAAACCTTGACTACAAAGATGGTATGGGAGTGAACCATGACTACAAAACTATAATGGTAAGTGTAATAATACTGTTATGAAATCCCTGGTAGTGATTCCTTGAGAATTATATAAATTATTTTATCTTTTTATGTGTATTCCACAATTCCATGTCTTCTTTTATGCACTCGAACTTCTATGATTTCATCCACAAACTGATATTAGGATATTTGATATATATTATATGATTATCAAATTTTTTATTTATGTGCATATTATTTGTGACTATTTTATGATTGATCACTCCCATATTTACCCGTATTGATCATCTAAGCTCACCCTTTCTTGTGTTTCTTTTCTCTACGATATGAAGAATGGAAGGGTATATGATATGTCAAAAAAGGTTCAAATTATGAAGATATATGTTTTAGAAGAAGTATGTGTGTTGTGAACTATAAGTTTCTAATTCTTGGTTTTCAAAGGCACTAATCTAATATAGTCTTTGTGCATGTTTCTGTAAAATGTGTGAAATGCTACTAAAAATGTCATAATATTAATGTATATTAAAATTTCTCTATTATAGTGGGTGTTAGAGCAATAGTTTATTCAACCATTGGAACCATGGGTGAGAAATATTTAGTGATATACCTAGTGACATTTTTTATTATAATATTTAGTAATTTCTATATGGATATGAATTAGTTGACACATATTTAATTGTAGGTGTCATGATTTTGGAATTATATATGTAATGTTCCATTATTATGTGTTTTTCTATTTAAATAAATATTTCTCACACTATGGTTTTTGGATTTAGTAAATAATAGAACTATAATTATATGGATATCATTTAATGTTTTAGATGTAGAATGTGTGGGATCTATGAAAATTAATGTCCTAAGTGGAAATCTCATGAAGAGAATTAGGATGTTTGTTTAAGTATTGGTTATACAACTGATGATAGAGAGACCCAAAAAATTTGAATGTTATTGTATATTCTTAAAATATTTTTATATAAAAATTAATAGGAATTATTATATTTAGTTAGAGGATCCTTAATAAGGATTTTTCATTACATATTATAGGAAAGTTGTATTAATAAATAAGATGATGAAGTCTGAGTAATGGTTGAAGAACAATATTGGATGATTGAAGTTATCATATAATTTAATTAAATAATAACGTTGGATAAAAACTTTCATGGTATTATTAAATAATGTAAAATATAATTATTTATCCAAAATAGTTTTTCCTTATGTGTTTTGCGATAATATAATGAATGGTTCTCATAACATTAAAATTTGATTGGGGTAGAATGGTTATATTCATGGAAAAGACGTGACTATGGGAAAGATAACCCTTAATATGTTCCTAATATTGATATAATAAATTTTGGATATAGAAATTTATCATATGAATAAGTAATTTTCATGTCACTTTGTACCTTTTAATATATTATGGTTTTTTGAAAAAGTGGTTTAGGATATCAAAGATAGAGTTGAGAACATTTCTGAACTCATATATCTAATTATAACTAGAATAATATTGAGTTCATGTTTTCAATAAGGATGTATGTAAATTAACATGATTCCAGATAATAAATGTAACAACCTGAGATTATATGAGAAATAATTTTTTTATGCCTTATGTTATACGCGACACCAATGGAATCTTTCACAGCAAACAATACGGACTTGGCTTGCATTACACGCAATAGCGACCTTCCTTGATAGCTTGCGTCACACGCAATACCGAGTTTCACTAAACAACGATATATTGTTATGAACTAGCCTTTATGAATATTATTAACTACATTTTGAATTTTTTTATTCATCATACACATTTTCGAGAAGATGGTAAGAGAACAAAATAAATTTTTCGGGTAAAATAAGTATTTTTCAAAAAATGCAGCTTTGCCGCCTTTTGATGGAGCACCCACATTAAATCTAGTTTTTGACATGATTATAAGTTCAATTTGTCAAAATAATATTCTTATTTTGAATCAGGGTATAAAAGTTTACTTTGGATAAATTTTTGATATTTTTCTGATAACTTTCATATTTTGATGAATAGTAAAAATACGCTAATTTTTAATTAAAAACAACTTTTTTCTTTGAGATAATTTATATTGTTAAATTATAAAATTGAATGGATTTAAAGTATAAATAGAATATATTTTTACCATTTAATATAATTTATGTCATTAGCATTAATTTCACATTGAATTCATAGGTAAAAACATTTCAATCTTTGGCAATGTTTTAACTTCTAAAACCAGTTTTCTTAACAACGAGATTTAATTTAAATTAATTACTGCAACTTATATGTTTTGATTTTTGAAAAATGGATTCCATATTTGGAATCATTGGGTCCAAATTATGTTAACAGGATACTTATTATTTTTGGTCATTATGAATAGTAACTACGGTAAATTTTATTTACCATAGTTAAAGGTAAATCAGGTCATTAAGTGTAAATATAAGATTATAAAATTACCCTAACACCTTCCAAAATCACATTGTAGGACTAAAAGAATACCCATATCACCTATACGTCGTATTAGATTCATTTAATGGACTTTTGTTTAATGAACATAATTTAATTATTATTCAAACCAAAGAATGTGACAACATGTCACTTTCTTTAATCTTATATGTATAATAATTTTAATTTTGTGATAAACATAATTAAACATCGTACATGAATATTCTATAGAAAGCGAATACAATTATCTACATCATAAGAATTTATTTAGAATTTTTAGGGATTAAATAATTATCATTAATTATAACACAATAGTGATGTTGAAATTATCTTATTAATTATAATATCAAATAAATGGTTTTAAAAATATTAAAATAAATATTATATGAACTATTTAATGTGATCCAATAATTTTCAAGACACATATGACATTGTATGAATATATTAAAGCTTTTATTTCAAACATATCTTCTGTATTTATTTTATTTAAATTCAAATAAATGAATAGTGTCAAAATTGACACTATTGTTATTTTATAAAAATAACATATTATAAAATTGTTTAAAAATCCCAAAAATATTTAAAAATTATAAATAACTGTTTATATGGTCTAAAATGTCATAAAGTGTCAAATTATGGAAAATTCATAACACATATGTAATTATTTATAATAACTTAAAATTTAGAATATTATTACCACAAATAAAACTAAATTGATAAATAAAGATAAATCAAGTTGATAATGTTTAAAACAAATTCCCAACATGTCTAAATTTTATTTGTTGATGAGATTACAACCCTATCTCATTTAATCTTCGGATATGAGTCATTTTGGAAGTTTCTATGTGGGGTTGGGATTTAATATAAACTAATATTTATTATATTTCCAAAGGTTCCCCTCTCCTCCCTTATAAAAGGGAACCTCCTCCCTCTCCTCCTCACACCAATTTGTGCCTTCATGCTCGTCCAACCCCTGAACATTTCACTTACTCACTTCTCTATAAACATTCTATAGGTCCTGGTCTTCTTCAAAGACCAATTTTAGTTCTCTAAAAGGAGGTCTCAAAGAGGCGCTTCAAAGAAGAGGTAATGTCCGTTACCGATTTTTTCAACTTTATTTATTCTACTACTTGTTCTTATTTAGTTGTTTCATTATGAAGTAATAAAACCAGTTTCACTCATATACTGATATGTTATTATAATTATGAAACAACCCTATTTCACTATCTATCCATCCTACGGAAAACGAAATCAACGCGCGTGCGTACGTACGAAATACCATCTCCACGCCATGGTGTAATATATTTTCAATCATTACCTTACATGTATGGGTATAATGGTGCAAATAAAAAACTATATATGATTATTGTAAAGTGTTATTGATTATGAAATAGTATACATACACTCCCATACAATTCCACGATCAGGGGAATGATATCATTGCCTATGCGTACGTACGGAATACCGTCTCCATGATGTGATGCGATTAGTTCTACATGATCTTCATTGAATAATGATTATATAAATGAATTTAATGAATAAATATGATATATAGTACAATAATACCATTCTGTAAATTAGGTATCTATAAATTAATGTGAAGAATAAGAATTTATTCGACAAAACATGCATAAGAACAAAAAGTAATAAACACCCGAATAACAAGTAGCAATGAAATAAGAAGCTAACAAAATGACCATATATGATATCATAAAAATGAGTATGATTCTGGAATATGTCAATGACATTATTTAAATCATTATATAGGAGGTTCGGACACTTACGAAGCCAATCGGACCAAAGGTAAGGGAAAATATCACAATCTCATTTTTATCTGAGATTGTTTATACTTTGATATTTACTGGGGTATATTTTATCATCCACATACATGTTTACTCAATATGTAATATTATTTCCATCCACCTACAATTGTTTAAATCCAATTTTACCCTTCGGTGAGTTTTTAGTAAAAGATATGAAAGGAATATTTTGTCATTTTTCGTACGAGGTACTTTTTTACTTTTCTGAAAAATGTACGAGAAGAATGTTTTATAACTTATACGGCATGAATGGATTTTTAAAAAATTATTTCCATGAATCTTCCTTTACATGTTTTCACGTTAATTTTAAATGAACTTGTTTTAGTTTATAATTGTATGACATGTTATGAAAGGAAAAGTGTTTTTGAAGTGGAAAGGATATTTTCCTCAAGAATGGAGTTCTAGTGTTTTATCAAAATTATTTTGCTTCTAAGATAATAAAGGGTTCTGTTTCTATCCCTATTATTACATTGATGTGATTATGTTGTGATGGAATTATTTTTATGAATTCTTTTATCTTATATGAATTGTTTTATGATTTCACGATGTTTAAGAATCCCATTTTTATTACATGGGTTATGCTATGATATATGGTTTATGATTTTGTGGCACACATAAGAATGGTATCATTATGAGATGGGTGGGACCTATATATCCCTCCAATTCATTGCGTAAGGATTTTATATCTCATGAGATAGACATGGCTGGAATGGCAGGTTAAACTGGTTCAGTGAAATTGGACTGAAACGAGGAATGAACTCGGTTCAGAAGTGGACAATGTCCACTAAGATAGTCTTGGAAATGAGTCTTGACTAATAAGAACTGATTCTCTATGATTATGTGTGTATGACACAAAGTTCCTTGTTTTATGTTATGATTATTGTGATTACATTTCACTACCATGATTTATCTCATGTTATAAAATTATGATCTCTTTTGCAGGGTAAGATTTCCAAAATGTCATGTTCTTATGAATTTGATGTGATTGATATTTCTTTTGTTTACCCTTACTGAGCATTTGAGATCACCCTTTTGTATGTTTTCTTTCCCCAGGTCAGGAAGAAGGGTATTAAGTAAGATATTCCAAAAAGGGACTATAGATATGATGAGATAAATGGGAGACAATGTAGATTCTTTATGAACCAGTTGTTTATGTTTCCCAGTTTCTAAAGACACTATTATACCTATACGGTCCTTTCATGGTTTTGTTATATGTTGTAATAAGTGTACTTCAATTTTGAAGTACTAAAATGTATGTAAATTATGGGTCACTATAGATGGTATTAGAGGAAAGGTATAGTCAACCTTTAGAAACTTGGATGTGAAAGCCTTAGTAAGAATCGTAAGGATATGTCTAAGCATAGAACACAATCTTAGTATATTAGAAATGACCATGAATAACCTAGGATAATACATTAAGTGTGAAATTTTATTCTAGATTATGTGGTTTTCTATTATAATTAGTGTTTCTCACACTATTCTTCTTAGTTTTAGTCAATGGATGGAACCCGAAGGAACCATGTTAATACGGAATGTGACGGGAAAGGAAAAGATTGTCCCCCTGAGCAAACAAACATTATAGGAGTTGGAATGAAAAATCTTGTAGCCATGCTCACACAACTTTCTCAAGCTATGAATCATGCAGGACATCCAAATGAGCAAAGGAAGGAGCAACATTCTGTTGAATCCTTCATGAGGCAGCGTCCGCCTTCATTCAGCGGGTCTACTGATCCATTAGATGCTGAACAATGGATCAATACTACTGAAAAGATATTTTCAGTTCATCAATGTTCTGAACATGATAATGTCATCTTAGCATTGTATCGTTTGGAAGGAGATGCTGATCAATGGTGGAATCTTATCAAGAATATGAGGCCAATAGATTAAATTTAGTCCATGGAATGGGACGAGTTCAAGAACTTATTTTTCAATAAGTACTTCACTCGTATTCTCCGAACAATGATGGAGAAAGGGTTTCGTGAATTGGAGCAAAAGGATGATGAATCTGTTGGTACTTAAGAAGAAAATTTTACAAGACTTTCATGGTACGCTTCTGGTATTATTATCCAACCTGTGAGTAAGATCAATTGATTTTTTAGTGGCTTAAACCCAAGTATTCAAAGGGCATTAGCCATAAGGGACTTCAATAACTACGACAAAATTGTTCGATGTGTTCTCAAGGTTGAGATGGAGATTGGTGTAACCCATCAGTCACATGGGTTTGATAAGAAGAGGAAAATGGAATTCAAAGGAAAATCTAAAGACAACACTGAAAAGTAGATGAGTTTTCCCTTATGCTCAAAGTGTGGAACGAAACATGGAGGAAATTGTCTTAAGGGGACAAGAAAATGTTATAAGTGTGGAAAACAAGGTCATCGGGAAATTGAATATCGAAATAATGAGAAGAAGATGTCTAATGATGCAAACAAAGGATGGGATACACAGAAAGAACCTACTACACTTCAATGTTTCAAGTGCATGGAGATGGGGAATTATGCCAATCAATGCCCAAATCCAAGTGTTGATGATGATGATCGACGTTAACAAACTCTTAAGGCCAAAGAAAAAGGATAGTCACATGCAATTACTATCAACGATGTGGAGCACGACAACGAAGTGGTGAGAGGTACACTTACCATCCACTCTAAAGTAGCAAATGTTTTATTTGATTCTGGATCCACCCACTCTTTTATTTCTGAAGAACTTTCTAAGGGTATCACCATATTACCTCAAAAATTAGATGTTGAGTTGGCTGTGACAACTCCTAATGGCACAACAGTCACATCATATGTTTACAATTCTTCTCTAATTGAAGTTTGTAGGAATGTGCTTCCTGAAAATCTTGTGATCCTTCCTATATTAGAATTTGATGTGATTCTTGGAATCGATTGGCATTCTTTATATGGATCTCAAATCTATTTCCAATGAAGGGAAGTCAAATTTCAAATTCCATATCAATCTATGATCGTCTATCGATGCAAGGATGAACATAACCTTCCAGTGGAAATTTCTTCCATCTTATGGGTCTTGATTCCATTAAATGAAGGTTATTTATCTCAAATGGTTGGTGAGAAACTCATGATTAAGAATATTCCCATTGTACGGTAGTTTGATGATTTCTTTCCAGAGGAATTTCCGGGTCATCCACCAAATCGTGAAGTTGAGTTTTCAATAGATCTTTTACCGGGTGCTTTGCCTATTTCAAATACACATTATAGAATATACCCAATTGAGTTGTAGGAATTGAAGAAGAAACTCCAAGAGAATCTTGATAATGGATTCATACGCCCTAGGGCGTCACCTTGGGGAGCACCTGTTCTGTTTTTTAAGAATAAAGATGGATCAATGAGACTCTACATTGATTATCAAGAACTTAACAAGATCACTATCAAGAACAAATATCCTCTCCCTCGCATTGATGACTTATTTGACCAACTATGCAGAGCTCAATACTTTTCCAAGATTGATCTTCGTTCAGGGTATCATCAATTAAGGGTCAAAATGGAGGATATACCAAAGATGGATTTTCGTACAAGGTATGGACACTAGGAAATTATATTGATTCCATTTGGTCTTACTAATTCCCCTACTATCCTCATGTATCTGATGAATAGTGTCTTTAGAGACTATCTTGATCAGTTTGTGGTATTCTTTATAGACGATATTCTTGTATATTCAAAGAGAAAAGAAGAAAGTGAAGATCACTTGAGAATTTTATTAAAGACCCTAAGAAAGGAGACACTTTTTTCCAAATGTACCAAGTTTGAATTTTGGCTTCAAAAAGTTTCATTTTGGGTCACATAATATCAAAAGAGGGGATATCTGTCGATCCAGAAAAAACAGAGGTTATCAAAAGATGGTCGAGACCAACAATAGTAATGGAGATCCGAAGTTTTCTTGGTTTGACTGGATATTACCGACGTTTTGTGAAATATTTTTCAAGGTTATATAACCCACTCACAAAGTTGACTCAAAAAGGAGTTAAGTTTGTTTGGACAGAGGAATGTGAAGAAAATTTCAAAGAGCTAAAAAGAAGGTTAGCCAGTGCACATGTTCTCACACTACCTTGCAGTGGAGAATGGTTTGTGATGTACAGTGATATATCCAAGAAGGGATTGGGGTGTGTTCTTATGAAAAATGATATGGTGATAGCTTATTCCTCACGATAGTTGAAAATACATGAGAAAAATTACCCAACTCATGATTTGGAGATAGATGCGGTAATCTTTGCATTAATGATTTGGAGGCATTACCTTTATGGAGAAAGGTGTAACATTTATACTGATCATAAATGTTTAAAGTATATTTTCACACAAAAGGAGATGAATATGCGCCAACGAAGATGGGTAGAGCTGATTAAGGATTACGACTGCTCAATTCATTACCACCCTGGGAAAGCAAACAAGGTGGCAGATGCATTAAGTCGACAAGACCATGCTAGTTTATCCATGATGAGGATCACAAAGGATCCTATATTTATGGATATACAAAGGATTGATCTTAGAATTATAATGGAAGGGGGAAAATAGTATCTTTCCAAAATGAATGTTCAACCATCTATACATGTGATGATTAAGGAGGCACAGAAAGAAGATGTAGAGTTACAAAAGAAGGTGAGAAATATTCCTGAATTCAACCTTGATTGCGATGGGATAATAAAGTTCAGGAATCGGGTTTGTGTTCCTCCCATCCTAGAATTAAAGAAGGAGCTGCTGGATGGGGCTCATTGTTCTTCATTCTTTATTCATCCTGTAATCACGAATATATATAGGGGTATGAAAGAGTAATTCTGGTGGGATGACATAAAAAGAGATGTTGTTGAATATGTCTCTCGATGCTTAGTTTGTCAGCAAGTTAAAGTTGAGAGACAGAAGTCTAAGGAGATGTTATAACCATTACCCATACCAGAATGGAAATGGGAAAACATCACTATGGACTTTGTCACTGGACTTCCTAAAACATCCAAAGGCAATAATACTATCTGGGTCATAGTTGATCGTCTTACAAAGTATGCACACTTCATTGCTATTAGAGAGGATTTCTCTCTAGATCAGCTTTCCAGGATATACATAAATGAAGTGGTAATATTTCAGGGAGTACCACTTTCCATTATATATGATCGGGATCCGAGATTTACCTCGAAGTTCTGGCGAAGTCTTCAGCATACTCTGGATACAGAGTTGAGTTTCAGCACTTCTTATCATCCTCAGATAGACGGTCAGTCTCAGAGGACAATTCAAACTCTATAAGATATGTTGAGAGCATTCTCTATATATTTCGAAGGTGGTTGGGATCAACACCTACCTTTGGTGGAATTTTCTTATAATAATAGATTTCACTCAAGTATTCAGATTGTTCTTTTTGAAGCACTCTATGGAAAGAAATGCAGGACTCCAACTTGCTGGGATGAAGTTGGGGAAAGAAAGCTATTAGGACCTGATCTTGTTGATGAAATGGTAGAAAAGCACAGATCTATTCAACAACACATAAGAGCAGCTTATAGTCGACAAAAAAGTTATGCCGACAACTGAAAAAAAGACCTAGAGTGTGAAGGGGGTGATAAAGTGTTCTTACAAATATCTCCCTAGAAGAGGGTCGTGAGATTTGGAAAGAAGGGAAAGTTGAGCCCTAGATATATCGTTCCTTTTGAAATTCTGGATCGTGTAGGGAAGGTAGCTTACCTATTGGCTCTTCCACTGAATCTACCTCAAGTTCACGATGTGTTCAATGTATCTCTCCTGAGAAAGTACATACCTGACCCTTCACATGTACTCAACTCAGAAGTTGTACCGCTGGAACAAGATCTTTCTTATGAAGAACATCTGATAGAGATTCTCGATCGTAGTGAAAATTTACTACGATACAAGACCACTCGCATGGTGAAAGTTTTATAGAGGAACCACAAATTAGAAGAAGCTACATCGGAACTTGAGGATATGATGAGGGAGAGGTATCCTCATCTGTTTGTAATGAAGTGACAAATTTCGAGGACGAAATTAATTTTACATGGGGTAGAATGTAACACCCTGAGATTATATGATAAATATTTTTTATGTCTTATGTTATACGCGACACTAAAGGAATCTTTCACAGCAAACAATTCGGACTTGGCTTGCATTACACAGAATCACGACCTTCATCGATAGCTTCTGTCATACGCAATACCGGGTTTCACTAAAAAACGATATATTATTATGGAATAGATGTTATGAATATTATTAACTACATTTTGAATTTTATTATCCATCTTACACATTTTCTAGAATATGGTAAGAGAACAAAATAAATTTTTCGGGTAAAATAAGTATTTTTAAAAAAATGCAGCTTTGCCGCCTTTTGATGGTGCACCCACATTAAATATAGTTTTTGACATGATTATAAGTTCAATTTTAAAAAATAAAATTCTTCCTTTGAATCAGGGTATAAAAATTTAATTTGGATAAATTTTTGAGATTTTTCTGATAACTTTCATATTTTGATGAATAGTAAAAATACGCTAATTTTTAATAAAAAACAACTTTTCTCATTGAGATAATTTATATGGTTAAATTATAATATCGAATGGTTTTAAAGTATAAATAGAATATATTTTTACCATTTAATATAATTTGTGTCATTAGCATTAATTTCACATTGAATTCATAGGTAAAAACATTTCAATCTTTGAAAATGTTTTAACTTCTAAAACCCATTTTCTTAACAACAGGATTTATTTTAAATTAATTACTGCAACTTATATGTTTTGAATTTTGAAAAATGGATTCCATATTTGGAATCAGTGGGTCCAAATTATGTTAATATGCTACTTTTTATTTTTGGGCATTATGAATAGTAACTATGGTAAATTTTATTTACCATAGTTAAAGGTAAATCGAGTAATTAAGGGTAAATATAAGATTATAAAATTACCTTATCACCTAACAAAATCATATTGGATGACTAAACGTCGACCCATATCACCTAAGGGTCGGATTAGATTCATTTAATGGACTTTTTACCCTGAAATGAATTTAATTATTATTAAAACCAAAGAATGTGACAACATGTCACTTTCTTAAATCTTATAAGTATAATAATTTTAATTCAGTGATAAACTTAATGAAACATCGAAAATGAATAGTCTCCAGAAATATAATAAAATTATCTACATCATAGGAATATATTTAGAATTTTTAGATATTAAATAATTATCATTAATTATGACCCAATAGTGATGTTGAAATTATTTTATTAATTAAAATATCAAATAAATGGTTTTTAAAAATAAAAAAAATAAATATTATATGAACTATATAATGTGATCCACTAATTTTCTAGACACATATGACATTTTATGAATATATTAAATCTTTTAGTTCGAACATATCTTCTGTATAAATTTTATTGAAATTCAAATAAGTGAATAGTCTCAAAATTTACACTATTGTTATTTTATAAAAATAACATATTATAAAATTGTTTAAAAATCACAAAAATATTTAAAAATTATAAATTAAAATTTATATGGTCTACAATGTCATAAATTGTCATATTATGGAAAATTCACAACAAATATGTATTTATTTATAATAATTTAAAATTTAGAATATTATTACCACAAATAAAATAAAATTGATAAATAAGGATAAATCAAGTTGATAATGTTTAAAATAAATTCATTACATGTATTAATTTTATTTTTTTATGATATTACAACCCTATATCATCTAATATTTGTATATGAGTCATTTTTGATTTTTTTAAGTGGGGTTGGGATTTAATATAAACTAATATTTCTTATATTTCCAAAGGTGCCTCTCTCCTCCCTTATAAAAGGGCACCTCCTCGCTCTCCTCTTCACACCAATTTGAGCCTTCAAGATCGTCCAAACCCTACCAATTTCACTTTCCCACTTCCATAGAAACATCATATAGGTCCTGGTCTTCTTTAAAGACTACTTTTAGTGCCCTAAAAGGAGGTCTCAAAGAGGCGCTTCAATGAAGAGGTAATGTCTGTTACCAATTCTTTCAACATTTTTTCTCTTATACTTCTTATTCATTAGTTGTTTCATTATGAAGTAATAACATCAGTATCACTTATATACTGATATTTTATTATAAATATGAAACAACCATATTTCACCATCTATCCATCCAACAGAAAATGAAATCACCGCGCGTGCGTACGTACAGAATATCGTCTCCACGCCGTGGTGTAATATATTTTCCGTCACCACCTTACTTGGATGGGTATAATGGTTAAACTAAATGACTATATATGATTATTGTAAAGTGGTATTTATTATGAAATAGTATACATACACTCCAATACAATTCCACGATCATGGGAACGATATCATCGCTCGTGCATGCGTACGGAATACCATCTCCACGATGTGATGTGATTCGTTCTACATGATCTTAATTGCATAATGATTATATAAATGAATTAAATGAATAAATATTATATATAGTACACTAATATAATTTTGTAAATGAGGTATTTATAACCTAAAGAGAAGAATAAGAATTTATTCGACAAAACACGCATAAGAACAAAAAAGTAATAAACACCCGAATAACAAGTAGCAATGAAATAAAAAGCTAAGAAAATGACCATATAAGATATCATAACAATGTGTATGATTCTATAATAAGTCAATGACATTATTTAAATCATTATATAGGAGGTTAGGACACTTATGACGCCAATCAGACCTAAGGTAATGAAAAATATCATAATCTCATTTTTATCCGAGATTGTTTATACATTGATATTTAATAGGGTGTATTTTATCATCCACATCCATGTTTCCTCAATATGTAATATTATTTCCATCCACCTACAATTTTTTAAATCCAATTTTACCCTTTGGTGAGTTTTTAGTAATATATATGAAAGGAATCTTTTGTTGTTTTTCGTACGAGGTACATTTTGAATTTTCCGACAAAAGTACGAGAAGAATGTTTTTTAACTTATACGACATGAATGGATTTTTAAAACATTATTTCCATGAACCTTCATTTACATGTTTTCAAGTTTATTTTTTATCAACTTATATTATTTTATAATTGTATGACATGTTTTTAAAGGAAATTTTTTTTTGAAGTAGAAAGGATATTTTCCTCGAGAATGGAGTTCAAGTGTTTTATCAAAATTATTTTCCATCTAAGATAATAAAGGGTTATTTTTCTATCCCTATTATTACATTGATTTGATTATATTGTGATGGAATTATTTTTATGAATTCTTTTATCTTATATGAATTATTTTATGATGTCACGATGTTTAAGAATCCCATTTTTATTACATGCGTTATGCTATGATGTATGGTTTATGATTTTGTGGCACACATAAGAATGGTATCATTATGAGATGGGTGGTACCTGTATCTACCTCAAATGCATTGGGTAAGGATTTTATATCTCATGAGATAGACATGGCTGGAACGGTAGGTTAAACCGGTTCAGTGAAACAAGACTGAAACGAGGAATGAACTTTATTCAGAAGTGGACTTTGTCCACTAAGATAGTCATGGAAATGAGTCTTGACTAATAATAAATGATTCTCTATTATTATGTGTGTATGCAAAAAAGTTCCATGTTTTATGTTATGATTATTGTGAATGCATTTCACTACCATGATTTATCCCATGTTAGGAAATTATGATCCCTTTTGTAGGGTAAGATTTCCAAAATGTAATGTTCTTATGAATTTGATGTGATTGATATTTCTTTTGTTTACCCTTACTGAGAATTTGAGCTCACCCTTTTGTATGTTTTCTTTACCCATGTCAGGAAGAAGGGTATTATGTAAGATATTCCAAAAAGGGACTATAGATATGATGAAATAAATGGGAGACATGGTAGATGCTTTATGAATCAGTTGTTTATGTTTCCCAGTTTCTAAAGACACTATACCTATATGGTACTTTCATGGTTTTGTTATATGTTGTAATAAGTGTACTTAAATTTTCAAGTAATAACAATGTATGTAAAATATGGGTCATTATAATACATGATTAAGGTATTCACATGTTTCGAATGAGAATAGAAAGAGATACCCAATGGTATACGAGGGATTAATGCTATTTTTTTTGAGAAATATAATAACCTTATAATAATTATTTGGAATTTCATTTTAGGATGTTTTATACGGTTTACCATTTAGGTAATGGCCTTTGTTAAACTTCTGATGAGGTTTTATATATTAATTCATTACCTCTCCATATTTGTGTTAATGAATATTGGATAAATTGTGTTAACCTTTTTGTTGTGATAATTATAGAGGGAATGACATATTAATCTATTTATGGATCTAATGATCTTATAAAGCCACATAAATGAAAAATTCACCTTCATTTCATAAAAAAATTCAGAGGTATAATTTTATCAAGTAATAACAAAATGTGAAATTCTCTTGAAATCAAGTAAGTATATTTTATTTTGAAAATTCACCAACTCTATGGAAAAGTTAACGAAACCAAAAACATTATCCTAGTATCATATTTTTTGATGAATCAAATTGAACCATAGAATGTAATGGTTTTATTTCATTGGGATTTTTAATGTTCTCTTTATCATGTTCTATTCTAATCTACAAAAGGACATGATAGTTTTATCTCTCTTCTATTTCCATGTTTTCACTTACCACCCATATTATCAAGCATGGAAACCCAGTTATGAGTTAATTTGGTTAATCATTAGGTCTTAAATATTACCTTATTAAAATAACGTTTCAGTATTCATTTTTTTGAGTTGGGTTTTTATGAAAATTACTTTTAAGAATTAAACATTTTATAATGAGATGAATTTTAGGAGAAATATTCATTTTAAGGGTATAAGAAAGTATCACCCTGTAATTTTGTGGCACATATTTTTTTCAATTAATTTATTCTCTTAGATATTTCTCATTTATCACAAAGTAGAATATATATATTTTTAATAATGTTCACTATGTTTGGATTGTGTTATACGTACCACCATGTTAAGAATTCACTATATAAAGCACATTTTTAGCTTTCGGTACTCACAACTCTGAGTTTCAATGAATTTTTTTTATTATTGTAATTATATTAAAGAGACAATAATAACAGTGCCATTATAAAAGAATGTATGAACATTATTAAAGAAATTATGAAATTATTTTATTCAAATGTATATATAATTCTTTGACTAATTAATTATAAATGAATGTAAACACCTTTTTAAAATAGAGTGAAATGTTTTTCTGAGAAACTATTTAAATATTCACATTTGTGTTTTATACCAATAAATAAAAAAATAACACGTTTTGGGTTATATTAATGAATTAAATATATATATATATATATTATTTTATATAATTTTTAACATTGATATTATGTGTTTTATAGACATAATTTGAGAACAAATCCAATTCTACGCATAAAAGAAGTATTTTTTTAAAAAGGAAAATTTCCCACGTTTTGAGGGTGTAGTTTTTTGAAATATATATTATGAAACATGTATAAATTATATTTGATTAAATAATCTTATTTTATAATATCGTGATATATAAATTTACTTTGGGTGATCTTTTGCTATTTTCTTGAGATGTTTTCGGTTTTGATGATTAATGAAAAATACTAAATTTTAACACAGATAAAATTTTTTCTATAACGTATTTATATAGATAAATTATGTTATAAATATAATTATATATAAAATTAAATCAATTTTATTATCATTTTAACCAATTTATGTCATTGAAATAAATTTCACAATGAATTATGATATAAAAACATTTCAATCTTTTCATTGTTTTCACTTGAAAAACTCGTTTTCTCATTCTATCAGTGACTTTAACATTAAATTATTTTCTTCCAGTTGTGTGTCTAGAAATGTTAAAAATGGATTCCATATATTTAATTTTATTTTTTATTTTTTACCATTATAAACCTTTTATTTTTTGACTTTATGGACAGTAACTTGAGTAATTATTTTTACAATAGATAAGGGTAAATTGGGTAATTAAGGGAAAAAATAATAAAATATATAATTGAAAAATACAATTAAAATTTACCAAAATATATTTTATGAATTTAATTATACCACTAACACCTGTGTAGGAAAATTTAATTTTTTAATTGACACTTTTCCACAAAAATTACAAAGATATTATTATAATAAAAGAGTGTGACAGAATATGACAACCATTTTTTTAATAATTATATAGATATTTAATATAAGGTAAAATAAATAATATTACTTATAATATATATAATTATGAAACATAATATTATTAAATATATAATATAAATTTATTTTTAGTTTTCTAATGTGGTAAAGTTATCATAAATAATTATAAAATGGGGATGCAATAATTATTCGATTTTTGAAACAATCATGTAAACGATATTAAAAATATTAAAAGAAATATATTTTTACTTAATTATGGTTATGAAAGTATTTTTTGGGAATATTACATGATATATGTGTATTGAGTGAATTGGATCTATGTAATAAGACTATATTGAGTTTATTAAAGTAAATGCTATGAATAATGTCAAAATTGGTACTTATGATAATTTATTAAAAATAACATTTTATTAAATTATTTAAAAAGTAAATAAACATTAAATAAGGACAAGGGGATGAGATATACTCTAAAATAACCCAAATTTTACATTTATTTTCCAATTATAACATTATATGTAAAAATTACATCTTCTTAATATTGAAAACATTGTTACCATAGTTAAAATTAAAATGTCTTAACTTTGGGTTCATAAATATGATAAGGATTAAAATAAATATAAAAAGTTGTAGAATAAATTTTTTGATGATATTGAAACCATATAATATCATCTATTTTATTAAATTTCATTTTCGTGGTATTTATATTGAGATTGCTTTTATTAAAAACTCAACTTTTTTGAAATTACAATCGTGCCCCTCTCATCTCTTATAAAAGGGAACCTATTTTTCTCTATTATTCACACATAAAAAAATAATTAGGTCAGTAGGAATATATAAATGTAATCTCTTAAATTCCCTCACCTCATCCTATAATCTATTAAAATTGGAATAAATCTAAAAAAAGAAAACAATTTCTGAAAATCAAAACTAGATAACCACAGAGGAGGTAACGTTCATCAACAAATATTTTTTTTATTTCATCCTTAAACCCCGCCAATTATTATTATCAAATTATTATATAATAAACTCAGTATTCGAAATGTACCTATATGTATTTATTATATGAGTTCATAAAATACCCACACAATTCCACTTATGAGTAATGAACTTTTGGTTCTTGTATACAACAGTTGGAAAAAAATCACTCAAGGTAACATTACATCATTTTTTGGTTTCTTGTGTTGGTTCACAAAGCATGTTTCCATGGAGAATTGTCGAGTTCCATAGAAGTTTTTGTGAATCCTTGTGGACAATGAATGATGACAATGGAATGGAAGATCTGGAGGTGGTACAAAAAGAGCTGTACAATGTGGAAAAATTTTGTAGTATTTGTAAATTTTTGGGGTCCAAAATATGGAGTTTTGTGAGCATTGTGAAAATTAGATATCCTTTAAGATCCTATAATAATATGGAGAAGAGATAGATTTTCAAAGGCAGTATTCAGGGATTGGATTTTGTGAAGAATAGAGAAATGATGGCGGTTCTTTTTCGTGATTACTTCAAGCTTCGCAAACGGTAGAGTTGAAGCACATCACGGTAGTGAAGAAATTTGTGAGGGATATGCACAATGAAAGCATGAAGTTAATGACGGTGATGCTCTACGATTATGTCAAGCTCTACGATTGGAATATTTCTGTAGTGCTTTGCGATTTTGAGTGAATTTCGGCAGTAACTTCGGTGCTTCATGATATGAGATGACTTGGCATTGAATTCACGCAGAATATTTGAGGGTAGGTGGAATTGAAAATAAATATTCCTCGACCCCTTCAAGAGATTTAGAGAGAAAGAGATAATTTTCAGAGAAAATATTTTTCTCTCTATTTGCGAAGGTGGATTGCGAAGGCAACATGCTTCACGAAAGAAGTGCTTCGCGGTGGCTATTATAACATTGCAAAAGTTGTGGGCTCCGTGTTGGCTCAGTGAGATTCATGAGGGACTTCGCTCTACGATGACATGAGATTCTTGAGAGTGCTTCCAAAAAAGGCAGGAGATTCATGAAGGATTGTTTGAGCTTTGTGAAATTTGGATACTCACGAAGTATTGTGCTTTGCGAAGGTATTTACAAAGTAATTTTCTAGTGTTCAGAGGCAAAGGGTTATTAATCAGTGGATGAAAGTTACAATTTAACAGAGAATATATCAATTGTTGAAGATGCATGTATTCATGAAAACGAAGAGACTTACAGGTCTATAAACTGTGAGTGGATCCCTTCCATGTGTAGTGAGAAAAAGAAGAGGAATAAGATAATCCTTTCTACCAGCAGTGAGCCAGTGAAAGAGAAACACGGTGTGACCCATGGGAAAACAGTGATTTGACCCTAATCATTGTAAAGGCAGTGATCCTGGTAATAGAAGTGATCTATCCCAAACCTTTTAAACAGCAATACGCTTTTAGTGGATTTGGTACATCGTCACATCGTCGATGTTTGCTTCTTAGATATAGCCCAGTGAGGGTGAACCAAATAAAAACCATTGTGTCCTATGCATGATTTAGTTTTTGTTTATACATTTCTACTGAAAGGAGAGAGAAGAGAGTATTTCTTAACAGCAATGAAAGATCAATAGGAGCAGTTGTTTTAATCAATCATAACCTGATTCACCCCTCTCTCAGTGTATATAACCAAGTGGACCTAACAACAACGAACTACCTCCTCACGAAACGATGTTGTTTGTTTTTTCCATTAATACCTATAATGGTTGAGAATTATGATGGAATATATATATATATATATATTATTTAATCATAATTCTAAAAATATTATATAAAAAATAACTTCATGATTTCAACTTTGTGTAAATATGTTATCTTTGTTTGTAGATATGAGGACTACTAACTCCTCAAAGCGATGTGACTCATTCACATATTACATGAAATGTATTGAGGATGGGTTTGTTGAAATTTCAATATATATATATATATATATTACACCATAATTCTAATGGAAGGATACTATATGTATATACACACATTCATGTCATTTTCATACTTTCATTCAATACAACATGAAATGGTTGTAAAATCCATGCGTGAGTACAACATACCATCTCTATGAATAAGGTATTTCATTTTCTATTTCAATATATTATAGATAATCATAAATAAATATATAATGAATATATAAATATTAATTTAATAATTCTATGTATAATAAAATCATTATCTATGTATGAGGTCCAATAATAACAAGACCAAACAAGAACGAGAAACCAAGTGGTTATATTGGAATCATAACTTAAAAATGTTATTCTTAACAAGAGGGTAAAATAATGTCATAATTAAGTCATATATGGTATTATATATACGAATATGGTTATATTTTATATGTATAATAAAGATATATTTATTTTATAGGAGTTTTTCATGAGTAGGATAACAGTCAAGAAACAAGGTAAGGGTTTTTTGGCGTACTTTTATTTCTATTAGAAAAATTCTTTATACAATACTAGTTTCATCCAAGTGGTGTATATACATAAAATGAATATATTTTATGATTATTATTCTGGATATTATTGTATTTTCATATCTATATAATTTTATCACTTTCATGGGGCATAAACTATAAATCTTATAATGTGTTGAGTGATTACTTTATAATCCCATCAATAATTAGGATTGCTTCATTTTAAACCACCATTATAAAATATTTATATTCCATGTCTATGTTTTATGATTTTTTTAATATTCTCATGTTAATATTTAATGTTATTTTTCCCATTTTATAATTTTTAATAAATTGTTTTATGGGAATATTTTTTCTGTTTTCGAAACGAAGTAGTTTGTGTCTTTTTTGGAAAAAGAAAAAAATGAATGATTAATTTATCATATAAAAAATTAATGGTTTTTTATTATTTTATGAAAAATCATTACCATATTGCATCCCTTAAAATATTTCAAGGTTATTTTTAAATAAAATATTATCTTTCAAAATTGCACGCCATTTTATGAAAAAGAAAATGTTTCCAAAGCAAAATCGACAAATTCCTCAAGAAATTTTTCAAGAGATCTTTCAAGATTATTTTTTGTATGAGATAAAATTTTATTTAAAATGGTATAATATTCAATGGTACAACTATTAGAATTTATAATAATTTTTTCTGGATGTAATTAAATTTTTGAAAAACATTTTTTTTCCATGGATATGTTATGATTGAATTATGTTTATGAAATCCATTTATTTCCGTGAATTCTATCATGAACAATGATTTATGTTAATGTGGAACATATATGTATAGTTTTTATTTTGAGATTTTTGGAACCTATATCTTCATTCAATGGATTTGTAAAATATATTTATCTCATGTTATAGACAAT
The DNA here is from genome assembly GCA_963277665.1 of Viscum album. Classification (NCBI taxonomy): domain Eukaryota; kingdom Viridiplantae; phylum Streptophyta; class Magnoliopsida; order Santalales; family Viscaceae; genus Viscum; species Viscum album. The sequence goes on along the minus strand of OY728126.1, from coordinate 921,412,534 downwards.
GTTCTAAAGAGGACTAAAATCAGTTCAGTAAAGGACATTGTCCACTAAGATGGTCCAAAGAGTAAACCATGTATAATAACAACCCATGGGAGAGAGCCATTAATTCCAATATGGTATGTGGAGTGAAATAATACTACTATGATATCCTTTGTAGTGATTCCATTAACATTATATAAATAATTTTTTATGCTTATGTGTATTCTGAAATTCTATGTCTTATGTTATGCTATCATAGAATGATTTCTATCATTATTTTATAATGTTATATGATTTATTCTAGGACACAATATCAGGATCTATGATAAATAGTATATGATTTTAAAATGTTTTTTATGTACATATTCTTTATGATTATTTTATGATTAATCTCTACCTTGTTTACCATTACTGATAATTTTAGCACAACCTTTCTTATGTTTCTTTTCCCAGGGATATTAAGAATAATAATAAATTTGTAATGTCAAAAGGTTTATCACCACAAAAAATAAATTTTTTATTTTAGAAGCACTTTTTAGGGAGAAAGTGGGAAACCAACAAAAATTACTGAATATCAATCTATGTTAATATTTTTTCATTATAAGGTTCACCTAAATAATTTACTTCTTTATTAATGATAATCCAAGGGCACCAATATTTTACATGACAGACCAAGTTGGATGGTAGATGTCTAAAAAATATTCTCTATTAACTAAATTTGATAGTTTTTAATTTAAAAGTGGATTAAATCTTACAATCTTAGCTCATTTTATTTACATTATATGTATGCATTCATGTAATTATTTTTTTCACATCCACTTTCCCAGACCAAATTAAAATTTTTAAACATTATTGAAGTGTATCTCTCTATAGAACTTATTGCATCTATTACTCAACAAAATTAAATGACACAAATACTTAAACATATCTGAATGCATGGCATGAATATTTAAAATGAAACCATTTCAAGTAATGGATTTGATTAAAATAATAATGATAATCCATAAATGAGTAATCCTAGAGTGACAGATATCCAACAACTAATTTTTTGAACAAGGAATAATTCTCTAGGCCAGTGAATAGTTTAACTCAATGTCCATATACCCAAGGATACTTCAGTAATGGGAGACATCAAATAAATCGTATTTATACTATGTAATACATATAAATTATATTTAACTTCTTATTCAAATATCATAACTCAGTATAATCCATTTCAGAGGTAGAATAAAACAAAACCAATTATCACACCTATCATGTAATTCCATATATACATGTATGATAATTTATATAATATTTTCAACACATTAATCAAAAATATAAATAATATATAAAAAAATGAAAAAAATGAAATTTTGATTAAAGATTTAATATGGGAATGAATTATATATATTATTAATTCATATATCAAAAAAAGAGATAAAATATTTATAAACAATTAAAAAATATATTTCTTAATAAGCACTAGATTTCTTAACTACATTATAGGAATTTCATAATTAAATAATTATGCATATTTTAATTTTTTATCTTATACTAAATCGTTAATATTATCCATTATCTTATAAAACAATATATGATGTTTTCTCAAATATATTATATTAATGATATTATGATATTTTATAAGTTAATTTTATTATATAAGAAATATAATTAATCATAATATCACATATTTAATATTCTTTATATTGTGATCATATTAATGATCAAACCCCCTTATTTTTAGATTCCTTAAATTTTTTCCCCAAAAATAACTACTAATGTGAACACTTAAATTGAAATAATTCTGATTAATGTATAATTATAAGGATAAACATCTTTATATTTTGGGATTAATTTTTAATTATAAAATTATATTATAATTTAACTAGATAATTTTGAAAAAATAATTATAAATATAAATGTTAAGTAATTTCATATAATTTTTAAAAAGTATTTCAATAATAACATTTAATATTATGGTGTATTAATTTAATAATTGATTCAAAATTATTTAATTATAAACAATTTATAATTAATATAGCTTTATATATTTTATATGTTAAATAAATACAGTAAGATGAAATTTCAAATAAAATATAAAAACTAAAAAAATATTTAAAACGATGAAAAATTTAATATTAAAAAACGGGATTTTATTTTAGATATTTTATTTTATAATATACCATATACTATAAGGTGTGACAATTTTGGATATAAATTGTACTTTAGGATTGATAAATTAGTGTTGTTACATCCATGATATCCTACATAATATACAACTAATGTTTTTTAGCTCTCATGGATTAAGAAATTTAGTTTGCATAACATTAATCATTAGGCACCCATGATTGTGTCAATTATGATATGTCCTGATATCACCTCATTAATACGATACTTTATTTTGAGTTACACAGTTTTGTACTCTCAGATTCTATGATATGACATGTCATATATTATGATATAACAAGAAACTAAGGATTAAAAAGAGTCTCTATATATGATATCACATATTGTATGTCAAATTTATCACAAGGCTTATAATATCATATATAATATAATCAAAAGGTAATTAAAAATTATATAGTTTTATTCATATATAAAATAATTACATACAAATAAATAATTTATTCATTTCATTAATAGAATTTCATAAATCAAACAACATTTTATAGCTCTAATTAAACAAATATGGTTTTAAAGTTTGATTAACAATAAAAATAAGTAATTTAATAATTGAGGCATCCATGTTCCATGATAATTCATGTATAAAAATGAAACCATGGTTTATTTAACATGATGATATCATGTGTAATATACCCATGTGAGCTACTTATATTATTTCCATCAATTTTCTTGAGAATGATTAAATAAAAGGAATCCATTTGACTCCATTATAAATTTTTTAACCATAGGTTAATTTGTATTACTAATCAAATTGGCTTGATCCCATTTTGACCCATCATATTATAATTGTTCTTCTAGAAAATAATAGATAAGATGAGAGATTTAGTGAAATATTGAATTGAATAAGGGTTAGAAAGTTCAATCCTAGACAAGTTTCTTTCAACCATGTATTACACTTATTGGAAAACACATTACATATATGAAAATTAAAATTTATCTTTTGATTTATTTAAATAGTCATAGAGAGTTTATTTAAATAAAAATATCAGTTATTATAAAACACAAACTTACCATATACTCTATTACAAACCAAAATAGGATATGGAACTGGGAAAACCTCATATATCGTCCTTTAATATGCATCATTATCATACCATAATATAACCAAAACATATAATGGTTTAAATAGGATTTAGTGTATATCTACAACATTTTTATATCTTTCTCTACACCTTTCATGATCTAATTTCTTGATTCCATTCCAATATTCATGATCTTATCTAGATCTTATTCATTTTTTCAATGAGTGGATTTTTTTCTTTGAGATGCTTGGAATTTTCAAGTAATTTTTTTAACTTAGTGGTCTCAAAATTTACAATTTTTCTAATATTTAATTTTTTTTAATCAACAAAAATCCTAAATTATTATTAATTTTTAGATTATATTATATCATATTTTTTCCTTCAAACATAGATTTTGCATCCTAATCATAATATTGGTTGTGTTTGAAATCATGATCCATTATACTAGATTTCTTTGTTTTACCCATCATAAATATCTACCCCATTATGCATAGCCTCTATCTCCACATTAAGGTATTATTTTCTGTCAACATAATAATTTTTTTTCTATTTATTACTCTATTTATGTTTTTTCAATAAAAACCATAAGAACTTTTTCATTGATTTATTTACAATCTTCATCTTTTCTCATATTAGATTAATTGATTTTAACATCTGAATGGAATATTTATTTAGGACATTAAGTATTGATTTTATTATTTTTTGTATAGAAGTGTGTGATAAACATATAAATGAATAATTTTATATAATTATATAGATATATAATATTTTATGATATGAAGATATCCTATACTGGTTTTATGTAGATATCATATTGTATGATATGGGTTAGTCATAATTCAATGAAATAAATTCTTCAACATATTTTTCATTTATATTTCACATTAAACCCCCCAAAAATTTGAATTTATTTTTCAAATATAAAAATCATTGGTTTTCATTTATAGTTCATTTCATAAGATGAAATTAATAAAGGATTAATGGGTTGTGGATATTGAGGATGTAAAGGAAAGATATACACATTTAATTTATGAAATAGATAAGTAAATGTAGTGATTATTGGTTATTCCAATATCAAATATAGGTATGGTTTTCCATGGATAGTGGGTGATCATTCTTCCAATTTTATCACTAACTAAAAATCACCTCCCCTAAATCCCACATCTTTCTTTATTATTTTATCCTATGATGCTATTATTTTAAAAATAACTATGAGGTTCATTCCAAAAATTATGGGAGATTCATTATAACCAATAGATATTACTTGAAGATAAGAAACATTTTGTTTTTCCCCATTAATTATATTCATGCATCGAAAATATTCATCCATATATACATTCAATAGTTAATATTACTTGTTTTAATTTAGTGTTCTCTATGATTTCAATATTTATAACATGGTTATCATAGTTTAATGGGTTTTTAATGTCTAATTATTCTTTAGAAAATATGTAATATATTCTTAGAATCCTTTAAATTTCATCAAATCCTTTCTATGCATACTGATTCATCAATTCATTTTAGAAATTATTTTTTGAAACCATAATATCTGTAGTATTTCCTATCATATGATAAAATTTAGTATAAAAATCATGGTTTTATACATGGCATATTTTACATCATTGTGTAATCGTATTCATCAATATCATATTTACTGATGTTAAAATATAGAGTATCACATTGCCTTTATGATATATCCTTGAATTATAAAATAAGATTTGATACCTATGGCTAAAACATTACATACGATGCATATCATATTTTTCAATAGGGATATCAGTCATAAAGTACGATTGATAGTTTATATATGGTTTATTCACTATGTATTATTAATGAAATCCTGGGATTTATAGTATTTCATTAAATATAATTTGTTGATATTTTTTTCAATTATGGATTAAATTATATTATTCATAATTCATTTAAAAATAGAAAAAATAAATATTTTGTTATATATTTTATTACATAAAGTGTTTAAAAATATATTAATTTGTAATGTCCTTATAATTAATTAATCAATTATTATGAGAAAATTATTAATACATATTATATAATATTGATTTTTAATATTATGAAAACCACTTTGAAATTTTATGTTTTGAAATATTCGTTGGATAGAAAAAAATTATATATAAATTAGAGTTTTAATTTATAAAACACCTATAAAATATGAAAAATAAAAAAATATATAATGAGGTTATATTTGAATTATAAATTATTCATAATTCAAAATTTTAACTGTTCAAATTAAAGGTTTCCTTATTTTAAATTATTTAAAGCACATAAAAACCGATGTGTTTATTTATTTCATTGAGGATGTAAATAATAAATATGTATATAATATTAATATTATGTAAAAAAATCAAAACATAAACTGAAATATAAAATTTTTAAATTTCATAAAATATCATATTTTAAATGTTATAAAATATATAATTGTATGGAGTTAATATCAAAAATATATATAATGTGTCTATATTTATCTTATTACAGAATGACCATAATGATTTATAAATTTTTTATAATTTTAAATTTATAAATTTTTTTCTAATGGATTATCTCATATTGGGAAAATAAATAAAAATTTATTTATTTAATTTTTTTATTATACAATTTTATAATTTTTTTTAAATTATAAAATTATAGATTCTATAAATTTATTCTTATCAATAGTGAATCCATTAATTAAATTCTTGGAATAATAACAGAACATACAATTTTTATCAACCATTACCATTGTATGTAATTAAATTTATTTTAATGAATTTATAAATTTAATTGAGTTTTTACATATTTTCTATTAGCTTCGTAATGAATTAGAATCTCTATTGCGAAATTAATATCATGGTTGAGGGTCTTTAGTTTGGGCTTTTCATTTTTTTAAAATCTTATACCTTTATTTATAATGGTGGGGGTTATATATCCATGGAACTGGGCTTACTCATGTAGTAATTTTTAATATTATAAAATTCCAAATACATTCATGAAATTTTCATGATCATTATATATATAATGAATTTATATATGCATGATTTTTTTGGATTATATTTTTTCCTGAGTAACTCAAATTTTATATTGTTTAAAGTTGCACACATTAAGGCGATTTTAACATATTAAATTGTTGAATAAATTTGGAATTCAATAACTAAATAATTTGAATCTTTTCTACATAATGAAATAAACATGGGATAATAAATATTATATGTAATGAAATAGTTACAGGATTAATGTTGAAGTGATTTATATTATCTTTGGTGATATATTAGTGAACAAACATCACATATTAATTATTATATTCCTTATAAATAAAACGCATTTTAGGACCAAAATCATTCAACAGAGTATGTTCTATGATAAGAGGGTTTTCATGGATTATATTGTGTAATGGATAGTGCAAATGTACAAAACAAAAATTTAAATAAGCAAATACCTGTATATGTTTTACGTGACACATAGTAACAAAACACTATGAGTTTGGATACGTGATGAATAGATTTTATTTTATCCATATATTTTATTGGATAAAGGGTTATCCACCACCCCATTAAAGAGTCATATATGATATTATTGTGATGATATTCTATATAAATATATAATTTGTAGGAGAAAAGTAAATGTGGACAGATTGAATTGTAAAATATTGATCTTTTCTCTCTAATATAAATGGCGAGTTATGAAGGGACAGTCATTTTAGTGACAACCAATTAAAATAAATTCCAAATTAAATTGAAATTAAACATGATACATTCCTAGTAAAAGTCTTTTTAGAGATAAATAACATCATAATAAATAAAAATCATAAAATTATATTAATTAACAGAATAGATAGGGTCAATGTATGATTTTCTTATGAGCATTATCTTAATAAAGGTTATTAAAGAGAAATCTAACGAGCTAGAAAACTCTGTCTTGAGTAACTATGTGTTGATTTTCTCTAGAGAATAAATATTGTTGGTTATATGAAAAATATATTAATTCACCCGGTTTTTTAGAATAATTCTTCGCAAAATGATATAAGGATATTTAATATCTTCTAATATATTTAATAACATTGGATATGATAATAACATCGAGTAATTGTAGATTTTATATAATAATTTTTATGGTTACATAATTATTTATATTATTGTTGATAAAAATGTTCCAAAAATATGGATGAGGCCATGAAAAGTTTACTAGATATTTTAAAATCATTGAAAAATTATGATGTGTGTCAATAATTTAAAATTTTTGGTTCTATATAGACCATAAAATTGATTTAATGTTCAAATGAAAGAAGAAATATCAGTTTTGGAATCCAATAATGTGTCATTAAGTATTCAATTAAGGTCATTGAAAATTAATTAAATCAAGAAGGAAGGATAAATGATTCAATAATATGGAATCATCTATAATGTGTAAATTTGTTTTTGAGACACTGTGTAATTGTCATGTTAGATATTAGTATTATATAAATTAATTCCTTAATTGTTTAGTGTACGAAATATTTTTATTATTTTACAGGAGTTCTAAATACGTACGAGATCAAAATAAGGGGAATAATTTAAATATCTTATATTTTTAAATCAATTTTATTAATAAAATATTTGTACCGTAAAAAATTTTAATGTTGTAAAATGTATTTGGCTCTACTGAATCTATGTAAAATATTTGTAGCATTATCTCATTTTTGTGAAATATTAAAAGGTGTTGTTCCTTAATAAGGTGTTGTTTTGAACAATATGACATAATGAATTCATTAAATATACTTTATGTTTTATTTAATTCTATAACATATTTTAAAAGGGATACTAGCAGGAAAAATTATTTAAGATAATTTTTTTATCCAAATGTTATTTATAATATGAGGGAATATTTTCCCATCACCCATAATTGAAAAATTTCTTTAAACAATCTGTATTTGAGAGGAAATTAATCTGATCACATAAAATACCATATATTATATTGAAGAAATAGACTATCTGTTAAATATTTCTAATAATAATTATTTTATTTTATTTTTAATATAATAAATTTTGTGCATCTAAACAAGATAACTTGAATAGAATATTTTTTCTACGAGGCTTTGAGAGTATATTTAGACTTAATAAAGTTCAATGTTAACAAATAAAAGATTAGGAATGTCACATTTCAAAGTTAATTTACCTTGATATACTAAAAGGTTTTGGATATTATGGAAAACATATTATTTTAATGTTATATTAGTACCTATAAAATAATAAAGTGTAATTCAATTAATACCATAAAATATTCATGATATAATATATTTTATAGTTATATTTATTATCTGATGTTTTAAAAGAAATATTTTGAAGGAAAGGGTTTCCAGAATGATTATTATTCACATAAAAAGTTTAAATTATAAAATATATATTTCTAAAATAAATAAATTTGATCATATAGAGTAAATGAGTTTCAATACGTTTAAAGTGTATAAGATTAGGAATATTATATTTATCAGTATCCATTATTCAAATAGGCCTCGTTAGTATATGGTACTCAAGAAAGTGTTTGGTGGGGGATATTTTTATGGACATATATGGATGTTTTAGTAATTATATATAGATTTTATTATTTAATATAATTGCATAAATTGTAGCAACCATAAAGCCATTTTGATGGTCTATCATATTTTATATGATTAATAGAAACATATTTATGGTTTATAAAGAATTTTTAGATGTGATTAATAATATAATTTGGGTTATAAAAATTGAAATTTATTTATTACCTCTTCTTAAGTTGGTTGTATATTTTTATACAAAGGTATACATTTCATAAAGTGTATTAATTTTTATTTTCACATCGTATGACATTAAGTACACTGTAGAAAATTTTCATCATGAATTATTCTAAGATATGATGACATGTTAAGGGTTTCAAGAGTTTAATTCTAGTATAAAGATGTCAAATATGAATATGAGGCCCAAAGAATGTTTTTTTACACCTAACGACCCATGATTTATATATCAAGGACAGTTTATTACAATATAGAGTCCAAACACTTGATTTTATTGGGATATACTGAATGAAACATTCATACCGTGAGCATTTTCTTATATCATTCGTGTGTATTAACTGATTAGGTGGTAGTTGTCCATGTTACTAATCAAGTTGTTTGTTAGATATCAACAAATATGGGATTTTCCTCCTATATAATGAGTAAGAATCATGAGACCTTAATTCAAATATAATAACTAAATGTTTTTCCACGTAGAGAAGGTATATACAAATGTATTATTTACTTAGATATAGGGAATGTGGTGATCTCATATTCTAGATGAATGACATGTGATTTATTCATTGACCTGATAATACTATAATAGAGAGATGAGAATGTCTGAGGAGGCTATATGAGAAAGATATTCTATATGTACCATGTTTTATTAATTTAATCTTGAAATGGATTATATATAATTTCACATTAATATGTGATAAAGATATTGGACACAAGCATGGAGATGTATGTTCTTAATTTAAATCATTCCAAAAGTATTATAACAATTGTATCATTGAGGTTCTTCTAGAGGGTTATATTTTAGTAAACTTATATATCCATTGATTTATATTGATTTTCAATGATATATAGTTCCATGGATTAATATTTTGTTATTAACAGAATGAGTATTGAGTATGACTCAAATAGATACTCAAAAAGTTCCAAGTCTTTTATTTGAAAGAGTTTGGGATGGGGTTTTCACACATTTTGTAAAGTGATATTACAGAAGGTGAAGTTAATGATAAAATTCCAGAAGTGTTATAGAAAATATCTGAATGTAATTTTGGATATGATTTCAAAAATTCTTATAAATTATATAATATAATGTTAAATGGAATTTTTTTTATAAATTGTATAAGTGGTTCGTTGAATGGAATATTTCATGATTCCTTAGAATATCATATTTTACTATTCAATATATCACTAAGTACAATATGTAATACCCCAAAGATTTCATAGTACATAATTTCTTCAATGTAATTCAATAACTTGCACTACACGCAAAATTGAGTTCAAGCACACCACGACTTACCAAACGAGCCATTAAAAAGCGGTTATGAATATTATTAAGTGAATTTTTAACATTATAAAATCCTTGTAATTTTAGAATCCATATTTTGAGTTTCTTATACATAATATAAGAACAAATTCATTTTTTCTGATAAAAGAATTATTTTTTTAAAATGCTATTTTACCACCTTTTGATGTAGAACCCTTTTTAAATCTACTATTTAAAACTTTTACATATTAAATTTTAAAAAATATACTTTTTCTTTAGAATCTGGACATAAATTTTTTTTTGATAAATTTTTTGGGTTTTTCTGGTAACTTTCATATTTGGGTGAATAGTGAATAAAACTAAATTATAAGTAATTTTTTTTAATAAAAATAATTCATAGTCTTCATCAGTACATATGAATGGTTTGGAAGCCTTATTAGACTATATTTTTACCATTTAATACAATTTTGGTCATTGGATGTAATTTCACATTGAAATTGGAGATAAACAAGTGTCAATTTTTTGTTAGTTATTATTTTTTAAAAATACTATTTTTAGTATTGACAACGTGAATTAATTTTAAATTAAAAAATTCAATTTCTATGTTTTTAATATGGTAAAATAGACTTAATTTTTGAATTTTTAATATCAAAATTAGCTTAGGGAGAATTTTTGGCATGTTTCTGAAAACTTTTTTTTGATGAATACTGAAAAGCAATGAGTTATTGGTTAAAACCGAATTTTCATCTAAATAATTATTTATTTTATTTAAATTTATTTTAGGTCAAAATTGATTCAAAATACATATATATGTTCAATGTAATCCATTGGAGTTTTTTTGTAATAATATTAGATATAAAAAATTTATTCAACTTTTCACCGTCTTTTACCCACCTCTTAGGAGAATTTACAAATTCACATAAAACATAATTTTACCACTTCTCTGAGTGGAATTTAAAAAATCCAAGAGACATGGTTGACATCAGTAACAAAAATATCGTTCAATAAGATGAAAATAATTTTTGGTGAAAAGTATCTTTTTACTTTTATTTACCACAGTTAAAGGAAAATAGGGTAATTTAAGGTAAAAAGAATATTATAATAATACACATGTACCTTTAAACTTGTCCAAACCTTATTGGCCGAGTCACGGCTGACCATGGGCATCCTTGGGTCGATTTTTGGACCCCATAGAGCCAATTATTAATGATAATAACACTTTATTTTAATTAACTTAATGTCAAGGGAAAAATGACATAAACAAATATCTTTTAGTAATGATATTTTTACATGGTGGTATCCGACTACAAATATTAAGTATAAAGATAAAAATATCTTATACATAATGGTATTTAATTTATATTTTTTAGATATTAAATATTTTAATTTATTTTTGACACAATAATGATGTAGTAATTACTTCATTAATGAAATATTAAAATAATTGATATTATAAATATCCAAATAAATTTAATTTGAGACGTTTTATGAATTAAAATAAATTTATATGTTACTATGACATGTTAGGGTTCATTAAATGATTTTTTCAGAAGTAAGAATTCTATTATGAATTTATCAAAAAACAAAATCACAAATAGTATCAAAATTGACATAAAAAGTTTTTTAAACAAATATTATATTATTAATTGGAATTATATTATTAAAAATATAAGGTTCATAAAAAGGGATTAAATAAAATTATATATGTCATTAATGAACTACTTGAGGTTCTTTTTGAAGTTTATAGTACGTTTATTAACCATATAATATAAAAATACAAAGAGACATGGTAAATTCCAAACTAATTAACTAAAAGTTAAATCTAAAAGATAATGTTAATATAGTGACCCAAACATGTTTAAAACCTATATTTTAGTGGTTTTAGACCCAACCCCACCTTATAATTTAGATAATACATTTTGGAGTCATTATAAACCGAAAATGATTTTATTATCAAATAATATTTTATGTTTTTCGTAAGGTGCCCCTCACTACTCTAATAAAAGGGAACTTCCCCTACTATCAAATTCACAACTCCAAATCCATTTGGATAGACAAACCCTGCCCAAATATACTCCCAAATAACCTACCATAATTATATAGGCCTTATTTTGTTCACAAATCCAACATAAGGATCCCTTTTGATCAAATCAAAAGGAAGAACCCAAAGATGAGGTAATGATTTCACCACTATATTTCAATTTTTTTCCACTTACTCATTCTTTGTTATTACCATGTAAAAATAATAAATACAGTACATTATATATAATGTGATGTTATTATAAAAATTTAACAACTATATTCATAATTCTATCCATCCTATTAATGATAATGTCACCATGCATGCGTCCGTACAACATACCATCTCCACGTTGTGGCATAATTTTTTATTCTTCACTATTTTATTTGGATGGATATAATGATGAGTAATATATATATAAATAATAAAAATAACATGATAATTTATCTTTAAAATTATTATACCATCCAATTCCACACCTTTAAATAAGTGATATTGTCAATCGTGCGTATATACAGATTACCGTCTCCAAGATGAAATGAGATTCATTTCCACATTCACCATTCATTGATGATTAAAAAATAGATATTACTAATAAGTTTGTAATGTATGAAATATAAATGCTATTGGAGATATATATTTATATATACATATATTTATATTTATGTACTTACATATATCTTATTCACTAACTTCTGTTCAATGTGATCTGAAAACAGAAACTGTGTTTATGCGTACATACGACCAACCATCTTCATAAACGATGTCTTACATTTCATATATATATCTTTTATAAATATTTATATTCTATATATTTATGATATATAAATCAAGGTGTATATTATTGAATTATTTAAATCATGATTAAAATGATATGATCAAGAATACATGTTAAAATATGTAAGATAAAGAAAGCGATTATTACCCGAAATGTTAATTTAACATGAAAATAATTATTAAATGGGTATTATAGAGTCCTAAATGAAGCATGTATCATAAAATAAATATGAATATGGTTATGGTATAATGTAATAACATACAATTGTCATTATATAGGAGGTTAAATGTACCCTTGACCCAAGGAAAGTGCAAGTTAAGGTGTTTTCATATCACTCCTCATTCACATGAGATTCATGTTATATTGCCACTATTTCCTTTTGTGTGGTGTATGTACTACCAATAATTGTATTTTTGTGTAATACACTTTAATTTATGTGTATTTAAATTTTTATTTTATAATACTTCTTCCATGGGGTGAATGTTTTGTAAGTTACCAAATTGGTAAGGGTTAATTTCACAATCTCTTTATTATCTAAGGTTGTTTTTATATAATTATCATATAGTGAAAATTTATTATCCATGTCCATGTTTCATGAATGTATTTTAAAACGGATTATTTAAGGGATTTATTTTAATAAAACATCATTTTATGTTTTTTAAATATTTATTCTTGTAAATCATTCTCGTTAATATCAATGTTATCAAAAATGGGGTTTAAGGATATATTTATATGGACATGAATCTTTTTAAAATTTTAATTCCTTTCAAAAGTTTCATATTTGTATGGGACACAATGATTCAAAAATGCCTTCAAATGTTTTCCTTTATAAATATTGTGACTTTTAAATGTTTTCATGAAAAAGGGATATTTCTCTCAAAGAGTTTTACAAATCATTTTCACCAATGTCAACATCCTTTGATGGATTTTAAACTTATTTGAAGTTGATTTTTTATGATACAAATCATCCATATTTTATTGAAGTTGTTGAGATATATTTTACTATGGATGAGTTATTTTTATACCATTCATGGTTTATGGATAAAATATTGACATTTCGTATGTTAGTTTTAATACAAATGTTTATGTTATGTTTAAACCTTTTCATATGAAGAATGCATTGGACTTAGTAAGTGGCGGGTGGATCCTACTATAGCTCCATGATGAATATTTAGGTCTCATGAGACAAGATAGTGTCTTTTGACAAGGCCTCGACAAAATCTTATTTATAGTCTTGTCTCAAGGCCTTGACTATGTTGTTATGAAGTCTGGAATTATGCATTCCATCATTATGAAAGTGGCTATTGATATTTCATTTGATTATTCGACTGGAAGAATATCCATGTGAATTAGTAAATGGAATTATTTTATTGTAACTTTACAATATTATACTGAATTTTATGATTAAATGTTATTTTTTTATTCTTATACATTTCCATAAATGTTTATTCTTATTTATGAATGTTTATGCTATATTTTATATCCTTACTGAGCATCTGAGCTCACCCTTTAAATGTTTTAATGTTCAAAGTATTCCAAGAAGTGTATTATGATTGATAATAAGGGTTATGTTGTGGAATTAATGGAGTTCTCAAAGGTTCATTTATGTTGTGTTTTATTTTTTAATGTGTACTGTAACTTTCATGCATGTAATTTATTTTCCAAGACTACTAAATTGATCGGTCTTTTGGGACTTGGTTCCTTGTAATCATGCTAATGTATTAAAATAATTCACTGACTCTGTGCTTCTAGGGTCAGGGTGTTACAGTTGGTATCAAAGGATATTTAGTAAAAAACTTGAAAATAGAGTTAGATAAAATCTTATTAGAGAACAATACTCTAAGATAGACATTGAGGATTAGTATAGAAGAACTTCAAGAATTTTAGTAAGGTATAGATTTTGTGAGTTTATCATGAAATATATTCCTGTCTGCATACAAGAAGGTAGAGGTAGCTCTAGCATAGAGGTACCTAGGGGTAAAACCCGAAGACACTTCTTTAAGCTGGACTCGAATGGGAACTTGTGCTCTACAACGGGCCTTGCTGCACTCTTGGTTTCGACAGTCCCATGGGATATGCATACGATAATTCACATTTTCATTACAAGCCAATATGAAATATTTATGAGTAAATACATAATCAAAGAAAACATTTTTATGATTATGGATTATATCCATAAATTGTTAAATTTATCTTAGTTATTCTACATGTTTATAATTATAAATTGTTATTCATAAACTATCCTGGTGTATTCCATTTTAAGAAATAGCACCTAGTAGAAGGAATGAGAACACCAAAAATACGTTTGATCCAAAAAGTAAAACAGATCATATATTTCCTGTTAATAATCCAACATTTAGAAGAGAAATATTCTCCCATGTATTCTCAAAATATGAAGAAATAGTATCATGTGTTATTATGATAATTAAATAATTCCTTGTGTCCTATGACTTTGAAGAGAAGAAATAGAAGAAAAGGATGGTATAGAGAAATATGGATAAAGGAAAGAGGGGAAAGAAAGGTTTTCCCATATGTGATAATTGTAGAAATAATCACCTTGGTAAATTCTTGAAGGGAATGGGAGTTTGTTATATGTTTGGAGAAAAAGAACTCCAAGTACCTGATTTCAAGGGTAATAAAAATGTTTCAAATGTAAAATACTTCACCTGCAAGGTGTTCAGACACTACCCGAATCCATGTCCCAGTCATCAGAATATACCACAAATGATGCTATTTGATAATAATCAAGATATAATACTACCTCAGATGAAGATTAATGACTAATGTCAATATGTTATTATTATAGAATTATTTCATTTGATTTTTTTATCAACAATATACTGTTTATATGAATTATGGATATAAATATGGATTGTACTGCATTAATATTTTATTGAGGATTTGTGATTATATGGTTCTAAGAAATGTGACTTAATAGTAAGCTACAGTTTTTTTTGGAAATGACATGGTTGATGGAAAGGTAATCCTTAATATGGTCCTAATAACGTGGAAGTGATTTTGGTGCAAGAGATGATTGATTTGGATAAAATATATTGGATATTATTGACTTCCATGAAAAAGATTAATAGTTTATTTATTTCACCATTGTTGAAATATTCAAAATTTTTGGATATAGGAAATATATCCAATATTATATAAATAATAAGGGATCATGAATGTAATAAATAAGGTTTTATGGTAATTGAGGGTGCTACCATGTTTTAAAATAATTAATGATGAAGTTGTTCACATTTTATTACATGGGAAGAAGGATCTCCATTGTGTTTAACTTCTTTATATATTTTGAACTGTGAGTTTGGAAAGAAATATTTTGGAAAAGTATAAAGGTTAGAATAGATTAAGATTGAAATTGGATACTTCTGTTAATGTTATTTTTGGATTGTTATTAAAAGGACAACAATCAGACCATGTGAAAATCCAACGTGTCCGAAAAACCTGCTGGAATCGAACCCAAAACCACAGTGCGATTGAGATTTATCACCTACCATTGGACTATGTGAAGTCCTGGATTTTATAATGAAGTTTTTTTAAAAGAAAATGATAGGTGAATTATAAATTCATTATTTTTGGTACCCTAAACGATTAGGATAAATAGAATATTTTTTTTGGAATTTTTTACAGTGAAAGTTGAGTTTGTGGTAGGAATTAGTTAAAGGATGTGACTATACTTTTCAAGTATATATATATATATAATATCCCACATATTTTATGACTAAATTAATTCTTAAAAATTAGTTAAGCGACTTCGTATCAGTATCCCTTCATTGAGGTATTATTTTATTTCTAAATGACTTTGTTTTATATGGTGCATAAAACCCTTTGAATTTTCATTTCAAGGGGAATATTTTTCAACGAAGTGTTTAAATAAACCACAAAAAAATGAATGTTTTATTTACAAAAGTGGTGACATCGCCCTTTCCACCGCCGCATGCTTTATTTGATCTTTGGCTTCATTAACAAGTCAAAATATTTTTTTGAAATAAAATAAATACCATATACTCTTTTTTTGGATTTTGGTATTGACTGTGGTTTTGATAATGGATTTCATATATAAATATATTTAAATGATATATTGATATTTACGACCTCAATCACTCCCTATAAATATTTACGTTTTCCCCCCAATTATGTGTCTCTAATTTCCACCAATGTTCTCCTAATCGAGATCATAATATAGTGGTATCCTTTTTTATATAACTTTTTCTCATATTAAGAATAAATTTTATTAACCCAATTTTCGATGTGGGTTTTCCCACAAATTTATTTTTTATTTTCAACATTTTATTTTTGATGAACAATTTCAAATAGCGATGACACAATTTATTGAAGAAAGGAAGAATGTAACACCCCATGAATTCATAGTATGTTATTTCTTCAAAGTAATTAAATAACTTGCACTACATGCAACACTGAGTTCAAGCGCACCATGACTTAAAAAACTAGTCGTTCAAAAGAGGTTATGAATAGTATTTACTGGATTTTGAACTTTATATAATCCTTATAATTTTAGAATCAATATTTTGAGTTTCTTAGACAATAATATAAGAACAAATTCATTTTTTAGATAAATGATGAATTTTTTTAAACGCAATTTTACCACCTTTTATTGAAGAACCCATTTAAATACAATATTTGAAAAATTTATATATTAAATTTGACAAAATATACATTTTCTTTAGAATTGGGAAAAAAATTAATTTTGAATTTTTTTTGGTGTTTTTCTGATAACATCCATATTTTGGTGAATAGTGAGAAAACTATATTTGAACTGCAAACAAAATTTTTAATAAAAATAATATATAGTGTTTATAACACCCCAATCTTCCACGGTACGATTCCCTTTGAATAATATAGTAGTGTGTATTGTACGCAATTGCGAGTTCTAATACACACCACAACCAATCAAACTAGTCGTTATAAATAGTAATACCCACTTTTTGAAATTTTATAAATTTCATCTCTCAAAATTGAATTCATTTTTGGATTTGTAATATCAAAATTTTCCTACTGTAAAATTTTGGAACTTTTCGTATAACATTTATATTTTGATGAATAGTGAAAATTACTAAATTTTAATTAAAAACAACTTCTTAATCAAAATAATTAATACTGATAGATTAGGAATTTGAGTAGTTTTAAAGTATATTTAGAATAATTTTTTACCATTTAATACAATTTTGGTCATTGGAAATAATTTCACAATTAAACCGTACATGAAAAACTGTAAATCTTTTGATAGTTATTATCTCATAAAAAACATCTTTTTGTTTTAAAAAAATAAATTAATTTTAAATTAATTTCTGCCACTTCTGTGTTTTGAATTTGGAAAAATGGTTTCCATATTTGGAATCAGGATTTCCAAATTGTGTATATAGTTAACTTTTATTTTTAGACATTTTGAATAATTACTTCGGTAAGAATTTTATTTACCATGGTTAAAGGGTAAATTCGGTAAATAAGGGTAAAAAATAATATTATAATAATAATAAATTACCCAAAAACGTGTCCAAACATTAATGGTTGATACATGTCAAACCATGGGCATCATGGGGTCTATTTTGGGACCCCATGGAGCCACTTATAAGTGATAATGACACTTTATATTAATTAAGTTAAAATAAATACAAAAATGACATAAGCATATATCTTTTAGAAAAAAAAAATTTACATAGGGTTATATATGTTGGATATTCGACTATAAATATTAATTAGGAATATATATAGATTTACTACATAATGGTATTTTATTCATAATTTTTACACATTAAATAATTTAATTTATTTATGACACAATGGTGATGTAGTAATTACCTAATTAATCAAAAATTAGAATAATTGATATTATAAATATCCAAATAAAATTAATTTGAGACTTTTTATAAATAAAATTAAATTTATAGGTTAATATGACATGTTATGATTTATTTAATTTACCTTTTTCGAAGTAATCATTCTTTTATAAATTTTACAAAAATCATTTATTGAATAGTGCCAAAATTGACATAAAAGTGTTTTTAAAACAAATATTATATTATTAATTGATATTAAATTCCAAAAAATCTAAGGTTCAGCCAAGCTACTTATATCCTGATATATATATCATAAATGTACCACTTTTGGGTCTCTTGGATGTATATAGTATGTTTATTAACCATATAATATAAAAATACAAAGAGATATTTTTAAAGATAAACTAAATAACTAAGAGTTAATACTTAAAGATACGATTAATATTGTAACCCAAACCTGTCTAAATCATATTGGTTGAGTGGTTTTATACCTATCCCCACATAAAAATTTAAATAATCCACTTTTTATCCATTATAAACTGAATATGAATTTATTCTAAAATAATATTTATAGCTTTTCAAAAGGTACCTCTCACCCCTCTTATAAAAGGGCACTACCCCTTCTCATTAATTCACACCTTCAAATCCTTTTTGTTCTGAAAACCCCTTCCCAAATACTCTCTAAACTTCCCTAAAGTCGTCTTAGAGGCCTTATTTTAGTCAAAAATCCATCCTATGGTGTCCTTTTGATCAAATCAAAAGGAAGAACCCGAAGAAGAGGTAATGTTTCACCCTCTTTGGTGTTCCTTTCTTCTTCCACTTATTCTTTCATTGTTATTACCATTATAAAATAATAACACCAGTATATTATATATTCTTTGATGTTATTATAAAAATTTTATAACCATATTTCAGTATTATATCCATCCTTTTGATGACGTGACACCATACAGGTGTAGGTACGGCTTACCATCTTCACGTCGTGGTGTAATTGTTATTCAAAACATTATTATTTGGATGGGTGTAATAATGGTGTGTAATTCATGTAAATAATAAATATAACATGAATATTATTCTGTATATATGATATAATATCCAATTAAATATTATTTTAATATCAAAAGAAAGATATTGTCGCTCTTGCGTACGTACGGACTACCGTCTCCATGAACGCGATGAGATTCATTCCCTATCGTATCCATTGAAGTATAATTTTCATTTGATGATTAATAATAATGTTTAAGAACTTAATATAAATATGGATATGAATAATATACAACCTATCCATAACAAACACAACTTACGTAACAAAACATATAAAATAAAATGAGTAAGTTAACACCCGAAACGACAATAATATTAAGATATTATTAACAAAGAAATGTTGAAAGATCATATATGATATCCTATTAATGTATATAATTATTTTATAATTTAATAACAATTATTTCACCATTATACAGGAGGTTATCTTACCCCCAATCAAGGAAAAGTACAAGGTAATGGTTTATTTCGCAATCTCTTCATTATCTGAGGTTGTTTATACGTAATAATATATTGGGACTTTATTATCATCCACATCCATGTTTCTTAAAAATGTATTTTAAATTTTTTTTACTATTTACTAGAATATGGGTTAATGTCATTCATACCCTTGTTTTACTTTTTATACGAGGTTTATAAATGAATATTTCTGTCGTTTTCCAAACAAGGTCCTTTTTATCCTTTTCGACAATGTTAAGGTAAGAATGTCTTTTTTAACTTATACGGTAGGTGGGGCTATTTTCCACTGTTGTAAAATCCTCGATGCTTTCCTTACAATATTATAAGAATATTTTTAATGAAAATGTTTTATTTTATAATTATGTGACTTTGATATGATTTCAAAAAAGAGATATTTCTCTCAAATTGTTTTGATTTCATCTATGTCAACATCCTTTGATGGATTTTAAGTTTATTTGATGTAGATTTATTCTGATACTAAACTTCCATATTGAATTGAAGGTTTTGTGATCTGTTTGACTATGGATGTGTTATTTTTATACCATTCATGGTTTATGTAGAAAGTATTTACATTTCATAGGCTAGTTTTAATACGATTATTTATGTTAAGTTTAAACGTGTTTATATCAGGATTGCATTGGACTTAATAAGTGAAGTGCGTAGGCCACTATAGCTCCTCAATGAATCGGTAGGTCTCCTGAGGAAAACTAGTTTCTTGGAATAAGGACTTGACAAAATATTATTTGTAGTCTTTCCACAAGGCCTTGGCTATGTGGTTATGATAGTCTGGAATTATGCATTCCATCATTATGAATGTGGTTATTGATATTGCATGTGATTATTCGGTTAGTAAAATATATATGTGAATATGTAAATGGAATTATTTCATTTTATTTCTTCCATATTATGTTGAAGTTCATGTTTAAAAGGCTTTTTTTTAGTTATACATTGCCTTAAATGTTTATTCTTATTTATTAAAGTTTCCACTATATTGTTATCCTTACTGGGAATTTGAGCTCACCACTTTTAATGTTTTATTTTCATCCCAGGATGTGAAGAAGTAATTTATGAATGACCTAGTGGGATAGTATGTGGGGATATGAGTGTAGAATATGCAGACTATGTTGTTGTAGTTTTCATTTTATGATGTAATTTAAACTTTTTTAATGTATCTAGTTATTCCAAGGCTACTAAACTAATCGGTCTTTTGATACTTGATCTTTCTTGTGATCATGCCAATGTTATATAATAATGGATCGACACTGGGTAATTCGGGTCGAGGTGTTACCATGTTCAACTATACATATATATGTTTTGGAAGAATAATTATATTTTTTACCATTTAATCCAATGTTGGTCATTGGAAGTAATTTCACTTTGAAATTGGACATATACAAGTGTCAATCTTTTAGTAGTTATTATTTCTTAAGAATACGTATTTTGGTTTTGAAAATGGGAATTTATTTAAAAATAATAAATCCTATTTCTATGTTTTTAATATGGTAAAATAGAGTACATTTTTGAATTTGTAATATCAAAATTAGCTTAGGGTGAATTTTTGGTATGTTTCTAAAAACATTCAATTTTTGATGAATAGTGAAAAACATTGTGTTATTGGTTAAAACTGACATTTCATTTAAATAATTATTTATTTTATTTAAATTTACTTTAGGTCAAAAAATATACATAATGCCTATATATTTTCAATTTAATCTCTTGGAGTCCTTTTGTAATATTATTAGATATATAAAATTTTATTGAACTTCTCAACGTCTTTTACCCACCTCCTAGAATAATTTGAAAAATCACATAAAATTTAATTTTACTGCTTTTGTGAGGGGAATTTCAAAAATTTGAGAGACACAGTTGATATCATAAAAAAAAATTTGATTCAATAAGAAGAGAATATTTTTTGGTGTATAGTAACATTGTACTTTTTTAACCACAGTTAATGGTAAATAGGGTAATTTAAGGTAAAAAAATATTATAATAATACAAAATTACATTAAAAGGTGTCCTAACCTTATTGTATGATTCATTTCCCACCATGGACACCCTTGGGTCAGCATTGTGACCCCATGGTGCCACTTATGAATGATAATGACACTTTATTTTAATTATCTTAAAATAAAGGCAAAAACGACAAAAAAATATATCTTTTTATAAAGAAATTTTTACATGGGGTAATATAAGTAATATTTTAGACTATAAATATTAATTGTAAATATAAAAATATTTCTTATATAATTGTTTTTTATTTATATTTTTTAGATATTAAATAATTTAATTTATTTATGACACAATGATGATGTAGTAATTACTTTATTAATGAAATATTACATTAATTGATATTATAAACATTAAAATAAATGTAATTTGAGACTTTTTATGAATTAAACTAATTTTATAGGTTAATATTACATTTTATGGTCGATTAAACAATTTTTTTAGAAGTAAAAATGATGTTATGAATTTACCAAAAACAAAATATAAAATTGTTTCAAAATTGACATAAAAGTGTTTTTAAAACAAATATTATATTATTAACAGATATTATATTCCTAAAAATGTAAGGTTTAGCCAAAGGTATTATATAATATTATATATGTAATTATTGAACCACTTCATGTTCTCTTGGAAGTTTATAGTATGTTTTTTATCCATATAATATAAAAATATAAAGAGACATGACCAATGTCAAACAAATTAAGTATGAGTTAAATCTATAATATAAGGTTAATATAGTGACCGAAACATGTCTAAAACCTATAGGTTGAGAGGTTATAGACCCATACCTACCTTATCCTTTAAATAATACATTTTGGAGTCATTATAAACCGAAAATTATTTTATTATAAAATAATATTTTATGTTTTTCCTAAGGTGCCCCTCACACCTCTTATAAAAGGTCTCTCCCCCTTCTCCCAAATTCACACCTCCAAAGTCAATTTCCTTGTCCAAACCCTACCCAAATACTCTCCCAACTATCTTAACATCAATTCATAGGCCATATATTGGTCAAAATTACAACATAAAGAGCCCTTTTGATCAAATCAAAAGGAAGAACCTGAAGAAGATGTAATGATTTCACCACCCTGTTTCATTTTCTTTTCTTCTTCCAATTACTCTTTCGTTGTTATTACCATGCCAAAATAATAAATACAGTACCTTATATATACTGTGATGATATTATAAATATGGAACAACCATATTCATTATTATATCCATACTATAAATGATAAAGTCACCATGTGTGCGTACGTACGACTTATCATCTCCATGCCGTAGTGTAATTTGTTATTCAACACTCTGTAATTTGGATGAATATACTGATGAGTAATATTTATTTAAATAATAAAAATAACATTCTAATGTATCTGTAAAATTAATATACCATCCAATTACACACCATTATGGAGCTTATATTGTTACTCATGCGTACGTACGGATTACCGTATCCACGACGTAATGAGAATCATTTCCACGGTCATTATTCATTGATGATTACAAAAATATATATTAGTAATAAGTTTGTAATATATGAAATAATAATTCTACTAGAGATATATATATATTTATATTTATATGTATTTATGTTCTTACATATATCTTATTCACTTACTTCTGTTCAATACGATATGAAAACAGAAACTGCATTTATGGGAATGTATGACCTACCCTCTCCATAAACGGTGTTTTCCATTTCTTATATATATATTTTATAAGTATTAATATTCTAAATATGTATTATATATAAATCATGGTTTATTTTATGGAATTATTTAAATCATTATTTAAATGATATGATAATGAATAAAAACTTAAAATATGTAGGATAAAGAAAGCTATTATTACCTGAAATGTTAATTTAAAAATAAATATATATTAAATGGGTAGTTTAAAGCCATAAATGAATCATGTATGATATAATAAATATTAATATGGTTTTGGTATAATTTAATAACATACAATGGTCACTATACAAGAGTTTAAACATACCCTCGACCAATGGAATGTGCAAGGTAATGGGTTTTCATCTCACTATTTATTCCTGTGAGATTCATGGTATATTTCCACTATTTTCATTTGTGTAGTATTATTACTTACCATAATTGTATTATTGGTGTAATAAACATTAATTTATATGTATTTATATCTTCATTGTATGGTACTTCTTTCATGGGGTGTATGTTTCGTATGTTACCAAATTGGTAAGGGTTAATTTCATAATATCTTTATTATTTGAGGTTGTTTTTATGTAGGTATCTTATAGGGAATATTTATTATCAATTTCCATGTTTTATAAAAGAGTTTTAAATTAAATTTTTTAATGTACTTTTTTACTAAAACATTATTTTAAATGTTTTAAATATTTTTTCTTGTAAATAATTCTCATTAATGTCTATGTTTTTAAAAATTATTTTTAAGAATTTATTTATATAGACATGAATGTTTTTAAAATGTTAAATCATTTCAAAAGATTCAATGTGGTATGGGAAACTTTGATTCAAAAATTTCTTTAAATTTCTTCCTTTACAAATTGTTTTACTTTTAAATGTTTTCATGAAAAAGGGATTTTTCTCTCAAAGAGTTTTACAAATCATTTTAATATATGTTACCATCCTTTTGATGGATTTTAAACATATTTGAAGATGATTTATTATTATAAAAATATTCCATTTTTTATTTAAGCTTTTGTGATTTTTTTGACTTTGGATGAGATATTTTTATACCATTCATGTTTTATGGATAATGTATTGACTTTTTTATGTCAGTTTTAATACGAATATTTATGTTATGTTTAATTATTTTCATATGAGGAATGCATTGGAATTAGTAAGTGATGGTTGGAGCCTAATATAGCTTCTTGATGCATCAGTAGGTCTCATTAGGCAAACTAATGTCTTGGAATAGGGCCTGGATAAAATCTTATTTGTATTATTGGCAGAAGCCCGTGACTATGTGGTTATTAAGTCTTCCATTTTTCATTCCATCAATATGTAAGTGGATATTGATACTGCATGTGATTATTCGACTAGTACAATATCCATGCGAATAAGTAAATGGGATTATTTTACTGTAAATTTACTATATTATGATGAAGTTTAAGTTTAAAATACTATTTTTAGTCTCATACATTTACATAAATTTTTATGCTTATTTATGAATGTTTCTGATATATTGTTATCCTTACTGAGCATCTGAATCACCCCTTTTTATGTTTTATTTTTCCCAGGATTCCAAGAAGTGTATTATGATTGATAAAAAGTGTTAAACTAGGGTATTAATGGAGTTATCAAAGGATCATTTATGTTGTGTTTTATTTTCTAATGTGTAATGTAACATTCATGTATATAACCTATTTTACAAGACTCCTTAACTGATTGATCTTTCGGGACTTGATTCATTGTAATCGTGCCAATGTATTAAAATAATACACCAACTCTGGGCTTCTGGGATCGGGGTGCTACACAATAAACATATGGAATATGAATTTTATTGAAATTTATTAGCATATAATAATTTATGATATGATCATTTCAAACAAATTATATATAAACATGTTTTATTGTATAAATTTAATGTTCAAATACGCTATGAATAATTTATCCATGATAATCCATTTAATAAGAAGAGAAAAATGAGAGAATAATTTTCCAAGGGATTCATAGGATGTTACTAAAATCTCCACAATTTTTGTTAATGAAATGTATAAGAAAATGGATGGGTTTTAGATCATCCTAATAGCCTATATAAATTGTTTTTTTCTATAGGTAGTCCATTTGAGTTATTAAAAAGTGATTAATATTCGAAACTATTCTCTCTATAAAGCTCAATTATCAATTTCTTCCTTCCACTTTTGATACATGTATATAATGGTGGGTTTGAATGTTATACCCAAAGTTTTTGGTTTAATCAAAAATATATATATACCTAAGAGTGAAGAATAATTTTGTTTTCCCTTTGGTATCATAATCAAACCTCAAAATAATTCATGCTTTTAATATTTTGATTATTGAAGGTATGGTTTTCGTTTTTATTATCCTATTATTACCATTTCAATATAATGATTATTTTTTTTCAATAGTTACAAAATATATTTATATACTATGATTAATTGTAGAAATATTCTTTCAAACCTATCAATTTCCTATTTGAATTTTTTTTACCCTTTTAATATTTTTTACTATTCAGTACTTTTAAAATTCATATCTTTATATTATTTATTCATCAATCATTCTTATTCATCATCTTATTAATATTTCTTGGGATAATATTTATAATGAGCCCAACTTTTCTACACTCCAATCATGTCAGTGGAAAAATCACATTAAAATTTATTTTTCATATTTTTATATTTATGCATCTAAATGGAGTAATACCATCAAAATCTGTTTCATTAGTATCATCCCCTACTAATAAAATCATTATTACCATAAGTTCCACTACATGATAGTTATTTTGTTAAACTATATCAGTATCATTTTATCTCATCCCATATAGAATTTTAGTTCTATGACTAATATTAAATTAAACCTCTTTTACATACTTGACTATAAGTTAATAAACCATTAGATTGAGTCAAGGCATAAATATTCTCTAAACTCACATCACATTGTTGAATTTCCCCCATCTAAAAATGATTACCCCATATATCATTTTCATTTACTGAGATAAGATCCATATTTCACCAAGTGATGTATAAAAGATTTCATTCCTATCATCTTGTGGATAGTTTATTTTCCAACCTTTCTAATCATATCACATATGGAATATGGGAAGTTTAGATTAAAAATATTTCCCAAATATATTATATGGAGAAGTATAAATATATTTTTATAGTATCCTAAACCACAGATTTTATATGATAAATTTATCCCAAATAATATAATTAGAATATATTACTAGACTCGTAGTATTTCTAATATCCACTATAACTTATACAAGATGATCTTACAGAACCCTTCTCAGTAATTAATCCATCCATTTTGATGATCAGGGAAATAAATTGTGTTTTTTGTTGGTGGAAATCCCACACAAAGTATTTATAGGGTGGTCTTATTATCAATATTCCATATTTATCTTATTCATATCATACATTAATTTTACATCCATTTCAGTCATTTCATATCATATAAATCAAAGATAAATACATTCCTCTTGATATTTAGTTTGGGAATCATATTCCCATAAGAAAATTAAATTGTTCTTAAAATATTAATATACAACACCTTATACAACTCAAATTTTTGTTTCATAACCGATAAAAAATTCAATTATATATAAACATATCAAAATACACCCTATTCATAATGTACTTAATCCCATATGTAAAGGATTATAATAAAGAATAATAATTTAATAATGGAAAGACTTACCAAAATCAATAATCATGATCCATATGATATCAATCTTGATCAAAAGAAACATTATAAACCATTTGAATGCATGGATTAAACTAATGGGTATTTTTAACACTATCTTCACATAACAACATAAAAATAGAATAAAAAATACGACGGACTTCCATATTTGGAGCACCCATTTCATTATAGTTATATAACGAACCCACCTATCCTTAGTTTTTAACGAGATTACCCCACCATGGTTAATAACACAACCGAACATATTTTCTTTATAATAAAACCACCCATCATTGGATTAAAATGGAATAACCAATAATTATTTTATAATGGAACCATCCATCCATGGATTCTAATAGAACCACCCATCATTTTAAACCATTTTAACTAAATTTATCACAAATAATGTTCATAGAGAGTTCCATTAATTATATAATCTGAAAAGAATTATTCATTTTATGACTTGATAAACCTAAGAAAAATAAATGGGTTCTATCATGATTTTGTTAAGACTTCATTACCACATGGAAGAGATACAATTTCAATAAAAATATCCTTTAAATACGTTTCACTCATTGATATGAAATGGTTTCCTTAAAAGCCTATTTGAATAAATCTGAATCCATACATTGAAATAGTGGGGATGATATCATTACAAATTGTTCCAATTAGAGAATATTTAACAAAATAGTATTTTGACAATGTTGAATGAAAATTCCATTAAAAGATTACTATTTTTTTTATAAAAATAACATTTTATTTTTAAAATAATTTTTAAAAAATGAAAATCCAAAAAATATTTTGAAAAAAAATTAAAACAACATTGGATATATATAATTTAAAATTAAAAGAATATAATTTACATTATAGTAGGAAAACCCATTCATGTCATAAATGTTAAAAATAAACCTTAACATTAAATAATTTCATAAAATAGATTCAAATGTGAATTATTAGAATAATGTTAGGAAATTTACTTTTTAAACCCATTTAAAAGAAGGTAAAATATCCTGTTAATAGATTTAGAAAATAATATATTTTTATAAGAGAACAATTTTGGAAACATTTTTGAAAACATGGATAAGGAAGAAAAAGTTATCAATCTAATAGAAAATACAAGATTACTATCACTTACAAATGAATTTATCAAAAATTCATTAATCAATTATAGAGAAAATAGAAAAAAATTAGAACACCTTAATTAATATTGGATAAGATTTTTATTTAGTTCAATAAAATATGGTCACATAATATTCTTTAATGGAACCTTGAAATTAAACAATGATGAAAATAATTTAGATTGAAACATAAAATTTTGTCAACTTGGGTAGCTCTTCAATCATTATCCATATGAAATAAGAAAATCAAATGATACTTATAAAATCATAAAAATATATAATTTCATGATATAAACTTTTAAATAATTGTATATACACATCACAAATAAATATAGGTGTATATCATAAGCATATGTCCCAAATAAAGTGAATTTTAGATGAATAACCATTACAAATCATTCAAATTAAATTTGATATTTAATTAATGAATTGATGATGTGTATAAAATTTAAATAAAAAAATGTGTAAATAAAAAAACATATTCAAAATATATTCCTCACATAATCATGGTATTATAATGTAAATTAATCAGTACTATAACATAATGAAATTAAATTGAGTTAATAAATTAACTACAACTTTGTTACGTTCTATTCAATTCCATAGTGATTAAATATTTAATTTTGAAACATAAAATAACATGAAGTATGATGGATTCATGAAAATACATATAAAAGGGGATGTATATACACCACATAATATTAATAATTGGTGAATATGGAATATGTCTCAAAAAATAAAAAGTGTGATGAAAATAACCCTTACCATGACCAAGAATTTCCTTGAATGTTCATTAAATCCTTGTTTTGAATGCTTAACTGGGGTGTTCCCACCTCGTACGCTTGAATGCATGCTAGAGTCACATTTTATTTCCCAACATTCCCAGTTTCTAAAGGTGGGAATCTTTCATCACATTTATCTTCAATGTCCACTCCTTGATCAAAAGTGGATAATGAGATATCCATTTCTCCATCCATGGATTCCTCCTTGGAGCTGGTCACCTTATCAGGGTCTCCCTATTAGAGTTCAATCATGTTTTTTTGAACTCATTACAAGTTACATCAATTTTTAGACACCAGTAAATTACAATGCCTTGGTTGGGTCATTCTAAAGTGTAATGACAGGGTAGAATCCTTCAGTCAGAAGAGAGGTCATGTTGGGAATCTCTAGCCTATCTGGATGCAAGTAACATTGATCACTTATATTCTTCATTATAATAGTGTATATTAGGGAGGCCGATTGGCTATATAACCAAATTCATCTGATGTCAAACATGGGGTAACTTATTTCAAATGGATATCTTACAAGGATTTCAACTTAAGAATCCCTTGTTTATTTTGAGGTATCTAACACCATATGCAAGTATCTTCTAAGGATTTTACCTTAGGAATCCCATGTTCATTATGAGTTTGTATTATGAGGCAGATCGAGAGTTCAACACCTTTTAGATGTGGATTAGGGAGGTGAACCCCTATGAGGAGGGCACCATGGATTACCATTGGTCGGAATTAAACAATAAATATTTTTCATATGTATGTTATTGAAAATTTAGGTATAAAAATCCAAATAGTAATATGTTTTATTTTATATCATATGAAAAGAATAATACATTAATTTTAAAATCATGAATTAAGGATGCTTGTATAGTGAAATTAACACTAGTGAGGGATTGTATGGGGATTAAAAATGTGTTTTTCCCTTCTCAAGAGGATTGATCTTTGCTGGGATTTGTTGGGATTATGAAAGGAAACATTCTTGGTTCTTCAAAGAGACGTGATGATGTGGATGAGTCTTTCAAGTAAAGGAAATCCTCATGGATAGGATAATTTTATTGAGATTTTTTGGCCCAAATAAAATCTATATAGATATTCAGAGAATTTTAAGATTGAATGTAATGGAAGGAAAATTGGGTTTATATCTTTGTGTGGATTCTGACACATCCTAGTTAACTATGAATCAATGGCCACGTAGTTCAAAAAGGGAAATTGTGTTTACACCTAAGAAGGAGGACTATGTTGTGGGAGTATATGCATGGAAGTTTCCCAAGTGGGTGGACATGATTTTTTATTATACATGGTAGTAGCCCATGGATTGTTTTCATGGTCACTAATTACCTCTAATCCCCCTTGAGTCTTTCTCAGTGTGAGAAAAAAGCGGAATTAGTGGACCTAATGGGCATATTACAATAGAAATTACAATGAGACGTGGGGTAGGGCATACATAAGGAAGATTTATATAGAGAATTTCATTCCACATGAGGAGGATCTCATTACATGTGAGGAGGATTACATTCCATTTTTTTCATAAAGGGTGCATACTATAAAGGGTGTGTAGTGATTACACATGGTAGATTCCATGTAAGTGGGGATTTACCACCATGTTGATAGGAGGTTTCATCCCATGTTGATTGTAAATGGGTCATACCATGTTCATTTCATAGGGTTTGAATATTGATTAATGTCTTGTGTAGAGGAAATACATGATAGGAAGTTTTATGTCATGCATAATGGAAGTGGTGAACTCACTCCTCACCCCTTAGTATAACATCACCTTAGTTTATGCACCCCTAGGCTGGGAATAGATTTAGTAGTGTCGGATGTAATAGTCTGGTGAAGTGGATGATCATGAGGTCTACATTACCGTGAATTTACTAAGAAGAAAAATTAATTATCATACATATACTAAGAAAAAAAATTGTGTGTAAAGGCATTCACTAAAGGTATAGTGGACACCTTACAAGGGACCATGAAATTGTTGCATGCTAGTATGGAGGGCTGAACAAAATAGTTGCATGAAAGGAATGGGGTTTCACAAAAGAGGCTTCCAAACAAGGGGATCTGACATAATGTAATGATAAGGATCCACCATGAAGGTATGTGAAAAAGATTTTATGATTCCATAGAATACAAAGGTTGCATGTAAGAGGGGTTATTGTGTGAACCTAACATGACAGTTTGAGCAGCCTTCCTAGAAAAGGCACGAGAGACGTTGTATTTGGAATGTAAGAGGATTGTGTAGTGATTAGGTGCCTTGAATTGAATTTAGACATCTTGTTCATGTATATATGGGCCATTTGAGTGTCCTTCATGGAAGACACATGAGATAAATCATATTTGGTTCATAAGAGGATAGTAATCATGATTCAGATATTGTGTGCACAACTCAAAACATATAGGAACAAACTTTGTCTTTCTATTAATGATCTGTTTAGTTTGATAATGGATTCAATTTTCCCAATGTTGTCCATTTGTAGATTCAATTGGAATTTGGTTCCAAAAAATCCCTCCATAGAATCTAAACTAAAAGCTGATAGATGTTTCGGGATTAAGGGAAAAACAAAAGAATATGGTTTATTACTATGGGTTCAAAAAAAAACATAAATTTTTAAGTGTGATATCCTTAAATGATAATGGAAGGCCACTTAAATGCCTATAAATAGAAATAGGTTCCCATATACCATACCTTTTACTTTCCATGTGATGAGATCTTTTTCTATCGTGCACATAATTCTCTCCATTCTTCTAAAAAACCTATGTTTCGAGAAGTTATTCCCACAGACATTAATTCTTTATCATAGTAGATTTTGCAAAAATACAATCACTTATCTTTCATGGTTTTTTATATTTCATGAAATACTACTTATTTCATGTTTAACTTTAAATTATTCACCCTATGTCCTTGTATTTTTTTAGGATCCTTTGAGATATCCAACTAATTGAACACTAATCATATTGATCCTACTGCTGTTTCTCAATGAGATAAATTGAATTGAAACACTCTTATTCATTACTTTATAAGTGTTTTATCAGAAAATAAAATTCCTTTGGGAATGATAGAGAAATCATAGAAATATTATCATTTATTTGACTATCTCAGGTTGTAAAAAGTTGAAATTTAAGACTAAGTGACCATCCAATCATTCGAGGTTGATTCACAATGATCGTTATTCACACGTGAAGATGATTAGAAATTCACAAACATCCCTACTCATATCCATCCTTCTATAAATAATGGGGACAATTTTTTAATTCGTTGAATGGGTTGAAAAATATAGATATAGGGGATATTTCTGAGCTAGAAGAGTTTCATACCCATTATGCCATTATCATCCAGAGTAGCATGAGGGAAAACCACTTAGGATAGTAGAAGGACTGGGACCTAGGACCTGATGGAAACCAATCATCATATGGAAGTGGGTGTAGTTGGTGCACTACACATTTGAGGGTGTATGGGGATGAGTTTTACAACATCATTATATATTAAGATGTATGAACATCATAATTCTATATTTATCATCAACATTCACTCATGATAGAGCTCATGGTATCTTTATATGTACACATTCCACCTCAATCATGGGGATGTCAACATCAGTAAGTGGGATAGAAATCGCATCAGTGGTATTCCGATTATGGGATTACCATATGATGAGTAACTCCTTATAGAGAATACCTAGTGGAACGGTAAGCCAACACCTATTATAGAATAACTTGTTATGGTAGTGGTTAAGGAGAAGCTAAAACTTATTTTCGTTTCAAAAAAGGATATCCAATTTAAGGAATAGTTTGAAATGTTCATCAAGAAGGAACTGAGGGTGAGGATTCTAGGTCAATAAAAACAGTTTGCAGTTGAATCATAGTTGAAGAGTGAAGGATTGTACTTGCTGGTCCTAGAATAAGGAACTATCAAACATGGAGATAAATGGTATTATTATGGGATCAAATGGGTCTATATAGTACATTCATTGACACATTTCATTGTGGGGTCCTTCATCCAGTGAGGGATACATAGACAGACCTATATCCAAGAATGCTGGTTATGGTGGAAGTCCTAGTAGCTAGTTACATTTTCAACCTAGGGGAACCTACTATAGACATACATTACAGTATACTATACCACTTTGAAAGGGGAAACAGACCGATAGGGATCTTTGGGCGATTCTAGTTCATGCATGGTTGGACTGTATTGCAACATAGGGGTTGCGAATTCTTGAAGGCCATCAGAGCTATGAACACTAGCATGATTCTAACACTTGTCCACATCACCGGTTCCAGAAAATGTCACTAGATGTGGTTGGGATCATAATTCGTATTAAAAACCACGCAAAATAAAATTTCCACACCTTTTGCATCCCTTGTTGGTCCAATAGTGGAAAACACTCAAGGGTCATGGGAGAAGAGGGAGGGTGAAGGAATCATGGATTGATAATAATGTTTAATGTGAGTCCTACATGCCATAATATTTCTCCAATATGTTTTTATTCATTCAATGAGTGGAAAAGACTGCCTATATGTGGGCCTGGGAAGAGTGTCACTTGAATATCATTAACAAACTATGGTACATGTTGTTGACAATGGGTTTAAATGATACCATTAGGATTCCACCATATAATTTTGATATTTTCATGTAAATACAATATGATATAATCAATATGGATTCATATCCAGAAGTAATCTAGTGGAGTCATATTTGGTTGATTGAACTAGTTAATGAGGATCCCAAGGAGTGAGAATGTAAGTGGGATACTCCATGAATGGTAGCTTAAGAAAATGGGGTGGCTATGACTAAAATTATGGAGTAAGGGATGTAACAATGTGCCATTGCACCCCTGCCTCTTTGAAAATAAGGATCCTAAATATTGTTTCATGAGAAAACAATGGAGTTCATTTAGAAGATGTTGAAATAATTTCTACCACCAACAATCAATTGTGTACTTACTTCAAAATTTCCTTCTTGGAGGGTGATGTGGGATTTGATGACTCTAGAGGATCTATAGAAGAATCCAAACTGATGGGAAGTTGAATTACCAGAGGTTGTTCCCATTAAAATTTTGTTGAAGGTGGAATTCCACTAAAGACATACGTACATGGATACCATGGATGAAATTTCATGTAAACAAATGGTAGCCATCCCATATTCCACCATGGTGAGCATGATTCCTGGTTGTCTGTCAATGTTTATGAATAAACAACATGTTGATGATTTAATAATAAATACATCAACTGATTAGAAAAAACATGAGTATGGTTTTGAGGATTCTGTTTTTGAAACCTCTCAAAAGAGAGTCCCATAGGGAGTGTTAAAATTTCATTCTTCAGAGATGTACTATAAGACTTCTTTGAGTTACGTCCTAACTCACATACTATTCTTACTCTAGTCCCATTTTAATTATCGGGATTATCTAACTCATGTCTATCATATACATATGAATATTGATGATGGGAATTGGGATCATACATGTAAGCACAAATGTAAAAAAATAGGCGAGGAGGAGCATGATTTTGGGTTTGCACCATACACCAATGTGACCCATGGTCTGAATAAGGTCTTAGAGGTCAGGGTGGTGTCTTTATAGCCTTAGGATCTCACTATTATCTATAGGGGTCCACCCCTAGAAATCAGATAGAATCTCCCACTATTGGAGAACCAACATACTTGATATGGCTCATCCATAAAATTATTATTTCGTAACATGACTTCTTGTCTCATGCATATTCCAATAGATCAATAAAATATGATCCAATATTTCCCATTTAAATACCTAGTTCTAAATGGTTTCCATTGGTGGATTTCCCTGATGTGACATAGGAGCTCATTCTATCGATTCTCATCTCATGTATGTACATCACCTTACAAAGTAAAAACTCTTATTTGGAGATCATATTGACTATGGTGTTGCTTTCCTAAAAGTTCAAAAATTACATTATGATTGGAAACCATATTATTCTAGAGAATCCATTGGTTCTTTTCAGAGAACCACACATGTTTTTGAGGAGCCTATTGTCCATGATGATCTGACGGCGGTTATATGTGAAGAATAAGTTTTGGATCTGAGGGATTCCATTAATAGGGTATAAATTGAGGCCAACAGAGATGATGTCATCATGTTAGGGTTATATGAAGATGGATGAAATCATCATCTAGAGCCCATCCCTTCTGGGATAATTTCCGATGAGGATATGCTTTCAAGAGTCCTTCGGCATTTCTTGAGCATGAGTATGTACTACATGAATAGCAAAAGAACTCTGATCCTGATGTAGCTGAAGGGAACTACATCATAAAAATTAGGGAATGAAACTTCATTCAATAATTCATCCAACATACCTTTACAACAAATGCAAGGATGTATGGGAACTATTTTCCACTTTTTGTGAAACCTATACATTAAAGGGAAGGAATATCATGGTTTCAATGCTTTGTTTTGTGACATTCTCACCAAGAGATTTTGTTAAGGAAGGTAACATCTAGATGTATCCTTTTTTCAAGTAAATTTTGATAGATTCCTGAGGATCTAGGAAGTCAATCATGAGACCCATTGCTTGGGATAACAAATAGATCATCATTCTTCTTTTATCAACACTTAATCAGAACTCATCATTCAAATATGGTCATAGTTGGAAGAAGGCGAGGGGTATATGGGGAAGGTGGAATCTAAAGAAGCTGTTATTCAAGTTGATATGGAATGTAAAAAATAAGAGATATTAAGATTCATCTATTATAAAATGATTATGGATAAGAGTTTACAAGGTAGCTGCAGATCTTAAGGGTCACACATAAAAGGATAGAGGAGCTATGAAGTTTGATTAATAGAGCATAGCTATATGTGAGATTCTGTAAAAAACTGATGAGAGGTTCCAACAAGTGGATGTTCCCTACTATTGAAAACAATAATTTCATTAATTTGAAACTGTCTTATTTTTATAAAATCATTTCAATTTTAGATTTTATTATTTCACTTTGATATTATTTGTGAGACAAAAAATGTCCAATCCATAATCTCATATGGGTTATTAAGAGATTGAGAAAGAAGGGAAACCCACATGATTTATCATTTGTATGAGAGTTTAATTTAATCACCAAACACTTGGGGTATTCTATTATTGACTATCCACATAGAATGTTCATGTTGTGAGGTGAAGTGGAAGGAGGATTGGGAACATTGAATAATAGAATCACTTTTCTAACATGCGTTAATTCATGAACATGATAACGATAGGGGTATTTGAATATATCCAATTAATGTTTAATGAGATACGTGAATCGCGATTCCCAAAATTAGAAACACAAAATAGTGGTATGGTGATAATGGATAACTATTGATTGAGTTCAAAACACAATATCCATTCCATTAGCCTAGAAAGAGGATAATCAGTGAATTCTCAACCATTGACCATGTTTGAAACCCCTAACATGGCTCATAATGTCAGCTGTAGTCATCCAGGATGTTGGACCATAATAATAGTTGATCCAAAATGGCAGGAGACCTAGACATTAGGGGGTACAATAGATATGGAAGAGGATGAGGATCCAAATAAATGGTATATGAAGCATGAATATAGATTGATTTATTGATCGAATGGATTCCATCACTTTCATAATTATTCTACCATGGAATACAACAAATTGGTGCTAGTGTAATGGTATAAATAATGATCAATATGATATTCTTGTGGAGCATTATCTCGGATTTCGAGTGGTAGATGGAAATTTGAACAACGCATTTTGCGATTAACATAATGGAATATGTGGTATTCGGTGAGGGCTTGTCATATTTTTCAGTTTTACAACATGAAAATGAGGTGGATAGACACATAGTTTTACATCATATGGTGAGGACATCAGACTTTTGGTTTAACATCATACGTTAAGGATGAATAATTTTATAACACAACATCATTTGATCTGGAAACATCTCATTTCTTATCATCCTTTTGATGGGACATGTCTCACAATTTGATTTCATATGACAAAGGCATTGCACACCATTTACATTTTTCCTACCGGGACCCTAACCAAAAATTTTATGTCGTGATGTAGGGACTAAAGGAATGTCTGTTAGAGGTGAGTTTTTATGCAATTGCCAAATTAAACCCAACATGATGTAAGTCCAAAGGATGACTGGTGCTACACCACACGTCCCCATGAAGGATCACACCCAGTTTAATGTTTTGATTCTTTGACTATCTTTCATGGTCTAAGGCCATATTGCACCGACCAATGAGGCTTCTAGTTTATGGTCATAGAGTTTGCACCAAGGGTCCCTTAGGCTGATGAACCACATAGGTACACAACCTATTGGAAATCATATCACCATGGGTTCCATGCTTAGTGTGAGAAACAAGTAATGGTATACGGGGGCTATGCTGGCATGTTGAAGCATACAGTAGGGGTGGCACCAAGAGTTTGGAATTACACCATTATACAATGGAGATGAAGAAAGACAACTAAATACGTTAATGATCTGGATAAAGAGGAGACTGGTGATTATGGATTGATAGTTAACCATGATCATATCATAGCAAAAAAATCATACTAATCATGAATGGGGTGATAAAACCCAAGATAAAATGTTGACCCAGTTCAAAATAAAAGAAATGTTGTTTTCTTCCAGAGATCCATTAAGACATTGGTCCAGGACAAGAGGTGAAAAAAAAGTGAATTATACCATTACAATTAGGGGGTACCTCTTTTTTTCATATAAGATGTAATCCCAAACCATGAATTTTTTATAGTGTTTAATTTAGATTATCATAATGTGTCATTAAAACCCAAGACTTTCAAGTAGTTGAAGGTCGTATTTCATGGAGTATAGTGTGATTATTTGTTTAGGGTCTTAAATCTTGAACCATAGGTGGGTTTCTCAAGATAATATGTGTAATGTGGTTTCATGATATATGATAAAACTAAATTTTTTAGAATATTTTCTTTATATTTCATGACATAATACCCTCACATTGTGTTAAATATGTTTATTTATAACATATTTTGGGATTAGATCATTCATTTAAAAGTTTGAGGAAAATTCATGTTTTTCCCTATAAAATTAATTATGGTATTTAAGACATAAATATTTGTTTGTGAATTATTTGAACATATAATTTTGTTAATATTTTATTTTCTTCATGGTCTATAACGTTTTTTCATTACATATGAGCCCAATCATCCATTTTATTAGAGTAAATGCGCCATGAAGTCAGTGATGGGTTGGAATCACCGGGTTGGACATTACATTAGTATTTGGACCATAACACCTCCATCCATTCATGTATTGGAAAAAAATTCATAATAGAAGATAGAAAAAATAAATTATCATAAATAATAATGATGGAATTATATTTGGTTAACATTTTTGTAATATAAAACATGTGGTTAAATTGGAATAAAATAGTTTTATAAATTTCCCCATTCAAACATGAGACCACTTGTGACCTAGCTTATCATCCACTCTATAAATTCTTTTTATCTCATTTTACAGGGGGTTGGATATGAATAAGTATGTTAATTTAATATGTTATGTGTCTCCACTCTAATTATAGAAGTATTTATTGAAGTGTATCTTTTATAACACAGAACCCTTCACCTATGTCTTCTTATTTTTCATGTTGTAATATTTTTGTATGAGTAATAAAATTCTTAGTCACAAATCAATTTCATCTATTTTCATATTTTTTGTTTTGATTTATTCTCATCCAACCCTACTCTTTTGTCTATAATTCTATAGTAGAAATGTTATTGGGTATTACTAATTCAATGACATTTACAATTTTTTTTACAAAGAATATAGTACCTATGGAAGTGTAATTATTGTTAGTAATTGATCTAACTATAACTTTATTCACTTAAATATTTTGAATCAATGAGATAATATAATTCAGATATTATGATTTATTAATTTTGTTTTTAAATTAAATAAAACTATTCATGAAATTGTACAATTCATAAAAAAAACACAGAAGTCTGAGTAGTGTGTGAATTGTAAGAGCACAATCTTAATCTGTAAAAAAACAACACATGATAAAATTATATAGATAATATAAAATACCTCTACTCAATTAATCCCCATTTAAAATTGGGTATGATCCAAAATTGACCACATACCATAATCAAACATAACAACAACAATCAGAGTATTTTACAATGATTTCATGTTCTGAAAATAGTATACGGTCTAATTCATTTCATATTTGTGATTTATTTAATTATTATAGAGTTTATGGGTTAAATAATTGAAGGGTCATAATTAAGACTATTTTAATATTAGATGAAAGTGATTAAAAATTATGTGGATATGTATAGTCATAATGTGGTTTCTTTTTAAAATAGTTTTCTCAAAAACATTTCCCCGTTGTGTTTTATTATTCAAATTTTATTTCCAAAAAAAAATATAAATACATTCTTCTTCCATAAATATTATTCTGATTTTTTTTAAAAATAAACTCTCCATCCTTTATATTATTTATTTATTTTATCTTCATATTTGTAATGCCACTATTAAGTTGTTTTAAACACTACTT
The DNA here is from genome assembly GCA_963277665.1 of Viscum album. Taxonomy (NCBI): domain Eukaryota; kingdom Viridiplantae; phylum Streptophyta; class Magnoliopsida; order Santalales; family Viscaceae; genus Viscum; species Viscum album. The sequence goes on along the minus strand of OY728126.1, from coordinate 921,372,485 downwards.
CTTTGAGAGATGAACTTGGTGAAACACTCTATTGTACCTTTGTATCCAAAAACAGGACATCATTTTATTGTGACCACGATAGTACCCCTAAAATTTTCCTTATTTCTGGGTAGGTAAGTTATTTTTTTATCCAATTAGATATATTTTTTTGTTTTCATTTTATCATTTTCATCCCCTATTTTATTCATCAGTCCACTTTCTTAATTTTTTTTATTTTCTTCTTTTTTCACTTTCTATTTCATGGACCATCGAATAATTTTGTTTTGGTTTTATTGTAGTATAATAGTGTTTATTTATTTTTTATATTTATTTGATTGGTGAGAAAAACTAATCCCTATGATCTCATAGATCATGAACTTGAGATTGATTGTAGCCATCAAGATCGAATCAAACATTCATAGTCTATGAGAAGATTAAACATTATACCTATTAGAGAATTCATTATTTGTGGTAACATTGAAATTAGAAGAAATTATAATTAAAATGTAAAACCAAAACCAATGAATGAAAATAATAATAATAAACATAATGAAAAATTCTATAATTGGATTCACATAACATTAACTATCATCCAAATATTATAGTGTATCCAAACCTTGAATGGGAATTTGAATTAAAATATATATTGTGGAACCTTCTTAAAAAATTTATTGGCCTCCCATCCCAGAATCCCGACAATTGTCCAAACTAATTTAATGTTATTTTATTAACCCTAAAACCATGAAATTTATTTTATGATCAAATTAAACTAAGATCATTACCATTTTCTCCTGATGGAGCTACATAATGTTGGATGTATTATTTACAACCGAAATATGTAACCTGTTATAATGATTTGAAATAAATATTTATATAGAGATTTTTTCCTTCATAAAGGACCAATTTTATTCTAAAAATGATATCAAGAATCATGAAATCCCATTCAGAGTCAATGTATGAGTTTTGGGAGTGATTCAAGAAGGTGTGTGAAAGCATATGATATCACCAAATTAGTGATAAACTGCTCATTCAATACATCTACAATGTAATCAAACATAAGAAGAGGAGAATTGTTGATTCCATGGCTAGATGATCATTATTGGTAAAACAGTAGTTTGATCACGTGTGTTGATCAATGAGATGGAATATAACAATAGAAAAATTAGCTATTGTGGTATACCACATATTAGAGGTGTACATCAGGTATGTCTATCGTCTCTTGAAATTAATTTATTTGATAAAATGTTGGAATAATTTAACACTATGGTGAGGTTGATTTTAGTGGATCAGAAGACATTCCAACCCACTTCGACGATGACTTGTGGAATATTCACTTGAATAATTCACCCAACTGATTATTCCCCCCAACTATAGAAGATATTGGATATTGCAGAAGTATTCTCAAAGAGGCAATAATAGTAGAAAAAACAAACACATCCCCAAAATAAGTATGATTACCTTTCAAAAACCTAAAACCAATTGTTGAAGGATCTGTTGGACATGAGTTACGTATCTGGACAAAAACAATGACCCCCCTTTTCTAAAAAATTTCCAACAGCCTCAACCTTAACAACAGGGTTCCAAAAACCCCAAATGAGATTTGAATATCAAGAATAAACAAGTCAACAATAAGGGATCTCTCATACAAAGGTAAATTATAAAAATTAAGATCTATTGAAACAAATTGTTCTTAATAAAAATCTTGATATTAAGTGTCATGGTTCTGAGTTGATGGAATTAAAGAAAAAATGTTCCATATTTTCACTACACTCCATAAACTAGTAGGTAAGAACTATTGAAATCATCATTCCAAACCTACTCAAAAATTTAAATGGAATTTCAATTAAATAACATGGAAAAGTGGGAAGCAAAAAACTTATACATATGAACCTATAATTCTACATAGATTCACATCATCTCTAGAGAATCACTAATCAATAGTAGAAGATGAGATGTAATGGGAGAAAAATAAAGGTAAGAAAAATATTGGTGATGTTCCTCATAATCCAATTAAATTTTAAAATAGTGTTGTGAAAAGCATGAAGAGGGATTAAGAGTATATAAGAAATAGGTTTTGTATACGTTCAATTGTGTTGAGATCAATATACTTCTACATGAAGTTATTAATAAAATTCCAAGGTTTGAAAAACTCTTCAATTATCATAGTACCATTCGAAGAGGGATCAATGGAAATGTGGGGATAAATATCATAAGAAATGTCCCATCACTCATTTCATTGACCGAAGTAATGACAAAATAGTAAATGGATTTTGGGATATTCACAATACCATGAACTCTAGGGAAGTTACAGGTTTCTGATTCTATTTTTGATTTAGGAGCTTCCATAAGTGTGATTCCTCACTCTATTTTCTCTTATTTAAAGTTATTGATTAGTAGTTGATGAGAGTAGCAGTATTGTTGAAGAATAGATCTACAACATATCTATTTAGAGTCCTGGAAGATGTATTTGTTTGGGTAAGATCTATGATATTTCTAGAGGATTTCTATATTCCTAATATAAATCATGATCATGTAAATTCTCTTGATCCCATTATCATAAGTAGTACCTTCCTAAAAAATAAAAAATGATCATAAAAATCCACGAGGATACACTTTTAGAGGATTTTGGAGAACAATTTGTGATATTTAATGTTATGGACTCCATGATGTACCACTAAGAGGACCACGCTCGTTTTTCTGTCTCCCATATTTTTACAACCAAATAAAAACCCCATTGAATTTTATGATCCTATTCATAGTGATATTATTAGTATTAGTTGTATTTTGTTATCTACGAGCACTTACACACCTATTTTTAATACCAAACTGTCACTAAGATTTTACATTGATGTGGAAAAATAATCTTATTTTCACCATCTTCACACGAATTATGACTTAGTTTTCGAGTATGCTGATAGATTTGAAATATTATTCATTATTTTTATGGTTTAAATTGTGATAATTTTGTTAATTGTGCAAATATTTCAGTTAATTCAATATCCTTTTCTATACATCACCCCCAATATTGGAACACAAGAAATTTACACCAAATCTCAAATAGTAAAACTTTTTCATTGGTGAGAGATTACATGTTATAATTTCTAAAAATATCCCTTTTGAACATAAAGAAAAATATTTTAATTTTTTGAATGAAAGAGTTATGGAAATCATGTGGACCATGGTCGAGATGTTAGGTATTATCCCCTCCACTTTCATGTGTATGAATATTTTTGAGGATGGGGCTATGCTGGTTAGGCAACTATAAAGTAGAATGAATCCAATACTTCTAGATGTTGTTAAAAAACAAGTTGAAAAAATTCTCGAGGATTGTGAAATTAATACCATTTTAGATTCCCATTAGGTTTGTCTGATAATGTTTGTTACTCAGAAAAGATGAGTAACTATGCTTATAAAGGAGGGAGAGGATTCAATTCCAATGAGATGGAAAAACAGTTGGTGTGTGTGCATTGATTACAGGGAACTAAATTAATCCACATAGAATGACCACTTCCACTCCCATTTATTTGTCAAATTATTGAGATATTAGATGGGATGACACACTATTCCATCATGTTTGGATTTTATGGATATTTTTATGATACCATGGCCTTTAATTATTAGGAGAAGATAACCTTCAATTTCCCATTCAGAACATTTCTGAACGAAGGATTCTTTTTGGACAATGCAATGCCCTAGGTTCCTTCGAAAGATGCATGGTGAGTATTTTTTTCAGAATTCATTGTAACCTATATAGAGGTATTTATGAATTATTTCAAAGATTAGTTATCTACATTTGATGAATGTAACTTTATATTGGGAAATGTTTTGAATTTTAGTATTGATAAAAATCATGTATTGAACATTTAAAAGTCTATTTTCATGATAGAGCATGGAATTTTCATAGTGTATTTATTGTGAAAACATGGAATATAGGATGATGGATATAAGGTAGATATTATTTTATCTTTACCCTATCACTATTGTGTGTGGTATGTTAAATCATTCTTAGGGAATGGAGGCTTTTATTAGCACTTCAACAAATATTATAGCAAGATTGCTCTTTTTTTATCACGATTACTTCTAAATGGTTCTGATTTTTTATTTAGTGATTCTTGTCGGATTTCAATTTAATGAGCTAAATAAGTGTCTGACCACTTGACCGATCTTACATCCCCCACAGTGGGAAATTCCATTTGAGCATATGTGTGATTCTTCAGACATCACAGTTCGAGAAGGCTTATCATAGAAGGTGTTTGGATGATCACATGTTATTTGCAATGATTCTAGGAAATTGTATTCATCCCTAAAAAACTATACAACCAGATAAAATTTGTTTGTTTCCATAATATTTTATTTATAAAAAATTGATGTCATATTTATTGGGCTCTAATGTTGTTGTTTTTTCTGACCATAGAGCTTTGTGGTACCTATTGAAGAAGCCAGTTGTGACACCCAAACTTATTTGATTGAAGATAATTTTTCAATAATTTGGTATTGAGATAAATAAAATGAAGGTGTCATAGAACATGGTGTTGGACCACATGATATGTTTTACTCACACAATATATTCTGACCTCTTTGACCATATACCACAATAGGAAACATTCCCCGATGCGTGTATTTATAAACACTCATATACACATCCTTGGTATTATACTTTTGTTAACTACCTTGTTACATATGAATTTTATTTAAATTTATAAAATAATTAAGTCTTAAAATAAAAATTTGAGTTAGGTTTTATGTGTGGGATGATACTTACCTCTGGTGCATCTGTAGTGAGAAATCCATTAGGTGGTGTATTCCAAATCATGAGTTTGATTCTGTTATGCATTTATTCCATACACTTTAATGTGGTGGAAATTTTTGACCCCAAAGGAAAACTAGAAATGTCTTAGACTGTGGATTATATTGGCCCATATTATTCCATGATTCTGATTTAATTTTAAAATCATTCTCACATTTCCATCAATCTAAAAATATTTCTTTATGACATTGGATTCTTGAACAACCCATACAACTATTTGAGATTTTTCTTATACGGGGAATTGATTTTATCGGTCCTTTTCCTTATTCATTTTGTTTTTTTGTATATTTTTTTATTTTTATTGATTATGTAATAAAAAGTGCGGAGGCCAAGTCCACAAAGATTGATGATTCTCATACTGTAGTGTAATTTATAAATGATCATATTTTCTAATGGTTTAGAGTTCCAAAGTCCATAATTAGTGGAAAATGCACACACTTTATCATTCTAAATTTTAATTCCCTCCTTCAGAAGTACTGTGTGAAACATAAAAATCAACACAATATAACCCACAAAAAAATGTCCTGGTTGAGGTTTCAAATTAGGAGTTGAAATTAATTTTTAATAAATATGTGCAGCTAAATAGGAAGGATTAAGGAAATCACTTTGATGAAGTGATTTAGGATTATTGGACAACATAAAATACCCATATCAGTATGTCCCCATTTCATATTGTTTTTGGTAAATCCTATCATGTCCCAACAAAAGTCGAGATTCATGATTATTAGGATATAATGAAATGCATAAGATATTTGGCCCATGTTATAATTCTATGGATGTTTTAAATTAAATAGATTGACGAGATTTTGTTGTCATCATATGAGAAATCAATCCTCCATAAAGAAATATAAAAATAATCTCATGATATAATGATGCAAAAAGGGAGTTTCTTATTGGTGATAAATTCCTCTTCTATATTTCATTACAATTGATAATACCTGGTATGTATCATTTTATATTGTTTGGTCATTTTTTTTGACTAATGATTTTCATTATGGTGTAGTGGATATCACACGAGATGAAGCTTGGATGAGATTTATAGTCAACGAGAAGACTTTAAAGAAATACATCCTGGGACATCCAATTGATGCAATTGAGTTCATCACACTTCATGACCATATCATCACTTCATAATACCAAGATATTCCTAAATATTTCTCATTTATATTATTTTCCTAGTTAAAATTATTCATTTCATGTTAACATATCATCTCATAAGTTCACATTTTGGAAAATGGAATATTTTTATGTGTGGGGGAGGGGAAATATTTTTGTGGTAGATATTTTGGATTTTCATTTGTGTGTTTTATGTGTTTAATATTATGTTTTTTTTTGATAAAACCATTCCAAAAAAAAAACAAAAAACAATCATTAAAAAACATATCATGTAACATTATCATTTATATGTCGAATATATAGAAAATTATTTAAAAAAAAAATTCATTAATGGAATGATAAGAATCATCATGATTTCATTATTATGGGTTGATTGTTATAAATATGTCAGTGATAAATGATATTATTGTTTGTGTCATTATTAATCAATTTAGATCAGGACACCATTTTTTATATTTTTTTCACTGTAAATTTTGTTATTGATTTCTCCACACAACATTTCACTAAACCATGACCTATGAAATTTTTCCTACTCAGTTAATGGTATACCCATGTTACTTAAAAATGATCTTATTATATCAATGGTTGGATTATACGTTCATTTATCATCTGATCAATTAATTTACTTTAAAAAATTACCCTTGCGCGGGCACCAGATATCAGAGAGTTTGATGGATTAATTTTTATTAAAATTATAATATATATATATATTAATAAATAGGTGAGTAATGAAACTCAAAACATGTTGGGATATCTAGGTTTGGAGCTTACGGTTTGACATTCAGGAAATCATAGGTGAGTGGGTCTTGAAATTTTATTGCAATATAATTGAGAACATGTTTGGTGAATTAAACCAAGTAAAAATAATTCTTTTAATTGACCTGAATATGCTAAATAAAGGGTGAAGATTTGATCATGAAATGGTTGTCACACACACATGTGGGGAATTAATGTTATGGTAGACCTGTAAACTTTTTCCTATGATTTTATATATTAATCTCACTAGATTCTAATTTTACAGAATTTAGGAGGCAATGAAATTCAAATTTATTGATATTGAATCTTAATGGTAATATTTATTTTCCAATATTGGCAGAATGTATTGTGGAATATAAAAATGCATATATATTGTCAATTTTTTTGAATACATAATATGATGTTTTTCCTAGGATTGAAAATGGGTATCTATCTGGTAGTAGATAAAGCAAAATTTTATTTAATATTTTATTTATAATAAATGACATAATTTCATAAAATTTTGTTAATTTTTTTCTATTTTTATAATATTTGAGATTAGATCGTTCATTTTAAAATATTATAAAAATTATTGTTTACCCTTTAAATTTAATTGTTGAATTTGAGACATAAATATTAATATGTGAATAATTTAAACATTAAATGTTTTTAACTATGTTATTAACTTAATCGGTACGATGTGAATTTTTCGACATCTTATCTAAATCATTCTTTTTAATGGAGTAAATATTCTTTGAATTAAAAGTTGATCTGAACTAAAATAATAGACATCAATTTATTATTTGGGACATAACATTTTATTATATGATTTTATTGGGGCCTAATTTGTGTAGAATATTGATGGAAACAATTATCATAAACAATACTTCTGGAAGAATTGCTGGTTCACACGTTTTAAAAGTCCAAGAAGTAGTAAAATTTTGAATAAAATATTTATCCGAATTTACCATTCACACATGAAACCACATGAAACCTAGCCTCCCCTCCACTCTATAATTGTTTATTTTCCCATTTAGAGGGGGGTGAATGTGGATTTAGATATTGAGGGAAAAGAATAAGATGTTCCACTCCAATTCTACAAACATTGGAAGAAGGGTTGATCTCAAAGTAAGGATCCCATCATCGAATCCTTTTTCTTCTTTTTCTTCTTTTTAATGTTTTAATATTTGTGTTTTCATAATAATATTCCTAGTTCCACATATAATTTTTTATAATTTATTCTGTTTTCATTGGATTTATTCTTCTTTAATATTCCACTTTGGGATAAAATTAATGACTATAATTGTTATTGGGTTATACCATTTTAGCGACATTTGAAAATGAAAAATGTTTCTTCAATGACTATACCATCCATGAAAGAGTAATCCTTCTTAGTAATTGATGTAACTCTAAACATATTAACATAATTACTTTTTCTTAATGAGAAAATTTAATTCATATATTATGATTTATTTTTTTTAAAAAATTAAAATAATATAAACAAGTAATTTAACAATTCACAGAAAAACAATCATGCCCGAGTACTGTGTGAATTGAGTGATTGTTTTCGTAATCTATAAAACAAAACCATATGGGATATATTTATAGAGTTTAAATAAAATACATATACTCTATTCATTCTGATTTATAGAGTGGTTATGTTCCCTAATTCAACACTAACTAAAAGCTATCCTTACAAAATCAATCAAATTAGGGTGCTACGATTTTATGTTCTGAAGATATATTAGGGATTAGTTCATTTCATATTTGAGGATTAGTTAATTTTTGTTTGGATCCGTGGATTAAAAATAAGGGGATAACAAGTATGTGGGATTTAATTTAATTTTTAATCATTAATAAGCAATTGAATATTTATATTCACATCCGTTATTCTTTTTAAAATATTCTTCTAAAAAACATCTTCTCATTGTTTTTTAATAAAATTTCATTTAAAAATTACAATCTTCTTAGAAAAAAACTTATTATTCTTCTTTTGTAAAAATAAACAAAAATAAATATATATTATTGATTTCTTTTATAATTATTTTCAATAATCTTTTATGAAGATGGATTAATTACTTCCTATTTGAGAGACTACCTTGGTCAGCCACTATACTACACATAATAAACCCAAAACCAAGCTTCATTTGAGAGCACCGAAGACAATTACATAAAAAAACCCAACATGAATGAGGACCAAGGAATCTGACAGACCAGACACACATACTAAGGAAACTCAAATACATTTTAATTTCTTTATTCTTAGACCATGTTGAGGCTAAGGGAACATAAATTTATAATTAATCATCATGGAATAGAAGAGGAATAACATGATGTGAACGAGTCCATGAAGGACCATATACCACATACATAACATGGGATGGACTACATAATGATTAATGTAATAATTCAAAGACCAAAACTGAGGCCAAGGGGCCAAATGGTTGATGTAACTGATGATGGGCCTGAACAAAAAAGGTCCAGGAACCACTATGCATCCCATAAGGATGGGAATCAATCCAAAAATATTTTGTAAACACAACATGGTGAGAGACTATAACTAATAAGGTAAATCATCTATGATGGGAGAACTGAGGAATATCATAATTATCATGAGGCATCAAAAACATTTTCAGGGTAGTAGTCCATATTAATTTTCTGCACTGAGTACTCTGAACCATAGTTTATGGTCATAATGTTTTGAACATAATAAGAAAATGTATCATGTTAGTATGTGATGTGTGGTATCTTGAAAGACCTGAGTTGAATTTTGTTCATGGACGCCCTATCACCACACCACAATGTCTTTTGATATTTTCCCCATTAATACTTATATGACATAGATAGAGGAAATATCTTAGGTTAATGAGGACCAAGGAGGCCAAGGGATATAAATGGGGTCTTAGGGTGAAATATGGTAGATGAAAATACGGTTGGGGTCAATGAACAAATGTCTACATGTCTCTATGTATCCCATATGTTTGGGATTCCTGACACACATAGTTCTTGTGGATGATCTCCCCCCATAGGTCTGACCATTACATAGAGTGGGTTAATTGCATCGGGGGGGGGTGGAAGGATACTGACATAAAATAAATGGGTCACTATGTATCCAATATGGAACAGAATCAGGATAGAACTAGTTATAAAGTATAGAATGGTAGATTAATAATTCCAAGAGGTACATCATCTCAGGTGAGAATATGATGGCATTATACATTTTATCATCCAAAAAATAAGATGATGGTTATTATGAAATTTAACATCATGAAACTTTGAAAAAGTGGGGGAAGTGGTCTCATATGAATGAACCTGATGTACCAGCTATATCCTGGCATTAAGGAAGATGATGGAGGACCATGCCACATTATACACTCCCATGGAATAATTATACACAGTTTAAATTCATCATTTCAGGACTCTAGCTTTAAGTTTATGGTTGTATATTTCATACCAAGTTCCAAGTTTAACATTATTAACATAAGACATTTTTTGATAAATAGTCTCACAACATGAAACTATGACCCTGATTCCATGATGTTTAAATTCATACAACTCAATCTATAGGGGATGAAAATAGATTAATTTCATATGGAATGGAACTACTACAATTAATTTTAGTTTGTGTCTCATAGATAATGAAATCATTGTTCAGGTTGATAAATTTTGGATCATAGGGGAAGGGAATCTTAAAAAAGGTAAAGTGTCATGGTGGAGTGACAAAAAATATTTGAATGATAGCTAAAGTATAACACCCTGATGTATTTATAAAATATTTTCTTTATAAAAATTTAATTCTTCAAGTGTTTGAATTGAATGTAATCGTTAGTTTAAACCGACCATGAGATTCCCTTTTTATAAAATTACCAATTTATCCATTCCCTTAGATTAGTGGGAATAAATATAACAAACTTAAGAAAATTTATAGTAAAGTATTTTCCTACAAATAATTTATGAAAAATATAAATACATATTTTCATATGTGAATCACTATTATTAAATTAATTTAATAAAATATTTCTTTTTTATAATTAATAAAATATTTTTGATATTTATAGAATAGATATTTTATCATACGGTATGAATAGTGTCTATTTTATGTATAAAACCTATAATTTTGAAAAGGGACATTTTACACATTTTAATAGTGAACCCACATTAAATTAATATTTTGAAGCATTAATAGTTTAAATTTGACAATATAAAAATGTTTTTTATAAGAGGCCTGTAAAAATTTACATTGAATTAAATTTTTGTTATTTTCTAATAACATTCAAATTTTGATGAATTGTTAAAAAATACACTAAATATCAATTGTAAACAACTTTTTTCATAGAAACTATTTAAATTAAAATATTGAATGGTTTTGAAGTATAAATAGAAGATATATTTATCTTTCAGTATAATGAATGTCATTTGAAGTAATTTTACATTGAATTTATATGTAAAAACATTTCAATATATTGTAATGTTTTATCTTATGATACTCATTCCTCTATCTGACAGCTGTAAAAAATTTAAATTAATTAATGTGACTTATGTATTTTGAATTTATAAAAATGTATTCCAAATTTAGAATAAATTGTTCCAAATTTATTATGTATATTTATTTTATTTTTGGTAATTATGAACAGTAAATTTGGTAATTTATATTAATACTGTAATTGGGAAAATCTAGAAATTAAGGGGACTAATACTATTATAAAATAACTCTAACACTTGTCTTAATATCATTATATGGGTGTTTTTTGACTTAAATCATCCTTGGGTCAAAATGGTATCCATTTTAATCCACATGGGTGATATTATGACATTTAATTTATTTTGTTTATGGAAATGTTAAATATGCCTCACTGAAATTTAAATAATTAAATATTTTTTAATATTAGGATATAAAATAGAAATATTTGACTATAAATAATCATTTAAATAAAATTTTATTTACTTATCATGGAAATTTATATTTAATTTATAGGAAATAAATAATTACCTTAATATCTTATACCTTAATTATGTAGAAATTATTTAATTGAATAAAAATCAATAATATATTATTAATTGAAATAATAATACTCAATAAAATACACAAAAACTTTACCCAATCTTATTGGTTGAGTATATCTCATCCATATTCATCAAAGGGTTGTGTTATTGACTACATGGAGAATAATATAATGGTTTATGACACTTATATTATTTCATTTAAAGTGATTTTTTAGTTGTAATATTTATAATTTAATAAGTATAACATTCTAGATATTGGATTTTATGGAATATAATTTCGATTGAAAATAATATACTTAAATGTTACAGATTTATCTACATCATTATATTATATTTTAAAATTTTATTCAAAAAATTAATATATTAATTAATTACATAATATCGATGTAGTGATTATTGTATTAATATAGATAATGAATAGATGATATTAAAAATATTAAATTAAATGCAATTTTATCTAATTAACATTTCTAATGAATTTTATAGAAGAATTTTTTTGGAATATAATAAAATAGTTTATTCTATGTTAACATTAGATCTTAATATTTTTAAAAATCAAGGAATTGAATAGTGTCAAAATTTACACTGTTGATTATTTATCCAAATAATAATATATTAAATTATATAAAAAATATGAAACCTTCTTAAAAACATATAATAATTATTATATGGAAATAAATTATCTGATTTATTTATTTATAGTATATTTTATATCAAATAATTTAAAATTTAACCCTTTTAATATTGAATTATTTTTTTCCCGAGTTAAAAATTAAATAGAATAAATATGTGTTAATTAAAAATATTACGTTTAAATTGACTGAAAACATGTAAAAAATATAGGGGTTGATGCTATTAAAACTAAATATCATCTTATCTTTTAATTTGGGACCTTTTTGGGTTCTTTGATCAGTTTTGAGTTTTTTTTAAATTAATACTTTAGTGGATTCTAAAAGTGCCCCTCACTTCAATTATAAAAGGAGACAACCTGACTCATTTCTTCACAACTCATTCAGCCTTAACATTTAGACATCCCCTACCCATTTCCTATATCAACATCCCTAGTTATATCATATAGGTCTTGGCCTTCTCAAAAGACCATCTCTTGTGACATTAAGAGGATATCTAAAGATACATCGCCTAAGAAGATGTAATCTCCTCTACCAAATCCCTCAAGATCATTTCTTATTTTACATCATATTCATGAGTTGTTTAATTATATAATAATTACTACAGTGTCAATTATATTTAGATACATAATTATTATTATGAAAAAACCATATTCCATCTTCTATCCATCCACAATATTTGAAATCACCACAGGCGTGTATGTACGGATTACCGTCTCCATGTAGTGGTGTAATCTATTTTTTAACCACCACCTTACTTGGAAGGGTATAGAGATGTAAGTAATAATGATATATTAGTAATATAAAATGATATTGATTTTTAAATATTATACATGATCCATTTAAATACAATTCAACAAATATGGTAATGATATCATCGCACATGCATACGTACGATATACCGTCTCCACGATGCTATTTGATTCCTTCAACATGATCATCATTAAAGAAAAATTATATAAATGAACTGAATGAATAAATATGATATATATATTATACTACTCCCATTATTAATATTATATAAAAATTACTGAATAAAATAAATAAGAACTTATCAGACCCTAAAAGCGTAAGAAAATATTGAAGTTAATTATCGATGGATATGTAATAATGTTACTATCAAACGGATGATAAAATTACCATATATGATATAATAAAAATGAAAATGATTCTGGAAGAAGTAAATTAAAATATTTAAATCATTATACAAGATGTTCAAATATATGATAATGAAATTAGTCTAATGGTGTGGGTTAATTTCACAATCCCATTATCATCCGAGATAGTTTATACGTATGTATTTAATGGGGTAAATTTGTCGTCCATGTCCATGTGTCATAAACTTGTAATATTATTTATATTCTTCTAAAAAATATAATTTCAATTTTATTGATGGGTGGATTTTTATTAAATGGTATGCAAGTAATCTTTTTCATTTTTAGTACATGGGACTTTTTTACATTTCCAACAGAAAAATAAGAAGAACGATTTTTTAACTTACACAGAATTAAAAGAATATTAATCTTTCAAAAAACTTATTTCTATGAAAATTCCTTTATAATATTTCAAGTGTATTTTAAATTAAATTATATTCTTTTAAAATTTTGCCACGTTTTGATTAAAGAAAATGTTTTTGAAGAATAATGGATATTTTCCTAAAGGATTAATTTCACCTGTTTTATCAAAATTATTTTTCATCAAATATTGTATTATTTAAATAGGGTTATGTTTATATCCAAGTTATTACTATGATTTTATTGTGTTTATAATAGAATTATTTTATGAAATCCATTAATTTTATATGTATTATGGGGGAATTATATTTTAGAATCCCAATTTCATTACTTAGTTAATAATAAGATTAATGATTTTTGTTTTTGTGGCACATGTAAGAATGATTTAATTATGAGAGGGGGGACCTATATCTACCTCCAATGCATTGAGTAAATATTTATATCTAATGAGATAGACATGAATTGAATGAAAAGTAAATAAGGTTTAGTAATACAGTGCTGGAACAATGAGCTTACTTGATTCAGCAAAGGACTCTGTCCATATGATGGTCTTGGAAATGAACCAGGACTGATATGAAATGATTTTATAGGATTATTTGTTTGCCAAAAAATTCCATGTCTTGTGATATGAATTTTGGGATTTCATTGAACTTTTATGATTTATCCTATCACATGATATAATGATCATTTATTTGAAAGATAATATTTTCAAATGATATCTTATTGTATTCTATGATAATGATATGATTGATATCACCCCTTTTTACCCTTACTAAGAATTTGATCTCACCCTTTCTTATGTTTCTTTCCTCAGGTCATGAAAAAGGGTATTGTGTAAGATATGTCAAAAAGGAATCTATTTATGAAGAAATACATGGGAGATAATTTAGATGATTTATAAACCCATTGGATAGGTTTCCAGGTTTCTAAAGAAACGGTACCAATGCGGTCCATTCATGGATTTATTATATTTTGTAATCAATATAATTCAATTTTGTTGTAATATCAGGGTATGTAATGTATGGGTAATCATAGTTGGTATCAGAGGGATTTTATGGTTAACCATTGGAAGTTATGATGAGAAAATCTTAGTAAGAACCCATGGTATATATTGAAGTATAGGTTACAATCATACTATTTTAGTAATGATCATGAATAAACTTCGATAAAAACAAAATTGTCCAAAATAGAATTTTTTTTCTTTATTATATGATTTTCCTATTATGATTAGTGTTTCTAACACTAGTTATTAGTTTTAGACAATCATTTGAAGATGAAGGAACCACATTAGTGCTGAAGGCGATGGACAATGCAATGATTGTCCTCCTGAGAAACAAAATTTTATGGGATCTAGAATAAAAAATATTGTAGATATGATCACAAAACATTCTCATGATATAAATGATGTAGGACATCAAAATTAGAAATAGAGGAATGAACATTATTTTTATTCCATCTAGAGTTAGTGTCAACCTTCTTTAAGCGGGTCTTTTAATCCATTAGTGGATGAATAGTGCATTAGTACCATTGAAAAAATATTATCAGTTATCTAGTGTTCATAGCATGAAAAATTCATCATAGCATTTTATCATTTAGAAGGTGAAAATGATCATTAGTTTACTCTTATCAAGAGTATGAGGCCAAGAGATGAAATTGGGTCCATGTAATGGGATGTGTTAAATATCATATTTTTAAATAAGTTTATTCTTCGTATTCTTCAAATAAATATATAGAAGGATTTCCATGACCTTAATAAAATGTATGATGAATCAATTGAAACCTATGAAAAATAATTAAAATTATTTCAAGGTATACTTCTTTAAATATTATCCAACCATAGAGTAAAATTGATAAATTCTTTAGTGGATTAAAAGCATGTCTCTAGAAGAAATTATCCATAAGAAAATTTTATTTATATGAGGAAATCGTTCGACGTTCTCTAAATGTTGAGAGTGATTTTGGAGTAACCCATCAATCATATGTGTTTGAAAAAAAGATAATAATAGAATTAAAGTAAAAAATATGAATAACACACTGAAAGGAAGATGATTTTACCTTATGATCAAATTGTGGAATGAAACATTGAGGAAATTATCTTAAAGGGACTAGCAACTATATTATGTCTAAAAATATGTTCATCAGGTAGTTGAATGCTGAAGTTATAGGAAAAATAAGTTAATGGTGTGAATATAGATAATGTTACTCATATTTCACATCCTAAAATTCAATGCTACGAGTGGAAGGAAATGGGGCATTATGCCAATAAATTCCATAATACTTGGGTTATTGATAATGATCAATTATAGAAATCAAATAAGGCAAAATAAAATGTTAAAAAACATTAAATCACTATTGGTGATGAGGATTATGATAATGAAGTGGTGGAAGGTAAAATTACTATCCACACTAATGTAGATATTTTTTTATCTTATTATGGATCCACTCACTCTTTTATTTATGAAGATTTATATATGGCTATCTCTATAATTCCTAAACAATTAGATGTTGAGTAAGTTGGTTGAACTCCTAATGGCATAATAGTCACCAAACAAGTTTATAATTCTTATCCAATTGATGTTTGTGGGAAAGTGCTTCCTACAAATCTTATGATCCTTCCTATAACAGAATTTGATGTGATTCTTGGAATGGATTTTCTTTCTCTATATGGATCTCATATCAATTTCCAAGAGAGGTAGTCAAATTTTATTTTCTGTATCAATCTGTGATCCTCTATTGATGCAAGGAATAATATAACCATATAAGGAAAATGTTTACCTTATTATGGGACTTCATCCCTATAAATT
Organism: Viscum album; assembly: GCA_963277665.1. Lineage (NCBI taxonomy): Eukaryota > Viridiplantae > Streptophyta > Magnoliopsida > Santalales > Viscaceae > Viscum > Viscum album. Next base: position 921,355,897 of record OY728126.1, on the reverse strand, counting down.
AACATTATATATCTTAAATGGTTGGAGAGAAACTCACCATTAATAATAATCCTATTTTACGGTATTTTGATTTTGTCTTTCTGAAAAAATTACCAGGTGTTCCCCCAAGTCAAGAAGTTTAATTTTCGATTGAATCCATGACAGGTGATATTCCATTTTAAAAGAAACCTTAAATAATATCCCCAATTATTTTTCATGAATTGATAACGCAACTTCAAGAGAATTTTGACAAGGGATTCATACAACCTAGTGTGTCATGTTGAGGTTCACCTATTATATTTGTTAAGAATAATTATGGATCAATGAGACCCTATATTGATTATAGAGTACTTAACAAGATCACTATAAAGAATAGATATCTCTTCCCCATATTGATGACTTATTTAACCCACAAAGTGAACCTAAATAAGTTTCCATGATTGATCATCATTCAATATATCATCAATTAAGGGTCAAGAAAGAGGATATACCAAATTGACATTCTGTATAAGGTGTGGAAACTATAAATTTATAGTGATGCCTTTTGTTCCTAGTATTACCCACACTATCTTCATGGACCTAATGAATACTGTTTTTAGCGACTATCTTGATTAATTTGTGGTATTTTTTAAAGATGATATTCTTCTCTATTCTATTATCAAGGAAGACCATGAGGATCAATTGAGAATTTTACTAAGAGCCCTAATAAAGGATAAGCCTTATGAAAAATTCACCAATTGTGAAATATGGCTTCCGATGAATTTAATTTTGGGCCACATAATCAAAATAGAGGGGATATCTATTAATCGAGTAAAAATAGAAGTTATTGAATTTTTTTTCGACACAAAAAACTCTAATTGAGAACTGATGACATTTGGATTGGCTAGATATTGCATATGTTTTTGGAATTATTTTCCATGATTTTCTAATCCACTCACAAATTTGACTCAGAAAGGAGTTATGTACTTTTGGATAGAAGAATGTGAAGAGAATATCAAATATTGCAAAAGAAGGTGAGCCAGTGCATCTGTGCTCACACTTCCTCATAGTCTGTAATGTTTTTTTATCTATAGCAATACATCGAAGAAGGCGATGTGATTTGTTATCATGCAAAATGATATGGTTGAAGCTTGTGCCTCGTGAAGATTTAAAATCATGGAGTAAAATTACCCAACTCAATATTTTCACGTAGCTATGTTAATAATTACTATTATGATATGGAGGAATTAACATTATGGTGAAAGGTGAGATATTTATATGGATAATAGGATTTTAAGTGTATATTTTCAAAAAAAGGAGATAAATATGTTCCAATGAAAGTGGTTGTATTTGATTAATGTTTACAAATTCTCAATATATTACAAATTTGGGAATGTGAACAATGGGGGAGATAATTCGAGTAGAAAGGACCATACTATCCTATCCATGATGAGGATCACCAAAGATCCAATATTTATTTGGTTTTTATGGATGGATTTGAAAATTTTATAGAAGGGAAGAAATCACGTCCTTATCAAATTAATATTAATAAATCTACACATGTGAAGCTTAATGAGTAACGGAAATAATATTTATAGCTAAAAAAGAAGGTGATTGATATTTCTGAATCCAACCTTGTTTGTGATGGCTTAATAATGTTCTAGAATTATGTTTGTATTCCTCTGATACTAGAACTAAATAAGGATCTATTGGATGAGGCCCATAATTCTACATTCTCTAATCACCTTGGAGTCACCATGTTTTACAAGGACATGAAAGATTATTTTTGGTGGGATGACATGAAAATAGATGTTGATGAATACGTCTCCATGGGATTGGATTTTCAGAATGTTATAGTTGAGATTATAAAGTATAAGGGGATGTTACAACCATTACCCATACCAAAATAAGAATTGGAAAACATCACTATTTACTATATCATTGGACTTCCAAAAATATATTGAGGTCATAATTTATTAGGGGATATAGTTGATCACCATACAATGTTAGAATACTTCATTACTATTGGATATGATTTAACTCTTGATCATCAATTCAGGATATATGTTATGGAAGTGGTAAGATTACATGGATTACTGATTTCAATTATATCTAATCGGGATCCAAAGTGTAACTCAATGTTTTGGGGAATTATTCAGCATTCTATAGATAGAAGTATATGTATCAAAACATATTATCATCCTCAAACACATGATCAGTCTTAGAAGACAATTCAAACTAAAGAAGACATATTTAGAACTTGAACTATGGATTTCCACGGTTTTTTGGAACAACACCTAACTTTTAGGGAATTTTATTACAATAATAAATTTAACTCTATATTTATATGGATCCCAATAAAACCCTATATGGAAATAAGTGCAGGAATCCAACTTTCTAGGATGAAGTTGGGGAAATAAAGCTATTAAGATCTGATCTTGATTTTGAAATGGAAGATATGGTCTGACCTATTCAACAACACATAAGAGAACGTCATAGTCATAAAAAAAGCTATGCTGAAAACCGAAGATAATACATAGATTTTGAATAGGGTGACAAGGTGTTTCTATCAATATCTCTTTGGAAGAGAGTAATGTGATTTGTAATGAAGGGAATGATGAGCCTTAGGTATGTCGGTCCATTTGAAATCATGGATTGTGTTGGGATGTTATCTTACTGATTGGGTTATCCACCAAGTCTCACTCATGTTCATGTTATGTTCCATGTATCTATATCAAGGATGTAAAAAAATGTTACTTTATATTTTCTATAAATAGAAGTCATACTGACAGAACAAGATATCTCTTATGAAGAACAACTGATATATATTTTTGATCATAACGAGGATGTTCAATGAAACAAACCACTTTCTTGGTTAATATTTTATGGTGGAACCACCAATTTTATGAAGCTATGTGGGAACATGAGGATATGATGAGGGAGATATTTCAACGTCTTTTTGTATCCAAGTGACAAATTTAGAGTGTGACTTTCAGTTTAATGGGGGTAGAATGTTAAACCATGAAGTTTTTATGAGATATTTTCTTTAAATAATCATAATTATCCAGTATATTTCATTGTAATAAATTTTATTTTTTAATTAATAATTATACTCCCATAATATTAATTGTCCATTTTATCCTAGTCGTTAGGTTACCAGCAATAAATACAAATAATTTATGAAAATGTGTGATGGAATCGTTTGGTACACATTATTTTCAAAAAATACATTTATATAATTATATATTTTAATTAGTATTTGTCAATGAAAATATTAAAATATATATTTTATATACATAATAATTTTTTTTGATATTCATCCAATAGTTATTTTTTCAGAAGTAATGAAAAAACCCTATTTTATATAGAGAAACCAATATTTTTCAAAAGGGACATTTTCCACCTTTTAATGGATAACCCATTTTAAATTAAGCATTTGACACATTAAGAATATTTATATGACAAAATAAACATGATATTTAGATGGGGGATATAATAATTTGCTTAGGATGAAATTATAGTTTTTTTATAATAACATTAAAAAATTTTTAATAGTAAAATAATACACTAAATGTTAATTGAAAACAAATATTTTTCCTCATATGAAATTAAATTATAATATAGAATATTTTTAAAGTATAAATAGAATATATGCCAATCAGTAAATGAAATTTATTTCAATATCATTAATTTTATATTGAATTCAGATGTAAATGTATATCATTCGTCTGGAATGTTTTAACTTTTAAAACATATTCTATCTTTTCGACAATGGGAATAATTTTAAATTATTAAGAAAAACTTCTATGTTTCTAATTTCAAAAAATGGGTTCCATATTTTGAATTATTAGGAACAAATTATGGAAATATATTTAATTTATTTTTTAAATTATGAATTGTAACCTCAATAAATTTTATTAATACTGTAAAAGGGTACATAAGGTAATTATGGGTAATAATACTATTATAAATTACCCTAACACTTGTATTAATATCATTGGATGAGTTTATTCTGGCCTAAATCTTCCATGGGTCTAAATTGAATCCATTTAAACTTACATGGATTAGATTATGACATTTAAGTTATTTTATTTAATGAAAAGTTAAATATGTTTCACTCAAATATTAATAAATATTTAATTTATAATATAAGGTTTTATAATTGTTAAATTAAACTATAAATATTCATTTGAAAGATTATATTATTTTATTTATCATTATAAATAATTTTTAATTTTTAGGAAATAAATAAATACCACAATTGCTAATACATTAATGATGTTGAAATTATTTAATTGTAGAAAAATAAATAATATAATTTTTATTAAAATAATAATTTCCATTAAAAGATAAAAAACTTGATGAGATCTTATTATTTGAGTATATCAAGATTATATTCATCCAAGGATCAAGTTATTGACCATTTGAATCCTTATTGAAGGGATTGTGAAATTTATATAATTTTACTGAAACTGATGTTAATGATTTCACATTCATAATTTAATAAGTATATGATTTTATATATTTTATTTTCCTGAATATAAATTAGAATAAAAATATTATTCTAAAATATAACATATTTATCTTAATCATAGTATTTTTTAATTTTTATTTAACATATATGTATAATAAATAATTACACATTATTAATGTAGTGATAATTTTATTAATAGTGATAATGATTAAATTTTGTTAAAAATATTAATGTAAATATAAATTCAGTTACATAAGATGTAAAATGAATTTTAAATATAAAAATTGCCTACTAGTAATATAATAATTATTTTATATGTTAACTTATTATCTTCATATTTTAAAAAATAAATGAATGTAATAGTCTCAAAATTGACAATATTGATTATTTTCCAAAATAATGTTTTCTTCAATTATATAAAAATCATAAACCATTTTTAATAATATATAATAATTTTTATACAGCATAAAATGTTCACATTTATTTATTTATAGTCTATTTTACCTCAAATAAGTTAATATTTCATCCTTTTAATGTTGAATATTTCGTTACCCTAGTGAAAAATTAATTAGTATAACTCAGTGTAAATTAATAATACATGTTTTAGATTGAGAAAAAAATTGTCCAAAATTTATTTTTTGAGGATATTAAATCCCTATGTAATATAATATTCTAAATTGAAACATTTTTATGTTTTTTTGATGGGAATTTATTTTTTTTATAAATTAATATTTTGAGGTTTCCAAAACTTCCCCACACCTCAATTATAAAAGGACACCTCCTCCCTCATTTAATAAGAACTCAATGAGCCTTCATGTTTGTCCATACCCTGAAAATTTCTATTATAAACTTGAATAGATATATCCTATATATTTTTTAATTCTCTAATTTCAAACTCTAATTCAATTAAGAGGAGATGTAATTGGAGCTTACTGATGAAGAGGTAATATCCTTTACGGACTCTCTCAAGATCATTTATTATATTACATATTTTTCATGATTTATTTCATTATAAAGTAATATCATCAATATAAATTATATATGGAGATGTTATAATGAATATAAAAAAACTTATTCCATCTTCTATCCATCCAATGAAAAACAAAATCACCGTGTCCGCGTACGTACAACTTATAGTCTTTATACCGCGGTGTAATCTATTTTTTCACCACCACCTTACTTGGATTGTTAAAGTGATGAAAGTAAAAACTATATATTATTATTATAAAATTTTATTTATTATTAAATATTATAATCCATCCACTTCAATACCATTCAATAATTATGGGAATGATACAATCGCTCGTGTGTACATATGGATTATTGTCTCCAAAATTCGATGTGATTATAACTACGTTATCTAATTGAAGAAATATTATATAAATGAATTGAATAATTAAATAAGATCTATATTATTCTATTATAATTCTTTAAATTATATTAATATAACAAATGAAAATAAATAATAACTCCTCTAGCATAACTTGCGTAAGAAAATAATGAAGTTAATGCCCAATGGATGTCAAATAATGTTACTAACAAAACATGATAATATGATCATATATGATATCATAAAAATTACTATGATTATGGAATAAGTCAATGACATTTTTAAAATTATTATACAGGTGGTTCAGATACATACAAAGGAAATCAAACCTAAGGTTAGTGATAATTTCACAATATCATTATAATATAAGATTGTTTATACGTAAGAATTTACAGGGGTATACTTATCTTCCAAATAAATATTTTTTAAATAAGTAATATTGTTTCTATTATTAAACTACATCTCAATGTCAAATTTTCCCACTGGTGGTTTTTTATTAAACAATATTAATGGAATATATTTTTTTCATTTTTAGTATGAAGTAATTTTTGACTTTTCAAGGATATATATGGGAAGAATGTTGTTTTTAACTTATACAAAACCAACTGATTCTTATGCTTTTGTAATGCCATATTTTCAAGAGTCTTACATTACTATATTTCAAGTGTATTTTCAATTAAACTTTTTTATATTAAATTTTTTTTGTATCTTCTGAAAAGAAATAATTTTTGAATAAGAAATGATATTTTCTATAAGAATTTATCTCAAATGTTTTATCAATATTATTTTCCATCTAAGATAATTTTCCGTAAATAGGGTTATGGTTAATTAGATATTATTACAATTAATTTATTGTGTTTGTGATGGAATGATTTTTATGAAATACAATTATTTTATATATATTATGATGTAATGATGATTAAGAAACCCATTTTATTTCATGGATTATGATAAGATTAACGATTTATGTTTTTTTTGCACATATAAGAATTACTTCATCATGAGATGGGTGATACCTTTTTCTCCCTCCATTTCATTGGGATATATTTATATATCATTAGATTTACATGAATGTAATGACAAGAATATATGGTTTAGTAATTCTGGGATGGATAGAGGAGTGAACTCGGTTATGTAATGGGCTTTATCCGCTGTGATGGTGTTTGAAATGAGCCTTTTCTAATATTAATTTATTTTATGTGATTATGTGTACACCAAAAAATATCATCTCTTATGTTATGACTTTGGGGATTAAATAGAACATTTATGACTTATCCCGTGAGATGATATCATGATATTTTATATACAGGATAATATTCTCAAATGTTATGTTTTCACGTCCAATGATTATGATATGATTGATATATCCCATGTTTACCTTTACTAAGAATTTTAGCTCACCATTTCAATTGGTTCCTTTCCCCATGTCACTAATAAGGTTATTGTGTATGATATGTCAAAATAGATACTAGTAATAAAGAAATAACCAGAATATAATATAGATGTTTTATGAAGCAGTTGTTTTTGTTTCCCAATTTTTAAAGAAAGTAAAACAATATGGTATTATCTTATATTTATTATATTTTTAAATGAATATTCTTCAACATTGAATTAATATCAATGTATGTAATGTATGGGTCCTTATAAAAAGGGGCCCAATTCCACACCGATCATTTCCTAGAAGGCTTGCACATTGTTTAGATTCATGATGATTGGATTGTGGTTCTTAGTTTACCATCATATAATTTAGACATGGTATATCCACACATGATTTACTGTTTGAGAAATATATAATTGGTGAGAGTATTGATGCATTATCCATCCATGGTTATCAAATATTATGTTCCATTAGGATAGACATTATGAATGATGTAAGGTCCTTCCCACATGAGCTCAATCATTATGGTCTTTTTTCATGGTTTCATCACCATTCAAACAGCTAGTACCATGTATCACTATAGTAAGGATAAGAAGATAAAATTATTATTGAATGAGGTCACTATCTTATTCTGGTGCCTATCAATATTGTGAAAGGCTTGGAGCCTATTCTCTTCAAGGTCTTAAATATCATCTAGATAGACTTCTATCATTTATTTGGAGTATTCTAGTAATTGATATCCATTTGGTGTGAGGGTAAAAAAATATATATTTTAAGGAATATCTCTATTCCATAGACTATAGAATATAGAGTCCCTAGGTGGAATTGTGGGTCATTATCTGATAAGACCAGAGAACATTGGGGTGCTTTTCTGGGAAACATTTCCCTTTTTGGACAACCATCTTCTAGAGAATTTTAGATATGATATTGTTGATTGCGTTAATCTTCCCATATTCCCTAGAATGGTAGATGGTTGTTTATTTATACCATATACTATACATAGCATAACATTTCTCCAGTTTAGCTACATGGATGGTAGTGCTATTATCTATGATAATAGGATAGTGGAATCCGAACCTATGGATGATATTGGGGATAATGTTTTCAATGAATTATTTGGCCTTGAATTCCTTACGAGGAATCACTTCTACCCACTAATAAAATAACTCCATTACGGTGAGAATGAACATATATTGCTGTTCTATTGCTAGTAGATAAGGTGATGACATTAAGTCCCCATACTAAAAAGGGCTACAATTACATGGTCTTATGGAGGGAGCCCATTGGTCAATTAAAAAAGTTGGCATGAATCTTACATGAATGATACTTCTTGGGAAACATCATGAAATTTTGGGACATGGTGGGATATAAATTTACCACCCTTTACATCTAGTGGGAGAGATTCAACCTTTTGTGGTGATTTCTATAGGACCTATCAAGGAATTCTTATAGGAATAGGGGAATATCATCTGTGATGATGCAAGGAAGTAGAATTCCATTAAAATCACATAAATAGAGAGTAAGCTAAAGGTTTGGATACATTTGGAGGGTGAACTATGTCATTCATAGAGATATTATCACGTGTTTGACTCGATATGGTAGGATAAAACCATCCTAGATATACTTGATGAATGTGGTTTTCCAATAAATTGAATCATCTACCATGAAAGAATATGGAGGTCCTAATGTGAAAGCACCAACAGTCAGGTGGTTTACTTGAAGGATATCATCTTCATCTAGATTATGTGTGTGATGAAACTTTTGTTTTTTACATGAATTGATTGATCATCCTAGTTGGGATCTATGTAATAGGATGATATTTTTTCCAAGGAATGAGATCGACTATTCTATGATTAGGGAACAGGAGTCAGTTATGGTTGAGAAGGGAACCAGACCATCAACTGGATACTATACATGAGTAAGGGCACACGATTTGACTTCCAGATGATATAATCGCCATAGATTTTTTTGATGATTATTTTGGAGTCTCCCTTCACATAAAAGTGTGGGACATCAATCATATATTGTAGATAGAGACCGGTGATGAGTGCCTAATACTCTTCCTCATTGTTACTGCATACTTTTTAAAAAAGAAACAAGTAGGTGTTAACATTCTTTATAGATATGATGATGTTCATCCAAAAGACTACTATGATGTTCATGGTATTGTTGATCGTTCCACCAGTTGGGCTCATAACGGCTATATTGAAATGAATATTCTAGTATGGCATTGAATTTTCCACTAAAAGAATGGCCTCATATAGGAAATCGATATGTATAGGTACTTATTCTAGGACTAGATGAGTGAAGAAAAAGTCTGCCAAAACCTAACCATGGACATCCTTATATAAAATGAACCTGATATCAATATAAAAATAAGATCACTAGACGTCATAGCATCCATCATATTAAAATCATGTGATTCAGAATATAATTTAGTGAATCCAGGTGGGATGCCAGTTGTATCACATGATACATCATTTAATGCTCAATCTTCTACATTTCGAAAAGCATCATGAGTTTAATACTCTCAATGATAGAGTATCTGGAATATGTTATGAGGATATTTCAACTGAAATATTATGAAATATTATTTTTCTCTTTGTTATTCTTCTGGGGGAGAAGGGCACAGATGGATCAATCCACCATGGTCACATAAAAGACTAGATTCCTCTTTAAGATTGGTGTCAATAGAACACAGTTTTATAAAAGATAATACCTAATTTTCTCAATTGCATCATTACATTATTAATTACATTACTATATGATACTTTTATTCATGAGAATAGAAACATGTTTATGCTTTATGGTCAGATTTTCAATGATCAAGCCTATATTGGCTAAGAGTCCTTGAAGAACACATATCTCTGGGAGGTTTATCATAGTAGTAATATTACTGAGGACCTTGATCTTCTTTAGGTCAGTCAAATTTTTTCTGAATCTAATAATAAATATGTGAAACTTTCCATAGGTATCATTGAAGGTTCACTTTAATGTGTTATTTTTTAGATTCTGGGAGTAGAAGAATCCAAACACTTTTTCTATATCTCTGAGATACTCTTGAAACTAGTAGGGTTTGACCACCATGTCATCCCCATAAAACTACACTAAAATTCATAGGATCATATTGAATATTTGGGGCATCTATAATTGATATGTTCCTCATATATTATTCAGACTGAAAGGAAAACCCAGATAGCAGATGGTCCTTGGTAGTGCTCTGAATGTGGTAGAATCCTTGTATTTTTTGTCCATCTAGAAATTGCTTAATCTGGAGTATCCATCAATGAAAGAAAGATCCTAGAAACAAGCTATGGAATAAATCTACATCAAGGTTATGGGATTGAAAATTATCGTTTGGGTAATGATATTTGAGATCCCAGAAGCCAATAAAAACATTCATATTCCTATTAGTCTTCCATACCAGAATGGTGATGGATAGCCACATAGGGTACTAAAAATCTATGAAGATGTTGGGATTGATATGATTATAATCCTTGGACGAAAACATTGAACCATGATAAGGGTTATTTTTTTGGAGGCTTATTGATCCCAATTTGACTCACTGGGAGACCATGATAGAGGATGAAGATCTAATGGCCTCAAATCTATCTCAATACCAACATTCACTTTAACCAACTTATCAACAGTGGTGGAGATTCTCTCACAAAATGTGGGAGCTGTATCTCACTTATCCACATCATCATCTGAGGTAGGGAATGAGTGGGAGGAGAAAACTCATATGGGATAGTTCATTCTGGGGGAACATTGCTTTTGGTTTGGGAGGCAGTATAATCCTCCCTGGGAGACTATTATTCGACTAAAACCACTGTGATATATACTATCGAGTCGGTTCCTATAATTTATTGACCATAGGGTCCTTTATTGATGTCATGCTAATAGTGTTAGTTGTATTATTATAGTATAACCTGGCTTCAAAAACATGTGAGAGTGATTCATAGTTGTATCCATTGGGTAAATATCTCGATATATTATAGGGGAATAATTTTTTGTGCCTCTCGACCCTAGATTGTGTAGGTCTACGAGGTAATATTGGAGGTTCTTTCAATGTTGTGACATATAATCCTTTTATCTAATATATGATGAATTAGTTTCAAAATCTGGTGCCAGAGCCTCCAATTGGTGAATCATTAGGATGAAATCATTGTTCATTTCTATCCACAAGATGGAAAAAATGGTGGTTGGATCAACCTTGTTGGTCTAAATATGTTATTCACATCCCCTTTAATAACCAAAAAACAAATAGTCGGCCTCATTAGATATGAAGGAAGTTGGATCACCCTAAAACCAACCAACCCAACCATTGAGGGAATACATGAGACATTTTTGATATGTGGAAGGGAAGACTCCCTGTAGATGAAGCAATGGTATAAAAATCAATGCATTTTAGGTGATATCCTTTGAGACAACCCTTAATTTAGAATTTTCATATTAAGCCACCAAACTAGGTCTTCAACTGAATTCAGCCACCTAGTCTCTACTTAGTCCAATTATCAGCCTGAATTTTCATGTCCTAGGGGATCATGACCTCTTTACTCAATCCCAACATGAGAAGTGTCTTGGGTGGGACGAGATTAATCCTAAAATATATTTAAACTAGACGGTGATAGATCTCCCCACAATTGAGATGGAATTTCAAGTACAATAGATTGATTCACCACTATATAAGGGAGACCACATCCTCTATAAATAAGTAAATAATTTCTTGGAATTCTTCTCACTCAACAACCTATCAATATAAGGATTCTATTTCTGCTACATATATATCTATCAAGAGGGTGATCTTTAAGGTTTTTGTGAGGTAACCCATACATATCTTATAAAAATAAGAGGGCCTTAATGATCAAGAGTATTTCAGGAATGCTGTAATGGTGATTCAACATGTTATACTTCCATTCTAGACATACATTCCTATCGTAAAGGGGTTTATCTCTTAGATGTATCATAATAGGAATAGATGGATGAACCAATTTTAGGTTCCTAGAATACCCTAAGAGGGTAGGGTTGAAAAATGGTGTCAAATCTTTCTTCTAATGTGATGGATCATGTCCCCATTTTGGTAGAAAAAAATTAAACTTAATATATGGGAATTTGTAGAGAGAAAACAATGACATGAAAAGAGATAACATATCAATTTTAAATAGTTCACCACTAAGGGCTAGTCCGAGGAGCATACATTGATATTGTGTTGGTTGTACCTAAATAAATTCATCTTCAATACTTATAGAATAAAAAATTATATACATAGTGAATATGTTCCATGAACAATACTTTTATTTGATTTTTGGGATAGCACACTATGCCCATCAGAACATTTTTTTGACTCCCCATTGCACACAACTATAGATTAATTCTTACATAATTTATAGAGTTGAATGTCTCTTTAGTAGATATGAATTTAAATTTTTTCCTCTTATTGTCATATGATCCTTATTGCTTATTAGTCTTTAATTTAATCTCACAAATTCATTGGTCTAACAAAATAGATACATAGAACCAGATAGAAACACAACACAATAGTTTCATGTAACACCTATTTGTAATGCATTTTTTTGGGATTTTTAGGGAATATTTATTTCATGTAATCATTATATTTCACGAAACACCACCAAAAAATCTATTTAATCAATATTGATAGAAGGGACATTCTGCATGTAAGTTTTACTATGCAAAATTCTTCTACATGAAATTATCCCATGTAATAGGGACACTGATTATTCCCCCAAAAAAGTTATAAATATTGTGTAGGGGTATATATATATTTATAGACCTAGATAACCCTATTACTATGTTCCTTGTGTGTTAACCCACATGAACATATGTCTGAAAGAGTGTCACATTATATGAATAAGACAATTTCACACAATTTATTCTTTTTTCACCTCTCATGTCGTTACCACCCCTTTATTGTGATGAACTAGAAACTCCCCTTATGTGTAATTCACTTTTTTAGTCTCATTTAGAACATAAGAGCCATTTGAAAATAAATAATTCTAACACATAATTATTTTCTTTTCTATATTTTTATGATATGATCAATAAAAAAACCTTGAATTCAACATTCAGATTCCCCTTCAACCATGCCCACAACCTCATTTTCCAAATACACTTTCCTTCATTCTACAAATTGTGAACCCAAAAATTTGGAAAACACTAAGATCGAACACCATATTCATCATTGAAGAAATATACACCATAACAACAAAAATACACCAAATTACTTTATCATCATAATATGGAATAAAAATGAACACAAAACAGACACTGTTACTAGAAATGAACAACCTTGTTTTCTATGTTGATGGATTCTTATTGGTGATGGAAATGACCTACTACCTATTATAAAACTCACTCAAAACCAAAACTGGATGAATATCATCCCACTAGGGCTGGGCTTTAGATGTACAATACCAATAATTATATTTCTAATATTATTCTTCCTAGATGATTAGCATGGTTCGCTGTTAGAGTGAGTCTTTAAGAGAATTCAATGAGGACTATTCATATTGAGTTCTGTGAAAATCATGATGTATTTTATCGGTATTATATAATTATGGCATTGAGTATAATATCAATTTTTATTCCTTCAACCACTTCATGAAGGATATCAGCTAAAGACAAACAAAAAACACTCCCATCATTCATCATCCTTAGAAACTACGAATGTATCTATAAACTCAATTGTATTAACATAGTGGAGATATGTGACACTTGTCCTGGGAAATTTCCCAACATGACCACAAAATTTCCCACTTGGCCCTCAAGAAAATCCTTTAACTCATAACAATTTTGGATGGTATGTACGAAGATCTTATACTAATGGAAATGTTTAGGGATATCAGAGATCTCAACATCATATGGCATTTTCCACTATAGTAATTTAGAACCACATTATCCAAGGATGTTTTAAATTAATGGGAACTTGTGAATACATGGAGGTGTAAGGGTTTTTTCTATTGTACAAATTGGGAGATCAATAATTCCTTCCCTAATGAGGGTTGAGGCTATGTTATCTCACCTATTTGGATGTGCATGGTGATCTGGATCCTACTTGTTATGAATTGGGTGAGGATGAGCATTAGGTTGTTTTACTCAGTGAGTCTATTCTTTGTGATGAAATTCATATAATAATTGTATCATGTTGGATCCTTTACAAATAATGTATAATTATTCTCTTCCTTTTGGGTTCTTCTTAATGAAGCGTGAAGAGGAAACACGCATGTTTTTTTGGATTTCATCAAGGACACCTCCATGCATTGGGCTTTGTGAGAGAAATATCGAAATCCACATGGGATGGTTTATGTTATGATAGTAGTGATTAGCTCAATGTTGATATTTTCCATGTAAAATTTTAGCAAATGATAATGTTTTAGTGTCATACAGAGTTAATATTCAAGGCCCTGACATTGAGTGATAATTTCTATGACATTATCTTAAGGATACTACTTGCACTTGAAGAGGTCATAAATTCTTGTCTTATGCGTGCTGGATTTGAACTAGTTGAGAAAAATCCTATGGAGTTCTTCCCAATAGATAATGGACACGATGGGTAATCAGTTGTACTAGACTAATATAGTCCCTTCCAATGTAAGAAAAAAAATCAGATCATGAATGATTCATATTACTCTAGGGTTTATATTGTGGGCCATCACTTTAAGATTTTGTAGGACATATGATAATGCGGGTTTCCCATCCTATTGAATGGGGGTGAATGTAGAATTCTCAAAATATATGCATTCTCACAAGACATCCACCCATGCTGGATATAGATTTCTATCAAATGGGATCACCACCCATCACATCTCCAGGTCTTAGAGGAAAGTGGTGAGAGTGGTTATCTCGTTTTAGTGGGGGTTCCTATAATGGAAAAGATCTATAACCACTAAGGAATTTAAAGGAACTAAAAATGATAATCATACCTAAGGGCTCATAGTGGGAATTTTGGAGTTTCTTGATCTATGTCGGGGGATATTTATCATGATGCTCAGGTGAATTGAGAAACACGTACCTCTATCACTTTCCATAACCTACAAGAATTTATTTGTTTTTTTACACATGATTACTGAGCTTTAATGGGAGTTTTTGACCAATAAGGTCATATAGATTACCCTATTTCCCATGTATAAGAGTAACAACATCCTATTATGTAGCGCCATAATCTCAAAATCACTTACTAAGGAGATCATTAATGACCCTCTTATAATATGAAACCATCTGTTGAAAGGTTGTGGTAGCGGGATAAACCTCTATCTTTGGTGTGACATCAAGTATATTAAAGTACTTGAGCTTCTCTTTTTTCTTATTGGGGTTTCAACTGGTGTAAAATGATGCAAAGGTATCCCTCGAGGATCATTGTCTTCTTTTAGAGGTGAGTAAAGATGCTTGTATAAGAGAATAACTAATATTTTTATACCCCATGGGAAATATTGTCCTTTCTAGATCCTACATTGATTTGTTTTTCCTTGAAAGAATCATCCATAATCACTATAATAACACAGGGAGGAATGAAAATATTATCAATGGGCAATTTTGGTTGTCGTAGGATATGGATAAAGTTGATAGTGGCGTACCATCCCCAACCACGAATCAATAATTGAATAAAAACCTCATTCAAGTTTCATGGTTACATTGTGAATCTCTGGACGCATCATTTTTGGAGGGTCCATTGGTAGTCGGGTAACAAAGGGTGCTGAGCAATTGGGGGTGCTTCTAACTCATATATGCAAAACTACTGATCAATTTCATCGAAATGGTCTTGACTTCTAGAGAAGACCACATGACAGTCCAGGAAGTGAAAACACATCGCCCTGAATGTTTTGTGGAAACACATGACCTAGTTGTCAGTGAGGGATCCTTGGAGGTTGATGGTAGATGTCAAAATATTAAAAAACATAACGGACAATATATCATCATCTATAGTATCCCATAGTATTTATTTTTTATATGAGGGACACTGTACTTGGTTATCCTAGGCATCGATCGAAACTGGATTAGATATTTTCATGGAATTGTTATGGATCAGTGTGATAGTTGTATAGATGATGGAGGTGCCATTGTGTGAGCTAAATAATCACCACTTGTAGGTTCATCTATCTATGATGTTACCAAACACATATTCATATCATGGTAGGACTAGGGGTTCACCACTAAATCATGTGAGAGGGAAGATAAACTAATCAATGGGGCTACCTGATTCTCTTCATCTATCAAATTCTAGAAAAACTATCCATGATTTTGAGTAGTGATATATATTTAAACTAGTTAAAATATATATGATTACATTTTAATACCCTCTAAGGGATCCAAATAATCCTTTGACTTCATGTACCTAAAAAGGGAATACATGATTTTGTGTATCTCACCTTCCATAATGATGAAAATAAATGTTTGGTCTCCTTCCCTAGACTCTAGTTGAGATGAATGAGTTTAATTCCCTCTCAATGAATCATGTTGATCTTTATATTATAATAAGTAAATGGGATTTACAATGTCATGGAACATCCTATTATTTTACCATCTACTATGGTGGTTCTCCCTTCTGATCATGGATGGATTTTCAGGGTAGGAATGATATTTGGTATGGGAGAACCTTCATTCTAGTGGGTGATGATGCAGAGGGGACAGCCAATTTGGGTCATTAGGATACGAGAAAGGCCTTTGCATCTATTGTCATTAGATTAGGGAGAACCTTTGTTTTGGCTTCCATAACATTAGGATGGTACTCCAATTTGGCTATTGATGTATTAGGGATGACCACCTATTTAGTTTCTAGTAATATGCGTAGGACCTCCATGTTGACCATTAGAGTAGGTATGACCTTAGCTTTGGTTTGTTGAAGGGCGAGGAGGGCCTCCGCACAAATAAAATTGGGCACGGGGATGACCACCATGTGGAGGAGATGAAATACGGGGAGGCCACCATGGTGGATGTTGAATGGATGGGGAGGATCTGCCCTATGGATGGTGTAATCATGGTTAGGGACTCCATGTTTACCATTTAAGAAGTGGGGAGGTCCTCCATTATGGTTGGGTATATTATAGGGATAAACTATATATTTTGATGATAGTTAAATCACGAGGAGGACCTTAGTAATAATGGCCAATTAATCGAGGAGGTCCACTTATTGGTCTAGGAACCATGCATGGAGGGCCTTCACATGTTTGACCTACAAAATGTGGAGGTCCACCATATCTGGAACCATATACATTGGGAGGACATCGGCACTGGATGTCGTTGAAGTGGGTAGGACCCCCAATTTTCATGATCTTGGGAACACCTGAAGAACCTCCATGTTAAATATGAGAGATATGGGGATCCCTACATTGGCCAGTGTCTATGAATAAAGGACCTATTTACTAATACTATTCATCAAA
Source organism: Viscum album (assembly GCA_963277665.1). Lineage (NCBI taxonomy): Eukaryota > Viridiplantae > Streptophyta > Magnoliopsida > Santalales > Viscaceae > Viscum > Viscum album. Next base: position 921,338,363 of record OY728126.1, on the reverse strand, counting down.
TATCAATACAAATAGCAGATGATGATCCTAGAAATAAATAGAGTCAATACAACCAATATGTAGGGTAGTAGAGGTCTCGATACTAACTGGGAATTAGTGGGTTTGTACTATATTATGGTAGGGATTTGAAAAAAGGTGTTTGTGGTGGTAGGATCCACTAGAGCAGTTGAATATGATTCCCCTTGAATTAAAACTCATTTTATTTTTCCGGAAGTTATTTTTTGGGCATTCAGACCCGTCCTGGAAGAGAAGTGGTGTAGTCTACATATTCCCTAGCCTATAGGAATTCTTCTTATGGTCATTAACAAATTCTTAATGGATCAATACTTTGTGTCTCCCATGAAGTAGTCATAGTTGTGGTGACTCAACTATCCCCTACCTCTATGATGTAAGTAATCGAGACATAGAAGAGTCTCCAAATACACTTTTTTGTAGTGGGAGCAGCGACTCTGTACCTCACCCCTTGTGGCGATAGGGATGGTGAGACATAGAAGCTTGCGAGTCCTAGAGAGACATGTACCCCAACGGATTAAGCCCCTCCAACTCATACTCGTGTACTAGTGTGTCTGTCACCCGCTACTAAATTATCTAAGTTGGGGTCGTAAGGAATGTAGTCTTAGTAGAAGATAAAGTAGCAATGTTCTAGTATATAGGGTGATGTTTAGGATTGTTAAACTGACATTTATCCCCCCCTGTGTCATGTGGAATTAGGTGGTTAGTTTCCAATATCTGGAGTCCTACAAAGAAGGAAGATTTAATTATCAGTAAGAATATAATAAATCCAATGCCCAGTTCTCCAATTTCTTAAAAACATCCATAGTTAGAGAGATATATTTATGATTATGATGTCGTTGAGAGAATTCCTAACATTTAACTACCCCATTTTCTAGTGATTTCCTTGTGAGGCCTACCATTTGTATATTGGGTCATAGTGGTAGATATCTATGATCCAATTACATGTTAATCTAATGATGTATTGAATGATAAATGTATCATTTTTAAGGAGAAGAGTTTAATTTCATTTCTAACATTTCTATTCTTGAAAGTTTCTTTGGGCAGTTCCTAGCTCACACGCTTGAACACACACTACTGTCACATTTTATATCCCTATATTACAACATTACAAAGTGAGATACATTCATTACATTTTGTGAAAATGTATTCTCCACATTGGAAATGAGATGATGGGATCTTGGTTCTTCTATTCTCATTTTCCTATTTGGAATATTCCACATACTCATGTTCTATCTCATAGAGTTATATCCTCTTCAAGGAACACATTTCATATTCTATCTATTTGTGGGAGCCAGTTAATTAAAATTCTCCTGTTTGATCATTTAAAAGGGTCTTGATAGGGAAGCATCATTATCTTAGGATTGTAGTAACACATGACATCACTTACATTTCTAGATGGTGTGAACATTGGTCTCTGGTTTTCTTCCTCATATAAGGGAATATTGTGAACAAAAACAAAGGAATACCATTTAAATCTTAAGGTAACTGATTCCAAATTAATATCATCCATGAATTTCAACTTAATAATAAAAATTTTAGTAAGTGGAAGCTAGAACATTAGGTTCATATCTTCCAAGTATTTCACATATTGCATCCCATGTTGAGCATGAGATAACTGTATGAGATAGGATTAATGATTAATGTATTGCGAAGACAAAATAAGATTGATGATAATTCCTCAAGGAGACAGATCAAAGAGGTGTGTCCCTATAAAGGATCGCCTAAATGTTTTACCAATAGATAAATGATAATTCTTTGGGAAGGTGGACGCAATACGTGTGTCCTATAATGGGAAGATATAACATAGGGATGGTTGAACAAAATACCATTGGAGATAGATCAGGGGATTGAAAACCTAAGAAGTGGGAACTAAGGATTTCCATTGGTTGGGAATTAACCCCAAAGCAGTGCCATATGTGGCCTTTATAGAAGATTGGGATCAAAACCCAAGTCATTTGAATTCCTAGTTTAATGCTTTATGATATCACATGTATATGTTGTTTAACAACCTGCATAAATAATGGTCGCATCCTGAAAGTAAAATCGACATTCGATGTCATGGGGATTACATATGGTATCTTCTATTTTCAAGATGTTTATCACTGTTGGATTGTGTGGGGATTATTCATGGAAGCTAACCAAGTGCTTTTGGGAGTAGGAATGTTTTGGATGGGTCTTATTCATGAATATAGGCCAAGTTGATGGTGGGATATTCTCTGGGTGTGGTTTCCCATGGAAAATTAGGTTGGATATAGTTGGAGTGTTTGGAGGTGAAAGAATGGATTGAACATTGGTTTTAAACCTATGGGAGGCTTAAATTGAATCCTAGTTAATTTTGAATAAAATACCATGTTGTTTGAAAATGTAAATTAGGGATTAAACCTTATAAGGAATCCCATTTGTTTGGTTCTTATGCTTAGACATTTCTTGTGTGGGTATTCATGGTTGAGGATTAAACATGGAAAAAGAACATGGTTGGGTGTCATGGTCCCTATTAACCTCTAATACCATTTGATTCAAACATATTGTGAGAAATAAGAGGAAGTAGTAAACGTGATGGTAATGTCATGATATAAGCATCAACGAGAGATAGCGTGGGGATTATAAAAGGAATATCTTAATAGAGGATTCCATTCCATGTGAGTAGTATATCATTCCATGTGAGGATGATCTCATTCCCTATGAGTTATATATGGACAATACTATGAAGGGTGTGTGGGTTATAGACATGGAAGATGCTATATATTTTATAATTTCTTATCATGGTGGGAGGTGGTGGAATCCCATGATGAGAGTACAGGCGGAATTACATGTAAATTTCATTGGGGTAAGACTACATTTTAACCTCATCTACATATAATGATGGTTTTAAATAGTTTTATATCATGAATTGTGGTCATGGGGGGCTCAATGATTTCCCATTGGGATTACATAACCATATCTCATGCACTCTTGGGTGGGGCATGATATTGAAAATCCATTGTTTGAATGGTTTGGATGAGTGGTCAATAATGAGGTTCATATTATATCAACGATGGAGATAATAAAATTTTATTAGTGTACCAATTATGATAATAAAAAAAATATCACAACAAATGAACTAGAGGAATATGGGACACCTCATGAAAGACCATAAAATTGTTTTCAAACTGGTTTGGAGGGCTTCATGTAAGTGGTGCATGGAAGGCATCGGGGTTTCATGTCAGAGGTGATCAAACATGGTTCACTATCATAAGGTAAATACAAGGAGATTTAACAAAGGGGTGGATACAAGATAAGAGGCTAACATGGATGGATGAGGTTTCATGTAAAAGGGGTTATTGCACCCATGAGTTGCGTTAAGAGAAGTTTGGTGAGGGTTACACAACTTTGGGCCCAGTCAAGGGTGGACCCACATGGTATATGTTGTACAAGATCACTACCTTAGGGTTTCCATGATTTCATGATGTCATATAATATCAGCATTACAGGAAATAGAGATATAGTTTATGCTATAGAGGATTACCCTGAGGAATGGGGAATGAACTTCTACTAATATCTGAAATCTTTGACAATTTTTTCTATGATATTAGTCGTGGAAGACACCTACTAAGAATCCACATTCCTATCAGTGATGAATGATCATAAAAGGGGATGGTTGACATCATATATTTAAAAACGAGTGTTTCACACATATGGGGATTCATTTATGCAACATGTACTTTATGCACACAAATTCATTAGCCATTTTTGTGGCCATTGTAGAAAGGAAATGAGATACATCATATTTGGAACAAAAGACTCTTCAGTTTGGATCTTGTTCCTTACAAGCAATGATGAAATCATGTGCATGAATTTCTTGTCCATTTGAGTGTACTTCAAGGTAGAGACATGATATACAACATTTTAGGTATGAAATTGATTTGTATACTGATTCCAATATTGTGCACACTCCAAGAAATTTTCAAGAACCTTTTTTTTATTTCCGGATATATTTTTTGATTCAGATGATGGCTTTAGATTTCCCAAAGTTGGTATTCAAATCCGCATGCAGAATTCAGTACCAAAACACTTATATAATAATCTTATAGATATTATCTAATTTATTTATAATATTTTTAATTATTAATATCATAAACATTAATCATTTATTTATTTTCTTTTTAAAACATATTTTAATATGCAATCAGTTAATTTTACACCAGGTGTTTTGAGGATGTATGGTTCATAGATTCAAAATGTATTTGATCTATTGACAGTGGAAAAAGTGGTATTCATTTAAATATATCCAAAATAATAATAATGAAATATATTTCATACTTATTAACTAAATATAATTTAAAAAAAATTGAGATTTTTTTGGAAAGGATAATTATGTTATGAACCTTTGGATGGTAGGCTATACATATTATTGAGTGACATTTCCATTTATCAATGAACATTATAGAAATAGGGTATTTATTATTTTATGTTCACATAATTATCATAATATAAAAAATAAAATGTTATTTATTTAAATATAAATATATTTTTCATTATTGTGACGTGGTGATGAAAAAATAATCACATCACTTCAAGGAGGCGGTAGTCCACACATACCTGAACAATTATAGCATTTTTTGTGTAAGAAACTAAATGATATATTATCTATTCAGAATGATAAATATTTCATTAATATTATTATCATGAAACTTATATTGCATCAAATAAATCAAACAATCCTTATTATCTTTAATGAAAATATTTAGTGAAAAATAGACCACATCGTTCTGTGAGGCAATATTCCCCCATATACACGAGTGACGTATCATATACCCCATGGAGTGAAAATTAAAAATATATATGTTATATCAAAACTAAAAAGCATAAATATTTTTCAAATATCATATATTTAATTTATATATATAACCACTCAAATTAATGATTGATGATGGTGGAAAATGATTGACATCAGTTTGTGAGGTGGTAGCTCACCGTACAGACGAATACAAATTTCATGTTCGATTTGATGGAAGAGGTAATTTATTCATGTAATTAAATTAATAAAATAAGATATCATTATATAGGTTAAAATATTTATATCATATGATAATAGTTGAATAATATTTTTATGTGGCTCAAAAAATAAAGAAAAAATGAATAGTTTTGAATATTACCTATTCTCGGACCACCTCATTTGAAATGCACCTAAATATTTTATAGAATGGAATTTTGATGAAATAAAGGATTATAGAATGCAGGAATGGAATTTGGGAATTTTTTTATAGTTCTATTCTGATCCAAATGTGTTTGATGGTGTGAAGAAGAATGGAGGGGGTGTGTCCTTTTATAAGTGAGGTGAGTTTGATACTTTAATGTTTTCTAATGAAAAATGTTTACAAACGTTTTTGACGTGGAAAATGATAAAAAAGTGAAATATTAACAAGAATTATATAATTTAAGGTCGAAATATATTTATTTTATATTTTTTTAAAATATTTTTAGATCATTTTTACACTTATAATTTTACTTTAACCCCATATAAACCCGTTTATACCTTAAACACTATAATTTATATTTACAGTTTTCATTAATCTCTATGGTAAAAAATTCAGAATAAAATATGTTATAATATAATAAATGAGGATTAAATTTATGTAATCCATTTTACCAAATTCAATCAATTAAACTAAAAAATTTGATTAAAAATTAACCCATAGATGTGATGAAAAACAAGCTTTTGAAGAAGTGTATTTTTCATGAAATATAAGATTTTATGATTACATTTGAAATAATAATAATTTTTATATGAATATATAAATTAATATTTATTTATATATAAACTATAAATACAATTTAAATAATTCCTTAACAGGTGGTTCATAATTAATTAAAATGGAAAAAAATTATTCACTTTAAAACAGATTTCAGAAAACCCATTTTTTAAACACATGGACACAGTAAAACAAAAATACAATATGATGTTTATTATAACTAAATTATATATATTAAACATGACTAAATATTACTTATTTTACTTAAAATAAAAATCAAACCATAATCTTACTTTAATTTTACAAAGTTTAAAGAAAAAAAGTTATTTTTACAAAATTTGGTATTTTTACTATTCACTAAAAAATAAATATTTTCTAAAAAAACAAAAAAAATCACGGATTATTAATTAGATTGTTTTGATTTAAAAAATTATATTTATTTCAATAGAATAATTTTTTAAATGTTCTAAAAATTAATTATGATATTTTTTTACGAAGGAATATAGGAATAATTTTTGAAGAATAAAATGTTTTTGATGATTGAAATTAATATAATATAAAATTACTAATTAAATTATAAAAAATTATAAATTATTAATTTTGAGTAAGAAATATATATATATATATATATTTCATAAATTATTTAATACTATTCATAACTTCTAATTTAACGTCTATGTTATAATGGTTGTCTATATCTCGAGTCATTTAATCTTGATGTTGCATGTCCAATTCCCTATAGAAGCATAGTTTTCTTCACCAAAATATCATGGTGTTAAATCCTCACATATAATAAATTTAATAAATTTAATTTTAAATTTATCACATTAATTATATGATATAAAAATTAAAATACCTTTTTTAAAATCCAAAATCATAAAAATGGTTAAAAAATCCTTTTGTTAAGAGAGTAAATGAAATACGAGTGCAATATGAAATAAAAGATACTAGGATTACAACTAGGATAACAGAGTTAGGAAGTTAATATTTAAACATGAAAGAAATGAAAAAATAATTAGGGATTGTGAAAGAGATCATTGATCATATGTATGTGATTTATCAACAGAATGTTAACGCCCTGAAAACCATAAATCTAAAATGGGTAAAAAGACATTCAGTTTATCATAAATACATTTCTAGGATAAAATATTTATTTCAATATCATTTTCTTATAGATTATGAAATATTTCATTATCAATAAAAAAAGTGGAATATTTTATCCTGGTGTGTATAATTTCATTATTCATCAAATTTCTTCCAAAATCTCTTCAGTTTATCTAAACTATGACCATTAAAGATGAAGTTTTCAAGCAGAAATCACTCTAAAAACTTCTAATGATAATATTAAAAAACATGGATAATAAATCAATTCCACCTATTATTACTCATTATTAGAAACAACATATTTTAGCAGATGGTAAGATAATTCCATGAATAAATATACAAACATATGATGAAATAATACATTAATATCAAAAATTAAACAATAACACCACAAGTTTTAACAAAATAATTAAATATAAAAATTACCATATATTCCTAATAAAATTAATAAGATCAATATGAAATGTTTCTTTAACCCCAAATATTGTCTCTTACCATTATGTTTACAAAATATAAAAAATACAGCGATCTCCTTTTGAAATAACATTAATCAGATAGTCACGAAATCTATTTTCAATCCCATGGTAATCTATATGATAAACCCTATGTTCCCATATTTCATTAAATATGGAAAATATTATAACCCTTAAGCTAATCAATGCCATTAAAAATTTTCATGTAAAATTTATATTCATACACCACATTAAACAATTTTATAATATATACTTAGACCTTATAACACATCTCCCAAAATTCAATTAATCACATTAAGACCTCATCCCATAAAACCCGAAAATGGGTGAATAAGACGTTGAACTTATGAACATCATTAATATTATATACCACAGACTATACCTATAAATATTAAGACAATCTCACATAAAAACATCCTAAATTTAAAATATTTCTAATCCACTACTCTCATACAAACTATATCATCCGAGAACCCATACTATAAAATTTAGTGCTGAAATCATAACATTTAAATTTCAAGATTTAATACCACTGAGGGTGGCCCAATTTTCTCCATAAAAAACTATATTAAAAGGAAAAATTGGATCACTAACATAGCTGATGACCTTTAAGGTTTATTGTTTTATAGAATTTGGACAAACTCATACAAAAATAATACCCTTGTTTTAAAATAATCATTTTTACCACATAAACTAGCTTATCTTATTTCATATTAAGTTATCATAATCATAAAATGAAATCATTTCTGAAATATTTCATTTAAAATATATATCGATAAATTGGGAAAAGAAAAAAAACAAGTAATATCAAATTCACAGTATAGGTAAATGTAAGAATTGTAAATTTAATTTCATCATGGTGAATAAGACGATAATAAGTCAATGATGACCTAATCAATGTGAATGAGTATAACATTAAAATATTCATATATATTAATACCAAGATTATAAATATGGATACATAGAGTAAGGCTTTAACAATGTCTAGAGTTGTGAGAATTAGTCATCATGGGACATGATATATCAATATTGATCATAAGAAACATTATAAAAATATATAAATCATAGATAAAACATATTTGTTTCATGGAATATTGTATTCACATTACTTATTACAAATTCATTTACTAATATGATTGAATTCAATCTCCAGAGTACTCAATGCATTAGAGGTCTATAACAGCCCTTTTGAGTCAGGAAGGTTTCCTCTTGACATTTCCATTCCTTCATGTTTTGGGAGATTTTTGAGTCAATATGGTTTCCCTATGACTTTACCAATCCTCGGGATTTGAAAATAACAAACAAAATATCTTATGGAAAATTTTATTTTAACCTGTGTTTTACTTTCATTAAGAAAATTTTCCTTTCCCAAGGAAATTTATAATTACCATGTTTTTCATGGTTCATTATCTTGTCTAACTGTAAAATTCGGTTTGATATCTAAAACCTAAGAATAATACAATACTTAAATAAAGAGAATTATGATTTCATGGCCTGAATTTTTACTCTGAGTTCTCTAAACTCAGACTCCAAACTCTAATGAGTTCTGACTCATAGTTCTACGAATTCAAACTCCGAACACTTCTGAGTTCTGACTCCGTGTTCTTTGAGTTCAGACTCCGAAAACTTATGAGTTCAGAATCCGAGTTCTCTGAATTGAGACTCTGAACTCAAATGAGTTCTGACTCCAAATTCTAATGAATTCAGACTCCAAACATTGTATGTTCTGTCTCCGAATTCTTATGAATTTTGACTCCGAACTTTTGAAGTTATAACATCGAATTCTCATGAAATCTGACTTCGAAGATTGTATGTTTAGGTTATGAATTCTTGTGAATCCTGATTCTGAATTTCATTGAAATTCAGACTCCATAATTTTATAGATTTCAGGTTCTGAATTCCTTATAAAACAGAATCTGAATATCCTAGTATTATAGACATAGAATGTGTTTTTGATTAGAATTTGAACTATTATTTTCTTACATTCCAAATATTTGATTTTGGTTATGTAACCATATTTTTTCTTACAATTTGTTTTGTTATAAAATTATGTCAGGTATTTAGTTACTAACTTACCGTTGTTTGAGTGACATGTATACATGTCCCTCCGAATTTCAAGGAAAAATATAACCATTAGAGGAGAGAGCCGACCATTGGAGTTATTCATATAAATAAAGGTTCATTTGAAAGAGCTCAATACTATTCTATGAATCTAGAGATAAAATTTTGTTAAAGTGATTTCTAGAGAGAGACTCTCAGGCTTAGTGTGTACTGAAGGTCTTGTTTATATTTTCATCGTGCAAATATGAATGTTGTTGTTTACATTTTAGGACATACGTGTATATGAAGATAGAGGTACCAAATACCTTAATGTTTAAGGACTTCCTTGCTGAGGAAGATAGAGCTGATGTCTACCTTGAAGTTGAGGGCTTTGGGGATAGTAAGACAGACTCTGATCTCTATATCCCGGGCTTACCCTGGTGTGGGTAAGAAAAAATTTCCTGAATGTATAAACCAAGGGACCTTTATCCAAGGTTTTATGATACCATTCTCTTTGGGTCAAAAAATATACTACTTTTTACTTGTTTTTTTCATTTTTTCCACTACATTATTGATTGTAGAGGAATGTATAACTATCTTATATTTCCTTATATGTGTAATATGATATAGAAATACTCTATACTCTTTAAGGTAGAATCGTTATATTTGTAAACATTTGTTATGATTCCTTTCCGGAACCATGTTTCCATCCCAGAATCAGTTTTCTAGATTCAAGAATGTTTACAAAACTAAGGGATTTGTGATATTTTCCTGGTTTAAATTTTTTAATCATTACCATATAAAAATGTTCCAATGGAATTTTCAAAAGTTCACAATTCGCCCCTCTTGTTTTTTGAGCATTATTGGATACTTCATTCAGTATCTATATTATTTCGATCCAACATTTGGTATTATAGATTATATCATACTCCACATACAATCTCATCAATTGGTATCAGAGGAAGTATCTGAAATACATACATTCACATATAAGTTTTCCTTGATCAATTATTCATTGTTCTGTTTTTTCCTTGATGAGGAATATTTTACTTTATTTCTTAACATTACTGCTAACGTGTTTGTGTGGAGACAATTTTCATTAATATGGAATGAATCAATATTGATTCCATTAACAACCTAAATCCATCATGACCACCTATTTTTGATGGGAATGAATATGAAAATTGGAGAGATCGTATGGAGACATTAATTATCAACACTACAGTGGACAATTTTTTTATGCTTACTAGAGGAAATAAAATCCCTAACTAGGAAGTCAGTACCTTTACAAATCAAGAAAATCATGAATATCAAATGAATTATATGGTACACGATACATTTCATTATTCCATGACTATAAATATATATAGCCAAATTTCATTTTGTGAAGGAGAAAATTGTATTTGGATGAAACTTGAAGTTACACACCTTGGAACTCCAAAAGTCATTGAAACTAGAAGTGCCATGCTCAGAGCTGAATATCATGGTTTTTGAATTCCCAATGGAGAAACCATATATAAGGTGAAAAAGATATTTATGACTATCATTAATAGTTTACAATCCATGGGTGAGAAAGAATTATATGATGAATCTCTTGTGGACAAGATCATATACATCATGCCTAATGAGTGTGAATCCTAGAGAACTACTATTAATGAACATAGAAAGGGTACTCATATCAATATTGTTGAACTCTTTTGAACTCTTCTTCAACAAAATACTAGAATGAAGAGAGATGCTGATAATGTAAAGAGTAATAATCAGAATGGTAGTGTTTATTTTACTAAAACTTCAAGTCATATGAAATCCAAGACTCTTGAAAGAGTTACATGATCCAAATCTAATAATGTTGTTATACAATTATAATATAGTGGAAGTGAGTCATCAAGAAATGAACTAGCCAATATTTCTTGAAGGATGAACAAGATAGTTGGACAGAAGAAATTTCAATCCAGATATATGAAGAAATAAAGGAATGATAAGAAGGATTCAGAAGTTACATGTTATGAATGTAGGAGAGATAGACATATAATACCATATTTTACTATGCTTAAGAGAAAATAAATAAAGGAAAAGCATTATAAGAGAAACCTAAAGAAGTAATACAAAGGTAAAGCTAAGAAAGTCATGTATGCTAATGACACCTGGAGTGCCAGTGGTGGCAACCCTTCTAATGAATCATCAAATTACAAATCTTCTGGACAGAAGAATCTTGGATTAATAACCAGACTACTTATTGACAATTATTTCTTAATGGCTAAGGTACACAATACTGAATCAATGACCAATATCTCTTTTAATTAAAATTATAGTAATTATAAATACTATGAATATTTAGATGAAGAATCCTCTTTTGATGAAGATGATACATTACCTTCCTATGAAGAATTTTATACGTTTGCTAAGATTCTTATGAATGAGAATTCTAAAGTCAACAAGAATCTTGATAAGGAAATTCTAGGATTTCTATACCTACTATGGAAATATCGAATCGTTATAAAGATCATGATAAGAAAACCCTTGATTTTGAATGTATTTCAAAAAACCTTGTGGAAGTACATTCTGAGAAGGATAAACTTTCTAAGGATCTTGAAAATGTAATTTATATGAAAAAGGTTTTCGAGCTAAACTCTAGTTTTAATGCTATTTTTTGAAGACAACAACATAGTTATCAGATTGAAATCTGAAATTGTTTCCTTGAGGAAGTGTTTGTAAAACATAACATTATGTAATGATAATTTTGATATGATGTATTCCCAAATTGTACCTCTAAGGAATAGTTATAGTATTGGATATACATTTTCTAAACCACTTTTTAATAACAATTATTTTGTTCCTCAAAGTGATTCTTTCTACACTATTTGTCAGTGTGGTGGACACTGGTCAAAAAAAATTTCCCTAAACAAAAATCAGTCTTTGGGATTTAATAAATCATATATTTCTATGAAAATGTGGGTGCTGAAAATTTTTCATTCATAAATTACCAGATCGAAGAATGTTTGGGTTCATGAAAGTATAACACTTTTGTTTTTTGGTAAAATAGAGAAATTAGAACACCAATACATGGTACATGGATAGTGGGTGTTCCCGACATATGACCGATAACAAAAACTACTTTGAAAATTTTATCATGACAAATCGAGGGAAAGTAACATTCAAAGGTAATGCTCGAGGAGAAATTATTGGTATACGTAACATTGTTCTTCTTGGAAAAACATTGATTTTGAATGTTTTGTTTGTTAAGGGTCTTAATCACAACATTATTATCATAAGTCAATTATGTGATGATGGTTACTTTGTGAATTTTAGGAATGACAAGTGCTTAGTACACAATTCCAATGTAGAATTTATTCTTTCTACCCACAGGCGAGAGAATGTATATACACTAAACATAGGATACCTTAAGAGCCAATTATTACCTTTATTTAGTGCAATGGAAGATCATTCTTGGTTGTGGAATAGAAGGTTAGGACACTCTAACCATAGAAACATATGAAAACTCTCAAAGAAAAGATTAGTTAAGGATTTACCAGAGCTTATATTTAATTCTTCAAAAGTTTGTGATCCTCCTGAATTTGGAAAATAATATAAATCAAGCTTCAAATCAGTCGGTGAAGTCTCAACTACTGATGTATTACAATTAGTTTATATATATGTTTTTGGCCCAATACAAAATGGATGCATTGGAGGCAAGTATTATGTAATTTTTTTAGATAATGATTACATTAGATTTATATTGGTCTATTTTCTAGGAAATAAATCTGAAGATTTTTCTTAATTCAAAAGTTTTAAAGCCCATGTAAAAATTGAGAAAAACTTTGCTTTTATAACTATTCATCGTGATCATGGAAGAGAATTTTAAAATTCTGAATTTGAAAATTTTTGTAGTAGAAAAGGCATTACTCATAACTTCTCAGCACCTAGAACACATCAACAAAATGGTGTTGTTGAATGAAGAAATATAATTCTTCAAGAGATAATGAGAAACATATTGAGTGAATATTATATTGCCAAAAAAATTTGGGCTGAAGATGTGAGTATTCTTGTCGTACTATAAATTGTGTTTTGATTAAAACATTTCATAATAAAACCCCTTATGAGTTATTGAATGGTAGAAAACCTAGACTTTCCTACTTCATGGTTTTTTGTTGTGAGGTATTAATTTTGAATACTAAAGATAATTTACACAAATTCACACCAAAATATGATGAATGAATTTTCTTAGGTTACTCCACAACATTTATGGATTATATATTTTTCAATAAAAACACTTGTACTATTGAATAAATAGCACATGTTAAATTTGAGGAAACTAATCCCTTAGTTTTTGAACAACCCCAACCAACATCTTCAGATGTGTTTTCAAAAACTGATTATCAACCTTAGTTAGAAGATCCTTCTGATAAGAATGATTCCAAAGAAATTGTTTCTGAAGAATTTACCCCAGAGGATTTCATACCCTATGTTGATGAACAGGTTTTACGAAACCCAAATCAGTTGTTTCTAAAGAACAATCATAGTGATAATATCATTGTTGATATGAATCAAACTGTAAGGACTAGATGTTCCTTATGAAATGAAGTAGAACATCCATCATTTTATTCACAATTAGAACCAAAAATTACTGATGAATATTTAGTTGATTATGATTGTATAAAATCTATGCAAGATGAGATAAATGAATTTGAAAGGAATAAAGTCCGGACCATAGTTGAAATACCTGAGGAAAATTTTGTTATTGGTGTAAAATGGGTCTTCATAAATAAGTGTGAGGAAAATGTAATCATAGTAAGAAATAAATCTATATTGGTTTCTAATGACTATAATCAACAAGAAGGAATAGACTATGAAAAAACATATTCTCCAGTAGCTATAATTGAATCTATTTGTAGTTTACAAGCCTTTACCAGATTCTTCAATTTCAAAATTTTTCAAATGGATGTCAAATTTTCAATCCATAATGGTTATGTTCAAGAGGATGTTTTTTCTGAACAACCTCCTAGTTTTGAAAATACAGAACATCCTAAGCATGTTTTTAAACATACCAAAGCGTTTTATGTACTTAACGAAGCCCCTCGAGCTTGTTATGATTGACATACATGATTTTTTCTTCAAAATTACTATGTTAAGGGAAATGAAGATCCATCACTTTTTATAAATAAAGATATGAATTTTTTTGATTGTTCATATCTGTGTTGATGACATTATATTTGGTTCAACTCAGTAATATTTAACTGATTCTTTTGATGATCTAATGAAATCTGAGTTCGAAATGACTATAATGGGTGAGTTAAAAATTATCTTTGGTTTTCAGATTTATCAAAAACCATATTTAATCTATATATCACAACATAAGTATATTAAATTTATTCTTAAAAATTATGGATTTGAAACATAAGAGTATAAGTACTACCATCGGAACCTCAAATTCACTTGATCTTGATGAAGCTGGGAAACCAGTAGATCAAACATCTTTTAGAGGTATGATATGAATTTTAATTTACTTGACAGCTAGTTTTCCAGACATAATGTTTTCAGTATTCTTATGTGCAAGATATCAATCCAATACTAAGGAATCTCATTTAAAGGCAATTAAAAGAATTTTTCGCTACTTAAAGGGAACCATGGATTTAGGACTCCTTTATACTTGTGAAAATTATTTTGTTCTAAACTGTTTATAGAATGATGAATTTGGGGGATGTAGAATGTCTAGAAAAAGTGAATCCAAAAATATTCTTTTCTTAGGAGATTCATTTGTTTCATGGTCCTCCAATAAACTACACTATGTAGCACTTTCCCCTGCCAATGATGAATATGTAGCAACTGGAATTTGTTGTGCTCAAGTGTTGTGGATGCAACACACACTCACAAAATATGTTATGAGTTTTAAGAAAAAAAACTTTTGGGTGATAATAATAGGGCAATTGATTTAATCAAAAACCCCACAAATCACTCTCGTTTAAAACACATAGATATTAGGCATCACATTCTGAGGGATCACACACAAAAAAGAGATATCATTCTTCAATTTATCGTAATGAAAGATCAACATGATTGCATTTTCACAAAATATTTACCATCAGATAGATTCAAATACATTAAATTGATGTTAGGAATGATAATAATAAATAATCATCTTTATTAACTTCTTGTTGAAATAAATCTCCTTAGAGTAATAAACTCCTTTCCATAGGTGGAGTAAATTTTTTTGTCGGTTTTTCTTAAAAAAATTCGTAGTCAGTTTTTCTAAATTTTCATAATGAAGATTTTCTAAAATTCCTGTAATAAAGATTGTAAAAAAATTTCATATTGATTATTTTTAATAAAACTCACAATGGGTTTTTCAAAAAATAATTGTAACGAAATTTTTTCAGAATCTAAAGTTATTCAAGAAGATTTTTATTCAATATGAACAACCTTCCTCACAATCTACAATGTATTTTTCCTTTCTTAAGTTTTTGTAATCATAATTTACATGATGTTATTTTCATTTTTTTAATATTTTTTGGATTATCTTCTCCATAAATCTGAATGTTTTTCTTAAAAACCTCAAAAGATCCGATTCTATCATGTTTTCATTGCAGCTATCATAATAACCGTCAGATCTGATCAAAAGTATTTTCAGCCATTGGATTGAGTTTGGAATATCAATCATCGCTTTTAAGTCCTATATAAAGGACCCTCGAAGGGTTGTCCCATATCAATCTCAAGCCATCGCATGGTGAAGTTCTTACCCTCTTCTTAATCCCATTCCGAACATCTCAAAGATTTCTAAATTCTGAATGTCTGTATATGAATCTTCTCAGAAATATTTTTCTACTAGCAATCCAATTCTATAGTATCTGGTGTATAGATAATGGTTGGTTAATCTAAACACCTTCGCTACGTATGATTCAATAATTTCAAAGAACATAAAATTTAATGGATCAGAGAATGTTTTCATATCGATGCCAGGGGATCAAGATTTGGTATATTCGGATTTTCTTGTTGTGTTTTATGAATCAGTTAGTTTATTCAAGGAAGATAATAGAGAAAAGTTTTCATTCAAAATATATGGGAATACTTGTGCTCATTCATACTCTATGGAAGCTAGATTGATTGGAGTTCCATGTGAAAAAAGGCTGAATTTTGTTCTCAAAAGTTTTCGAATGTTCAAGGAAGAATTGTAAAGGAGATATCTATGGAGTTCCATGGTCTTATAGATGACAAGACTCCGAAGATTGCTCACCCCTCTATAAATAACTGGATCCTTGAATTATGTGTTCATGGATTTATCATTCCTTGAAAAGGTGACAAGGACACATTTAACAAGAGTGACATGTACATCCTATATTTTCTGGTAAACCTAAGGAATATCAATTTGGTTAACCATATTCTCATTACAATTGAGAATATTAAGAATAGAAACATAAAGGCTCAGTTAATAATTTATCCGACCATTCATTCTATGTTGATTGTTCCGTGTTTGGAATATTTAAAAATTTATTGCAGTTCGAAGCCAAATAATAGAATAGTCATGCTAGTTAGTGATGATAATTTTTAGAGGATGAACATTGGGTTTTCCAATGACTCCAGATAATTTTGTGACCTACGAGTGGAAGAAGATGAAGATGTTATGATGAAACAAGAAGTGCCTGAATTATCGAGAAAGGGAGGAAAGAAGAGGAAGTTGAAGGAAGTAGAAGAAGAAGAGAAAACCCCAAAATCTAAGGAAGCCCAATCTGAACCTCCAAAACCTATGAAACAAAAATCCTATCCAGATGAGGTTGTTTCATATTGTAGGGAAGATAAGAAAAATATGAAATCAAGGAGCCAATTTTTTGTTTGGATCCTGCTGAAGCCAAATCTTTAAAATAGAAGACAACAGATGAGCATGAGAAGAAAGCTAAAAAAACCATAGAAGAAGATAAATGAGACTGAAATTGTTCAATACCTTCTGAGGTATACTAAGGAAGCATAAAAGAATATCCCCGTACCAAAATATTTCATGGTAGAAGCATTACTTGAGACTCTAGGGATGAATTTTGTCACTCCGGAAAAAGCCACGAAAAAATTGTTGAAGAAGAAAAAGTTGTGGATGAAGTGGAAGAAGAAGAAAGCAGTGGTGACACCAAATATCTCAAAAACCAAGTTGAAGACTTCCAAAAGAATGAATGACCATCTGAGTAAATTTCAATACGAACTTCAGAAGAAGAATCGTCAAAGCTTGCTACACCTGGGAAAGATCAGATAGAAGAGAATGCGAAAGATTAAGATGAAGTGAACAAGATATCAAAGGAAGAATGTTTGAATCATCATTTTATTCATCCTGAAGAAGATGAGGCAGAATCTAAGAAGGATATGATAGATGAAGATTTTTTTGTTCACCTGTCTGACAGTGAACATAAATCTCTAGCTGATGAATCCATTCTGAAAACCAATTAAGTGAATCATGTGGTTTTTGATACTCTTACTAAATCCTTGGTAAAGAAGAAGGAAGTTGGAGGATCTATAAATAGGAAACTTAATGATCTAGAGAAAGAGCCCTCACCAAGAAATGTTTCAGATTTGGAATCATCATCACTTGGACATGATTTTGATGTGTAGTCATTAATGAAGCTTATTGGGACCATTTTGATTTTCCCAAGCATATACTCTAGATTCCAAATGATCCAACATAAACTAAATCAAAATCATAATCAGTGTCCTCGCTGATGGACAAGAGTTTCATGATTGAGGATGATTTCAAGAATTTCATTATTAACTATGATGCCCACAAAATTTCTTATAATAAAATGATTAGCTGGTTAAAGAACACAGTTGATGACATGAGAGAACTTGATGAATTCCAAGAGTGCTTCAAGGAGGCGTTTGATAATGAAAATTGTAAGATAAAAGAAAATACAAATAGTTTTGAAAAACAACTAACTTTGGAACAAAATTCATGGTTTCAAGAAGTGATTGATCTGAATGGGAAATTGTATTCGGTTCCACAAAGCTGGAAGAGAGAAAGAGATCTTCATATTGAGATATAAGAAAAGATTGTCCAATAGGAAGAAGCCCTGAAGTCTCAGGCAGAGTCTCATAAGTCTCAGGAAGAAAGAATCAAGGCTTTAGAGAAGAAATTTGAGGATCAGGATCAGCTTATTAAGCGATTAGAGGAAGATCCTAATGAGATCAAATAGCTAAAGGCTATAGTAAAGAAGAATATTCTGAAGGAAAAGGATTGATAACTTTTTTGCAATCCAATATTTTGTTGTACATTTCTTCTGTGTACAAATTCTTTCTAATCATAATGAAATTTTTTGTTGATTTTATTTCTGATGAGTTGTAATATTCTTTAAGGTACCATAATTTCATTTCCATTACCTCAAATTTAATACAAAAAAAATATCCCTATGTAAATAGAATGTTTTTCAACAGGGGGGGGGGGTTCATTATAGATATATTCGTACTCAAGATAATGAAAAATCTCATTACGAATGTCTAGAATACGATCCTTAGTGTTCCAAAGCCTAAGAGAATGTTATTTGTATTCATCTTTTCCAATATTATAAGGAAGATAAGTTTTATTTTCAAAGTCTAGAAAAATATTTTCTATGTCCTTATTTTATTTTTTGTAAGGATGTTTGTGATTTATAAAAAGGGCGAGATTGTTGTGTCAATAAGGTTTCCTTATGACTTTTCCATTCCTTCATGTTTGAGGAGATTTTTGATTCAATAAGGTTTCCATATGACTTTACCAATCCACATGTTTTTAAAATCACAAACACCTTATCATAAGGAAAATTTCATTTTACCCTTTTTTTACTTTCATAAGGAAAATTTCTCTTCCCCAAGGAAAGATATCCTTACCATGTTTTTCTTTGTTCATTATCTTGTCTAAGTGTAAAATTAGTTTTCAGATCAAAATCCTTGGAATCATTTAATACTTAGATAAAGTGAATTCTATTTTCAGTATCTGAATTCAGACTCCATGTTCTCTAAATTAAGACTCTGAAATCTTACGAGTTCTGACTCCGAGTTCTCTATGTTTAGACTCTGAACTCTTATGAGTTCTAAATCCAAGTTCATTGAATTGGGACTTTAAACTCTTATGACTTATGACCCCGAATTCTAATGAATTCAGACTCTGAAAATTGTAATTTTTTAATCCGAATTCAAATTAATTTAGACTCCAAATTTTGTAAGTTCTGGCTCCGAATTCTCATGAATTCTGACATCGAACATTGTATGTTCTGACTCCGAACTCTCATGAAATTTGACTCCGAACATTGTATGGTCAGGTTCTGAATTCTTGTAAATCTAGATTTCTAATTTCCTTGAAATTCAGACCGTAGAATTCTGTAGAGTTTAGGTTCTGAATTCCTTAGAAAAAAAATCTGAATATACTTGTATTATAGACATCGAATGTGTTTTTGGGTAGACTCCGAACTTTTATTTTATTACATTCTGAATAATTGATTTTGGTTATGTATCAATATTTTCTCTTACACTTGTTTTTTTTATAAAATGATATCGTACTTTCAGTAACTAACTAATTTTTGTTTGAGCAACACGTGTACAGGTCCATCCGATATTCAGGGAAAAATATGACCATTAGAGGACGGAGCTGACCATTGGAGTTGTAACTATAAATTGAATCTCATTTGAAAGTGCTTAATATTGTTCTATGAATATAGAGATTACATTCTATTGATGCGATTTCTAGAGAGAGACTCGCATGCTTAGTGCGTACTGAACTTCTTGTTCAGATTTTCTTCATGCGACTCTGAATGTTGCAGATTACATTCGAGGACTTCCGAGGATAAGAAGAGTGAGGTGCCGACTACCTTAATGTTCGAGGAATTCTTTACTGAGGAAGACAAAGGTTTCGAACACCTTGAAGTTGAGGGATTTCAGGGATAACAAGACAGACTCCATTCGTCATATCGAGGGCTTAACCTTGTGTGGGTATGACAGAATTTCTTGAAAGTGTAAATAAAGGGACCTTTATCCAAGGTTGTTGGATACCCTTCTCATTTGGTTAAGATATTTTCAACTTTTTACTTGTTTTTTTCATGTTTTCTACTGCTTTTTTGATTGTTGAGGAATGTATGACTATCTTATACCTTCTAATACTTATACTCTAATTTTGTAATATTCTATATGCTTTAGGGTAGAATCATTATCTGTGTGAAATTTTGTTATGTTTCTTATCTAGAACCATCTTTTCAAAGTATATTTCTTGTAATCACTTTTCCGAATTCAAGAATGTTTATAGAACTAAATGTTTTAGGAATTTTTCCATTTTTAACTTTGATAAAAATTACCATCTTTATAATTTCCAATGGAATTTTTAAAAGTGTTCAATTAACCCCCCCCCCCCTCTTTTTTAGAATTATAAGATACTTAATTATGTATCTATATTATTTCAATCTGACATTTGTTATTATAGATTATATCATACACCATATATCATCGCAACAAGACCCAACCATAAATAGATTAAAACAAAACCACATATCCTTGATTAATAAAAACACCAAACATACATAATTTTTAATTGATACAACCATCTTTGGTTTATAATCATCCCATATTTCATGGGTTTATAACGTAACCACTCATCATCATAAAATTTTTCCATAATGGTATTCTCAATAATATACATAGAGCATTAATTTCATCATAAAATAAGTGAAAAATCATTTATTAATTTATTTACATTATTAATCTGTTGAAAATAATTGGGTTCAATAACAATATCTATGAATAAATATTAACCAATGGGAAATAAATGGGTTACATACAAATCAATCTAAAACGTGATAGACGAGTGAGAAAGAAATGGGTTATTTAAAAATATCATTGAAATAATCATAATCCATCAAGAGAAAGAATGATGATGGTGTCATTAAAACATATCCCCATTGGTGAAAAATTAATAAAAAGGGTTTTTGTTATAGATGAATTAAAATAACATTAAAATATCATTAAAAATATTATTGAGGAAAATAATGATTTCAATTTAAAAATTACCTTAAAAACTAATAATTCACAAAATTATGATAAAACATTGTTATTTTAAAACATCCATGGAAACATATGATGGAAAAGTCAAGGTAAATAATTGAAATTATGGATGTCATTCATTTTAAAAAATCAAAATTCATTTCAACACATTTTTTAAAATGGATTCAAAGGTGACCAATTTGGAAAATGGTAAGAAATTTTATTTTTAAAACCATTCATAAGAGGGTAGAAGATCTTGTAAATTTATTTATGAAATAATTTTTTCCTATAAAAGAATTATTTTCAAAAAAATTAGAAAACATAGACATGGATGGAAAATATAGTTGATCTAAAAAAATACAATATCGATGTCAATTACAAATAACATTCTCGATGTTTCATTAATCAATAAGAGAGGAAATAGAAATAAAAAAGGTTATCCAAATTCATAACCAATTTAGAAGATTATATTTTCTTCTATAAAATTATATCATATGATTTAATCCAATGTAAAAATTAAATTAAACAATCCGAAAATGAATCGAGATTGTACCATAAATTCTTTTTGTCATTAGTAACTATTTAATCTCAGGACCCATGAAATAAAAACATCAAATGAAAATTTAAATGTAATAACATAAGAATATTCATGAAAAAACATGTAAAATATTTGTATATGTACCTCCAAAATAAATATAGGTTTATATCATAAACGTTTGTCTCAATGAAATAACATTTGAAAAGAATTTCCCTCCCAAAAATCACAGCATTAAATTTAATAATTAATCGACAAATCAATAGTTTGTAACAAAAGTAAATCCATATAAAACAATTATAAAAAATAATAAAATAATAAAATTTTATTAAACACATAATAAGTACATAATAATTTTAATGAAGACGTATTATAACTCTATGAATAGATATTGAGATAAAAAATTCTTTACCACACGGAATCATTCATGTCAAATCACCTTAGATGAATTAATTCAAATTTAAAAATCAAATTACATGATTTATTATGTACTAATGAAATTAAAAGTAATCTATTTAGTATACAAAATATGAAATATAAATAAACGTTGAATATAAGATATATATCTCACAAACGTAAAAGCGATATGAGAAAAAGTCCTTACCTTGACTCCAAAATTTCTCTATATGTCTTTTAACCATTGTATGAGAAGATTACAAGTTTTTTGATTTATTATCTATATTTTCTATTTTTAATACCATATAAATATATCATAGAACATCTTTCTTTTCAATAAAATATTTTAATATTTTATTGGCCTTATCCATGTCGGGTGTTTTCTTGATGATTTGTTCATGGTTTCAAAATGGATTAGGTCTTTCCAATGAGGTCAAATATTTCATTATTTTTACATAAATATTAATAATCATTATATAATTATCATATTTATTCATCAATTATAATTTTAAAAGATTCATGAACAATGGTTTTGAATATTGAATTACATTACAATCATTAATACATTAGGTCATACGTACGCATATTTTAGATTTCCATTTTCCAGTGATCATTAAAAAAGGTGGTTTTTATATTATCATTAATGAATTACAATAATTTATTACATGGAATTTTATTTAATCAAATATAACTAAATATCTTATTAAAATTATTTTTTATTAAATAATAATCACATCCCTTCATAGAGGCGGTAGTCCACATGTACGCGGATGACATTATCATATTTTATTGTAAGAAATAAAATGATATATTATAATATTAGAAAGAATAATATTGGTTTAAGATTATTATTATTTTATATATATCACATATGATCTTTAATTTTATCCATGTTAGATTCAATTTAATGTGTTAAGGAAAAAATAAATCACATTTCCTTGGGTGGCATTAATTATCCATACAAACAAGGGATGTGGTCATATAAACCACAAAATTGAAAGATAAAAGTTATATGTGATATAATGACTCCAAAAGTATAAATATTTTAAGAATAATATATATATATACATATACATTAAATATATCATTACAAAAAGATATTCTACGGGATGATGGAAAATTAATAACATGAGTTTGTGAGCCGGTAGTCCACCATACACAAGAATGATGATTTTTTTTCTATTTTATGGATGATGAGATAGATTTATATAAATATTTTAACATAATAAATTTAAGTTGTATATTATACACTAGTGATAACATAAGAACATATTTTAAATATTTTTATGCAGGTGGAAGAATAAATAAAACAAAAAGGCAATGTAATGAATTTTACCTCCTCTCAAACAACCTCTTTAGAATTATACCGAATGTATTCCAAGAATAGATTTTTGAAAAAACATAGGTTTATGTGATAATTGTTTGGAATAGTGGAATTTAATTTCTAAAAAAATTATTTTATGGTTTGAACAAGAAAAGAGTGTGGGTGGCCTTTTATAAGTGAGGGGAGTGGCAAAATTGTAATGTTTCAAAAGAAAAACATGTAACCATTTTTTTGCATTCAAAAAGGGAATAAAATTGTTAATTATATAGTGTAAGATGTATAATGTGACACCCCAGGTTTTATAAACTGGTCGAAGTGAACGATGTTATGATTTTTAATGATGTCTCTTGTTTTATTTTATTTTGTGCTTTGTGTGCTGATAAAGAATTTGAAATGAAGTAAAACAAGATGAATATGATAAACTGTTATATATTTAAAAGTTAAATTACAACAAGTCCCATCTAATTGAAAGTACCGTGAAAAAGACATAAGACGGCCACATCAAGACTACGGAGAACCACAACATGGGAAATTAGATAGTCGTCATCTTCAGGGTCCATCAGTGTGAAAAGTATAACTGCCACAACCACCGCACACACACTCAGCACCAGTGGTATGAGGAGTGCAATCCGCCAAGGGTCAGGTGTTTAGAAAATGTTAAACATCTTACCCCTTGCTTTTATAATGGACCTCTAAGGGAATACGACCGTTTTTTTACCATTGGATTCCAAGGGATAATGTGCATCATTTTATAAAAAATTGTTCTTTATAACGCTTTTATAATATTATGGTATTCCAATATTTTAATAAGTAAGAAACACTAGAATTATTTCTTCGAGTATTAAAATAAAATATTATCCTTGGAAATTAATCTATTTTGTTTTTTTTAAAACATGATGATATTTATATGGTGGAAAACATAGTATTTTAAAATGTGTCGAACATCATGTCTACAGTGGTATCTGCAATAATTGAAAAAAATGTATCTAATTGGATTTTTGACAAATGTTTAGTATGTTAATTATAAAATTTAGAAGATTTATCTGAAATGGTAAGTTATTTTACAATGGGATTTTCAGATTTGTAATTTCTAAGTTAAAAATATCTGTTAAAATTGTTTAGATTCAATTTTAATGTTATATATATTTTTTCCTTTAAAATTTAACTTTTTAAAAAGAAACAAACTGTTCCTGTTCGGAAAAGCCTTTACTGGTCATGCAATCACCCTCCCCCGTCCGATCTCACCGTGGCAGATCATTGGAGTTGATATGTTTTAAAATGATCTTTTCTTTTCATCTGTCCGATCACACCGAGGTCGAATCCCAACCGTCGTTTTTCTTTTCTTTCTTTCTCCGCGTTTTCGGCCGTCTTCTACCTCACGTCGGGGTCCCGCGAACCAGCAACTAGGTTTCCCAAGATGCCTCCTCCCCACTGTTCTGTTGACCTTGTGCACCCCACCTACCTAGGACTCCATAGGCTCGGCCTAACTCATGGATCTAATAATTTTGGGTGCACTGAAATCTTCTATATAATCCCTCTCCTTACGGACCTACTCCTGTTCCCTAACTCCTCCCGATCTCTCCAGCTAAACCAGTAGGAATCTCTGAATCCGAGCATCCTCCCCAGAAAGGTAAGGGTGCCATGTTTGTGTTATTTCTTTTTGTTTAGAAACTCACCCATGCTCCTCGGTTCATCTTTTATATAAACATGAGTATATATAAAACTTATAGTTAAAGATATATATATATGTATTCTATGCTAACCATTTTCTTTAAAGCAGGGGTCTCCTAGGGCATTCACCTTCCAGGGATACTCTTGTTTTCTTTTATAACTTTTTATAAACCCTCCATGTGTATCAGTTACATGTGATATATATATATTCCATATAAATTTATATAATTGTATCACCCCTTGTTTCAAAAAAACACAGGGTGTGTGGTTTTGGATTGGTGTTTCCCTAATATGATGTAATGATTTTGTTTAATTTGAGTTTTATTTTGTAACCGGTGTGATGCAATAGGTGTATTAATATAATTATATATATATATACACATATGTATATACATAACTCATACCCAATTATCCTTAGGGTATCGAAGATTATTCAGTATCTTTTCACGAAGAATTATACTTTTGAAAGGGTATATCTAAAATCAATTCCTAACATGTATGATTTTATGTAAGCCGCATATATATATATAACTATATATTTATATAAGGTTATGTATTGGGATGGATATTGGTATTGATTTTTAAGAAATGAATACTTATCTTTGAAAAATATTTTTGATGCGAACTTGGACTTTGGTTTAAGTACAATGGTGTTATAGTTAAAAACAAAGTTTTTATATATTTATTTATTTATAGTTACATGAACATTCAAACCCCCAAAAGGTTTTGATTTTTTTAGAGGTTTTCAAATCGTAAGTGAACCATGTTTAATTTATGAGAAAACCTATATATATATATATATACATTGTGTATATTTCCCTATGTTTGTATGTTTTTTTAAGATTAATGTCTGAAACCCTAGTTTCAAGAAATGGTTATTGATATTTTTTTATGCATGTAGGATTTAATGCTTGCCTATGCTGTTTTATATTTTTGTGTCTAAGGGAACACCAATGAACATGTCTAATGTTTCCCTTGAAATGATTTATGTTTTTTTAAAGGATATGCTTATTCCTGTTTTAAACATGTCTTAAAAGGATAGGGATTTAAGGGTTATGATAATATGTAGAAATCCTCTATTATTTTTATACCAAAATCGCTGTAGTGATTTTTAGTGAGCAGAGTGTAACTGCAAATTCTATGACCAGTGAAGAAGAATAATTAATGACAAGTATTTTATTTAAAGTGATTTATTTCCAAGTGTTGGAATTTTAATGATTGCAAGTGTTTAATATTTTTATACCAAGCATATCGTAGTAATTATTAGTGGATGGAGATTGGTTGAAATTACTGTGTCCTGTGAATAACAATGGTTAATGACAAGTAGTTCATTTCCATGTACTGAAATTTTAGAAACTCATCATTTAATACCCCTTAGGAGATAATCTCACACATTAATCATTTTATGTGCTTAAATAATTGTTTTATGCACATAGTATGCTTGCATAACCATGCCTGCTTTTATTCCATATTTTCAATTTTATCTGACATATCATGTATTTGTAAAACAATTATATAATTGTTACCTTATTCAAATAATTCATTCATAAGACTCAACATGATAATAAACAAAGAACTAAACTACCCAAAGTGGTATGGGACCCCTTGGGTAATGAGAAATGAAAATGGTATTACCCAATGTGGTATGGGACACCTTGGGTAATATGAAATGAAAATTAAATATTCAATGTGGTATGGGACACCTTGAATATCTGACCTTATCAACGTGTGGGAAATGTATGGGACTACCCGGAATAGGGTCCGGTAAAAAGGAAACCCTCTAGGTTGGGGACTGGTTAAAGAAAGCCCTCCGGGTTGGAGACCGGTAAAATTAAGCTCCTCGATGCATCGATAATTCTCGAGATAGTAAGATTGGGTTTTTACCCTTAGGTCATGGCACAAGGACTTGACATAGAGACCATGAGTCCTTCAGCATATATTTCTTAGCTTATGACCAATCAAGTGATTACTCCAATTAGAGGAATATCCTTGGTGATAGAACCTTACCTATGAGTATCAGTTAAAAAAAAGAAACACAAGACATATGATATGGCAATGTTGATGCATGTCCAGTTTTATTTTCTAGAATTTTATTAAAAATGTTGCACTACATATATTATGTCATGATGTGTTTTTTAGATAATGCGCTTGTGCGTGACTCTGATGATGTTTACACCTGGTTGTTCATGCACACCTTTCGTGCTTACAGACAATTTAATTAGTATAACCCATGTATTTTAATTATCATGCTTATCTTGTCTATTAAGTGGGTTCCAACTAAGTGTTCTAGTGTGTAAATATGAAGTGTTTTAACCATGTTACATAGTCGTTGGTTTTGTCTTAACGTTTTTCATTTAAGAAAACATTTTAAGTATGGGAAATTATTTTCAAAGTAGTTTTCAAAGGATGTATTTATGTATTTTCAAAAACCCCTTACTGAGTATTTCAATTCTCACCCTATGTTTTGTGTTAAATTTTTTACAGGTTGATAGAGCCTTTCCAAGTATTGGATGTTTTTTCTTAGCTCAGAAATAAAGAAGCAAAGTTGTTGTCTCTGATACTCAATGATCTAAACCAGAAAGTTCCTCCTGATGGGTTATGATGTGTGACTTATTTGTTTCATTTGTACGAAATAAATTACACACCATAACCATAGCACCGGCTCCAGGCTACCAGGGTCGGGGCATCATATTTGGTATCAGAGGAATGGTTTAGGCAACACTGGAAAATTAGGACAACACAAAAAATTAATGTTTTAATCAGTATGGTTGTTGTTAAACTTCTCAGATGGGAAGACAACAAACCACGCATAGACTCTCGACTCTTCCTACAGAGATCATAGAGACTATTGTAGAAAAATCGTGCTCAACAAGTTACCAATATTTTGTTAACTTACGACTCACATGCAAAACCCTTTATGAAATATCGAAAAGCTCTAATGTCCATCGAATCTTCCGAGGGTCGGAAGTTGTGTATAACCAAATGGCCAGTGCGTTGTTCGAGAATTATAAGAAGAAAGGGAAGTACTATGAGGGACTCTTCTTGTGCTTCACCATGAATAATAAATGGTTGGCCATCATAGCCTTTGGAGAAGCTGCAAAGGAGTTGTACTTACGCGCAGTCATTATGTACCAAATCTTGTGCTTCAGCATGCTTGGGGAGCTCTGCGATTTTGGGTCTTTCATCAAATCTTTCAGGTATTAAGTGGTTCGAGAGATCATTAGGAACCAAATCCAAGTGGATATCGTGAAGCTTGATGTCACTCATTCCCATCTCTGGAAAACCACCTGTATCAAACGGGAGCTTTGTTTCAACCACGATCCACTTTGACAAAAATTTATTTGGGAAAAGGAGACCCACAAGCTCTGTTCAGCCCTAGGGATTGAGTTGAATAGTAACTTCTTCCATGGGCGGTGGAGGGAAAGGGACATCAACAAGGGTGTCAGAGAAGCGGTGTGAATAATTCAGTGTATGTACGCCGATCGAATTGCAGGGACGCAATTCTTTTAAGAGGGGGATAATGTGACGCCCCGGGTTTTATAAACTAGTCCAAGTGAACGATGTTATGATTTTTAATGATGTCTCTTGTTTTATTTTATTTTGTGCTTTGTGTGCTGATAAAGAATTTGAAACGAAGTAAAACATGAAGAATATGATAAAATGTTTTATATTTAAAAGTTACATTACAACAAGACCCATCTAATTGAAAGTACCGTGCACAAGACCAAACACGACCACAACAAGACTACTCAGAACCACAACACGGGCAATCAGATAGTCGTTATCTTCAGGGCCCATCAGTGTGAAAAGTATAACTGCTAGAACCACCACACACACACTCACCACCAGTGGTATGAGGAGAGCCATCCGCCAAGGGTCCTGTGTTTTGAAAATGATAAACATATTACCCCTTGCTTTTATAATGGACCTCAAAGGGAATATGACCGTTTTTTTGACCGTTGGATTCCAAGGGATAAAGTGCATCATTTTATAAAAATTTGGACTTTATAACGCTTTTATAATATTATTGTATTCCAATATTTTAATAAGTACGAAATACTAGAATTATATCTTCTAGTATTAAAATAAAATATTATCCTTGGAAATTAATCTATTTTGTTTTTATAAAACATGAAGATATTTATATGGTGGAAAACATAGTATTTTAAAATGTGTCGAACATCATGTCTACAACGATATCTGTAATAATTGAAAAAAATGTATCTAATTGGATTTTTGACAAATGTTTAGTATGTTAATTATAAAATTTATAAGATTTATATCAAATGGTAAGGTATTTTACAATGGGATTTTCAGATTTGTAATTTCTAAGTTAAAAATATCTGTTAAAATTGTGTAGATTCAATTTTAATGTTATATATTTTTTTCCTTTAAAATTAATCTTTTTTTGAAAAAAAACAAACTGTTCTTGTTCGGTAAAGCCTTTAGTGGCCGTGCAATCGTCCTCCCCCGTCAGATCCCACCATGGCAGATCATGACCATTGATTTGTTTTAAAACAATATTTTCTTTTCGTCCGTCCGATCATGCCGACGTCGAATCCCAATCTTCATTTTTCTTTTCTTTCATTCTCCGCATTTTTGACTGTCTTCTACCTCACGTCGGGGTCCCGCAAACCAGCAACTGCTTTGCCCGAGACGCCTCCTCCCCACTGTTCTATTGACCTTGCGCACCCCACCTACATAGGACGCCATAGGCTCGGCCTAACTCATGGATCTAATCCTTTTGGGTGCACCAAAATCTTATATATAATCCCTCTCCTTAAGGACCTCCTCCTATACCCAAACTCCTCCCGATCTCTCCAGCTAAACCAGTAGGCTTCTCTGAATCCGAATGTCCTCCCCAGCAAGGTAACGGTGCCATGTTTGTGTGATTTCTTTTTGTTTAGAAACTCACCCATGCTCCTCAGTTCATCTTTTATATAAACATGAGTATATATACAACTTGTAGTTAAAGATATATTTATATATGTATTATATGCTAACCATTTTCTTTAAAGCTGGGGTCTCCTAGGGCGTTCACATTCCAGGGATACTCTTGTTTACTTTATAACCTTTTATAAACTCTCCATGTGTATCAGTTACATGTGATATATATATACATATAAATTTATATAATTGTATCACCCCTTGATTCAAAAAAACAAAGGGTGTGTGGTTTTGGATTGGTGTTTCCCTAATATGATGTAAAGATTTTGTTTAATTTGAGTTTTATTTTGTAACTGGTGTGATGCAATAGGTGTATTAATTTTATTATATATATATATATATATAAATATACACATATTTATATACATAACTCAAACCCAATTATCCATAGGGTATCGAAGATTATTCAGTATCTTTTCACTATGAATTATAATTTTGAAAGGGTATTTCTAAAATCAATTCCTAACATGTATGATTTTATGTAAGCTGCATATATATATAACTATATATATATATAAGGTTATGTATTGGGATGGAAATTGGTTTTGATTTTTATGAAATGAATACTTGTCTTTGAAAAATATTTTCGATGCATACTTGGACTTTGGTTTAAGTACAGTTATGTTATAGTTAAAATCAAAGTTTTTATATATTATATATTTATAGTTACATGAACATTTAAACCCCCATAAGGTTTTGATTTTTTATAGGTCTTAAAATCTTAAGTGAACCATGTTTAATTTATGAGAAAAACTATATATATATACTTTGTGTATATTTCCCTATGTATGTATGTATTTTTTTTAGGATTAATGTCTGAAAACCTAGTTTCAAGAAATGGTTATTGATATTTTCTTATTCATGTAGGATTTTAGTGCTTGCCTATGTTGTTTTATATTTTTGTGTCTAAGAGAACACGAATGAACATGTCTAATGTTTCCCTTGAAATGATTTATGTTTTTTAAAGGATATGCTTATGCCTGTTTTAAACTTGTATTAAAAGGATAGGTATTTAAGGGTTATGATAATATGTAGAAATCCTCTATGATTTTTATACCAAACTCGCTGTAGTGATTTTTAGTGAGCAGAGTGTAACTACAAATTCTATGACCAGTGAAGAAGAATAATTAATGTCAAGTATTTTATTTAATGTGGTTTATTTCCAAGTGTTGTAATTTTAAAAATTGCAAGTGTTTATTATTTTTATACCATGCATTCCGTAGTAATTGTTAGTGGATGGAGATTTGTTGCAAGTACTGTGACCTGTGAAGAACAATGGTTAATGGCAAGTAGTTCATTTCTATGTACTGGAATTTTAGAAACTCATAATTTAATACCCCATGGGAGAAAATCTCAAACATTCATCATTTTATGTGCTTAAATAGTTGTTCTATGCACATAGTATGCTTTCTTAACCATGCCTGCTTTTATTCCATATTTTCAATTTTATCTGTCATATCATGTATTTGTAAAACAATTATATAATTGTTACCTTATTTATATTATTCATGCATAAGACTCAGCATGATAATGAACATAGAACTAAACTACCCAAAGTGGTATGGGGCACCTTGGGTAATGAGAAATGAAAATGGTATTACCTATAGTGGAATGGGACACCATGGGTAATATGAAATGAAAATTAAATATTCAAAGTGGTATGGGACACCTTGAATATCTGACCTTATCAAAATGTGGGAAATGTATGGGATTACCCGGAATAGGGTCCGGTACAAAGGAAACCCTCCAGGTTGGGTACTGGTTAAAGTAAGCTCTCCGGGTTGGAGACTGGTAAAAGTAAGCTCCTCGATGCATCGATAGTTCTCGAGACAGTCAGATTTGGTTTTTACCCTAAGGCCATGGAACCATGCCTTGATACAGAGACCATGAGTCCTTCAGCATACATTTCTTAGCTTATGACCAACGAAGTGATTACTCTGATTAGAGGAATATCCTTGGTGATAGAACCTTACCTTTGAGTATCAATTTAAAAAAAAGAAACACAAGACATAAGATATTGCAATGTTGATGCATGTCTAGTTTTCTTTTCCAGAATTTTATTAAAAATGTTTCACTACATATATTATGTCATGATTTGTTTTTTAGATAACGCGCTTGTGCGTGACTCTGATGATGTTTACACCTAGTTGTCCATGCACACCTTTCTTGCTTATGGACACTTTAATTAGTATGACCCATGTCTTTTTATTAGCATGCTTATCTTGTCTATTAAGTGGGTTCCAACTAAGTGTTCTAGTGTGTAAATATGAAGTGTTTTAACCGTGTTACATAGACTTAGGTTTTGTCTTAATATTTTTCCTTTAAGAAAACATTTTAAGTATGGGAAAGTATTTTCAAAGTAGTTTTCAAAGGCTTTATTTATGTATTTTAAGAAACCCCTTACTGAGTATTTCAATGATCACCCTATGCTTTATGTTGAATTTTTTACAGGTTGATAGATCCTTTCCATGTCTTGAAATTTTGCTCTTAGCTCAGAAATAAAGAAGCAAAGTTGTTGTCTCTGATACTCCAGGATCTAAACCAGAATGTTCCTCCTAATGTGTTATGATGTGTGACTTATTTGTTTCATTTGTACGAAATAAATTACAAACCATAACCATAGCACCGGCTCCGAGCTACCGGGGTCGGGGCGTCATATACAAGGTCGAAATATATCCATAAAATAGTTTTCATACACGTTTTTTTCATTTTTACCCTTTTCTATTAATTTTATCCCCATAGTAACCTCTTTTCACCTTCATAATTAAATTTTATTTTTACTCTTTTCACTATTTATTATGGTGAAAAATTAAGTTGAATGTTTTTAGACAACAATAATTTTTATGCTTCTTAATATATAATATATATTTCTTAATTTAGTTCATAGATGTGGCAATTTTTAATAGAAAAATAATCCCACAAACGGGATGAAAAATCGGGTTTTCAGTAAGTATATTTTTCAAAGAAACTATGTTTTAATATTTAAACTATGACTGAAAAGATTTATTATATGAATATAAATTAATAAATACTGAAATATAATATATAGATTTATTTTAAATACTTCTTTATTAGAGTTTTTATTAATTATATAAAATGGAGACACATTATGCACTTTAACAATGTTTTTAGGACAATCTCATTTTTAATCCCAATGACAATCGTATATAATAATAAAACATTATGTTGAATAAAAAAATTATGTCTATAAAATATAAAAAATATTACATAATTTAATTTAAATAATATTTAAAATATAATGGTATTTTGAAAATCTTAATTTATTGAAAATAAATGGCATATAAAAAAACAATTTTTTACTATTCACTATGTAATCAATACATTCAAAAAAAATACAAGATTTTCACCCAAACTAAATTTATAAATGAAAATTTAAAAAATGAAGTTAAATTTATCAAATATAATTTATTATATTTCTAAAAAATATTTATAATATTTTTTCATGAAAACCAGTAAAAATCATTGATGAATAATTTTTTTTGAAGAATAAAATTACTTTACTAAAAATTGAATTTTATTTAGTAAATATTTATTTGTAATTTATGATGAATTGGAAAATAATATATATATATATATTACATAATTTGATTAATATGGTTCTTATATTCCAATTTTATAGCTTTGTTATAATGGTTATACCTATAGCAGCTCGGTTAAGCTCGGTGTTAAGAGGTGAATATGTAGTGGAACATAGTTTTCATTCCTCGGATATTGGTTTGTTAGAAAGGGTAATTTTGGTGTGATAGGTACCCCACCCACAATTTTATTATATATGGATAAATTCTCTAATATAGTGATATTTTTGACCCATGATCCTATAATCCATTGATATATTCTTAAGAGAGACCTATATCTAAAACACCACCATCAATAATATTGATCAATCATAAACAAAATGTTATTCTTAAATTTGTATCGATGAAAAAAATTATTTACATGGTTAAAAATACTAAATAATTTATATCGTAACTTTGATGTAAATAATATATGCATGATAAAAAAGTATAATAATTATTTTAAATAATTGGAACAAAATTCAAATACATTAATAATATAAAGTATTTATATATATGGAAAGTGATTTCATAAATAAATAAATATTAAAAACACATATCATGATATATATTAACACAAATTATTTTTTCCTAAATGGTAGTGATGGACCATAATGTAGATTCCATTCCAAATCTATTTTAGATACATGGATTCTTGAAGGTCTCATCATGAACAATTACATAGATTATCATAAATAGTTATTTTATTTTTAAATAATCATACCATAAGGCCTAAACATTCAAAATTTTTCATGACATGATTTTTCCTTTAGGAAATCCAATATCATAATCAAGACCATTTTTTATGGAAACCATAACATAATAATTACAAAAATGATTATTTTTTAATCATAAAAAGATAAAATAACTTTACAAAAAGTCTATTTTATTTAATGGTTTCAAAAAATGATGATATTATTTTAAAAATTACAATTATTTTATAAAAACATTTCAATCCATGATGTGTTTTTATAAACATAGTCATGATTTTGGAAATGTTCCAATTTTTTTACATTTTTCAAGACTTCATATTATTAATTCATAATAAGAAACGACTTGATACCACTATAAAATTTAATGGGAATACTATATTCCCAAATGTATTTAAGGTATAAATAAATCCCATATAAGTGATATAACATGACATGAAACGAAATGATCAAAATAAAATATAAAATTTAAATCATAAAATTTTGTTTTTGTCAAATCCTATATAATAGTGAGTTCGATTGACATTGCATCATTGAAACTAATATTTTCCTACCTCTAAAAGAGACCAGTTAATAATATAATAAATAAAATCATTGGGAATTCCTTTTATCTTTCAATGTTTTAAAATTACACCCCTCTTAAAAAATATTATATAATAAATAAAATAGAGATTAGTTTGAAAATAATCACTTGTATATCTTTTAAATAAATATGAGGTACGCAAAATATATTATATAATAATTTTAAATTGAATGAAATGGCCTATTAGAGTTTAAAAATTATTATTTTTTGAAATGAATGACCATTGGTATTCAATGATATAACTCTTATGAAACCAAGGTAATTAATCGACTAGTTATTACTCATTTTGTCAATATATTTGTACAAAAATAATCATGATATATTTCGTAATTTGAATTAAAAATCAAAAAAAATTTATGACATTACACTAAAAGATATCTTATATCATTAATAATAATCCCCATAATATTAATTTAATAACCATGACCCAACAAAAACCACATTGTGATGAATCTCACTATTTTGGGTTTCCGAATTTAGTGCATATTTATTCTATGTATAATATGTTTAGATATATATATTTAATGAAATTTCATATTGTATAAAATTGAAAAAAAATGTATTAAAAAATATCCTGTTTTGGGAATAAGGATATATTTAATATGTAGAAATTTTATTCTTTATAAAAATATTAGAAAACTATGTCATCTAATTCTGGTTTTTTAGAGCCAAAATAACACCCTATGTGTATGATATATCATATTTTATAACAATATTAAATAAATTAATATAGATAAAGATAATTGGAAATAAATATTTGAAAATTATGTGAGCACAATATCCATAATTGTACTTATTTAAATTTATGAAATAATTTCTATTGGTGAAAATGATTACACATGAATAGAATTTATTAAATAAAGGTAGGTAATTGTTTAATCGTCTATTGTTGGTGAAATTCATTCTTTGTTTCTTCTTAACATAAAATAATGGAATAATCTTATTTTTTGTCTTAAGTGAAATAATCTAAGGAAATTTTAAGGAATTCTGTAATGGAGGAATGAAAAGATTTCACAAAACCCATCATGGTTTGTTGGAAACCGAGTAAATATTAAGAAACATCAATTTTAATTATTATATAATAACGAAGTTAATAAATTTATTTTATTTCTATTATCACATACTAATTATATTTTTTATATGGCTACACTCTACGCGATTTTGGAGTGGTCCAAATGACACAGCTATAACAGATTCCAAAAGGATTTTTAGGTACCACAAGGGAACACTAGATTATGAAATTTCATATGTATTAGAAGAAGATAATCAGTTGTTTAGAATTACTAACACACTATAAGAAAGAAATATTAATGAAATATTTTAAATTACCATAAAAAATATATACATTAAAAAAATTAAAATGATGGAAAATTATATTTAGAATTTTTATAATTTCAAATATTAAAAGTTTATTTTAATAAAACCAAATAATATAATATTGAATTTTATAATTTATATGGTGAATATTTAGCTTTTGTATACCAATTATTATACTCTATACATATTTACTATGTTATTATCAATTTATAAATTTGAAACATTGATATTGATGATGAATATTCATTCTTTCCTACTGAATAACTATGGTATCATGAATAAACAACTTCCTATTACATTAAATGTTATAATAAATAAAAATTTATAATTTCTAATTATGAAATAAATGGGGATTTTATCTTGAATATATAAAAGGTTATATAATTATTTGAAAAAAATTATGCGTTTAGAAAGAAAATGTTGAATTTTTTATGTGAGTATAATTGAACATAGGAGATTGATAAATTAATAGAACATATGTGATTGTAAAATTTGAAACACAATATCAATGTGAAGCCCACTTAATGGAAAATATGTATTGTTGAATAATTTATATTATATCATATAAGTTGATTTTAAAAATTAGTTTAGATATGGTTAATCAGTAATTATTAATGGTGAGTTGTGTGTTGTTTTCAAATTTTAATTGTTATCTATAATTAACATAAATTATTTGAATTTATTTTCACGAAGTGGGAGATATGTTACATTATCAAAGAAGTATTGGATACACAATTTTATAGGGAGATAATAAATACTAAAAAAGACATAATATTGTGTGTGTGTTTTATTGGTACTATATATATATTATTATAGTTATCTAAATAAAATCCAAACTAAGAAGTTGATGAATCATTAATTAATTATAAATTTCACAAGGTGGATTAGAGATGTAACCATGTGGTTTTAGTGTTATATTTGTTCTTCATAAAATTTAAATATAAAAATTGAAGAATCCAAGAGATTATTTAATAGATACATGTATTACTAGATAATTTAGAACAAGATAAATAGTTATTGATGTTATTTTATGAAATGTATGCATCATTAATTTAGTTAAAATGGCAGAAATTTAATAAAACAAATTTAGTAGAAGAAATATTACTTACGTATGAATATATTAAAAATAATGTGATGTTATTGAAGAACATTGTATGAAAATATATTTTTTTATGCCTATAATAAAAAGGGGATATTATTTTTGAAGGATGCATAATGGTAAATTGTTATAGTAGAAGACTATTTAATACTGGTCACAAATTTAAAAAGGATTTATAAGAGTTTTCAAAATCTTTTTCCAAACATTGAATTTGAATTTTAATAGGATGAAAATATTAAAATAGTGTTGTAGATGATAGATTTTGGATTTTCATAATAGTTATCTAATTTTTGAATTCAATTGATTTATGGAAAAAGGAAATTATGTTCGATAAATTTGATGGTTTCAAAGGCTATGTGAGATTAATAAATAGTTTATATAAGATCCAATGGATTTTTTTAAAATATTGAAGAGTTTAATATACTAAAAAACAAGAGAGTTTATACCTTAATTTGTATTAGAATATTCAAAATCATTATTATTTATAAGATAAATATATTTTCTGATATATTTTAAAGATCAATTGGAAAATTATCATA
Organism: Viscum album; assembly: GCA_963277665.1. Classification (NCBI taxonomy): domain Eukaryota; kingdom Viridiplantae; phylum Streptophyta; class Magnoliopsida; order Santalales; family Viscaceae; genus Viscum; species Viscum album. The sequence continues at coordinate 921,300,330 of OY728126.1, read as the reverse complement.
TAATTATTCATATTAAAATAAATCAATTTTATATTGTTACAATGTCATATTTATGAAGAAATAATATATTTAAATAAAAGTTTTTATTATAAATATTATTCAAAAAAATGGAAGTATAGTAGATTTAAATTAAATAAATTTTAATTTATATTATTCTTTAATTTAAGAATGATATTTAGAGTAAAATATGAAAAATATTTTTTATAATTTTAGTAAATGATATTAATATAAAAATATATATTTTTTTATATTGAAATTATATGTATTATAAATATATTTAGAAATAATTCATTAAAATTATATTAAATATCATTTTAGAATAAATAGTTCCCTCTGTAATATTCCTCAAGAGTGAAGAGACTATTGTATTGACAAATTTTTAGAGCATTCCCATATACCAAAAAACTAAATCAAAAGTCTCAAGAAGTAATGGTATCTTGGAACCATTGAACTACTATAACAAATATAATTCAGAATCACTGATATAATATGATCAATTATTGATTATGTGACATCATTGAGAAAAAATAAGATCTTTATTATTTTTAACTAAAATTTTTATATTTATAAAAATTAATAATTATTATTAATTTTCATTCGATATGAATTCCAAGGGTTAAAATTGTTGAGCCATCCTATTGAATTTGTAATCACATTATTATATGAGTGATATAACCAATGACATTGAGGCTACCATATGCTATAAAGATATTTTTCTTAAAACTGGGATATGAAACATATTGAGTTATTCAGTTAAATCATTATATACAAATTATATATTGGAAACATTTCATACGAGATGATAAAAGATTTCATATAATATAACATCCATAATGTAAATTTCATTAATTACATGTTTTGTTGGATGGATCATAAACTTTATATATTAGATGATTTAATTGTTGCTATTATATTCCATTCACTCATACATTTAATATATTATGATAAAATTATTTTGGATGACTCCGGAATGGATTAAGGCCTATTGAAAGAGGCTAACACAATTGAGATGGGTGTTTATGCATTCCACTAATTCTTATCAACCCCCCTATAAAATTGTTCCCTCTAAAACATATAATTAATGATTTACTAGAATGCCAGATGTGAAGGATAATCTCTCCCCTATGTCTGCTGATTCATTTAATCTTTTCATATACAATATAGAATGTGATGTACCCATATTAGTTGTAGTACCACTGAGAGTAGGGTAAATAAGTGGTAATGAATTTATAATATTTTAAAAAATGATATTACTAATTATTTTCATGATCCACTCCCTATAAATCTCTGTGTCAACTTTTTTTAAATAATAATAAATTATTCAAAACACATAATGTATTTTTTAAGAGGTTTAACAAAATTGTGAGATTATAATCTATTATTTGTTTGGGTTCTAACCAATAAAAATATTATTTTCCAATATTAAATTCTTTTGGGTAAATGTTATTAAATATAACTTGTAATATGTTGGGTAGATAGCACCATTATCCCATGGGGTAAGTATAATTCACTTCATAATATAATTATTTTACTATTTAAAATTCAACAATCCATCATTTAGAAATAATTTTTTAATATTTTATATATGAAAATAATCAATTCAATATACGATATTTTATTATATAGATATAATATTTCGTCCCTTTAAATAAAGGTATCAAACATATAGAATATTATTAATAACAAAAAATGCAAATCATCCTTACTTTTTTGTATTTGAAAAAGAATGAAGTATGTGTGAGAGAATGCACAAAAACCACTAACTTCTTCCTGATAATAAGAAATACTTTATATAATTAATGGTAGAAATAGATTTCCTTGAAAATAATAATTAATAATAATAATAAAAGTAGGCTAATTTAATTTTTTCCCATCAATAAAATAAAATAGTTCTGTAATAAATTTTTTTATTGAGTCACACATTCTTGATTTAGAAATTCTTACCACTTCTTCATTTAAAAATTTTATAATTATAAACTCTATTTTTAATTGTAATTTATATGTTTAGGATTTGTATGTGCTCTATGTTATGTGGTAGTTCAATAATATCTCATTTAAAACTACTCAATAATATTTCTAGATTGTTTTTGTATTTAATCACTATCAAGATCTTCCATTTAAATTTCCACGTTACTCTAGATATTACATTATTAAAAGTCATAATAATATTTTTAGTTGTTTTAAAAATATATGATTATATAATTTAAGTAAACATACGGACAGTCTCATGTCTTGTATCTATCTATCACTACACTACTACCTATCCCCAAAAAAGAACATGTTTGGTTTGATACTACACGATCAACATGAATAACATGTCTATAAAGTAGTTACAATATTTATATCATTAATGATTAGATCAAGAATTATCTAGTTATATTTCAAAAAATAGTTTGAAATTTAAATTTTTTAATAGTATAGTAATTATATGATCATGACCTCTCCTCATGTATCATATATGTGAGAATAGAGAACACTACATGCTATGTAAGAGAACTCCCTTTTTCAGTATTCCACTAATCAACACATTTGAACATACTATGTTTGATAGGATATAAAATATAATTTACAATACTTTAAAATCCACATGAATCACATACTATTAATTCATTTTCATTATACTTGAATTTTACTTATAACTATACCTCTAACATATACCATGTAAATTATTTTTCTATATTTTCAGAATAGTTAATAAAAAATTGGATTTACTTATTATGTAATTCTGGGAACCCATTCATGTCATTACAATTTTATTTAGTGATCACAAGTATATCAGTTATATTAAAAAAAATTAATGGATTTTATACTTTTCTTAACATAGATGTGAATCACATTTATCAACAATTCATCATGAATATCCACTACCACTTCTTTATTCCAATTTTTTTAATACGTTAATTATATGTATTCATTACCTTCTCTATTATCATTTCATTTATCATAGTATTATCATATGTATCATAAAAATTTGTTATATTTCTATCCCCCTATGAATTTCGTATTCTATAATTGAACACAATACTCCTCAATCCATCTGAAACATATTCTAGATGACTCATAATTTTTAGTATTTCGATTTGGTTATTTAATCTCAAAAATTATATTTAATGGAAGTTGAAACATCTCAGAAAATAACATTTAAAAAATAAAAATATATTCTCTTCCATTATGTATGTATATTCACCCCACACCGCCAGATCAATTATGTTTTTTGAAAGATATTCATCTATCATTGACAAAAAAAATTTAGAAATATTTTATAGACACTCTCTCCCTAAATCTAAGAATAAATACAATTTATTCTACACCTTTCAGCCACAATGACATCTCCACATATAAAATAAAAAATTTATATATTTTTTCCACACCCCCTTTTGAAAAAACATATAGGGAAAAGTGTGCGTACTTCCCAGAGTCCCTTTAGTGAGAGGGAAGGGATGATAATTCATGTTTAGCTTGAATATACAAAAATTTACCTTTATATGTTTCCATAGAGAAGATATCCACTAGTTGTTGGGTCTTAATAATAAATTCTATTTTTTAATATCCATTATAGACATTATCTTTGATGATGTGAAATATGATATCAATGTAATTTTATTTTTGTTTTCTAATGTATTATTATATAAATAAATACCACTTTTATTGTCCCATGATATTTTGAGATAACATTCAATATTCATTCTCATGTCTTCAATATGTTCATGGACTTAGTTCTTCTGGGTAAATGCACAAAAAGTCGATTTTTTTTTGCCTTATACAGAGATTAATGTGAATAATTTTATTATTGTTATTCCAGCTTATATAGAATCTGCTATAAGAAATATACCACAAAAAATATATAGTTTATCATCATAATATCATTACTAATCTCCATTAGATAATCCATTATCCTTAAATTTATAAAATTTATTATACAGTAGATCTGAAATGATTTTAATTTGGATTTATTTTAGAACTCACTTTGAAGGCATAAAGGGTTATTAATTTGGATAAATATTAATCCCAAAAATCATTCTCAATACATAAAAAATATCTGGTATGGATAATGTGAGATTGAGAAAACTACCTATCTGTGTTAAAAATTCTATTTAATTCACAATTTATACTTCAATAACCCCAAAAAGAATCAATACAACATGTACATGTGTGGATACTAGTTTTAAGTCTTGTATGATGAATTAATTTAGCAATTATCTTGTTTACATATCATAGAACATAATAATAAATTTTTTATCTTCTGGTATAGTTTTTAATCCATATACCTTATAAATTTGTCTTTATAGCATGGAAATTTCAAAATGTTTTTTCAATTTTTTAGAGAAGATATTTATAATAAATATGTTGACTTACAATAAAAATAATATCATGAATAAATAAAATAATAATGAGATCAACTATGTCTATTTCTTGAATGTACTGGTTATTTTCCACTTTTCCCTTTTTGAATATTGTAAATCATAGTGAGCCATACATATTATAGTACTAGGTTTTAGGGTCCTATTTTATACCATATATATTGTTTTCAGATTTAAATAATTTTTTTCTTTTTAATTTTCATATACATCATGATATTAAATGTAAAATTTCAATTCCAGGGAAAAATTTAAGAACTAATATTTTATAACCATTTGATATAATTTGTAATACTATTGATCTACTAAATATATAGAAATTTTATGGCATAAAACATTACAATTGGAGGAAATGTATCTTTAAAATGAAGATACTAAAAATTTTAATATCTTTTTTTTAAATTCATATAATTGTTCCATAGGACAGATTATTTATCATTTGACTTATTTCTCAATTCATACTTAGTCCCATTTAAATATTTATCTTCTTTTCTAGGCATAGTATCCCACATGAATTTACCCTCAATTTTTTCATGTTTCTCATCCATATATAAAAAAATTTATTTTTTATAGATGGCTTCATCAAATAAATATAGATATATTTAGAAATATTTTTTTTCACAGCTCATCCTTCTAATAATTTGAACCATTGAATTTTAATTATTAATTATCTTCTCTATCCCAATATTGTTTTCATCCATTGATGATTTGTTTAAAATTTTAAAAAATATACTCTTCATCATTAGTGATGTAATAATCAATATCAGCACATGTGTCTCATTTTATGTTATTCCCTCAATGGTTTAATTTGAAAATTCCTACATTTTTATATGCTTCATTAAAATATATGGAAATTGTCATATCAATGTAAAATTTATTTAAATTTTATTTTACATTAAAAGAATAATAAAATTTATTTTTCCATTTATTTCATGAACCATATAAATTTTTTTGTATAATTATCCCATTAGGATACCATCATTGGCCTTCTCATTAAATTTACACATGTTGAGTTCTTAATATTCATCAAATAATGTATTCTAAATACATTGAATTAATTACATGTTTCATTCCTTATAAAGCACATCACAAAATAATTTATGATAATGTTATGTATTATTGAACATTTATTTTTTATGTGAACATCAATACACATAGCTTATATAAATAAATTATCAAATTAAACTCTATCGGACTAGTTCGTCTTAGTTTAGTAAAAATTATATTCATTAAATCGGGAAAAAATTAATCGTGAGTGTAGAGTGTAAATACCTTAACTACAATAAACTCAAACTAGTGTTCCACTTAATTATAATAGCAAATATACATGTTATAAAATCCTAAAGGACTGGATAGTTAGGTATATGTAGAGATCCAAATATGTAAATGATTCCGATTATATGTTTTGTAAACAATTCATAGTAATGGAAAAAATACATAGTAATAGAAAAAAAATTATCCTTGAACTCATTCAATAAATATTTATTTATATCCTAGGGAAAGAAAACAAAATATTGGTGTTATGAAATTCCCAGTAAGGTTCATATATTATGTAATATATCATGAATTAATAATAAATAAATAATATGATATGTTAAATAATTTAACACAAAATCCATTCAATCAATAAAACGACTATAATAATTTGATAATGTATAACCAATATGGAATTGTAAATAAATGAAAAATGTTTTATTAAATGTAACATCCCATATAAATTAAGAAAAAGACATATTTCATATTTATTATTATTTGTGAATTAAATATTAATTTTAATTTAAAGGGGTTGATATGTTAGATAGCTTACCCGATACACAACAACAGGTTTCTTTGGAATCTTACGTGGAACATTAATAATATAATATTATTATTTTAAATGGTTGTTAACTCCTAGGCGTTGTATTGGAGGGAATGAATGAAACTAACTACAATACGATTATAAATTTTTGTTAAATGTATTTACATTATCCAATAAACAGTTAGAGACTTAAAATGTGAATGAATCTAATTTACATTAAATGGATGATTTATCACCTTTTAATGGTCAACCATCTTTAAATATATTTTTGGTCACCATAATACACATTAATTGACACAATACAATCCTTCTTTATATTGGAGACATCAAATTTTACTTTGGGTAATTTTTTGGTATTTTTCTGATAAAGATAAATTTTAAATGAATAGTGAAAAATATTGTATTTTAATTCAAAAGTGCCATTAAATCTAATTGATTTATATGGTTAGTTTATCTGTTAATTTTATTAAAGATAAATTGAAATATAGTTTTACCATTTAATCCAATTTTGGTCATTTGAATTAATTTCACATTGAAATTGGACATAAACAAGTATCAATCTTTTGATAGTTATTGTTTCTTAAAAACACGCTATTTGTTTTAAAAACGGAAACTAATTTTATAATTAATTAATCCCACTTCTATGTTTTGAATTTAGAAAAATATACATCATTTTTTAATTCAGAATATCAAATATATCTTAGGCAGAATATTTGGTATTTTTCTGAAAAACTTTAATTTTTGAGGAATAGTGACACCACTTAGTGGAAGATAGAAAAACTGACTTTTTCATTTAAATGAAATTTTTCCTCATCTGTGAATTTAATTTTGAAAATCTGACATACATGGTTGTTATCAAAAAGTAAAATGTGTTTCATTAAGATTAATATAATATTTGGTGAATAATAACATTTGACTATTATTTACCGCTGTTAAAGGTAAATAGGTTAATTAAAGGTAAAAAGAATATTATAATAATTCAAAATTACCTTAACACTTGTCCGAACCTTATTGGATAAAATTTTTCTGACCATGTTAATCATTTGGTTGATTTTGGGACCCCATGGATTCACTTATGATAGATAATGACACTTTAGATTAATTAATTTAATATAAAGACAAAATTGACATTAACAAAATTCTTTTAGTAATAAATTTATATATGGTGCTATATAAGTCATATTTTAGACTATAAATATTATTTGGAAAGATAAAAAGATTTCCTATATAATGGTATTTTTTATAATTTTTATAAATCAAATAAATTAAATTATTTATAACACAATAATGATGAAGTATTTACCTCATTAATAAATGATTTAAATAAATAAGATTATAATGAATAAAATATTATCCAAAACGTGTCCAATTCAGATTGGATGATTTTATTTCGACCATGAGTAATCTTATATTCATCTTTAATGATTTTTGGACCATTAAAAACTGAATATCATTATATTATCAAATAATATTTTCACAATTTCCTAAAGAGCCCCTCCTCTCCCTTATGAAAGGAGACCATTTATAACCAATTTCTCACACCTCTCAAGCCATTTGGTTCATCCAACCATGGACCAGTTAAGCTCCCTACATCCCTCTCCCCACCATATAAGCTGTATGCTAGGGATAAGGTACTTTATAAAGTCTTTTTTGTTCAAACAAAAGAATGTTACACAAATTAAATATAACAGTTTCTCTTCAATTTTTATCTTTTATTTTACTTCCCCAACCCGTAAACTATTTTTATTCATTTCTTTTGTAACAAAAATTGTATACTAAATATACTAGGATGTTGTTATGATATGTATTCTAACTACACATATACACACCTCCATCTAATAGGTGAAAACATAATGTTTCTTGTGGATGACAAACTAACACCTCACGAAACGATGATTGTTTGATTTTCTACTACCGCCTCTCATGGTGGACATTATGATGACACTATATTTATATATGATATATATTATGTTTATGTTTTCTTTATGCATATGTATTTTCCATTTATATCACGCCTTTATGCCTTCCATAGTGGGTAAATACGATAATCTCATTTGAGGATTGCGGATTACCACCCCCTCAAAGTGATGTGGCACGTTAATGCCTTATGTGGGATGTATAATGGATAGAGTTAACAATATTATATATGATATTATACTTTGATTATAAAAGAACTATGTATCATTATTTTTAAATTCTATTAAAATAATAAATAGAAATGAAACAAGTGTTCATGCGTACGTACGGCTTACCGTCTCCATGAACGGTGCATTTAATTTCTTACCTCCATGTACTATTATAAATACATGTATATGCTATATATATATGATATATATGATATATAAATCATGAATATCATTCTGTATAAAATGAACCATTGAACACATGAACAACAGGTAATTATAAGAATCCCATTTTTGACTCAAGTACCAAATATCGACAAAATGAACCTTGTTAACTTAATTGGTTACATAATGTTAATAACATGGTAATAAGTTATATAAAAGGAATAATAAATAAGAAAAATGTTCTTAAGAAAGTAGAAATTAACTTTAGTTTATTTTTCAGGAGATTAAAGAACGATCGAGACAAGTAGGACATGAGGTAAGGGACTTCGTCTCAATCTCCTTTCATTGAGGAATTTTCAGTTTTATACATGAATTTATTTTATAAGGTGTATAAACCCCATTGAATTTTCATTTTATTCAAATGGAATATCTTTATATGAACTGTTTTACTAAATGACAAAAAATAATGTTTCATTTAACATACACGGTGACAATGAGCTTTTCCTCCGCAGTGAGTATTATTAGATATATGGATTCCTCAACAAGAAGTAATGTTTTTTAAAAGAAAATAAATACCTTATACTATTTTACATATTTTTGGTATTGAAAATGGTTTTGAAAATGGATTTGTTATGTCAATATATTTATGTGATATATTGTGATTGAAATGTGGAAATGTTATCTTTCCACAATATTTTTTGTATGTGTTATGATTTTATATTGGTACTTGGACATTTGACGGGTGGTTACGTGATAAACCAAATGACGGGTGGTGTCGTGAATATGAGGATGGGTGGTTAAGTAATAACCTCTAATGCATTGGGTATGGAAGTCAGCCATATGACTATTCCATTTAGTGATTTGTGTGGAAGTCGACCATATGGTTATTCCATTTAAGTATGTTTATGTCCCAAGATACCTTTATATGTTATGTGTTCTTTATATTTTTTTTAAGGTAATATTTTGGTTACAAAAGGGTAAGTAATGATCTTTTATTTAGGGAAGCGTATTTACTACTTCATAAATGTGAAATGTATTACTTATGTTAAAGTATTCATGGTTTACATGTTGTTTTGAAAAACATATAGTTTTCCTTCATTGTGTATCCCTTACTAACCTTTTTATGCTCATCCCATGTTTTTAAAATGTTTTTCACATGACATAATGTGGAATATGGTCAAGGATGAGATCAAGGAAAAGTCATGATATCTTAAACATGGATCTAGACATGACTTTTTCTTTTCAAGAGTTCATGTTTTGTAAAAAAATGCAAACTGTGTAGAAGTGTCTACATTGTAATATTTTAAGATGTAATAGTTATGTCCTAATTCTCTAAAACTCAAAAACTGAAAATATCCTCAATGTCAATTATTCATTTAATTCATTATTTTGTATAGTTTATGGTCGGGTCCTTATAGATGGCATCAGTGGTCGGTTTAGATTACATTAGGTGTTAGGGTACTGTTTAATTAATATCCATAAAGTAATTTATGTAAATATTGATATCATATAGAATTTACAGATTACCATGTTGCTTTTCCTAAAAAATTTCTATGTTTATAATGGTTTTCCATAGAGGACACATGGCACCTATGTTGGGACGACATCCGAAGGATGAAAACCTTCTAAATCAGCAACCTGAGATGGTTGGAATTGGAACTGAATAGTTTGTTACAGTGATGGAACAGTTGACTCACGCTATAAATGGTGGTGTTATCCATGTACATGATCTGACAGATCAACCATAGAGGAACATGTCAGTTGTGAAGCATTTCACGAGGCAACACTCCCCATCATTTAGAGGATCATCTGAACCTATGCTAGCTTAAGGGTGTATTAACGAATTGGAGATGATTTTTTATGTCATGGGTTGTTCAAAACATCAAAAGGTTAGTCTCGTTGTTTACCATTTTGAAGGTGAAGCTGATCAGTGGTGGTCGATGGTGAAAAATATCTGGATAGTGAGGAGATTGATGCTCTTGATTGGGATGAATTCAAAGGTAAGTTTCATGATAAATATTTTCCTAAGGTGGTTCTTCTCAGGATGGGAAAAAAATTTCCTATAATTGAGGCAGGAGGATGACTTTGTGGCTGCTTATGAAGCAAAGTTCACAATAATGGCAAGGTATGCACCAAATTTCATCTGAGATCTAGATAGTAAGATAAATTGATTTTACTAAGGACTAAATCCATGATATCAAAGAGAAGTAGCCTCTCGTGAGTTCAAAAGTTATGAAAACCTTTTTTGATGTGCAGAGAAGGAGGAAATAGAGTTTTCTGATGACCAAGTGTTCTTTAACAAAAAACAGAATAAGAGATCCAGTTGGTAGGCAATGGGAAAGAATTCATCAAAGAAGCCTGGAGGTAAGAAAACTAAATATCCATCTTGTGAGAAGTGTGGTAAAAAGCATCCCAGAGAATGGTTATCAATGTCTGGAAAGTGGTCCCGGTATAGTATGTCTGGTCATATTGCTCGAAACTATAAGGAAGATGATCAAGCAGGCAATGAAAATCCATTAGTAAGATGTTTTATGTGTAATGAAATGGGTCATTATGAAAATTAGTGTCTATTGAAGAACTCGACTAAGGGAAAGTAGTCAAACTAAAAGAAGAAAGGGGTGGTGAAATCCTTTCCAGCTACTTCAGTAGATGTTGGGCCATCAAATGATGTTGTATAAGGTACACTGTTTGTTTGTTCAGATTATGCTAATTTGTTGTTTTATTCAGGGTCTACACACTCTTTCATTTCTGAGAAGTTTTCTAGTAAATTGGTAATTCCATATCATGATATGAATACTGAACTTACGGTAAAAAAACTTGGAGGAAATGTAGATACAAAAAAGAAAACTTAATAACATTCTTGTCCTTGTATGCGGAAAGAATCTACCTTCAAAACTCATTGTTTTGCCTACAGTAGAGTTCGATGTTATACTAGGCATGGATTAGCTTTCTGTTTCTCCGGCTAAGATCGACTGTAGAGCTATAGTAGTTTCATTTCAGAATGATTTTTAGTGTGTATAAAAAAATGAACCCTTACTATTGATAATAGATCAAAAAGATGAGAAACTAATAAAAGATGGAAGAGAATGTTACCTTGCACATATTTCTGAAAACTAAGGAACTATGCAAATTAATGATATTCTAGTGGTAAATGAGTACCTTGATGATTTTCTTAATGAGTTGCCTAGTATTATACCTTATCGAGAAGATGAACTTACTGTTGACTTAGTTCTTGATGCTAAGAAAATTTCAAAACCCCCTTATTGAATTGATCAAATTGAACTTTTAGAGTTAAAGAAGCAATTATAGAGTTATTAGATAAAGGTTTCATTCGACCGAGCACATCACCATGGGGTGTTCTCTTCTTGTTTGTTAAAAATAAAGATTGTTCAATGAGACTTTTCATTGATTATAGAGCATTGAATAACATCACTATTATGAATAATCATCCTTTTCCTCATATCGATGATTTATTTGATCCGCTCCTGAGAGATCAGTATTTTTTGAAGATTAACTTGAGGTCGGGGTAACATCAGTTGAATGTAAAGGAAGAATACATTCTAAAGACTACATTTCATACTAGATATGGCCTTTATGAATTTTTATTTATGCATTTTTGGTTAACCAATGCACCTATTGTATTCATAGATCTTATGAATATAATTTTCCATGAGTTCTTGGATAAGTTTGTGGTTGTTTTCATTGATGATATTTTGGTTTATTCCAAAAGTAAAGAGGAACACGAATGTCATTTAAGGGTTGTCTTGAAATTATTAAAATAAGAGAAACTATTTGGTAAATTCAGCAAGTGTGAGTTTTGGATAGAACAAATTTCTTTCCTTGGTCATATTGTTTCACAAAATGGCGTAACTGTTGATCCAGCTAAAACAAATGTTTTTGAAGAATGTGCAAGACCCACAAATAGAACCATGATCCATAGTCTTCTTGGTTTCTCAGGTTATTACAAGAGGTTTTTTGGAAAATATTGCATGGATATCCATTCCAATGACTAAGTTAACTCAATAAGGTGTTAAGTTCATCTGGACAAAAGAATGTGATGATTGTTTTCAGGAAATGAAAAGAAGATTGTTGAATACACCAGTTTTGGAACTGCCTTCCAGAAATGGTGAGTTTGTTATCTATATAAATGCTCCGTTGAAAGGACATGGTTGTTCCCTAATGCTAAATGATCAGTTAATTGCTTATACTTCATGTTAGTTTAAACCACCTGAGTTAAATTACCCTACACATGATTTGGAATTAGATTCTGTTGTTTTTTCTTTAAAAATATGGAGGCATCATTTGTATGGAGTGAAGTGTGAAATATATAATGATAAAAAATGCTTAAAGTATATATTCTCTAAGAAATAATTGAACATGATACAGAGGATATGGTTGGAATTAATCAAGGATTATGACTGCATGATCTATTACCATCCGGGAAAATCAAATAAAGTGGTTGATGCTTTGAGTCGAAAAAGTAATGCTTCATTTGAAATGTTACATTTGGAATGAGAAATTTTGGATTTTGATTTGATGAACTTTTGAATAGAAGATGTCAGTGAAGGAAATTATTATGTTTTGTTTTAGGTGTCAGTTAGATCATCTCCATCAGACAGAAAAAAGAAATTGTAGAAAGAAGACAGTGAGTTGCAGAAAATGGTAGAGTTGGTTCAGAACTGTAAGTTTCCTGATTTTAACGTTGATAATGACTGTGTTTTGATATTTGGAATGAGATTATGTGTGCCTTATGATTCACAGATGAATAATTATTTGTTATGTGATGCTCATAGTTATCCGTTTTAAGTTCATCCAAGTAGTACTAAGATGTAAAGTGATCTTCGGAAGTATTACTGTTTGGATGGAATGAAAAGAGATATTGATGATTTTATTGTGATGTGTTTGACTTGTCAACAGGTTAAAGAAGACCGAAAATTACTAAAAGGAATGATTTAGCCTCTACCGGTTCCAAAGTGGAAATGGGAAAATATATCAATGGACTTTGTTGTGGGATTACCAAAGACATCTCGAGGTAATAATGAAATATGGGTTATAGTTGACTGATTGACTAAATCTACTCATTTACTTCTATTAGAGATACTTTTTCTCTATATCAACTTGCTCGGTTGTATGTTAAAGAGATAGTCTTGTTTCATGGAGTTACCACTCTCCATTGTATCTGATCGTGATCCCAGGTTCACTTCTAACTTTTGGTAAGGCCTTTAGAAGTCATTAGGTAATTAATTAAATTTTATTACAGTTTTTCATCCTCAATCAGATGGGAAGCCAGAACAAAAAATTAAGACCTTTGAGGATATGTTATGTGCTTGCTCGATGGATTACCAAGGAAGTTGTGACCAACATCTTTCTTTGGTTGAAATTTCTTCTAATGACAGCTTTCATTCCATCATACATATGGCTCCTTTTGAGGCATTACATGAAAAACGTTGTGAACTCTAGATTTTTTGATGATGTAGGTGAGATAAATCTGATGGGACCAGAATTGGTAGAAGATATGGTAGAGAAAGTTTAGTTGATTAAGAAGCACATGAGAACAGATCAGAGTAGACATAAAAGTTATGCAGATAACCGGAGGAAGGATCATTCTTTTGAGGTATGTGATCATGTCATTCTCATAGTTTCTCCATGGAAAAGTGTGATGTGTTTGGTAAGAAGGGAAAGTTGAGTCCGAGGTTCATTGAACCTTATGAAATTTTTGAGAAAGTTGGATCAGTTTCATACAGAGTGGCATTACCTCCATGTTTATCCTAGGTACACAATGTTTTTCACGTTTCTATGTTGAGGAAGTATATGCTAGATCCATCTCATGTTTTGAGACCAGAGGTAGTTCAGTTGGAAGAGAATCTCTCTTATGAAGAACAACCAGTTCAGGTACTCGATCGTTGGGAGAAAGTGTTGCGGAATAAGTTAATTCACCAGGTAAAGGTTTCGTGGAAAAACCATATTCTTGAAGAGGCAATGTGGAAATCTGAAAATGCCCTGAGGGATAAATACCCACAATTATTTTGATAAGTGAATAAAAATTGCGAGGATGCAATTCCCAAAAGGCTGGAAGGATGTAGCATCCCAGGTAAATGAAGAAAAAGACATATTTCATATTTATTAATATTTGTGAATTAAATATTAATTTTACTTTAAAGGAGTTTCTATGTTCGATAGCTTACCCGATATGCAACAATGAGTATCATTGAAATCATACGTAGCACAATAATAATATTATATTATTATTTTAAATGGTAGTTAACTCTTAACCGTTTCATTAGTGAATATGAATGAAACTAACTACAATATGACTATAAATTTTAAATGTATTTACATTATCCAATAAAAAGTTAGACTCCTAAAATGTGAATGAATCTAATTTACATTAAAAGGCTGATTTATCACCTTTTAATGGAGAACACTCTTTAAATATAGTTTTGGTCAATTTAATACGTTCTAATTGACCAAATAAAATCCTTATTTATAATTGGGACATCATATTTTACATTGGATAATTTTTTGATATTTTTCTGATAAAGTTCATTTTTTAATTAATAGTGAAAAATATTGTACTTTAATTCAAAAGTGCCTTTTAATCTAATTTATTTATATGGATATATTATCTTTTTAATTGGTTTTAAAGTAAAATTTAAATATATTTTTACCATTTAATCCAATGTTGTTCATTGGAATTAAATTCACTTTGAAATTTGACATAAAAAAGTATCAATATTTTGATAGTTATTGTTTCTTAAAAACACGCTATCTGTTTTGATAACGGGAATTAATTTTAAAATTAATTAATTTCACTTATAGGTTTTGAATTTGAAAAAATATACATCATTTTTGAATTTGTAATATCAAATATAGCTTCGGCTCAATTTTGGGTATTTTTCGGAAAAACATCAATATTTGATGAATAGTGACACCACTTAATGGTAGTTAAAAAAAGACTTTTTCATTTAAATGAAATTTTACCGCTTCTGTGAATTGAATTTTGAAAATCCAATATTACATGGTTATTATAAAGAAGTAAAATGTGGTTTATTAAGATGAAAATAATTTTTGGTGAATAGTAACTTTTGACTTTTATTTAACGCGGTTAAAGGTAAATAGGTTAATTCAAGGTAAAAAGAATATTATAATAATTCGAAATTAACTTAACACTGTTAGAAACCTTATTGGATGAGTATCTTCCGACCATGGGAATCCTTGAGTCGATTTTGGGACACCATGGAGCCACTAATGAAAGATAATGACACTTTCGATTAATTAATTTAATGAAAAGACAAAATTGATATTAACAAAATTTATTTATTAATTAATTTTTATATGGTGTTAGATAAGTCCTATATTAGACTATAAATATTTCTTTGAAAGCTAAAATTTTTTCCTATATCATTGTATTTTTTTTCATTTTTAGATATCATAAAAATTAAATTATTTATGAAACAATAATGATGCAGTATTTACCTCATTAATATATGATTTAAATATATAAGATTATAATGATAAAAATATTAATCAAAACATGTAAAATTATGATTGGATGATTTTATGTCGACCATGAGTCATCTTATCATCATCTTTAATGTTTTTTGGACCATTAAAAACCTAATATCATTATATTATAAAATAGTATTTTCACACTTTCCTAAAGAGCCCCTCCTCTTCCTTATGAAAGGATACCACTTATAACCAATTCCTCACACCTATCAAGACATATGGCTCATCCAACCTCTTCCCAATTATGCTACATACATCCTATAATCCCCCTAGAAGCCTTAACATAGGTAGAAGGCACTTTAAGAAGTCCTTTTGTTTCAATCCAAATGATGTTATAAAAATTAAAGGTAACAATTTCTCTTAAATTGTTATCTTTTATTTTACTTCTCCAACCCCTAAACTCTTTTTATTACTTTCTTTTTTAACAAAACATGTATCCTAAATATTCTAGTATTTTTTTATGAGAATGATTCTAACTACACATATACACACCTCCATCTAATGGGTGAAAAACATAATGTTTTTGTGGATGGCAATCTAATGCCTCACAAAATGATGATTGTTCAATTTTCTCCTACCTCCTCTCATGGTGGACATTATGATGGAACTTTATTTATATATGTTATATATTATGTTTATGTTTTCTTTATTCTTTTGTATTTTCCATTTATAACACGACTTTATGGTTTCCATAGTGGTTAAATATAATAATCTCATTTGAGGTAGTGTGGACTATCACCCCCTTAAAGTGATGTTACTCGTTAATGCCTTATGTGGGAGGTATAAAGATAGAGTTAATGATATTATATAATATATTATACTGTGATTATAAAATAACTATGTGTAATTATGTTTAAATTCCATTAAAATAAGAAATATAAATGAAAGTAGTGTTCTTGCATACATACGGCTTACCGTCTCCATGAACGGTGCATTTCATTTCTTACCTCCATGTACTGTTATAATTACATGTATATGCTGGATATATATGATATATATGATATATAAATAATGAATAACATTCTGGATATAATAAACATTTGACCACATGAACAACATGTAATTATAGGAAGTCCATTTTTGACTCAACTACCAAATATCGACAAAACGAACATTATTAACTTAATTGGTTACATAATGTTTATAACATGGTAATAAGTGATATAAAAGAAATAAAAAATGAAAACTGTTCTTATGAAAGTAGAAATTACGTTTAGTTTAATATTCAAGAGATTAAAGATTGACTGATTAAAGTCGGACACGAGGTAAGGGACTTCGTCTCAATCTCCTTCCATTGAAGCATTTTTAGTTTTATACATAACTTTATTTTATACGGTGTATAAACCCCTTTTAATTTTAATTTTATTCAAATGTAATATTTGTAGACGAAGAATTTTTCTAAACGACAAAAAATAATGTTTCTTTTAACGTACACAGTGATAATGACCTTTTCCGCCGCCGTGAGTATTATTGGATCTTTGGCTTCCTCAATAAGCCATCATGTTTTCTAAAAGAATATAAATAACTTATACTCTTTTACATATTTTTGGTATTGAAAATGGTTTTGAAAATGGATTTGTTATGTTAATATATTTATGTGATATATTTCAATTGAAATATTGAAATGTCTTCTTTCCATTATATTTGTTGAATGTGTTATGATTTAATATTGGTACTTTGACATTTGACGGGTGGTTACCTAGTAAAACAAGTGATGGGTGGTGCCGTGAATACCAGGACCGGTGGATACGTTATAACCTCTAATGCATTGGGAATGGAAGTCAACTGTATGGCTATTCCATTTAGTGATACATTTGGAAGTTGACCGTATGGTTATTCCATTTAAGTATGTTTATGTCCCAAGTTGCCTGTATATTTTATGTGTTCTTTATATGGGTTTTATGGTAATAATTTGGTTACAAAAGGGTAAGTAATGTTCTTTTATTCAGTGAAGAGTACTTATAACTTCATAAAGGTGAAAACTATTCCTTATATTAAAACATTCATGTTTTACTTGTTGTTTTGAAAAACTAACAGTTTTCCTTCTTTGTGTATACCATATTGAGATTTTTATGTTCATCCCATGTTTTTGAAATATTTTTCATAGGAAATAATATGGAATAAGGTAAAGAATGGATCAAGGAAAAGTCATTCTATCTTAAATATGCAACGAGACATGATTTTTTTCAAGAGTTCATATTTCGTAAATAAAATGGAAACTGTGTAGAAGTGTCAACTTTGTAATATTTTGACATATAATAGTTATGTTCTAATTATTTAAAACTCTAAAATAGAAAATATCCTCAATGTGAATTATTCATTTAATTCAATATTATGTAAGGTTTACGGTTGGGTCCTTATCCTAAAGATCTTCAGAACATAAATAATCCATGTATATAATTAATAAAAATATTCATGGATAATAATAAATATATTATCAATAAATGCAATGCTTAACTTTTTACACCAGGTTCTCAAAAATCATGATATATATTGTCAATACATTCCCTAAGACTATTTAATAATATGTCTAAAAACACAATTATTTTGGGAAAATGATTTCCATATTTTGACATGTCAATCCATCGAGGGGATATATAATTCTAGGCCCCACTTTAACTACATGTCCAACACATTAATCATATATCGATAGTCTTTTTTAATTCATTATAAATATAGCTTATCTAAAAAATATATGTATTAATTAAACAATTTATATTTATCAATATTTCATCAATTAATCAAGGAAAAATAAATTTAAAAATTTTCTATAGATATTATATATGGTGTAATAAATAAAAATATCCAGGACTTATAATATCGATATATAACAGAAATATAATTTACAGTGATCATAAAAAAGTAAAAATTTCAAAATAATGTTAACGATAAAAAATTAATTAGGAAAAGGAATTTCAATAATTCCCTTGGTCAAACTGGTCACAAACCCTAATGTGAAATAATATGGATGAAATCATTAAAATTTAATAGAATGTATTATTTGTAAAATAATTATTTTTGGTTGATAATGAAATAAAATACCATAAAAATATAGTACTCAATAATTTTTATAAAAATAAGAATTTCACTCTGAAAATTACTATTAAAAAAAATATTTCCCAAACGATTGAAAAAATTTCACAAAAATAACTTCATAAAATTATAATTTAATTTTCGAGGATATTAGTGGTCATGATGGTGTAAAATTCCTTACATACTCATGATGTTAAAATAAATATTCTTATCATGTTTTTATGAAACATAAATATGTTAATTGGTTGGAAAATGCCAGGAAGATTAATTTTAATTTTTTTTTGAAATAAAACATGATTAATAAGGTATTTCAATAATTTCTATATATCATTGAAAATAATCTTGATTTTTTTAGAAATACTATTTTTGAAAGATAAAATATTTTTGACCAAAGAGAGAAAGGAAGATGGATTGTTTTGAAAGTATTTTCATAATAATTATATACACTAAAGAGTGAAAAATGGTAAATTTACATGAAAATTTCATAGATATGATTAGTATAATAAAATTAATGGGTTTAATTTGATAATGATCAAATAATTTCCATCTATGTATATGTATGCATAGAAGATCTCCACTAAAATGAGATTGCAAAATAAAACCTTACAACTACGGTATCTTTTAAATCATATCCCCGATGAATAAAGTAAATTAAAATGAAACCTTAAATAGAGTTAATTTAAATATATTCCTGATATAATATATCAAATGGGAGTTACATACAACTCAAAAAATAACATCGGTGAATAACATTACATATGTCCAATTGAATACAATTCGAGACAATCAACCCTTATATTTATCATAACATTGAAATTAAAAATAATTAATGCATAAATTACATGAGTGAAACATAAATCCATATAAAAAAGAGTATGTACAACATAATTTAATGAAATTTCATTACATGCATAATCATAGAATATCAGGTATAATTAAAAGCAATGTAACCTAATGGAAAGAAATTATGTTATGAAAATATGTACTACTTGGTAACATTCTTGTAAAATACCCGATGAAGGAATAATTCAAAATGAAACCTAAAATACCATGATTTATTGAATAGTAAGGATATTATATGTAAATGTTTCAGTATATAAACCATATAAATGAAATTTGGTGCAGGGAATTACAATATGCCTCAATGAAAGGAAAATGAGAAGAAATCTGTTACTTGACATTTTGGTTTAGTTGAACAATATTTGGCCTATATTGCATTGGTTTCAAAAATATGTTCTTATTAAATAACCATATTAATTTTTATAATAACATATTTTATCATATTTTAAAATCTTATAACCCATTTCTGAATAGTATTTCTTTATTTCCATTGTTTTGGGTGTAAGGTGCTTCATTTTCTCATGCATGTTTTGTAGAGAAATGTTTTAATTATTGTGCATTGGATATAAAAAATCATTTAAATAAATATATTATTGTTATAAATATTATATTTATTAATTGGATACATTTTTAAAACCATTATAAAATTTTTTATATTTAAAATGAATTACATCGCTTCGTAGAGACAGTAAGTTGTATGTGCGCAGGAGAGGGGATATCATTCTTTGGATGGGATGAGGGGTATGTATGTGGATGATATATTAATTTTTCCAGATAAATTTAATGTTTTATATATCATATATATTCATTATTTCGATCAATATGTCTATCCATGGGAGTTTGAGATGGAAATCA
The DNA here is from genome assembly GCA_963277665.1 of Viscum album. Taxonomy (NCBI): domain Eukaryota; kingdom Viridiplantae; phylum Streptophyta; class Magnoliopsida; order Santalales; family Viscaceae; genus Viscum; species Viscum album. The sequence continues at coordinate 921,279,649 of OY728126.1, read as the reverse complement.
AATTATATTTGTTTACGAAGATGTATTCTACCTGACACATGAGTTATAACATTGTTTCTAATTTTAGGGAGGTGAATATAGATATATGTTTTTAAATTAATATAAAAAATTTTCATTATATCTTAGATACTGTTGTTACTATATATGAATTGTGAATACATAATTTAAGGATAAAAAATAAGAAATAAAAAAGAAGGAACTCAGAAAATACAATTACCTTCTCTTTAAAGTTCATCCTTGGATATATTATTAAGAAACCATGGGATGATATTTTTGTAATAAGAGTAGAACTATAATGTGTATAAGGGTTATTACAAAATATTCTTATAGGGTTTTGGAGCCAATAAATTTTATAACTGTGAATATGTGAGCAGAGGGAGATCCCTTCTATAATTGAGGAGTGAAATTTTTGAAAATTCCCAAACCATTCAATAATGGGAATTCACTCTCACCCCATGTTATTAAAAATTTGATAAATATTGGATTTTATTGATTATATGGTTGATCCAGAACTAAAAAATAAGTAAAAATGCTTTATTCCCTTATCCTATATGTTTACCTAATATTACATCTTTATTTTTCGCCATGGTAATTATTATTTTATTCTAGGTAATTTATGAGTTAACCAAAAAATAAAATTATACATATCAGATATTTATATCCAATTTATTACTAATATTTATTCAAATTTACCTATTAAAAGTTAAATTTGTGTGGAACATTAATTTTAACCCTAACACTTGTAACACACAAAATCCTTCTTTATCATTATTCACAGTAAATATATTTTATTATCTATACTATATTTTATAAAATTTATTATGTTGAAATTAATAAATAAAGTTAATTATTTTGAATCAAATATAGAATCCATTTTATGAATGTTAATACACATAAGTGGAAGAATTTTATTTAAAAATAAACCTACAAATCGTTTTGAGAATATATTTTTCAATAAAATTATTTCCCAGAATAAGAGGATATTTCATTAAATATATAACTATTAATAATAATTATATAGATTTAAATTCATATATTATTATATATAATCAATATATTTCAACTAAATTTGTCTTTATTATTAGAAATTATAATTAAATATAATGAAGTAACAATTTTTACATAAAAATTGTTTTAAAAATAGGTGTTTTATGCCAAGAAATAGACATATACCAACATTGGACTTAAAGATGATTCTATTATAATTAATTATATTAATTATAACTAAATAATACATATGATAAATTAAAATATAATTCAAATCATAATTATATTAAGCTCACCCTCATAGCCTGGAGAAATTGTCTTCTTTATTACATATTGATAAGATACAAGGAATCACATCCCGAATGACTAAATTGATTGATAAGCATTGTAAGGTATATACATACTTGAGAAATATTTTACATTTTAAAAATGTTTATTAAAAATTAAATATTTTTCAATCATAACATTATTCTCTATAACATATCCTTTTATATCAATCATATGATACTTTATAGAATCTTGGGGAAAGGAAACAAAGTAATAGTGAGTCAAATGCCCATTAATGTTTAAGTATAATGGTATATAAAGTAAATAAATAAATAATTGTCAATATGGTTTGGGTAAATTACAGAACACACATTCCACTTAAATAATTTTTCGATAATTATAATATAAATAATACTAAAAATGGAATGATAAATAACTATGAACATATCATATTTAACCAAGAAAATTTATATCCTAATTAGATATCAATTCATCGATATCGCATGGTAAACAACAAAAACCCATTCAATTTAATCAATAATTAGATAATTAAAGCCATCATTAGATAATATCACTGAGAAAATATCATGCATAAAAATAAAATTTTAAATTAAAGAAGTGCTTAATTATTGTATTTCATGACTCTTGCACAAAATACCTCTACCATCATGAACATTCAGATGAAAATTTAAACTATAGGTAAAAATATATTTTATTGAATATTATAGATTTGTCTCATGAGACACAAAGATACTTCTAGGGGATACATACCCCCAGTCCTAACTCATCACTAGAGGTATAAATAAGTTCCCAAATATAAAATAATTAGTCTAATGATACAATAAATATTCATTTTGAATAAATATCTATATCAAATCAATAATAAAATTTGCCAATACTTCCCAGAATAAAAAATTAAATTTCAATTTAGAACCCCATATCTATATAAGATTTATGTTTTAGAAAATATAAATATCCATGAAAGATAATATGAATATTTAGTGTAAATTTAATGTCTAATGACCACAATAAAGTGAATAATTCAATGTTGAGTTAATGACTATAAAAATTAAAAAAGAATGTGAGTGTCAATATTATCCTTGGTAAATATAATCATAAACTATTTAGGGGGAGAATATATATGGTATCAATACAATATGTCCTAAGTGAAGTATTTCTAAAACAAAGAGTTCATGTTTTCGATGAATATGAATAAAATAAAAAGAATATTTCATAATATTATTGATGAAAAAAACCTTTCATTTTGAAAATATTTTTCTAAAACACAATAAATTCGGAAAATTCAATTATTTGAAAATAAAAACTAAAAAATAAGAATTTATATAATAATAAGAATACTATTTTATTCAAATATATCATTTTAAACATGAAAATGAAGCTTTAAATAAAGTATGTTCATGTTGAAATGTAATTATATACATGCCGTACAAGTTATAAGAACTTTTATTATTTCACAACAAAATGTTTATAAATGTTCATTGTTGGAAAAAATGAGATTAATTTAATTTTCATTAAAAAATAAAAAATGGTTAATTTTTTGTATATATAATTTTCAAAGGATAAAATTTATTGATCACATTTTAAGATAACATATTTTTGAAGAAAAACTGATTTCCTACTTATGAGATAAATAAAGTCATATTTTTTTTATAAAATATCATTTTTATTTTAGGCACCTAATAGTGGAAAAAGAGACATTTGAATTCTAAAAGTTCATAAATGACTATAGTTGAATAAAATTAAAAGTTCCATTAAAAAATAATCATATTGTTTTCTTCAATGGGAACTCAGGTATAAACAATACTGATTAAAATGAGATTGGGAAATAAACCATTATAAAGATCATAACATTAAAGCGATATTTAACAAATTAATAAATTATGTGTATAACATTTTTGTCCAAATTAGACAATTAAAAAAGTTTATTATTCAAAATTAATTACATACATATTCATATAATATCAATGTCAACTAATTAACAATATTATCCAATGAAATGAAATTGAGTTGTGAAATTCTTTAACAGTTCGTAAATTTTTTGTCAAAACCCCTTGTTTGAAATATTTGTCATTGAAACCTAAAATAAATTGAATTTTTAATTAATCATGATATTAAATGCCAATGGGGCAATATTCCCACCAAATAAAATAAATTTAGTTCGTAATAATTGATTATTCCCCAATGAATTGAAATTGAAATGATGTCTCTTAACCCATGATTATATTCATTTGAATAAGATTTAAAATACATTATAGCGGGTTTAAATGTGAAATTAGTTTATACCTATACCATATTAATTTTTATAATATCTTATATGATCCTTCTATAACAAATTATCACTCAATATTTAATTATAATTTATTATTTTCATGGTTTCTGTTATTAATTGCCATGTTTCTCATGATTGTTTTGTCATAAAAGATTTGGTTTTTTCATATTTTATATAGTTACATAATCTCTAGAATAATTATGATTCCATTTTTTATAATTATTATTCAAATTATATTTTTAATACTAATCAAAAAATAAGGTTTTTCTGAATTGAAGCACATTACAACCATGGACAAGATATGTCATACTTACGCTTGAGTAAAATTTTTATTTTTAATGATAATTATGGAAGGGAGGGAAGTAATATATTAACATTATATAATTATTATAATATCATATATACCATATTATTTCATCAAATATTCTTATATATACAAACCATCTATTTTTAGTTTTGATTAAATGTTATTCACATCGTTTCGTGAAGGTGGAAGTCCACCCATACAAGAATGACGTTATTATATTTTCTTGAGTTAGAAGGTATGAAATTAATTGATATATAATATATTTTTTGAATGATAAATATTTTATGAATATTATATTTTTATCATTTCTATTACATATAACAATTTACATTATTCTTATTACATTCCATGAAAACCATTAGAAAAAAAATCACATTGCTTTATGAGGAGGTAGTCCGCTGTAGACATAGGTGAAATTATGATATATCCTAAAAAATGGAAAGTAAAAAACGAAATATATGATATATTGAATAAATATGTATAAATATTTTATAAATATAATACATATAAATTATATCCATCAACATACACAACCATGAGAGTTAGTAATGGAAAATTGAGGGACATCGATTCATGTGGCGGTAGTTTACCCCATAGTCAAATGATGATTTCATAACCCATTGGATGAATGTAGAAATAGTTTGAGGTGATTCCATTAATATTAAAAAATAAAAGTATATGTATGATACTGGGGATATTATATAATAATGGTTCAATTTTAAATAAAGGAGGTGGAAGAAGAAATAAAATAAAAAATGCTCGGTGAATAATGTTACCCATTCTTTAGGAATCCTCATTTTTTTAACAAAATCTTTACAAATTTGCCTTTTTGAAAAATAGGATTATAGGATTAAATTATGGAATTTTGGATGTTATTTGGCCTAATTATGGTAATAAAAATGGCTAGAGAAGTATAAACATGTGAGGGGAGTAGGTACACTTTTATAAATAAGGAGTAGCAGCATTCTTGAAAATACCTAAAAGTACACCATAACGGGATGTCACTACTACCCAATGTCCCTCCAAAATTGATCAAAAATGGATTTTTGGGATCATATAGTATAGAAAACACATAAAAAATAATAAAATATGCACATTTATCAGGTTATTATTTTTTAATTATGTTTACTCAAGTTTACCCATTTTGTTTTTAACCACGGTCACTAATATCATTTTATTGTCCAAGGTAATATATACTTCAAGAAATAAATTAATATGTTTTTTATTAAATGGATTACAGTTAATTATTAAAATATTGATTATCCATTTTATTAAATAACAAACTTATTTGTGTGGAAACATAATTTTAACAGAACCACACTTAACACACATAATCCTATTTTTACCATAAACAAGACGATCAAATTTTACTATTTTCACTAATAATTATGGAAATAAATTATGTTGGATTTAATATATAATATAAATTATTCTAATTATATGTATGGAATTTTTTTTCCTAATTAAATATACATATTTGGGAAATTATATTTTAAAATTAATCCTTCAGATTTGATGAAGAAGTTTGTTTTCAAAGAGAAAATATTCTAGTGTGTATAACGATTTTATATAAAAATTAAATATGAAAATGATTCGAATGACTAAAATATGATATAATTATATATACTTGTAATTATTTTAATTTAAAACGAATTAAAAATATAATTTATCAATATAAATAATTAAATTGAAATGGTAGTTTCAATTAAAATAGTCTTTTTTCAAATATTTATCAAAAAAATAAAACATTTGAAATAATTTGAAAAAAATCACTATAAAATAAATAATATATAATAATTTTAAAAATTTGGTCATTATATAAAATATATTTTAGAAAATTTTGGAAGAATTAGTTTTATATTATTTTTGTAAATCCGGGCTGGGATAAATTTCTGTGGTTATTATAGCAGCACAGTAGAAGTGTTGTAGCTAGTACTATAATAGTATTGGTGTATTGGTGTAATTCTAATGGTTGTAGAACTATAGTTGAGAAAGAACTTTAGCAGGACCTGCAGCGGTCACGGTACTATAGTAGGTACTGTAGAAGCCCGAGTATTATTGTAGTACTATTCATCGAAGGGCCATGTGGGAAAAAATGGGCTTTTAGGCCTTCAATTCAAAAAACTCGGTCTTCAGACTTCAGGAAATGTAATGGGTCTCCCTCTACCTAGTTTGAATGAGGTCTTTGCTCTAAATAATAAATGAGGCTTCATCAACAACCTTTTCAAAAAAATTACTAATAAACCTGTTTACAATAAATATTTTCATATGCTAGTTAATTCTATTCATACACTCCATTACAATAATTAGGAATAACTATCACACTGAATATTAATATTAATAATATATTGTTTGATAAAAATATGTTTAGCATGTAACACATCCAATCAAAGAAACCCATTCTTGTTTGAAACAAAAGATAAAATATCTATAACATATAATGAAATATGTTTAAGAGATTTAATTTAATTACAAAAATATATCAATAATTATCACATTTTTATATTGGATTCTACACTTGGATTTTCATGTCATAAATATTATAGAAAACATTGTTATTGTTTTATAATTTTTTGGTGTTTTATTCTCCACAGATAAAAAATATTCATTCTTGATATTTAAAAAAATAATATAAATAAATTCTAGTAAATTTGAAAATGATTTATTTAATAAACTTGCATCATAAAAATGGTCATTATAACATCATAATGACAAGGGAGAAAAGGGACATACCATGGTCATATAGAATAATACATTCTAGGTTTCTATGAAACAAAATATATGTGGGAAGTGACAACTGGGATATAAAAGAGAAAACATACAAAAAATACCAATTGAGGGTGATAGAGAACATGGTTATAGATAATTTAATGTCCATAATATAGAAAAAATTTAGGAAGAATTTAAATACAATAAAAAACTCATGGAATGAAATGGTTTTTGATATCATAAAAAATTGTGATAATAAGAAATCATTTCCATTTCAAGATCCTATTCCAATAGTTGATATATTATTTAACTATCTAAAAATTTAAATAAATATACATTCATGATATATTTTTATTTTATTGGAAATCATTCATCCTTTCATTGTACATTGAACAATTTCAAATTAATTTCCAAATCCATGACAAGAAAATTTTAAAATGGATTATTATATATAATGCACCATTATTTACTATTAATGTAATTTATGATCCATTAAAGAAGGATATTTCTTTCATTTGATCATCAATTATTTGTTACATCAAATTTTTTAGTACATGTTATCCAATACGAATATATCTATACATGGTTATATTATACATTAATATCTAAAATATTTTCCAAATATAAACTCAAACAATTTCATTAATGGTCAAACCGATAATCCTTCCAAATGACAATGATCCAAAAGATTAGAAATGTGGTCACGAAATTTCATAAAAGATACTATTATTAATCCCCAAAACCACAAAATGTTTCTATTAATTTTCTCATACCAAACCTGTGAATGCCTTCATAATGTTTTTTCAGAAATCTGGGTAATTAAAAAAATTACAATAAGACCGTATGAAGAACAAAAATTATTCAAAAATTAAAATCATAATTTTTCAAATATATTCCATATATCCAATCATCTAGTAAAATTATTAAAAGATAAAAAAATATCAAATGACTTATCATGTTTATGTTCACCAATACCATCTCATAAACATATCATTATCTTTATTACCTCAAAATAGAGACAATATTATGTGTTATCTTACCCTAATTATGTGCTTTCTCAGAATATGAACTTTCTACCAAATAAATTTTCTCTTACCATTCAGAATATTCATTCAAATCCTTAATGAAATAACATAGTATATACTCTTTATATATTTCATTATTCTTATAATGATATTTTTATTGGTTTTAATACTCAAATAACATAATTATTGAATGAAAATATAAGGAAACTAATCATTCCCCTTCATCAGTAGTTATATCATATGCTTGACCATGATACATGAGCTTTTTTTTAGGAATATTTCATGTCGTATGATACAATGATTTGCGTAGTGACAGAAATCCTTACACATGAATCATTATACTTTGGAACATTTTTACCTTAAAATCATAAACATGGTTTCCATTATCTTTAATCTTCTAGAAAACTCACATCCCCCTTATCGAAGTGCCAATGTGTATATTTCTACAACTATCATGTGTGGGAAAATTTCTTTTTTCGGTATTCCCTTTATTTTTATTTTTCGTTATGATCCTTTTATTCTCTTGGTTCCCATCAAGTAAATAATACATGGAAAATTGTTTCACTAGCTTTTTATCACATGATATTCTGTTATGATATAATTATAATGTCCAGTAGACTAGTTCCCTTCAAAATATTGGATTGAGACCATAAAAGAAGTGATCAATTATAATATTTTTATTATGGTAATTCATGTGGTTCCAATTTCATCTTCTCGGTTCCATTTCATGATGATGGAATATGCAGGATTATATTATATCAATATGAAACGTAATTTCTAATTCCATAATATGGGAAATAATTAAAGTAAGAAAAAAATTTATGTATGGATAATATCATAATCCTAAAAATTATTTCCTTAGGAATATATATATTTTTAAATTCATCACAATGGGTTTCATAGAAATTTTAAATTATCTTAAGGAAATATGCCTTGAGTGTCAATCAAGGTACATCATAAGGCATCTTGTCATGTACCAATGAGATCTGGTCCAGCCAATTGTTCATCATTTAGATTTATTACACATAGGTTCATCTAAACTAGAACCACTTACAATTTTAGTATCTAAATAGGGATGATTTTTAATGAAAATCATATAATATCTACCATACTAATACATTAGGAAGTTTTCATTATTTAATATAAATTTCTAACATAGAATTTTGATCCCAAATCTATTTTTCCAAAATAGTTTCCAAGGAGTCCATATTAACTTCCCCAAAAAAATTGTAACAAATCTAATACTAGTATCTTAGTGATATTTATTATTATATTATCCAAGGATACAGGAAATAACATATTAAAGGATTTAATAGTTCAGTGGTCTTGGTAAACAATATTCATAGATGATTCTATTGTAATATTTTGGAACAAAATTGACAACAATTTTTTTAGAATAACATTATTCCCCAAATAATTTACCTTCACATAAATCATAGAAGACTTTATTAAATCCAAGTGAATGTAAAAAAATATGGGTGAACTCAAATAATCAGTAATGGTTAGGTAAATTATAATCTATCATGAATCAATTAAATCATAAATAATATTTCATGGTAAAAAATAAAAAAAAAATCATTTAATATAAAATTAATGTTATTAACTAATAGATAATATAATTATCAAAAAATAATACTGACTAATAACAACTAAAATGAATGAAATTATTAATTATTTATATTCATGTCTCGGGTGGGTTAAACCTCTACCCTCAAGACCTTTCACAAGATTATTTATGTATTGGTAAACACTGTTCTGTAAAATATTTCTAATTTGTCTCATGATACATACAAATTAATTACGAGGCTATATAATACTAATACCCACCCATCATTGGTGGTCCAAATCATTCATCATATATGAAATAATTTCTTTATTTTTTTAATATGTATTCAATTTCTACAAATAACCATTTTGAGAAAAGAATATGGATTTATCAATATTTCTCTACACATATAAAAAATATAAAGCTCGGAAATCATATTTAGAACTAAAATATAGTATAGGAAATAAATATATATATGATAAATAGTATGGATATTTAGGGTTAATGATTTGTGTAATGATCATAGAAAATTAAATTATTCAATAGTGAGCTAATGAATACACAAATGATGCATGGATGTTAATGTAAATACAAACCTTGGAAAAATAATCATAATCTATCCTAGGTAATAATATTAATGGCATAAATACAACATATCCCAAGTATAATATAAGAAAATGAAAGAGTTTTTTTTAAAAAAATGATATTCGATAGATATATGTTTAAAATTATACTTTAAGAAATTATCTTTTTCATTTAGAAAATCACTTTTTCAGAAAAAATATTTTGGGAAATTATTTTATTTGAAAATAACATTAAAAAATTATAATATACAAATTAATTAAAAAAAATTATTTAAAAATATCCTTTTGAAATTTAAAATGAAGCTTCATGTAAATTATGATCATGGTGGTGGGTAATTCTATACATATTTTATAAGTTAAATGAACATTCATTTTGAAATATATAATCTTAAGTAAGGTGAATTTTTTGAAAAAAATGTCCCTCTCAAAAAAATTTATAAAAATAAAAAATTAGAAAAAAATTATTTAATAAACCTTTTTTAAGAGGTTGAAAAATATTAGGAATAAATTTCTAGAAAATATGGGTTTTTAAGAAAACCGATTTATGACTAATGATAGAAATAGATTATGATTTTCTTTAAAACATTTTTTTGATTATAATAAAAACCAAATAGTATAAATAAAGTGAAATTACTAGAAATATATAATTAATGAACAAAAGAGAATAAAATTTAGTGGTTTATAAAATAATGATCAAATGATTTAATTAAATGGAAATTCAATAATAAACAGTCCTGGTCGAAGTCATATTGTGAAACAAACCCTTAAAAATATCATAACATTAATGTGAGTTTTGAAAAAATTATATTTTTTTATACAATATAAATCATAAATAAAAAATAAAAAATATATTAATCGATAGTGAAAATTCATTAAAATCATAATATTATAATATCAATTAGAATGAAGAAGTAATATAGCCCTCTAAAATGAAATTGTGTTTTGAAATTGTTTACCACATTGTGACTTTCAATTCAAAACCTACCGAGATGAAATATTTCATAATGAAACTTAAAATAATATGAATTATTAATGAATAGTTATGTTACATTTCTATGGGGTATTATGTAATCAATTTATATGAAATTAGGATCCCAATAATAAAATATGCCTCAATGAAGGGAATCTAAGACAAACACACTTACCGGAAAATTATGTTCGATTGAACATGATTTAACCTCTGTTATAGTGGTTCTAAACACAATATTAACGTAACAACCATAGATTTTATGAGATATATATTTTTTTTCACATATTCTGTTGTATGCTACACCTATTTAACCTTGCGCTATATGCAACAACATATTAGCTTGCAGTATACGCAACACTATTCTTGGATCATGTTACACACAGTTTCAAGTTCGTTTGATAGTACTTATTATACACAACATTGAGTGTTTATATATATATATATATATATTAAATGTATAAATGAAATATTTTTGTATTTATTCATACAAAACAATAAAGGACTCTTGCACAATACGTAACCCTAACTTGGATTGCATTACACGCAATCACCACCTTCCTCGACAGCGTGTGTTGTACGCAATACCAGGTTTCACCAAACAACGATATATGGTTATAATATTATTATGAAGTATACGTTATCAATATTATAAACTAAATTTTTAATTTAATAACATTATTATTCATATTACAAATTTTCTAGAACATGTTATGAGAACAAACTAAAATTTTCGGGTAAAATAAATATTTTTAAAAAAATGTAGTTTTGTCGCCTTTTGATAGCGTATCCACTTTAAATATATTTTTTTACATGTTTATAAGTTCAATATGACAAAATAAAATTTTTATTTGGAATCAGGAAATAAAAATTTACTTTGGATAAATTTTTCATATTATTCTGATAACATTCATATTTTAATGAATATTTAAAACACAGTATATTTTACTCAAAAACAACTTTTTTCATCGCAATAATTTATATTGATAGATTACAATTACAATTGTTTTTAATGGGTAATTATACTATATTTTTATTATTTAATCTAATGTTGGTCATTATTATTAATTTGACTTTGAAATTGGACATAATGAAGTGTCGATCTTTGGATAGTTATTGTTTTTAAAAACACGCAATTTGTTTTGATAACTGAAATAAATATTAAAATTAATTAATTACACTTCTATGTTTTGAATTTGAAAAAATAGACATCATTTTTTAATTTGGAATATCAAATATAGCTTAGGCTTAATTTTTGATTTTTTTATGAAAAACATCAATTATTGATGAATAGTGAAACCACTTAGTGGTAGTTTAAAAAAACTGACTCTTTCATTTAAATAAAATTTTACCACTTCTGTGAATTTAATTTAAAAAATCCGACATACATGGTTGTTATCAAGAATTAAAATGTGGTTAAATAAGATGAAAATAATTTTTGGTGAATAGAAACTTTTGATGTTTATTTATGGCAGTTAAAGGTAAATAGGGTAATTCTAGGTTAAATTGATATTATAATAATTCAAAATTACCCAAAAACATGTCCTAACCTTATTGGATGAGTATTGGACGACCATGGGAATCCTTGGGTCGATTTTGGGACCCCATTGAGCCACATGTTATTGATAATGACAATTTTGATTAATTGATTTAATGTAAAGACAAAATTGACACTAACAAAAATATTTAGGTAATTAATTTTTATATGGGGTTATATAAATTATCTATTCAACTACAAAAATTAATTGGAAATATAAAAATATTTCCTACATGATGATATTTTTTTATAATTTTTAGACGTCAAATTAATTAAATTATTTATGACATAAAAATGATGCAGTATTTACCTCATTAATAAATGATTTAAATAAATAAGATTATAATGATTAAAATATTTTCCAAAACATGTCCAATTCTAATTGGACGATTTTATTTCTACCATGAGTCATATTATATTCATATTTATTTATTTTTGTACCTTTTGAAACCGATGAAAAGTTTATAATAAAATAATATTTTCACAATTTCCAAAAGAGCCCCTCCTCCCCCTTATAAAAGGTGTCCATTTATATACAATTCCTCACACATCTCAAGCCATTTTTATTGTCCAAACTCTAACCAATTCAGATCCCTACATCCCTATACTGCCCCTAGAAGCCTTACATTAGTCATAAGACACTTCAAGAAGTCCTTTTTGTTCAAACCAAAGGATGTTACCCAAATTTAAGGTAACAATTTCTCTTAAATTGTTTTCTTTTATTGCACTTATACAACCCATAAACTATTATTAATACATTATTTTGTAACCAAACCAGTATCCTCAATATACTAGGATGTTTTAATGATATGGATTAGAACTAAAATTACACACACCCCCATCTAATCGATGAAGAACATAATGTTTCTGTGGATGTCAAACTAACGCCTCACGAAACAATGATTGTTCGATTTTCTCCTACCGCCTCTCATGGTGGCCATTATGATGGAACTGTATTTATATATGATATATATTATGTTTAATATTTCCTTATTCTTCTTTAATTCCAAATTATATCAATAAATTATGGTTTCCATAGTGGGTAAATTCGATGATCTCATTTGTGGATGTGCGGACTACCTCCCCCTCAACGTGATGTGATTTGTTGATTCCTTATGTGTGATGTATAAAGGATGGATTTAATGATATTATATATGATATTATACTAGAATTATAATATTACAATTTATCATTATGTTTTAATTCAATTAATATATGAAATATAAATGAAAGTAGCGTTCATGCGTACGTACGCCTTACCGTCTCAATGAACGGAGCATTTCATTTCTTACCTTCATATGTTATGTACTATTATAAATACATGTTTATGATGGATATATATGATATATATGATATATAAATCATTATTATTATTCTGTATATAATGAACCTTTGTCCACATGAACAACATGTAATTACAAGATGTCCATTTTTGACTCAAGTACCAAATATCGACAAAATGAACGTTATTAACTTAAATGGTTGCATAATGTTTATAACGTTGTAATAACTGATATAAAAGGAATAATAAACATGAAAAAGGTTCTTAATAAATTATAAATTAACTTTGGTTTATTATTCAGGATATTAAAGAATGATTGAGTTAAGTCGGACACGAGGTTAGGGTACTTCTAAACCCAATTTACGTTCTTTGGGTTGATCTTCTCTTTTTGGGTTATGTCATTCTTTGATTATGTGAGAAATGAATTTTTATATATTATCATGTATTTATACTTTCTTTACATGACTTTATAGTGAATACACATAAGTGATCTATTTTTTTTAGAAAAATATCTTTCTAAGGGATAACTTTTCCAATCTCGTTTTTATCGCAGATTGTTTAATCGTAACTATTTGGGGTTATTGTTATCCTCCATTCTGATGTTTTATAAAAAAATTCAGGTATTTTTAAAGTCATTTTTACCTATTTTTGAAATTTACCACATGTTATGAAAAGAATCATACTTTTGTTTACCACATGAGGAACTTTTTGACTTTTCTGACAAAAGTACAATAAGAATGTTATTTTTTAATTATACGGCAGGAATGGATTTCTATGGTTTTATAACGCCTTATTTTCATGAAGATTACTCGAAAATATTTCATGACTATTTTCACCCAAACTCTTTTATTTTAAAATTACATGGCATTTTTTGAAAAGAAAATGATTTTGAAGAAGAAAGGATATTTTCCTCAAGAAATCATTTCAAGTGTTTTATCAAAAACATTTTCCATCTAAGATGACATTATTTCATATGTGTATGAATCAAATATAATGTCTCTATGATTTACATGGTTTCACTATTCTTATGATGAAATGATATTCATTTCTTTTATATAGATTATGATATAATGAGATTATGTTTATGAAACCCATTTTATGCTTTGGGTTATTATGAATGATGTATGTTTATTTTGTGGCACACAAACGAATGATTTCATTATGAGATGGGTGGGATATATATCTCCATCAATTGCATTGGGTATTGATTTATATCTCATGAGGTAGACATGGCTGGAACGTAATGTTAATCTGGTTCAGTGATATTGGACTGGAACGAGGAGTGAACTCGATTTAGAAAGGGACTTTGTCCACTAAGATGGTCTTGGAAGCAATTCCTTGGCTACTATGGAAATCATATCATGTGCATAATGGTTCTAGACATTTACATGTTCTATTCCCAAGATATTTTATCAGGATTAATGTTTCTTTATGATCTATTCCTTAGGTACTGCCATGTGTTATGTCTTTAATCAATGTTTTGATGTTTAGATTTTATGTTCATGTTTTGGCATTCAAATGTTTATGGATTGTTTTATGTTATCAATGTTTACCCTTACTGAGCATTTGAGCTCACCCTTTTTTTGTTTTCATTTCAAAAGGATATAAAGAAAGGTTTTAGGTAAGAAAACAAAATGGAATGATCTTTATTGGAGATGTTGAATATATTTCACCATGATTAGAAGATTTTTTTTCTAAGTTCCCAAAGACACTAAACTATTACGGTCCTTATGTGTTTGTTTTTGTTATGCATTAAGTATTCCGAAAAAGTAATGCAATGTCTATTTACATCAGGTTTTGGGGTCTCTACAGTTGGTATTAGAGAAAAGGTTTAGTTAACCTTTGACATCTAGGATCCAAAAACACTAGTGAGATCCCTAGATATATTTCTATGGTATGTCTAGCGATGTCACTAAGGTTGAGTATAAGTATAAGTAATAGTCATAGAATTACGGTAACAATCTTAGAAATAACCCAAAGATGTTATATATTAAAGGTACTACCCCTTTATTATGTTGTTTCCCTAGCATGAATTTTGCATCTCACACTATTATTTTTAGGTTTTAGATGATGGTTGGAACCCAAATGAACCGTGTTGATCAATGTAATGGAAAATTAAATGATTGGCCTCCTGGAAAACTAATGTTATGGGAGATGGAGTGAAAAATATTATTGCAATACTTACACAATCTATGAATCATTCTGGACTTCCAAATGAGCAGGGAAGGGAACAATATTCTATTTAGTCCTTCATGTGGCACCATCCACATTTTTTCAGTGGGTCTTCTGATCCACTTGTTGCTGAACAATGGATCAGAACCATTGAAAAGATATTTTCCATTCTTCGCTGTTCGGAACATGAAAAATTCTTTCTGGCTCTTTACCATTTAGAAGGTGAAGCAGATCCATGGTGGTCTCTAATTAAGAATTCGAGGCCCTGAGATTAAATTGAATCCATGGAAAGGGATAAGTTCAAGACCTTATTTTTCAATAATTAATTCCCTGGTATTCTTCGAACAAAGATGGAAAAGGACTTAATTGAGCTTAACAAAATGGATGATGAATCCGTTGGTATATACGAAGTAAATTTTACAAGGCTTGAAAGGTATGCATCTGTCATTATCATCCAACCTTAATGTAAAGTTGATCAATTATTTAGTGGCTTAAAACCATGTCTTTGAAGGGAATTAGCTATAAGAGACTTTAGTAGCTATAATGAAATTTTGAATTATGATATCAACGTATAAATTGAAGTTGGTGTTACATATCCATCTCATGGTTTTCACAAGAAATGAAATATGGAGTTCAAGGCGAAATCTTAGAATAATGGGGAAAATAAGATGAATGTTTATTTATTCTCAAAGTGTGGAAAGAAGCATGGTGGAGATTGTATTAAAGGGACTTCAAATTATTTTAAATGTCGAAAAAGGTCATCGAGTAGCTGAGTGTCGAAATAATGGAAAAAGGGTTTATAATGTCGTGAATAAAGAAAAGACTACAGAGACCGCACCACCAACACTTCAATTCTTCAAGTGAAAGGAAATGGGGCAATATGCTAATCAATGCCCTAATCCAAGGGTTAATGATGATCAACGTGAACATCCTATTAAGGCAAAGGATAAAGGGATGTCACATGCGATCACTGTTTGTGATGTTGTGTCATGATTAAGTGTTTATGTAATGGGATTTCAAAATAGTATCATGGAATCTCATTTATGGTATCATGGAATTTTGGAATATCTATGTATTTTTTTGCAAGAATTATATGGTACTGAAAACCATGAAAAATGATCAAAATATTTTTTGAAAGAATATGATATGTGCATAATGAAGGGATAGGGAGAAAATAATATGTTTGATAGTATTAATGAGCTCATGACTGATATAAAGACAATGTGATATCATGGTTTGAGTATATAAAAATTTTCGGATTTTGGTATGTGGAAAGAGTTAACTTTTTACAGCATTCATGTTTTCACTAAGGTTTAATGGGTATTCATTTTTCAATAGAATACATGTTTAAGGTATTCAAATGTTTGGAATGTGACCAAAAAGATATATCTTGTGATATATGAGCGATAAATGATGGTATTCCCATGCATGTTATGTGACCTTTCCAGTAATCATTTTCATTATACTATGAGATTGGACAGATGTATTTTGGATAAGTCTATAGATTGGAATGGATTATGTCAGACATTAGATAGTATTTTTTAAGGCTATAATTTTTTTTTGATATTATTGATGGGATGTTATAATAATATATTTTTAGAAAAAGGACATCTTGTAGGACAGGAAACAACTCGTCGCGTCGGACAAGGCTGGTGGAATCAAACCCCCAACTGAAGTGTGACATGCCTTTATTTCCTACCATTAGCCTACATGAAGACCCTGTATAGTAGAAACTAGTTTTATTTAAAGTGGTATGATAAATGAAGTATAATTCCATTTTTCGAATCATATAAAATTTACCTCAGCAAAGATGTACTTATGTATATTTGATAACTTTTGCTATCCTTTTGTTTGAGACAGATGGAATGACCCATCGTTCTCTCACATGATCTGCTAAATCTTCGCGAAATACAAATTAAACTTCAGTTCTTTAAGATAGGAAGTGGAAATTGTTCGAGGCACGAGTAATGTTGAGATTGTACCAAAATCATGTAAGTATTTCTTCTAATTCAAAATTTTCAACTTTAGGGAAATGATATTGAAAACAAAAAAAATTTTCCTAGTGCTCTCATATCTGATGAATCAGATGATACCTTAGATCATCACAAATTTATGACTTTGTGATTATTTGATTTTTCACAGCCATGTTCTCTGCAACTCTCCATCAGAACATGATGGTAAGATTTCTCTTCCATATCTATATTTTCACCAATGTTGTCTTATATGGAAACCCAGTGTTGAGTTAATTTGGGTGATTGTTATGATTCTAACTTCACTTTTTAAAATGAAGTTTTAGTATTCCTTTTTACGATATGGGTTTCTATAAAAGAAACTATCAAGTAATTAACCATTTATAACCCTGACGAGTTTCGAGGGAGAAATTCATTTTAATGGAGTAGAATGTAACACCCCGAGATTTTTTGAGATATATTATTTTTTTCATTTCATCTGTTTTATGCTACACCAATATTACATTGCGCTATACGCAACACCATATTAGCTTGCAGTATACGCAACACTATTCTTGGATCATGTTACACAAAATTTTATGTTTGTTTGACAGTATTTATTCTACGCAACATTGAGTGTATATATATATATGTATATATTCAATGTATAAATGAAATATGGTTGGATTCTCTTATAAAAAACAACTAAGGAGTCTTGAAGAACATGAAACCCTGACTTGGCTTGCATTACACGAAATCACGACCTTCCTCCATAGCGTGTGTTGTACACAATACCAGGTTTTTCACTAAACAATGATATATGGATATAATATTATTTTTAACTAGCTTTTATGAATATTATCAACTAAATTTCGAATTTGATAACATTATTACTCATCATACACATTTTCTAGAATATGGTATGATAACAAACAAAATTTTTCAGGTAAAATTAGTATTTTACAAAAAATGATGTTTTTCCGCCTTTCGATGGCACAACTAATTTAAATCTAGTTTTGACATGTTTATAATATCAATTTGACAAAATAAAATTCCCATTTGGAATCAGGATATAAAAATTTACTTTGGATAAATTTTTCATATTATTCTGATAAATTTCACATTTTAATGAATAGTAAAAACACGCTATATTTTATTTAAAAACAACTTTTTTCATCACAATAATTTATATGGTTAGATTATCTTTTTTATTGGTTTTAAAGTATAATTAGAATATATTTTTACCATTTAATACAATGTCGGTCGTTGGAATTAATTTCATTTCGAAATTGGACATAAACATGTGTCGATATTTTGATAGTTATTGTTTCTTAAAAAGACACTATTTGTTTTCATGACGGGAATTAATTTTAAAATTAATTAATGCCACTTATATATTTTGAATTTGGAAAAATAGACATAATTTTTTGTATTCGGAATACCAAATATAGATTAGTCTGAATTTTTTTTATTTTTCTGAAAAATTTCAATGTTTGATGAATAGTGAAACCACTTAGTGGTAGTTAAAAAAATGACTCTTTCATTTAAATGAAATTTTACAACTTCTGTGAATTTATTTTCAAAAATCAGACATACATTGTTGTTATATATAATTAAAATTTCATTCAATAAGATGAAAATAATTTTTGGTGAATAGTAACATTGGTCTTTTATTTATCCGCAGTTAAAGATAAAGATGGTAATTCAAGGTTAAAAGGATATTATAATAATTCAAAATTACCTTAACACTTGTCCTAACATTATTTTATGATTAGTGGCCGGACATGGGCATCCTTGGGTTGATTTGGGGATCCCATTGTGCCACTTGTTAGTGATAATGAAAATTTGGATTAATTAATTTAATGTAAAGATAAAATTGACATTATCAAAAATATTTTAGCAATTAATTTTTATAAGGGGTTATATAAATAATAATTTCAACTATAAATATTCATTGGAATGATAAAATAATTTCCTACATTATGGTATTTTTTTATAATTTTTATACATCAAATAAATTAAATTATTCATGACATAATAATGATGCAGTATTTACCTCATTAATAAATGATTTAAATAAATAAGATTATAATGATTAAAATATTATCCAAAACATATCCAATTATTATTGGATGATTTTATTTCGTCCATTTGTCATCTTATATTCCCCTTTAATGATTTTTGAACATTTTGAAAACCGAAGATAAGTTTATAATAAAATAATATTTTCACACATTCCAAAAGAACCCATCCTCCACCTTATAAAAGGAGGCCATTTCAATCCAATTACTCACACCACTGAAGCCATTTGGTTAGTCCAAAATCTGCCACATTGATCTCCCTACATCCCTATGCTCCCCCTAGAAGCCTTACCCTAGGAATAAGGCAGTTCAAGATTTGATTTTGGTTGAAACCAATGGAAGTTACTAAAATTAAAGGTAACTGTTTCTCTTAAATTGTTTTCTTTTATTCTACTTCTCTAACCCATAAAGTCTTTTTAATCCATTATTTTGTAACAACACCAGTATCCTCAATATACTAGGTTGTTTTTATGAGATTTATTAAAACTAAACTTATGCACACCTCCATCTAACGGATGAAGAACATAATGTTTCTGTGAATGGAAAACTAACGCCTCACGAGACAATGATTGTTCAATTTTCTCCTACCGCCTCTCACAGTGGCCATTGTGATGGAACTATATTTATATATGATATATATTATGTTTATTATTTCCTTATTCTTCTTTAGTTACCAATTATATCAAGCCTTTATGGTTTCCAGAGTGGGTAAATACGATAATGTCATTTGAGGAAGTGCGGACTACCGCCCCTTCAAAGTGATATGATTTGTTAATTCCTTATGTGTGATGTATAAAGGATGGATTTAATGATATTATATTTGATATTATAATGGAATTATAATATAAATATGTATCATTATGTTTTAATTCCATTAAAATAATAAATATAAATGAATGTAGCTTTCATGCGTACGTACGGCTTACCGTCTGCATGAACGGTGCATTTCATTTCATTCCTCCATATTTTATGTACTACTATAAATACATGTATATGCTGGATATATATGATATATATGATATATAAATCATTAATATAATTCTGGATATAATGAACCTTTGACCACATGAACAACATGTAATTATAAGAAGTCTATTTTAGACTCAAGTACCAAATATCGACAAAACAGACGTTATTAAGTTAAATGGTTACATAATGTTTATAACATGTTAATAAGTGATATAAAAGGAATAATAAACTTGAAAAAGGTTATTAATAAAGTATAAATTACATTTGGTTTATTATTCAGGAGATTAAAGAATGATCAAGTCATGTCAGACACGAGGTAAGGGAATTTCTTAAACCAATTTCCGTTCATTGGGTTGATCTTCTGTTTCTTGTTTATGTCATTATTTGATTATATGAGCAATGAATTTTTATATCTTATCATGTATTTATACTTTATTTATGTGACCTTATAGTGAATACACCTAAGTGATCTATTTTATTTACAAAATGATTTTTGTAAGGGATAACTTTTCTAATCACGTTTTTATCTAAGATTGTTTATTCGTAAGTATTTGGGGTTATTGTTATCATCCATTACCATGTTTTATAAAAATGGTTTCATGTATTTTTAAAGTCATTTTTACCCATTTTTTAAATTTACCACATGTTATTAACGGAATGTTAATTTTTATTACCACATGAGGAACATTTTGACTTTTCCAAGAAAAGTACGAGAAGAATGTTATTTTTAACTTATATGGCATGGACATATTTTTACGGTTTTATAATGCCTTATTTTCATGAAGCATACCCTAAAATATTTAATGACTATTTTCAACTAAAACATTTTATTTTAAAATTGCATGGAATTTCGTGAAAATAAAATGATTTTGAAGAAGACAGGATATTTTCCTCAAGAGTTCATTTCAAGTGTTTTATCAAAACCGTTTTCCATATAAGATGACATTATTTCATATGTGTATGTTTCAAATATAATGTCTATATGATTTACATGGTTTCACTTTTGTTATGATGAAATGATATCCATTTATTTTATATGGATTATGTTATCATGGGATGATGTTTATGAACCCCATTTTATTCGTTGGGTTATTATGAATGATGTATATTTATTTTGTGGCACACGAAATAATGATATCATTATGAGATGGGTGAGACCTATATTTCCCTCCAGTGAATTGGGTAAAGATTTATATCTCATGATATAGACATATCTGGAATGAAAAGTTAATATGGTTCAGTGATATAGGACTAGAACGAGGAGTGAAATCGATTCAGAAAGGGACTTTTTCCACTGAGATGGTCTGGGGATCAATGCCTTGGCTAATATGGAAATCATATAATGTGGTTAATGGTTTGTTACAATTACATGTTTTATTCCCATGATATTTTATCATGATTAATGTTTCTTTATGATCTATTCCTTCTATACTTCCATGTTTTGTGACTTTTCTCTAGATTTTGATGTATAGATTTTTTGTTCAAGTTTTTGCATTCAAATATTTATGGATTATTTTTTGTTCTCTATGTTTACCCTTACTGAGCAATTGAGCTCACCCTTTTTATGTTTTCCTTACACCAGGATATATAGAAAGGTTTTAGGTAAGAAAAAAATGGTATTATCAATATGGAAGATGTTGAAATTCTTTCACCATGATTAGAAGATTATTTTTCTGAGTTTCCAAAGACACTAAACTATTACGGTCCTTATGTGTTTGTTTTTGTTATGTATTATTTATTCCGAGAAAGTAATGTAAATTCTATGTAAATCCAGATTAAGGGTATATACAATTAACATTTAAATAACCATATTATAATTTTTAATATCATATATGAACCTTTTATAAAATATTATCACATTTTCATCAATAACCATTCATTGTTTTCATCATTTCATGTATTAATTGCCTTGTTTTCTCTTGCATGATTATTCATGAAATATCCAATTATTTCAAATTTTATATAGTTCACTCATATGAATAATAAATATAGTGACATAATTATAATATATTTACATCAATTATACTTTTAGAACTGATCATGAATAATGTGTTTTGGAAATGATGTGGGTTATAATCATTGAGACGGTATGTAATTTGTATGCATTAGTAACATTTCCATTTTTGAAAAAACATAATGGAATGGAGGTAGGTAATATATTATATATATATAATAATCATAATATCATATATATCATGTTAATTATTTATATACACTTATATATATCATCCAGTGGTGGGATCATGAAAAGATAGTTACATCATTTCTTGATGGTAGCTGTCCACACATACCTGAATGACATTATCATTTTTCATTGTTTGAAATGGTACGAGATATAATGATATATATTACATTTTCAAAATGATTAAAATTTCATTACAATATTCACTATTTAATATCTATCACATATAATAATTAATTTATCCATTATACCTTCCATGTAATTTGTTAGTGAAAAAATGAAGCACATCGCTTTGCGAGGTCGTAGTCTTCCGTACACATGGGATACATAATACTATATCATATGGAGTGGAATTTCAAAGGGTATATATGATAAAATGACCTCAAAATTGATAATTATTTTATAAATATCATTTATCTACTTTATAACCAGATTCACACCCAACAATGATAGGTGTTAAAGGGAAATATGAGTGAAATCAGTTTACAAGGCTACATTCCACCGTACACACAAATGATGATTTTGTGACCCATTTGATGGAAGTGGATATGGTTGTATTTCATTACAATTACAATTTTATGTTTATTTATTACACTATATTTATTATTTGAATGTGGTTAAAAAATTATTTAAGGATGCAGAGGAAGAAAAAAATAAAAATTCTCATTTAAATATGATACCTATTCTTCTGGTATCCTCATTAGGTATTCAAGAATTACATGCAAGTATTTATTTATTCAAAAAATAAATATTATATTATGAGAGGTGGGAATTTTGTAAGTGGTTTTTATAGGTTATTTTAATGAAAAAACCCTCGAGTTTTGAGTAAGTTGGGTTAGTGGTTAGACATTTATAATTGTGTAAGAGAGACATTATTGTAAATACCCAATAATATTAAATAATGGAAAGTCAATATTACCCCATGTTCCAAATAAATTGATCAATAATGTAGTGGATGGATGATATATTCAATAATATAGTGACAATTTATTTTCGTTATATTAATTTCCAAAAAAATATGTATATTTGGATCTTGGGATTGAGACAATGTGTGATTATGATTCCCGTTGTTCCCAAAATTAGTTTAATAAAATTACTAAAAATATTTTACATTATACAAATAGATTTTCTAAAATAAAATGGGATATGTAATAAATTAAATCTAGGATCAGAAATTTAGGACCATGGTTGAGTCCATAATTTGATGTTTACCCAAGCTGTGACCTAAAATAGGTCAATGTGGGATGCTCATATTTTTCAACCATTGGCTGGTTCACATAGTTGATGTAAATAATTATAATTATTTATTTCAATTAATTAACTTAATTTATTTCATATATAAAACTATTTTTATGAAAATTCCCCAAGGATAGACTCATAAACACTAGAATAGAAAAGACATGTTCTTCCTCCTCTCTATTGGTTAATCGAGTTCAGACGATGATGAAACTACAAATCAGAGAATATATAGATGAATTGAATAAATTTTATCCTTTAAATTATTGTAGTGAAATTTATTCAATAGTTAACTATGAAAAACCTGGAAGGACTCATGCCACTTTTGATTATTTTTTTAGCATGATCAATCCTTTTCTTTGACCTATTCTAATTGTAGAAAATTTCCTTCACCAGTGTACTGATTTAATTTCTTAATTTTATATATATCACACTAGAAATCTATATTTGTGTTTCTTATTCAAGAACGCTTTCCCAAAAACATTTAAATGCCTATTTTGGGGATTTTACTCCATCGATTATTTGGGTTCATTACCATGGGACTACAAAACCATGGCATGACATTTATGGGAAGTACCGAGGCCAATCAGACCCCTAGATTCATGGTAGTATCATTTGAAATTAATAGAACATAAAATCCAAGATAGAATTTTGGGATACACAGATGAGTGTGATTTATTTGTTAAACTAAGTTTCAAATTAGATAATTTAGTGATGAATTTGTGGGACATATTACATGCGGGAAGGAAATAATCAAACAAACACCGAGTTACAAAAACTGGATGGTCTAAAATGATTAAAGATCATGAGATTCACTAATTTCATATGGTTGGAGGTGATATCCATGGTGGAGGATCCACATATGATATTACTCAGTGCATATGTATCTTTTAATGAAAACACCACTACAAGTCATGTAGTCTGAAGAACAGACGACATGTTGGGACATAGATTCAGAGACTAGGGTTAAACAAATATAAAATTATCACATGCCATGTAAGATTCTTAAATTCCAATTTACCTTATTTGGGTAAATTAGTTTGTAATCTGAGTGTACACAAACATAGGCATAAAGAGGCACACGACATGTCCTGGGTTATACAGACACACGCAAGATACTCGCACATAGTCCGAGAGCACAAGTAGGACTCTGATTTTCTAAAACATGCCAGGAATAACCACCACACACTATTTATAAGTATATAGTATAGGATAAATGTGATAATAAGGAAATGGATAACAAAAAAGAGACAGATAACATGTCATGAAGATAGCCTACACACTGTGTACCACTAGTTTCCTTTTATGGAAACTTCAAACACTCATATCTCAATGTTAAAATTTTCATTTTATCATTTGAGAAGGTTATCCAAAGTGTTTTTTCATTTTTAAAATGATGGGGGACTCTATACATATTTTAGAATATGTTTGAAGTTTCATTATATTTGAATCTTATTTATTCAACCCTTGATGATACAGTGATCATGCAGGCTCACTAGATGCACCTTAGGGAGACCATCATTTTGTAAGAGGGAATGTGTCCTCTAGTTGTTTATAGAGTGGAACTCCACTGATAGGTAAGTATTGGGTACTAAACAAAAACATTGTGTGGTACACTATAGATTGACTAGGAATGGGTCCTCTACTATATATTATAGTGTAACCATCCTATTTGGATAAGTCAGGGGTTATCTACTAATCAATCATGTTGAACCCTCCTATGATGTCATGGAATGAGTCCTAAAATATGAGAGTAGAACCATCCTGTATGTTTTGGAATGGATTCAACATTAATCAATTTTATGTTTACCCACCTAGAGTATCATTTTATGGGTCCTTGACTACTAGAGTGATGCCCCCCCAACTAGGCTAGGTATGGGTACTCATCTAACCATTAATGTGGCACCCTCCCATGGAGTAATTTCATGGGTCCTAAATATATCTTTTGATTGGAACCCTTTAGTTATACCATTCCATGGTTCCTCTATCAAGATATCATTCTCCTTGGAAGTGTTTCATATTGGCAACATGTGTCTTGATTAAGTTGCTTTCTATAGGGAAAGCACATGATATAATGGGAATCTTTAATGTAATTTTTAAACATTTGGAACTCTCTCCCTGTGTTGGGGGGTGTGATATGGAGATCAAATTTTATCTCACATGGGTTTATTTTTTTTGATAATATATATATATATATCACTGTTTCTAGATTATGTTTACTCTATTACTATGGATGGCAAAGGAACAGTTGGTAATCCACATACTCTTCGTGTTGGGACCATTTTGGCTGTGTGAGAGGACATTAATTCATTGGGTTGATATGTATGTTGTCTATATATTCCTATCTTTTCTCTTACAAAAAAATCATCTTTTGAGTTTTTCTACTATGAATGTTTGTACTCCTATGTAGACGGTCTTTTCTCGCATGTTTCATGTCTTATACCATTAATTGAATGGGTATAGGTGACTACATATGAGCGTAGGGTTATGTTGTACATTAGAATGCATATGGTGGACAAATCATGGAGATCATGATATAGAATCTCCCATCACTTTTACTTTTCTAGTTTTTTCATGTTGGGACATTTTTTTGGTTGGGTTTTTATTTTTGTCCTCTATATTTAATATTTCACTATCATACTCTTGTACACCATATAAGGTTTTTCTTGGTTATTTTTTATTTTAGTTGATTCATCCTTATATTAGTATTCCTATAATCATTTTTAGTGATATATTTATTTTTTTGAATTCAAGAACATTAGGTAATGACCTCCCTTTGATAGTTATGCCCTTCAACACTTGTCTCTATCCCCTAGACTCTAAAGGCATGATTTGGGTAATAGATTCTCGAGCCCTGATTCTTTGAGTCATTACAGATTAGTTTCAAAGGGGTTTAAATCCATAGGAAATTTTTTAGTGTAGTCCCTTTTTGATAATTTCATTGGAGTTTAGAGAAATAATGTCAACGAGTTTTGAGTTTGTCTTTCAGGGAAGGGGAACTAGTTTTAGTGTAGTGGCTAACATATCTACTCACATGGACATTAAATACTTTCATACCGACTCGGAATATCAACTAATTTGTTATAGAGATCAATGGTATATGAATAATAGATGACTATTTATTTTATAATAATTTTTGAATCCATTATAAATTGTATACATATATTTTAATCTGACCATTATTTTTCATGATTAAAATTTCATGATTCCTCTATGATGATAGAACACCATGTAAGTAGTTTAAATTTTTGATAATGATCTGATGAATGATGAGGGATCAGTGCATGGTCCTTCCCATGAGATTCCTCATCTAGGTGGATATGTAGAATCAATCCTCCTATTGAGATGTTGATCATACAATACAGATTGGAGGAGGATATATGTAAGATTGACACCCTCAACAAATTTATGTGCTAGAGGCCACTAAAGATATGCAACAATATAGATCCACAAGTAGTAGACGATTGGTTAGAGTCAAAAGTCTATGTCTTTATGCTCATCTAGAAACTTACAGATTAGGAGGTTGTGTCGGAAGCTATCCATTTCTTCAGAGAAACTGGGTGCTGGTGAAGTATTTTTTATAGATATACATGATCAATCAACAACTCTCGTGATCCAAATTCGTACTGATGTTCTATGAGGAGAACCACCCCACCTTTTTTCTAAGGTTTGATTTAATATCTCCTAGAGCATCATCATGGATGCATAATAGTGGATGAGTATGAAGTGAGGTTCATAGACCTTAGGTCGTACTCCCTTTTTATGATCTGGGATGGATACATCTATGACCATATGTTTTTTCAAGGACACATGAGAGTGATCCATATCTAGTTAGTACCTTTTTAAATTAGCATATATGGTGGGGTTTTGTAGAGGGTGTTGGGGAAGGACATTTTTCTTTCAGAGGTGTTCCATGTAGATGGACATATAACTACAAATTGTAGATCTAATTTTTCTATAGAAACAAAAAGATTTTAGTTGATATAATCTTTATATAAGAGGTCTGACTAGGATCATGTCCAATAAAATGGTTAGTGGAAACATAGAGTGTCAAGGTAGACCATAGAGATGAGATTATAATCATATAATGGGGGAGGTTATATGAATCATGAATTCCCAAAAAGACTTGATGTGATGAACAATCCTTTAACTGATGGAAAATAATTGAATAAGTATCTCCATGTTTAGGGATCACATAGATGTGGGTAGGGTGCCCCCCAGGGTAGTGGTGCTAGTAGAGTAGAAATTGGAGAACTTAGAGGAGGATCTATGAGTGGTGTAATCATCCAAAATATTCTTCTAGAACCACCATCAGGTCTCCCACATCAAGCACATGGAGCTTGAAGTAGGGGCCGCTGATAGAAGCAAGCTATAGAGGCTTACAAAATAGAAGTACAAAATATTATTTTAGGAACAAAATAAGGTTATTCCACCCTTTCCCCGGTACTACAAGAAAAATGTTAATTCCACTCCTTCATCATTGTACTATTGGTTCCAGAGATGGATCTCCCATTTTTGGCATTTCCCCATCATCTTTGTCTTGAGGTTTTATATGGGGAACTTATTCTGTAACATTTTTATGATTGTAGTGAGAGATATCTCATAGTAGATATAAGTTCAGATGAGAAATTTTAGTCATAACGATGGAACCCTACAGTATCATAACGGGTATGGATTGATTTGACATGGTTAAATCCCATATTTACCTCTACTACAAAAGAGTCAAATTTCATTTAATCGATGGGTAGTGATTTACCTGAATAGATTAAAGATGTCTTAGGGTAGGATAGGTGGGTTCTTTGAGAAGGATTTTATGTCCATCACCCTTGTATTAGAGAGTGAAACCCTTGGATAAACTAGCTCTTTAGGATTATATATTCCTTCAGTCATGGAGGGTTATATCTATTATGACCCTGAGGATGCTCAGATAATACATATGAGTTGGATGATGGAGTTGTTTTTTTAACACTCATCCTAGAAAAACACTGATATCTTCTAAGACATATTAGGTAGATCCTAATGAGCTCTAGGAGTGGTAGTTTCTTTTAGTGGACATTTGAGAGAGGTGTTTCATTGGGCCCAATTTGTCCCCCTAGGAATCTCATTCATGAAAAATGTAAACAAGATGTTTCTTATTTTTGTAGATTATAATCACATATGATTATCCATGATAAAGAAAAATTAACCCTTGAGAAGGATTCATGACCTCTTTGACCAGTTGTGAGGCATGATATTTTTTTTGATGATTGATCTCCGGTCTGGCTATAACAATTTGATAGTTCATAAGGATGACAATTTTTAAGCTTACATTATGATATCAATATGTGAAATATGAGTTCCTAGTTATTCCCATTTGTGTAATGAATGCTACAAACATGTTTATGTCTTTGATTATCCAAATTTTTTAGATGTACAAGGACAAGTTTTTTGGTTCTTTTCATCATGTACATACTCATACAATTTGTTTATTAGGAGGAGAATGTCAAGTACTTAACGATAGTTCTAGTTTTTCGTCAGGTGGACCAGATTTATATTAATCATTCAAAGTAACAATTATAGATTCATTAGGTTCACATCCTATAATATTTCATTTAGTATAATGGGTTGGTTGTGGACACAATTAATATCGATGCAGTGATTTCTTGAGATCCACCAAAGAGTGTTTTAGAGGTTCATTTGATTCTTGTATTGGCGGGGTACTAATGGTTGTTTGGGGTATAATTCACCATGTTTTCAACCCCTTTTATTGACCTGATGTTAAAACGGAATTCATTTACCTAGACTGATAAATATTGAATTCCCTTAAAAGATTTCAGGTTGATGTGGATAAGGGATTTCGTTTTGAAACTGCTAGAGAGGGAATTGAGTTTATTGTGTATTACAATTCTTCCAAAGATGGGTTTGGCATTATGTTAATAGAGTGATAGAATGTTATTAGATTTGATTTGAGGTGGTTGACCACCCATGAGTATAACTATGGAAATGATAAAATAATTATGGAAGTAGTAGTATTATCTCTATATATATAAAGAGAATATCTTCAAGGAGGGATCTTTGTGATTTAATCCATGAATCAAAGTCTCAGGTACATATTCACACAAAGATACATGATCATGAGAAATTGGAATTGGATAGAGTTCTTAAAATTATATGACTCTGAGATAGTCTATACTCTATGGAAGTGATATGTGGTAGCATATTCACTTAGTAGGAAGTCTCATGATTGATTCGTAATGGATATTTCTTAGTAGTTGGCATCCTTGTACTAGCCCCGTGATGAGTAGATGGGTATAAAATTTATTAATTATATGGTGTTAACACCTCTTCATCTCAATCATGCTTGATAGTCCTAGATGGGAGACATCAACATTGAGGTATTGTGAGACCAAATATCCATATGGGATTTACCCAATTGGTTTTCTAAAGAAGGGAATCACATCATCAATTTTTGCAGAAGGATAATATCTCAATCCTATTACTAGAGGAGGTGATGAGGGAGTTCTCCAATTCTTCTTTATCTAGACATCCCAGTGTAGATAATATGTACAGAGACCTTTAATGGTAGTTTTTGTGGGCCTGAATGAGATAGAGTTTAGTCGAGTTCATCTCTTGGTTCCTCACCTATTAGCAAGTGAAGGATGAGTAGTAGGTTTCAAAGGTTTGTTTCAACCCCATAATATACATGAGTGGGAATGGAATGGAGTTCCCATGGACAACGTTACATGGATTCTGTGGAAAATCATGGAACATGATGTCATATGGGTGATAGTTGAGTGTCCTAAAAGGTAGAAACACATCCATGATATTTAGAAGAAGATTTTAGTTGAGAGTTCATGGTTGATATTTGTTAAAAATATTGTTATCCTTCACGGGATACCCTCTACTATTTTCTCTGTATGTGATGCATTGTTTACATCATGATTTTAGAGGGGCATACAAGAGGAATTTGAGACATAGATGATGATAGGTTTATCCCCTCCCACCCTAATTGATGTGAAGACAGATATACAATCTATAAATTGAATGATATTCTATGGGATTTCATGTTAGATATTGTCCATAGTGAGAAGGATAAATTTACCTTGTTATATTTTTCATACAAAAATAGATACCACACAACTATCAGCATGTCACCATTCAAGGCCCCGCATTGGAGACCATACATGGCGCAATTTTTCTATATATAGAATTGTGAGGAATATCTTATATGAGTAGAGTTGGTGTACGAAATTATGGATTAGTTACTAGTCATCCATGAGTAGATGAGGATAGCCTAGAAAATGATGAAATCATACAGAGATCGATGTTGTCGGCCACTATATTTTGATTAGGGAGTGCATGTTTTCTTTAGATTCTCCCAACAATGGAGATTGTATTTATTTATCTGGGGAGGAATGATATACTTAATGTTCATGAAGACATTCCAGATATTGAAAACTATTGGAAACCTTTCTTACTACCCAGCCCTACCCCCGTTGATTTACTGGGTGCATGAAGACATCCATGTTTTGTGGCTATGGAGATATGTTCATGACCCAATGCATGTTATATAATTAGGAATGTTAGAAATCAAGGATAGATCCATGACTTTATAGAACCTGGTATCTATTAATCATAAAATAGAGTGGAACCTGTGTTGGTAGACTAGTATCATATTTTGTATTTTTTCCAGCTTGGGAACATACAGAAGAGCTACTATGATCGGGGCAGCGAGATGCATGCTCAGTATCCTGGTATTTTTGGCTATTTTTAATATTCATGTATAAAAATCGTGAAGAAGTTAATGATATAGACACAATTTTATGTAAGGCATTTCAATATTTCTATATATATTTTTAGATCTAGTTTCTATGAAGCTGTGTGATTCAGAGACTCGGTGTTCCCAAAATTAAACATAAAAAATATTCAATATAACTAATATCAATCATGAACATTTTCTTAATGAAAATGAGATTACTCTTAAATTGAATCTTATATCCAAAATATAATACCTCATTTCATTCTAAAACAAGTTTTTTACCCTTGGAATGACCTAAAATAAATTATCATGGGGATATAAGATATTTCAACCGCTGGTGGGTGTATTTAGATAAAATTAATTATTAAACGTATTTATTTTAATTAATTTACCTAATTTTCATTTTTTAATAGAAATAAAATTAGGGGAATTTTTTAGTTTTGGATGCATAAAACATTGGATAATTATTAGAAATTATACCTCTTATCCAGCAGCGAATCAAAATTATATGACAATAGAACAATAGATCAAAGAAGATCGAGGCGAAGTGAACATATTGACTCCCCTCAATTGTTGGTGAATGGATTCATCGATGAAAAATGATCCAAAACTAGGAAAGAATCACCATTTTTTTATTCTACCTCATTTTATTAATTTTTTTAGTGTTATCAATCTGTTTCAATGATCCACGATAATTATGGTCAATTTCAAGTGTCTTTCGATAGATTTAATTGCTTATTCATTTATTTACCACCTCAGATATCCCCATAAGATTTTGTTAACCAAGAAATTTAGGAAAATAATTGAAACAACCATTGTTTTTTATTTTCATCCATTTAAAATTCAGAACCCTATATGATTTTCATTATTTTATGTTTGTATACAACCCCATGGATCAACATTTTTTAGATGTACTTAGCCCAATCAACCATCTAGAATCAATAAAAAATCACATGCGATAAAAAAATTCAAAAATTATGGATGAAATAATTGTATTCAATGTTTTTTGTTATCAAATTATTAAAAAAGAGTTCAAATCATATTTGGAAGGGAAATATTGGCATGATAAACTATGTGTGGGAAGAAAAAAATTAAATAGATACTGATTTTCATTCAATGGATGGCTGTAAAATATGATTAAGCACGAGATCCATCGATTTTGGGTAGCTGTTTATGAGATACATTGTGGAAAATTTAGATCTGGAATGCATAAGAACATATATGAGTTTCTATAAAAAATGTGACTATAAGCCATGTATTTTGATGAAAACATAGCATTTAGGGCCTTTGTTTTCGAGGCTATGGATTCATAGAATTATATGTACCCCAAGCCATTTGGGACACCCATAGGCCATGTGACCTTGTTCTGGTGATCCTATTTGAAGTCCAAGAGTACATAACCATGATAATGGCCATGAACACAATGTTCTAAGGTACACAAATATTGGCTATATACATTGAAATTTATTTGGAGAATAGGAAGGACCCCATGTGGTTCATACAAACTATGTAGACCCCCAAAATGTTGTGTATCCCTACATGGGATATTAGAAGTGTAATAGAGATGACATGTTATTGAAAAAGAGAGTGACCAAATTCTGTGTGGGTTCCCTAGAAGTTTTTTACCCCTATTTTACTTTTTGGGAAACATTAAACTCTCATGTTACCATTATTTTGGCTCATATTTTTGCCCGTGAGTAGCTTAACATGATTGATTTCCACATACAATGTAGTAGTGTCCCCCATATTATAATTTTGGATACAATTTAATATATATATTGAGTATGAATCTCATCTTTGTGATCCTTGATATTGGTAGTGATCAGGGAAAATCTTATGAGGCACTATAATGGAACCCTTCTACAAAGATGAGGTATTTTTCCTTTAACTATATGTAGAGTGGAACCCACTTACTGGAAGGGAATGGGTCTTTGACTGATTAATAGAGTGCCTCCAACTATTTATCTTGGTCATGGGTCCCCTACAGACAATTCGAGTGGAACATTCATAATGGGACAAAAAAAATCCCACTAGCTTTCCACCGAGTGGAACAATCATATGGAGACCAGGAATATGTTCATGATAAGAGAGTGGAACCCCCCTAGTTGGGCTAGGCATGGGTCTTCAATAAAATATATGTGATGAAATATCATGTTGTATTAGGGTATGGGTCATTGACTATATGAGTATAAATGACTAACTAGGTTGGGCATGGGTCCACTCCCATCCATTAGAGTGGTCCCTCATAAAAAGACAAGGAAGGGGTCCTCTAACTATATTTTGAGTGGAACCCAATAAATTAACAAGGGAATGAGTACACAGTCATGAGATGTTTTTCCTCGACTGTGTGGTATATAGGTCTGATGTGTTTAGACGTGTATTTTTTATGATGGGGAGATTCATGAGTTACATGGCATCATTGATTTAATTTTGAAACTATTGTAAATCACTTGTTGGGATGGTCTATGTGATAGATATCTGATTCTCACTAATTTGGGGTTTATTGGTTTGATCATATATATATATATATATCAATATCCATTTTTTCTTACTATGTTTAATCTTTTTCTATAGATGCAGAGACCTGATAGGTAGTCCACCTACTCACCATGTTGGGATCCTTGTTGTTGAATGTGGTTAACTTACTACGTTGATTTGTTCTTTCTAATATGTATATATTTATTCTTATAATTTATCTTACTTCCCCCCTTCAGCTTTCGGGGCATCCTACAAGGTATGTTCATACTAAACCCTCTAGGTGATTTCCCCTCACTTGTCATGTATTATGGAGATAAAAGATAGGTTGACGGTGACTACAGAGGTTCTAAGGGATTCATGGTGCATTGGAATACATAAGTGTTTAGAGCATGCAAATTAGAAGTTGGGGCCACTCAACGCTTTTACATTTCTATATTTTGTCTATTTGTGACATTATTTTGGTCAGGGTTGTGTTTCTTACCTTCACATTATTGGATTTTACTATCGTACTATTGTTCATTTTAATGTTTTATGAATTGTTTTGATATATTATATATTGATAATATTTAATTTTTTTCATTTTCTTTTTTACATTGAAAGGGTTAGGTTTATTTATTCATGTATATTATATAAGGGCCTCCCCTTATTAGTTATTCCTTTCAACAATTATTTCAATCCCCTTAATTATGGTCTGAGTCATGTGGTAGATGCGCCTCGAGCCCCATAGGATGAAATTGTAATAAGGAAAAACTTCAACATAGAAAATAAAAACAAATTATTAAAATTTTATTCCATTTTCTTTATGTTTACTGAATTTTACACTAGTAATTTGATTAACACATAAAATTGTGTCTATTTATTTACATAGATAATATATCCTACAATTTCATAAATAAAATAGTATTTATTAGATAATTTATACTTATATATTATAGTTATGATATCCTATTAGTTAAATAAAAATCATAAAGGTGTAGAAAATTAATTTAAACATAAGAACATGTAATGTAGAAAACCCCAATTTAACCTCAATCACAGTAATTATTATTAACAGTTTCCATTAGAAAAAATGGTAAATAATTATTTTGAACTTATAAAATAATACAATTTTTCGTTATTGTTATAATGTAATCCATTTTAAATTTAAATTCTAATTATTGGAAAATGTTTATTAAAACATAATCCTAAAACTATGATGAAAATACTTGTTTAGAAAGAGAAAATTTTCAAAATTATATAATGTTGTTAACTAAGAATTAAATATAAAATTTATTCTAATGGACTAAATTGAATAAATTTATATATAATTGATCTAATTTTATTGTAAAAATTATTAAAAATTTAATATAAAATCATATATAATATAAATTAAAATATATTATTCTATTAAATTTCCATTTTTTTCACAAATCATCTGAAGATGAATCATTTAAAATAAATAAAAAAATTCATCCTAATTTATTTATATTACAATTTAAAAATGTAAATTATTTATATCAAATATATTCTATTAATTTTGAAATAAATAATTGAAAATTATGTCAACAATGAATTGATAGACCATCTTATAGAAAAAAATATTTTTTCCTAAAATATATCTTTTTATTTTCAATTTTTATTACTTTATTACTAACAAATTATGAAATATAAATGTTCAAAAAATTATATTTTAATAATTTATTTAATACTATTTATAAACACTATTCTAAAAAATAGTTGATAATTATAATATTATATTATAATTTGGTACAACTACCAATGTAACCTCATGATTGGTATAATAAAATCGCATGTAAATTCACTAGCCCATAGAATTGGCCACAATACCATGCCTTAAACCCCACCCCACTCGCACAACCCTAGATAATAATTGTCATATTAAAAAATTCATTTAATAGTATATTATTTTTCATAAAAACACCATCATGTGCATAACATAAGCTATCAAAGAATCTTGTTGATGAATGTTAGACATGATAAACAAAGAGTAGTTTCAAATTAATTCAATTGAAAAGATTGAATTTATTTCAAAATAATTATATCATATATTATAAAGTTTTTATGTTCACATACAGTCTTACTGTTATGTGTCAGACACGTTATCAAACACAAAGTTATTATTTTATAATTTTATTCTGATAAAAAAATGGGAATTTAAAATTTCTCAGTTAAATGAAGAAAATTATTATTTTACAAAAAAATGTATTCTTCACAAATGAATAAAAAATAACACTATATTTTAAGAATATTACAATTTAAACCAAATATTATTATGATATTTTTATTTTTATAAATGATATAATTTTTTATAATTTAATTTCAAAATGTTTTATTAATTAAATGTAATTTCAAAATATTAAATATAGAATTAACCCATTTTACAGGAAAATTTATGTTGTATTATATAATGAATTTATTAAAAAATTAGTTATTATTTAAATATAAATTAAAAATAAATCTTTATTTATTCGGACCAATACATATTTAAATATAATGTAAATTGGTTAATCCGTTTCATACTTGTTAACACATTTGAGAGGTTATAACTGTCATATTTAATTAATATATTTCATTGGCCTTTTAGGCTCATGTTTGGAAGTCGAATACGTTATCGAACACAATGTTCTTATTTTTAACTATTTGGGTGTTAAATTATCCCCAATAATTATAAATTTTGTTCTCCCAATTTGAAATTTTACTAAAAAATCATGAGTTTCAAATTTAAAATTATCTTTGTTGAAAACCCACATTGTAAAAAAGTGATAATAAAACATCCTCTTAAAAGTGGGAGAGGATAATACCAAGGTCATATAGAATAAAACATAACAAGGATTCCAATTAGTATAACATCTATGTGAAGTCAAAATTTGTACATGAATGGAAAGTAGAAATAATTAAGTATAGTGAAATAGATCGTTGATGGTAAGAAATTTAATGATTACTATAAAATCAATGACCAAAAATCCATTAATATATGATCGGTTATATTAAAATTGAATCATCAAATATTATGTTATCATATTACTATAATGCTCGGGTTTCAGGGAGGATGGGTGCTCTGTAGAGATGGTGATCTAGTGGCTTACTTCTAAGGTTTTTTATGACTATCTGTCATTACATTCATTAAGTGCTCCTGTATGGAGATCTAGGCTCAGCCAAGAATGAAGGCGTCTCCCGTCTTCATAGAAGAGATCTTCCAGTCGACCTTCCCATTTTTCATCTTGATGTCTTGGAGAAAACAACGATCCATGTCGTGGATCGTGATGTTTGAGCCTCTGTTCGATGGGATGGAAGATGTGTGTTGGTGATCACCTTGGATTCACCTCATGTTTCTAAGGTCATATTTACATATGATGATCGTGATGCCTCCAGATCAAAGCCTACTACTTTGGATCATGTGTCTCGGGATCATAATGATGGTTGGGTTCAAAGGTTAGATCTGCTGCATGTGTTGAAGGATTCGATGGGTTGTGATTATTTATATGAGTTGGATGATTAGATCAATAGTGATCCTCATTTGGATTGTGATTTTAGGGGTCTGGGGATGTGATTTCATTTGCTCCAAATAGGTTGACCAATTTTCTCACCAATTCCATGATTTCTGATCCACGGGTGAAGACATCTAAGGATCCTTCGAATGTCCTGAATTATAGAGTGAATGTTATGGATTTGACTGGCATAGTTGACAAGGACTGTCCTGCATCTATACCCCAGTTTTCATCTCTAATTGACTCCTCTTTAGGTCAGATTCTCCGAAAGGGGTCAATGGCGCATATTGATGTGAATCTTGATGCGTTTTTGAGAGGATTTCAATTTGGAATAATTCCTTGATTGCACGTCTAGTTCTACCGAAGTTTGAGAAGCGTTGGAAATTAGGTGATTTGGTCAGACAGATCTCATTTTTGTTGAGAACCTTTGATTGGTAGTGTGTGTCACTTTTCCGTGGAATCAATAATTGCATTTTTCCATAGAATACTTTCAAATTACATGCATGGAGCCTTGGGTCCCTGTTACTGAATCTGGGATGGCTTCACCTTCTGGATTGGTCTATGGATTTCAATGTCTCATAGTCAAGAAATAATTTTTCATAGGTTTCAGTGAAATAACTCCTTTTAAAGATATGGTAGGAAGAGTCATACAGATACTCATGGTAGAATGAATCCCGAAAGAAATCACGTGGCTATGTCAAATCCTTTTGTTATTGATGTAAATTCCAAAAAATCATCACTAGATAAGGATGATATATTGGATATTGGAAAATATATCCCTCATGTTTATGATTTGAAAGGAAATGCCTTATGGTGTACAAGTCCCTGGTGAGGGATAATAGTGATCCCTCTAATGCTCGGTTAAATTCCACTTATCAGATTAATTCAAATAAGGGTCATATTGTTACCCCCAATGGACTTCTCGTGACTGGAAACGATGCTAGCCTCTTTATTCTTGGGTCTCATACTCGGTCAGAACCTCCAAATACAAGTAGATGTGATAGTCCTAACTAAGGATTGTTACGTGATGGGACTATTGAGTTAGCACCTAGAATGGATCACTTTGGGACTCCTCAACATATTGACTGTCATCAAGAAATCTATAATCTGTTGAACTCCTCTAAGATATCCGTGAAGTGGGGTGACATATCTAAGGTGAAAGGGATGGAGGCAGGAAATGATGGTCCTACCTCTTTCAAGGATGCAATACTATCTACAAAAGAGAAGAAAAATGATTTTAATCCTTCTCCCTCGGAGAGAAGGTCGATGAAGTACTATTCTAACCCACCTCACACTATGTCAACCTGATCATCTAAGCTATAAGACAATCTCAATACACATATTCTTATGTTCTTCAATCAGGGAAAGTCTCAATCTGAATGGGACACGATTTTTGACTCAGATTACAATAATTACTTATCTTATTATGATTTGTAACATTGATTTTGACAGATGAGGGTGATTCCCTTTGTTTGACCCCGTCCGTCTTCTCTGTACTTTTTCTTTTATTTAAATAAATATTCCAAAGCTTAGATTCATACTAGACTTGGTGGTATTATAGTAATTTATTTAGAAGAACGTTTTCCTAAATATGATAAATTATTTTACTATCTACGATCATAAGAAAATATAGATACTTAATATATTTAAATTTCAAAAGAAAATTTTTACCCTTTCATTTTGAATCAATCATTTAATATTAAATTTCAAACTCTCAAAAAAGAATATACATGATAAATATTTATTCCAAATGAAATAATTATTTAATGGATCATAAGATCAAAAAATTAATAATAATTTATTCCCCTTATAAGTAATATTAACCAAAATTGAAATAGTTCCCCCCAAGTAATGATAATAACATAATTATATCATCTTTTATATGAATCAATAATAAATTTTACATCACAATTTCAACAAAAAGTTAATCTTATATTATTAAAAAGTTATGAAATCTATATCCCAACTCACCTCCATATTATTAATATTAAATAATGTATTCACCATAAAGGTTCTCTCAAAATGTTTATGTAACATCCTGAAAATTTTTATAGAATTTGTAATATATAATTCTATAAAGTAAATTGAATGGTTATATATAGAATAACCTAATTAATTTATTAATGAAATCAAATTATTTAACTCAAAATTAA
Source organism: Viscum album (assembly GCA_963277665.1). Classification (NCBI taxonomy): domain Eukaryota; kingdom Viridiplantae; phylum Streptophyta; class Magnoliopsida; order Santalales; family Viscaceae; genus Viscum; species Viscum album. The sequence goes on along the minus strand of OY728126.1, from coordinate 921,239,702 downwards.
AAATAATTTACCGTATAATATTTCAACCAAATTAACAAAATATATTACCACTAATTTTTTTTTTGTAAAAACAATTTCATACTCACCAAGACATCGTTTATACAATTGGTAGGTGTTACATCCTTATCGCCCATTATTTTTTATAATGCCCCATGGATTTTCATAATATGATGCGTTTCCACTAAATAAGAATTTTTTATACTTTTTAAAAAACCATATTATTATAATTAATATATTGCTCCCAAAAATGTTATGAACATATAAAAAAAGTCATGAAATCAACTTTTCAACCACTATGGCTTTCAATCTAACTTATTTTTTAACAAAAGAAAGTTATCTTAATTTAATAATTTTACTATAATATTAATGATAATTTCAAAACTAAAGGTTAATAAGAACTCTAACATTATGTAAACAAAATATAAAATCATCTATATTGAAAAAACCTTCTTATTGAAAAAATAAATAATTATAAAGGGTAATATGTTCCTAAAACATATATCAAATTTGAAAAAAATGTATGTAAGGTATATTCATCACATAAAACCTCAAAAGGGATATCTGATCCTTTTAAACTAAAAACAACCATTAATGACGATTTATATTCCATAATATTCATAAAATATGATCATATATATAATAAAATTATTGATATTTGGGAAATATTTATTTTTAAATACCTTATAATGGGTTGTAATTTTTTTTATTATCCTACCTATTTCCCCCCTATGTGATGAACCTGATGTTTATTATGTCATATTTTTTTAAACTAGGTGAAAATAAATTAAAATCCCAATGTAACCATTTTAAAGCTATCACCATAATTTAAAACTATTCCTAAACTATATCCACCTATAAAATCTAGGGAGGGATGTGTCTCTAGTAAATACCGCATAATCTATTCCTTACCAAAAAAATATTTGATATATTAATAAAATTATCCTCAAAGTCATTCATAGTGATATTTTCCATAATATAATATTTTTAAAATATATATCCATGTCTTTCAATTTATCATCCATTGATTCCATCTGTAATGACCACAACTATAGAAACCCAGAATTTTTGGTTTAAATTATTATAATATAAAAGATTCAAGCAATTACATCTCGATGGAAAAAATAATATAGTTGAATGGGAGAATAAATCTATAAATTATACCCACATTACATTGTATATATAACTTAAAACATAGTAATCAAAAAATTCTACACCCTTGAACTCATTTTATGAATTTATCTTCATATCATGGGGAAAGGAATCAAAATAAGGGTGATCTAAAATTCACATTATGGTTTATATAAAATAGAATATATCTTAAATACATATGGAATAATGAATAAAAAATGTTAAATAACTGATCATAGATAATGTTTAATAAATTATCCGTCTATAATAATTAGATAAGGATTATTCAAAATAGAATAGAAAATGACTGAAATCCCATTTCATTTAATTCATTGAGCACAAAATGAATCCATGGATGATATAAATGAAAAAATATCACTTATAATATTAATGAATTCTGAATAAATTAATTTCTTAATCATGGACATCATGATCTTAGACATCATGATATCTATACTGTCAATACCTTTCACATGATTGTTTAAAATTATCACTAAAAACCAATAAATTTTTTTGAACTAATTTGTATCATTATAACTATTAATGAACTTAGGGGAAATATAATTATGCGGCCTACATATCAGATAATGTCCAAAACATTATACATATATCAAATTATCATTTTATTCCCTTAAAAATATGACACATAAATAAATATCTATACTGATTAAAGGATACATATTCATCAATATTTTCAAAGTAAATAGAAAAACATTCTATGTAAAAACTATATATATAAATTATATAAAGATTCATAAATATGAATTCCCATTATAAAGAATATGTACGTTCAATGGAATTTTTATTCCAATGTCCATAAGAAAGTTAATGATTCAATAAAAATTTAAGGACTAAAAAGTAATAAATAAGGTGAATATCAACACATTCCTTGGTCAAACAATTCATAAACAATAATAATTCATAATAAGGAAACTATCAAAAATATTTACCCTAGTTTATTATATGAAAAATAATGGGTTATGGTCATTGATGAAAATAATTACGATAAAAATATCACTTATACATTTTTGTGGAAAACAAGTTAATAAAATTGAAAATCACTTTTTAAAATAAAATATTTCAAGAATATTTTGAGGGAACATTTCGTTGAAATTAAACGTGTAAATATATAAAAAATTATTTAATCTAACGAGTGGTCATGAAGGTGTTGAATTTCATAGAAGCTGAGTATTTTACATAAAATATCACCTTCATATTTTTGTATGATACATCAAAAAGTACTCTGTCTAGAAAACAATAGGAATATTAGTCGTTATTTTTTTCAAAAATAAAATATCAGGTAAAATTGTATTTAAATAATTTTAGGAGAATATTATAAACATTTTTGAAATAATTTTAAGAAAACATAGTTTTTAAAGAAAAAATATTTTTGATAGAAGAGAGAAATAAAGATGGATTTCTGTAAAAAATATTTATAAATCAATTTAATTACTAATGCATGTAAAATTAAACTATTACATTAAACAATTTCATTAACAAATATTGTATAAGATATTATAAGGGGTTTATTAAACAATGATCATACATTTTACATTACATGAAATTCATGCGTAAACAATCCTAAGTAAAATTATATTGTAAAATAAACACTTCCCAATTTTGTAACATTTTAATCATAACCCACATGAAACAAATAAATTTAAATAAAAAATAAATAACCTGAATATTAAATGATTCATGATAAATATTTTATAATTTTCTGTCGATATATATCATTAAATAATATTTCTGTATAATATGACCTATATACCAAAGAAGAAAATTTGAGATGGGAAACCCATATATTGGTTATAATAATGGAGTTATAATTAATAGATGGATAAATTATATATGTACGATTTAATTCCATTTAAAAAAGTGGAATTGAATAATATGTAAATAAAATGCAATTATGCATAATATTGTAGAATATTAATGATAATGAAGAAGTAATACAAATAAATTAAATGAAATTGGGTTATTAAAATTCATTACCTCTTGGTAACAATCAATTCAAATCCCAGTGTATGAAATAATTAAAATTAAAATATAAAAAAATAAATTATGAATGATTACTTCTACTACATGTAAATAGGGGTGTACATTCACCAGATAAAGGAAATTTGGTTCATAACATTACAATATTCTATAACGAAATGGAATTGAGATGATGTCCCTTTACTCATGCTTCCATTTAGCTGAACATGATTTAATATCATTTATAATTGTTTAAAACATGTTATTTATTTATTAAATAAACATTTTTAATTTTTAATATCCTATATGATCTTATTATAACATGTTACCACATTTGTTTATAATATTTCATTATCACCATAATTTTTGGTGTTAACTGCTTCATTTTATGATTTGTGTTTTATAATGGATGATATGGTTATTAGGAATAGTATATAGGAGCATCATATCCATAATGAAATTAATGATATAGATTTCATATTAATTAATTGGATACATTATTAAAACAATTATAAAATGTTGGACATTGAAAATGAACTGCATCGCTTCATGGAGATTGTAATCACCCCCTACATCTCATTGGCTTATGAGTCCAACGAGTCATTACATGGCCTTAAGAGACATCCCCAAGATGAAAAATGCTGGAAATAAAAGAAGAATGGTTTCAAATACTAGTTGAGAATTATTTTATCTTTATGAAATCGACAAATAAACCAACAGCCATAACAAATTCAATAACTAAATGATTCATGAAAATATTTAGATAACTCAACAACTTCGCATAACTCAAAACCACATCAAATTCTGAAACAGAAGAAGACCAAACATGTATCAAAGTACTCAGTGAACAAAAAACTAAAGACTCTCATGAGAGCATAAGAATCCACTCCACACATGCTCAAAATTCCACAATCACCAAGCATCCCAACATCATGAGGTAGTACTAAAAACCAAGGAAATGTTACCTTTACCACTTTCCAAGAAGATAGAATTAGTAAAAGCACCAAACTTCTAAATAAGGGGTGACTATAAAACTTATTAGGATTCCCCCCCAATGACATCCCTATGTAAGCCACTAGTTTAGAAGAGTTAACGATGTTTAAAATAAATATTTAATATAGAAAACTTTCTGAAAATAGTTTATAACAAGATATATACAAGTTTTTTAAAACCATTTGAAACCAAAAGCATACAAGTTCAATTGATACCAATTTTCCAACAAATTATTTTTCCAGAAAAATAAATAATGAAGCTTTATAACCATTTCACAATATCACCTTTTTGGCATACCCAACCATTTCTCAAACCCATGGAACCAACCAAGCATTCTACATTATAACAATTCCATTACCATGAGTAGTTTCTCATCGATCAAGCAAGTCATCACAAGGTAATTGTTTCCCATGCGCCATTTAACCTTTGGCATCGAGCATAAGGTCATATTTCAACCAAGCCCCTGAAAATAAATTTTGAAATTATATCCCATGTTCCATTTTACCTTTTTCACTGAGCATGAGGACATATTTCAACCAAGCCCCAAAATGAAATACGAACTCACACACCAATATTCCCAAGGATCATGCCAAAACACCTTTTCAATAAAATCACCCTTTTTATTGATTTTTTTTTCAAAAATGTCATTTCAATTTTGAAACATTTAAATAAAACAACCATTTTATTGAAAACCATTTTTTTCATTCAACCAATTAACAATTCATAGAAAATCATTAATTTAAATGCAGTATTTTAAATTCAAGAAGCAAAATCACTTTGCATTATAATTCACTAATATTTCAAAATTTTACTGAAACGAAAAGTTATCACTTTATACCATGATTTTCACAATCAATTCCATTCAAATAAAAAAATGAATATAATATAATCAATTATAGTAAGATGAGTCAGGAGATAATCCTCTCACCTCAATGGTTTTGTGGAAAACCACAATGAATGAAGAACGCTCAAGAACACCGCGTCGATTCTATAAGAACACCATTAGATATTTTTTCGTAATAAGACCAAGATCATATCTCATTATATTTTGTATCCATACACCTTGATCAACCCATAACGTGTGTAGATCTAGGAAACTGGGATAAGAGGAGATGTGGATCTCAATATATCAAAGAAACCAATCAAGAATGTCGAAGAAAGATCACATAACTCATGAATCCGTCTTTGATTTTCCAAGGGAAGTCATTTTATCACCTTCGAAATGATGGGAGAACCTTATTTGGCCTTAAGAGAGGAAAATTCCCGTGTTATGGACTCTTATGAGAAAAAACGAGCCCCTTAGAAAAAAAAATGGGTGAGATATTAACATTAGTGCCTGCATTGTTAGGTCGCACGATTAAACAAATTGTTAACTAAGTGTGTGTTATCCACTACCTACACAAGGTTTAGCAACACTGTTAGACTTACCATATTCCACCTTTGAGACTTCCCCTTTGCCTCAAAACTTCAGTCAAATTTCCCCGGACTCTCCCATTCATCACCATTCACATTATAACCTTGAAAAGAATCTAGTAAGGGTAATATACCAAACACCAGGGGTACTACATTCTCCCCACCATTAGTCTTTATTTCCTCAGAAAGTATAATACCCTCACCCAATTGAAAGAGTTCCGACCACTGCTCCTTCACTTCTTTTTAACATTCCCAAGTCTTATCCTGAATTTGACATTGCTTCCATAAAACTCACACTACCGAAAATTTTTACCCTCATGAATTTCTCTTGCCTATCCACAATAAAAACCATGATATTTATCAATGAAGCATCTGGATCTAGTTCAATGTGATCCCATCTGATCACATGGTCAGGTTCGGCTAGTATATTTTTAATAATGATAAATGGAACACATTATGCATCGAACTGGATCATAGTGGCAATGCATACTAATATTCCACATCTCTGTCCCATTATAGTTTCTAAAAAGGGCCTACTCATAAAATAGATAGCTTGAACGGCTTCCCGAAACGAATATTTCATAGCCTTGGAGATATCCTCAAGAAGATATGATCACCCACATCAAATGAAAATGGTATTCTATGGTGATCTGCATAATATTTTAGAAGTATATTAGCATTCCTCATATTTTTTCTGATCATGTAGATATTTTAAGTTGTTTCTTAGACATGGCTCAGCCTAACTAGTGATGTTTGACATGTTTCCACCCAGTATAGTGGAGAATGACAAGGTCACCCACACAATGATTCAAACAGATCCATGTGTATCAATGCCTAATAGTTGTTATTGAATGAGAACTCCAAAAGGGTATATGCTCCACCCATGACCTATAAAAATACATTACACAAACACACACGATGAAATCAAACAATTGTATCATCTACATGGATTTACCAACCATTTGGGGATGATACACCGTGCTCATAGTCAACTGAGTCCAAAGAGAATGATGTAAGGATTTCCAGAAATGAGATGTGAACCTCAAATCTCTGCCTGGGACTATTGAAGCTAGTACACCATTCTTCTTTATTAGTTCTCAAATGTATATTTTTGATAGATCCTCCACTGTATGAGTTTCACAAATAGGGATTAAACGGGATGACTTTGTATGTCGATCTACTATCACCAATATCTCATCATGTTTCCATACGTTTATTCAAAGACCTATAAAAAAATCCATCATTATTTACTCCCATTTCCACACTAGGATAGGTAAATACTGCAATAATATTGTTGGTACGTAATGCTCTTATTTAACCTATAAACATGTTTAGCAATGGGAGACGAACTTAGGCACCTTCCTTTTTATGCTGCTCCACTAAAACAATGCTTTTAACTCCTTATATGTCTTATGCGTACATGGATGTATATACCATCATGAATGGTGGTAAGCATGAATTATTTGTTCCTGAAATTCCAAAAGGTAAAACTATATATCCGATCTCTAAATAACAATACACAACACCCATCAAGATTCCAGACCTCAATAGTCCCCACACAATCGAGTTTCAAACTCATAATCAGACCTTAGGCATCAGATGTATGTCCCTATTTGACCACATTTACCAAATTAAGAACAAGCGTCACTAAAATGAAAATTGCAATATCTCATTTGTCTTCACATTCCACGTGCATGTTGGCTAGGACAAACATCAACTACTATTCATCTAAATATTCTTTTCCAACTGATCATAGGACTCTCTACTCAATGCATCAACCACTAAATTCCATTTCCCTGGTGTATACATCATGCCAAAGTAAAATATCTGGAGGTACTCCAAACATCTACATTGCCTAAGATTCATATATCACTGTGGGAAAATGTGATTCCAGCTTTTTCGTTTCATAAACACAGTGAATTTATCACCAATGATATAGTGTCTCCATGTTTTCAAGGCATGGATGACTGTAGCTGACTCAAAATTGTGTGTTGGGTAATTCTTCTCATGCACCCTCAACTTCCATGAAACATAAGCAACCACATGGTCTCCTTTCATGAGAACACATCCCAAATATGATCCCAAAGAGTCATAGTACACCACATACCCCTATCCTAATTCTGGAAAAATCAATATAGGTGTTGATATAAGCCATATTTTCAGCTCTTTGAATGTATTCTGGCATTCCTCTGTCCATTGGAATGGATCATTATTCTGTTTTAGATATATCATTGGGCAAAATAGTTTTGGGAAATCACCCACAAAGCATCAGTAGTAACCTGATAGACCAAAAAAAATTTTTATCTTGAATACATTCTTCGATATATTCTACAAGATAATATCTTCTATCATTTCAATATCAAAAGAATTTTTTTTTTTAAATAACATGGCTAATAAAATGAACTTTCTGTAATCAAAAATCATACTTTGATAATTTTGAATACCAAAAATGATCTCTCATGATTTGTTACATTGTTTCCAAATGTTTCTCATGGTCAACCCTTGTCATTGAATACACCAAGATGTTGTCCTCAAACACCAGAACAAAAGAATCCAAATATCACTGAAATATATGATTCATCAAATCCAAGAATACCATTGGTTCATTCATTAGACCAAAAGGTATGAAAAGAAATTTGTAGGGGAAATATATGCTTATGAAATCTACCATTGGTTCTTTAATAACTTTGTTAATTTTTCTATAATAAACACACATCCTAAGAGTTCCATCTTATCTCTTCACGAAAAAAACGGATGCCTCCAATAGGGATGTACTTGAACAATTTAATCCCTTGCTTTCCAGCTCCTCTAACTACATGTTAATTTCCCTTAACTCTGTTGGTTCCATCCTATTATTCATAAGGGAAATAGGGTAGGTCCCCATAATGAGATCTATTGTAAACTCAACTTCCTTTAAAAGTTGTAACCATAGGATGTTTTTGGGAAGGCATCTGAAAATTGATCCAAAACTACTGGAAAACTATTATCCTCAATCTCTTATATTGGAGCCAAATTCAATACTCCCAACTAATAAAATACCGTACCCACTATTGGTTCCAACAAGCTATTTCCCGATTTCTTTATCATCCTCTCTCCTTTAATGAGATGCTCGATTCCATCCTAAACTATGAATGTAACTATTTTCTTGTAACAGTTGATGTCATGCTTGAACATTTTCAACCAATACATTCCCAAGATTACATCATAGACATCTAAGTCCAACATCAAGAATTTCCATTTCATCTTAGCTTCATCAATATATATATCACATGCTCGACACACTATGGCTTGACATTCTCAGTCACCGAGAGGATTTTTCAGTTCTAAAACATAAGGAACCATTTCCATCATTAAACATAAATGTTCAACATCATGGGATGCAATGAAAGAATGTGATACACCAATATTTAAGTTCCCATGCACAAGGATAGAATTCAAAAGAAATGTGCCTCTCACTATAGAGTGTCCAGCTTGATCATCGACCATCATATTCTCATATCTATACAATTGCATTGGAACTACACTATTCTCTTTGTTTCCTAGATGAAAACTCCTTGGTTGATGAGTCATGGTATTTTGAGAATCCCCATGGCAGGATATAATATACTGATGATACTGATTCTGTTGTCCTCGCCCTATCGAATAATACAATGCTTACGATGACTGAGAAGTGTCTCAAGAACCACATGTAGAAGCATTGTGACAATAGAACTGAAGATGCCCCATCTTGTTGTAGTTATGACATGCTCTAGGTTGTGTTGTACACTCCAGCGTTATGTGGTCAAGCGAACCACATTGAAAGCAAACTTCTTTTATTTGTGGCCGTGGAGGAAGGTTCATTGATCCAACCATCTGATTCTGATTTTCACTTCCACATTAGAATTATGTGTCCCATCTCTACTTGTTCCCAGCGGTTTAGTTCCCACCATTTCTTATAGGTATCAATATACCTCCTCCCATATATATTGAGATACCACTTTCAAACATAGTTTCTCTATTCACCGTCTCCATATAATCTGTATTATAGAGAAATTCAATCTTTGATCGAATCTATTTTTAAATCCTTGATTCGAAGATGCATACCATCAAAGATGCACTTGCTGAAACCTTTGGTGAAAAAAGACTAAATTCTGGAAATTATCAACTTACTCTATGACAGAGAGACTCTCATGTTTCAGGCTGAAGAAGTCTATTGTTTTCGAGATTCTGAACATCATAGGATGTAATTTTTTTTAAAAAAATCCGCAAAATCCTCCCATATAAGGCCTTCATCCAATTTATCCTAATCTTATAAATCCTACCATTGGCACGAAAAATCCTCGAGCATGTATGTCACCATAATGAACATTAGATGAATATGTGTGCCGATGAGATTGAAGATACGATTCATCATACTGAGCCACACCTCTACCTTCTCGGGTTTAACATCTCCCTGGATGTTCGGTGGATTTTGCTTCATGAATTGGATGGCATAATCCCCATGCCTAGGATCATTGCTCTATTTTCCCATATCCACATCTTGATAAGAATGGACAATACTCTAATTTAGCTCTTGGTTCACCCATGGTTCAGGTGAAACCACATTCACCACCACTTCCTCAAGATGGATTCAACGACACATACCAATTTCCATTTTCTTAACCAACAAAAAACTCCATCAATTTAACTTTATAGAAATAGATGGCTATGAATTTAAAATTCTTCCATAGTACTATCATAACACTGTTTTCCAAAAAAAACTTTTTCCATGTTAAATTATTTATGAAAACATTTAACAGGATTTTTGAAAGTAAAACCATTTTCAAAATACCTAATACCCTTGAATCAAAATCATTCATTGGAAAACATATTCCGCATTTTTAAAAAATATACACCTTCCAAAATGCATGTAATGATCATCTCATTGGATAAACCCATGATAATGAGATTTATAAATCTTGGAAGTGTCTCCAAATGCTTATGTTCCCATCTCCCTGGTAACTTGAAGTTCATCATAAATGGTTTCGGTTTTTCATTTTATGCAATACATTCCATTTTCAAACAATCCTACTCCTATATATGATTTGAACCCAAAGAATACACAATAAAAAATTTCAAATCCAATACAATGAACATTAATGACAACTTTTTAGGAAAGGACCAAACAAGCTGGTAACATTTGTACCCCAAAGGAGGGACCAGACTGATACCATTTGTAATGACCTTCTAATTATCATTGGCTTGAGAGTACAACGAGTCATTACATGGCCTTGAGAGACATCCCCAAGACACAAATGGATGGAAATAAATGTCAAAAAGTTACAAATACAATATGGGGACGAGTTACCCATTAATAAAAAGACCAATCATCCAATAACCATAACATATCCGTTAACTAAATGATGCATGATCAAAAGGAAAAAACTCAACAACATCACATATCTCAAAACCACATCAAAGTGTGAAACGACATAAGACCAAACAAGTATCAATGTACACAAAGGATAAACAACAAAAGTCATTCATGAGACCACACGAATCAATGATCTACAAGCTCTAAGCTCCAAAATCACTGAAAATCACAACATAATTAGGTAATACTAAAAACATGGTAAACATTACATTTCCCCCTATCCCATAAGATAACTTCTACAAAACCACCAAAGTTCCAATGTATTGGTGAGTATAAAACTCAGTAGGTTTTCCCAAAAATAATTCCCTACTCACACATCTAGGATTGATGAGTTAGCAACATTTATAATAAAAATTTTACTTAAAACATTTTCTAAAAATTGTGTGTAACAAGATATAAACAAGTTTCCCAAAAACATTAATAACCAAAATCATACCAGTGCAATTGAATCCAATTCCTCCAACAACTTATTTTTCTCAAAAAATAAATAAAATATATTTAAAACCTTTTCAAAATATCACATTTTTTGAATTCCCATCCATTGCACAAACCCATGATAAAAACTGTGCATTATATGATTTGACTCTTCCATACTCAAGAGGGATTTCTCATCGATCTACCAAGTCATCACAATGTAATTGATTCTCTGGTGCCATTTAACCTTTGGCACTGAGCACAAGGTCATATTTAAACCATGCCCCAAAAATTCAATATGAACTCACACACCAATATTCCTAAGGATCATGCGAAAACTTGTTTTTAATAAAAACACCATTTTTATTAAAAACCAATTCCACCAAAGTAATTTTAATGCCAAACCATTTCAATAAAAACCCTTTTTATTGAAAAAAAATTTCATCAAACTATTTAAATATTATTAGAAAATCAATAATTTAAAATAATAATTTAAATTTCAAGCAGCTAAATCATATTACAAAACAATTCTCCAAGATGTCACAATTTCAAAAAAACAATAAATCATCACTAAAGAGGAAAAATCAATTCTATTCAAATAAACCAATTTGAAACTAATATAATCAATTATAGAAATAGGATTCAAGAGGGAAGCCTCCTACCAAAATGTTTTTGATGAAAACCGCAATGAATGAAGAACTCTCAAGAAAACTAGGTCGATTCTCAAAGAACATGCATTAGATCTATTATCCTAACAAGGTCGAGACAAAATCCCATCATATTTGGCATTCAGTCACCTAGATCTATGAATTATGGGAATATATCTATGAAACATAGAGAAGAGGAGAAGTAGATCTAAGTAGATCTATGAAATTAATCATGAATGATGAAGAACGATCACAAACCTCAAGAATCCGGCTTTTATTCACCTAGGGATGCCTTCATATCACCTTTGGAATGAAAAGAGAACTTTCTTAGGCCTTAGGAGAGGAAAAATCCTGATTTATTAAATATTAGGAGGAAAACGACCCACTTAAAAGTAGAAACATGTGAGATCCACATTTTTAGGATCTCACATATGTTCCTGCATAGTTAGTTCGCATGGTTAGAAAAACCTTAGGGCTAACCGTGTGTTAGACAATACCAAGGCAGTCTCTCACATGGCTTCCTCACATGGTCTCTCTAACTATGCTAAAACTGTGTAGGAGATACTGCCATAAAAGGACCAACTATGCATGGTTTGGCCACACAGTTAGACAAATTGTATACTGCCCGTGAGACTTCCCCTTTTCCTCATAAAATCATTTAATGTTCTTTTGAATCTTTCATTCATCACAATTAGCATTATTAACAAGAATATCATCATGTATGGGTCACATGCCAGAAACTGTGGGTACTATAGAGATGGTAGACCGAATATATGTAGAAGTGGTGATGTCATTTTTTATATGTTAAAGGGTAAGTATGTGGATGATATATTAATTTTAACGAATTAATATATTTTAATATTTATCATATAAATTATTTATTTGATCAATTATGACTATCCATGTGAGTTGGTGAGTGAAAACAATAGATATATGTTCATGAGGCGATAGTGTACCGTACACATGAGTGATGGATTTTTTTCTCATTTGATGGAGGGTGAAATGGATAAATACTATGATATCAAAATAATTACATAATATAATGTTATTGATACTGGTGTTATTATATTGTAAATTTTATTTCATTATTAATGGTTTAAAAAGATGAAATAGAAATGAATGAACTTACTGAAGATAGTTTCCTTCACTTAGAAGATATTTCATTCGATATCTTATTAAAGAATATTATCTTGGTATATTTTGAAGACACGTAGACTAGTAATGTACATACAAGTGTTGGTTATGTATTTTTTCATGTTTTTTTGACCAAAATGTCTTGAGAAGTTTGAATAAGTAGGGTGGGAGTTCCATTTTATAATTAAAAAGTGGCATTTATGTAAATACAAAGAAATATTAAATATTGTGAATTCATAAATTCCTTTCTTTCCTATAAAACTAATATTTCTTTGATTGGAATTAATTTAAGGTATTTACACCCCCACCACAAAAATATAAACATTTTATTTCTTATCCTCTATGTTAACGTTCGTTTTCCATTTTATTCATAGCCACCATAATTAGATTTTTTTAACCAAGTTATGTTCTTATATAAGCCTTTAATAAAATGAGACTTATTAGATAAATTAAAATTTAAGAAATTAAATTTCCATGTGTGGGTAAAATTAATTTTACCATAAACATATGTAACGTGAAAACCCACATTTTATCCTTAATCATGATAAATAAGTTTTACAGTCACAACTAATATTTATGATCAAAAATAATGATTACCATATTATATAATAATATTTATACAAATTAAAAATATAGAATAAATTTTACAAACTTAAATTCAAATAATTTTTATAATTTAATTTAAAAATAAACCCAAAAATTGTAATGAATAAAAGGATATAACAAAAATGAGTTTTCCAAGAAAAAAATGATCTTACATTAAGTATTTTTGATCATGATTACATGGATTTAAAATAACATATCTAGAAATAAAATATGTAAATTTAAATTAAATCATTATCTATAAATGGTTATTTTAAATGATTAAAATGGAAGAGTATTTTACATCGAAAATAGTTAAAATGGTTTTTTGAAAATAAAAATAATCTTATACCAAAAAAAGGAATATGTATGATTCAAATGTACCATTCAAATGTAACAAATTAGTTTAAATTATACTATATAATATTATTTTTCTTGAAAACCATATTCAATTCATAATAATACATTTAAATTACTTATTTTATTTAAAATAAATACAATTATTACAAAAATAGAACTTTTTTACAATTATTTGGAAAATTACATGTTTCCAAAGAAACAAAATATCAAAATAATTTAATATAGATATAAATTGACAAATTTAATATTTTTTTATAAAATGCTCTTTATAAAAGTAGTATAAATTAATTATAATACACAAAAATATAATTTAAAATAAAACCATTTTTGAAGAAATTAATCTTATATCATAAATTAAAAATGAAAACAATTGAGTGATTACTTACTAAAAATAAATAAATAAGATTATAGTTATTAGGAAGTATTAATAAATATATAATAATTTGGTTTATCATACTCATACCCATAAGATAAATATCTAGGTATAATGGTCATTGTTAAATAATATATTTCAAGGGTAATTTAGGATTAGAGTTTCATGTCATATATACTATAGAACAAAATTTTTATCTTTTAAAACCCAAAGTTGTTATATATAGAGTAAATTATTAATTATTAGTCATATTTTTGTCTGATAATATTTAAATAAATTCTTATTGATTTCCCTTTAAATTCATGTACTCTCCATTTTGATATAAACCCAAAACACTATTTTATCATCTCTTATGGAAATCTCTTCTATCTTTGTTTCCAGAAACTTATTATATGTATTCTACAAAATTTTCATTCTAATAAACTAATAAATGAATGTTAGAAAATATAAACAAAATTTAGATTTTTTTTCTCTTAGGTAAAGATAAATATCAATGGATTAATTCAAGATGTTCAGTTGAATTTATTTCCACTCTTTGATTATTTTAATACATCATGGTCCCCTTTTGAATAGTTGTAACCAAATAATATATTTATAAAAATTTTAATGGAAGATATCTTACACCATTTTAACATCATATTTTATAAAAAAATTCCTTATAAGATGAAATATTAATATATACCAAATATTAATTTCATCTTTTTAACTTTAGAAGAAGGAATTTCACATAACAATTATCTGAAATAATTTCCCACTTATCCCATATCATTTGACAATGTATATCACATATTTAATTATCTTGGACAGTCACATGTTTCATTTGGAATTAACATAATTTTTTTATCACATATTTCACCCACACTCAACATGTTTTGTTTTTGACCATCTAAAATCAACCCCACATTACACAAGAAACTTTTTAAGTTTTTTCTAAGGTAAAACAATTCCATTAATCCCAAAAATATATATTTTATTTTAAAAAGTAATTGCACCACCATTGGGTTGGTAAATTTTATTTAAAAATTATGGAATCTCTGAAAATATTTGATGAGTTTCCACATCCATGAATATGTAGATTTCCCTTCATTATATATTAAAGATCCACATTTTTCAATAAGTGAATTTACATCCCCATATCTTCTATGAGATTCAATTTCCCATAATTAGGTGGTTTCTATCATAGTATGTTATTCATATATTCTTCTTTAATATGAATTTTTTATCACGTCTTCTATATTTCTCTTCATGAAACAAAAAATTTGTCTGGGCATGAAACATGGATATAGTAACATTCATTATATAATTATTTTAAATGATTGTTTAATCTGTTATTTTCATTAATCCCCCATTTATTATATACATTACTTATTCTACATGGGAGACATGTTGTAATAGAAAGAATATTCACTATTTAAAATAGCTATGTATTGTAAAAATTTACCTTTAAACACATTTATTATATGAGACTGTTGATTATAACTATTTTTTTGGCTTACGAGTTTAGTACAACTCTATAATCCATTTTCCTAGGTTTAGGAATATGTTTTCATTTCAAAATAAATTTATCTTTCCTATATTATTTATTTTAAAATTAATGAAATTTTGCAAATATATACTTACTTAGATTTTCTTTTAGAACGTCAACTACTAGTTGAATCAATTTTTAAATTTCCATGTTGCAGAACTGTATATTTTTCATAAAATTTAATACAAAATTTCCCAGAATTTTATTATGATTATGAATTTACATTAAATATATTATCTTTTTCATTCATTATTTCCCTATATTGATCTCTACATTGGTAAAACTTCACATACCCATGTAATTTTCATATCTTTTAAATGAAACATTCTTTTCAACTCAATTTTTATAATTTCCTAATCTTTAAATTTCACATTAAAATATTGATATCCTAAATTTGATCTTTAAATTTTTTTTAAAATTAACACATGTATTCCTTCAACATTCAAACAACCTTATCAAGATATTTTATTTATTTTTTATTTCTACTGTTTTTTTTGTAAAAAATTTAACTTCATATTTCCACATATTCACCATGTATGATCCATATACTTCTTTTTCCCTACCTATAATTTTGTATTTTCATTCATCATGTTCCAAGAAATAAATATACATTATTGTAGAGTAATCATTAAAAATAATACTATAATAAGAAAATTTGTTCTCGTATATAATCAATATACGTGTATTAATTATTATTTTAATAATTCTTTTTTAGACACACAATTTCTTATATTCATTAGATATTATTACCCTTTACTTTAATTGAGTAATCTCTTAGTATTTTTCATATAAAATCCAACAATATATTTTATTAAAAATTGAATAATGAATTATCCTAAAACCCCACATAAATAACCTAAGTTTAATTTTTTAACTATTACATAAAATTTCCCTTACTCATGTTTCAATAGATAAGGGTTATTAATATATTATGTTATTTAGAATTTATTTTGAATATATTGATTCATTGGAGGAAACAATTATTCCTTAATTATAATTTTCTATTTTTATTGAATTTGAAATATATTTTATATTTATCCTTTTTCAAGATAATTTGTTCCTTTATCGTCATTTATTTGTGAAGAGTTCTATGAAACTCCTTAAGAGATAATTTATTCTTTTATTCCAGGTCATAAATCTTTAGATCCAATATTTCTAGAAGAATTCTTATAAATTTCATAAAAATAGTAAAATCTTTTAGATTATATAAAAATTCATATATGTTGATGATTATACCATAAACCCTAGTAACATAAGCATATATTTTATTATCATTATTTTTACGACGCTTTCAAGTTTCCAACTCCAAATTTAGCATTTTTTCTTATTGATTTTAAAATTCCGTACTATATGTTCTCTAAATTTTTCATCATATCATTTTCTACATTAAAATCCATTACAGTAGTTTAATATCTATTAGATAATGTTTAATGAATAGAATGTGTAAATTTTTCATCACCTTCTAAGTTGATATTGTATTAAAATTTAATTATTGTATCTCCCCCAAGTGATGTAAAACTAATCATCATAGAATTAATCATCTATATGAAACGTGATAAAACAAATGGATCATTATATTTTTCAATCAAGGGAATTTATTTACATAAAATATTCATACACCATTGCAGTTGAAATAATCCACAATCCCCCTCATTTACCTTTGATTTATTTGGTCTATTGGAGAACATGATTTCATTTTATTCCACTTAATGTGACTTGATCATCTAGAGTACTGTTGGGTGTTAGTAGTGGATCAATGGTAAATTTATCAAAAATTATATTCCAAAAAATCCCCTATAATTTATTATGGTTTTCACCGAATCGATATAATTGTCTCTTACTCCTATATTTAATAATAATAATTTATTAATGACAAAAAAACTAGGTAAAAAATAAATATGAGGGTCCAATCCATATGGTTTTAATTTTATTACTCAGAGATATACCATTTTCCATTATTAAATTATATTGGGTATAAGTTCTTGAAAAGCACAAAATATATATTTTCAAGGTATCATATACTTACGACACATTGGGAATTATCCAATAACCAAAAGTAAAATGGAGTTATTTATATTGGTTAAATAAATAATTATGAAAACATTAGTCTATTTGTATGAAAATGGAATTCAATTACCTTTAGGATGCCTCAACATTTAGATTTATGATATTTTCTATTGAGCATATGGACTTTTAATAAAATGAATTATCAATAGTATAACATTATCTATGACTATCTGTCTTATTCATTTAGAACAAATGATGTGTTTATAAAGGAATTCACAGACACTACAATATTCTCCCTCTAAAAAAGAAACAATTTAAATTAAAAGTGGTTGAACTATATTTTATTAATAGGATAAAAATTAATTTTAAAAACAACACTGACTCATTTTCTATATAACCTCTAACTTTGGAGTAATAGTGTTTCCACATAACAATGTATCACATCTTTCATTATAAAATAACAATTTTTGATACATTCATCAATTTAATACTTTATAATCTTATATAATATTTGAAATAATATTCCACATACATAAACTATGGAAAAATAACTTGATATTTGATAGTGTAATCTTATCTCATTTATAATTGGTCGAAAATATTCTCAATTATTATATCTATTTAATCCCTAAAGAAATTGTAACTTTTAAATTTACATGTGATATATGATATTACATTAATCAAAATATCTATTAAATTTATGCTCATTTAAATAATATTCCATCACAAAACACATGTTCACAAGATGAGAGTCTCATGATGTGGAAAATTCAATCATGGTGAAATTGCATCTCATTCCATAATAGTAGTTTTTATTTGAAAAACCATACTCAACATGAATCAAAACACTTTTGAGTAACTATGATTTTTGATGCATTAATGAATATATCAATAATTTACAGGATTAGTTTTCAAAATTTTCTTTAATGTCTTGATGTTATCAAAGTGTTTCAAATTAAATGATAATATTTTCTTAATATGTATCATCAGGGGGTCATATAAAATAATATATACATAATCAGACGAATCCTCACACCCAAATTTCTATAATCTCCCCAGAGTAACATCATATATTTTATCCATAATATCATAGTCTATTCCAAATTTTCAATTTCAAAGGCCTTACATCTTACATATTACATTTTCATCTTAAGTTCATCATACAAATTTCATTACAACTCAAGTGTATTGTGTATATTTTTTTCATACATTTTAAAATTGTTCTCATGTATGATAATTCCCTAGTTATGTTTATAGGGGAATTTATTAATTATTTTACAATTGTCCTAACATTATAGGGAATCATGATTTTTCATCAATCTTATTATATATTCGTCACATATATTTGTTTCTATCTCATCCCATAAGTAAATTTTATATATGAATAATTCCTCACACATTGCCAATAGATTATATATTCTTATACTGTTTTACTAATTTATTTTATATATTCATTTTCTTTCAATCTTTCAAGGCATGGATCACAAGTACATCATACATCTAATGATACCATGGACATATTTCATGTCATATAATATTCAATAATTCAAAAACCCAGCACCAACACCCTCAAACATTCTCAAACATATTTATACCAACAAAAAAAATTCTTAATAATCATATATCATTTCACAGTCATGGTTTAATTTTAAAAAATCATTTTTAATTTAATTGGGGTTTTCATGCGGGGGCCAATTGGTATCCTCTAATAGATCATTATCAAGAATGATTAATTTAAGGAAATAATATGGGATCAATGATTTAAGGTACACACAACATGATAATAATTTAATATATTTCATTTATTTAAAAAATTTATCTATGATTTGTGTTTCCAAGTGTTTTTGTAATGTTCATTAGGTGTTAGTAGATTGTTAAAACACCATTATTAGTATTAGATATTCCATATAAACTATTATTTATGAAGAAAACATTTAAAATGAAGAAATTATTTAACTTTTTGTATTTTTCCAATGAAAAACCTCAAAGAATTATTGAATCATTTCCATGGTGATAGTGTTTGTTGAAAAAGCAGGACTCCATGTTGTGTTTATTGACAAAGCATGCCTCAATATTAAGTTTGATGATGAATGGTGTTTTAATAGAGTGTTTTCAAGTTCAAGAGTTATTTCTAAAAATTACTGTTGATAAAAGCTTCATGACAAAGGAATAGAAGATCTTGTGGTAGAACAAATTGAACAAATATAAGGCAAAGTTGTTTTCTAGTGTCGGCCAAAATTTCGGTCCTCAAAATCAAGAAATCCATAAATGTGATTTTTTAAAATATACTTGCATTCCAGTATCTTAGGGGCTTGAAATTTTATGTACCTTACATTTCTCATGATCAAAACATCAAAATATAGAAAAGGAAATTGGGGTACCCATGTTTTTGTTTGGGAGCGCATTTTGACTAGGAAGATAGAGTCTTGGGTGGCTAGACATGAGACCCAAAATAATATTGTATGCCATGCACTCATGGTCTTCAAAATTCCTATAAATATACAGATACCCTCCTCTATTTTTCAAAAAATCTAAACACTTAGAGAACATTCATGCTTTTGTCATACATGTGGTTTGAGAGCGCAAGTATAAAGATATTCATAAGGTGAACTCAACTTTGTAGTTGTATACCAATACCTGTATGGGCGTAAATGTGATTGAGTCACCCAAGTATTTATTTTGACAAGGGAGGGTCACACAGCTGGTTGTTGGGAAATTTCACTCTATGATTTCAGAATAATGTTTCTATGGTTGCACGAAAGTTAGAAGATTTCCTAGTACACATGGGGCAATGTTGTATTAATCAGTGAATGAAAGTGGAACATCCATAGAAGATCTACACACAATGGTAGAAGCACTAGTTTTTTATAATGAACATACCTACAAGTTTCAAAACCATTAGTGGATCTTTTGATGAAACGGTGAGCTCTCTTAAATTGAGAGAGCAGCGAGCATTCAAATTTTAGCTGGTTGTAAACTAGGATGGACAATGAGTTCACTAAAAACATTGTAAACAATAGTTTTTTTATAGTTGATTTACTATATTTTCCTATTTTCAGTGTATGTGCCTTGGATGTAGCAGTGTTAGGGTGAACCATGTAAAATTTTTGTCATGTGCGTGATTTAGGATTTTTTTCAAAATCATTATTGTAAAAGAGAGGGAAGATAGTTTTGTTTAATAACAAAACAAGATACAAAGGGGAATTTTCTTTAATATATCATACCTGGAATCACCCCTATCAGGGAACCTATCATAGTGGAAATAACATGTATCATATATTATATTGTAAAAAATGATATATATATATATATATATATATATATATTACATTATCATTGGTTTTATGATATCTAATTTCATAATCGTTGGTAGTGTCACTGTATATGATATCTGATCTCATAATCTGCAATCCAGTGATAATTATATGATTTTGAAATCCCACAATGTGCAATAAAGGATATCATACGATGTGATAGAATTATTTTTTATAATTAATTTGGAGCATAATATGGTTATTATAATATAGATGATACAAAAAATGTGATTCCCAGGAGTCGAAGTTTACTCAAGCAGTTGTTGGATATCATATGTGGTGATAATCATATTCTTCCATTCATAAAATTATCTATCATATATTATAATGGATATTATAATAGATCCATGGAATATGATATAAGGTATATATTTCAATTTTATTTCAATTTTTTCTTCAACATTTCAATAATGAATTGATTAATAAAATTTATAAATTCATTATAAATTATTCAAAAAAAGTAATTTGGGATATTTATTTAATTTATAAAGTGATTTCAAATTAAGAAGATAAAAAATGTTTATAATTAATAAATAAATATAATTTATTTAATTCATTAATAAATATCTATAATGATATATGTATTAATTGTAAATATATTAAAGGACTTATAATTTAAATATATTTTTTTTGAAATTCTGAGAGTACTGTATAAAATTATTACAAGACTATAAATACCAAAATCAATATGTTTATATTTAAAATTATGAATTTATCAAAATACATATTTATTTGAAATTTTCAAATTAAAATTTTTTATTTTAGAGATTGATCAAACAGAATTAAAATGGATATCAATAATTTATTTTACAAGGATTTTATAATATTAAATATGGGATATTTAAATTATGTAAATTGTTTACATAATACATTTTTAACATAAAATCACTATATTTCATTTAATATAAAATATTTATGTAAAATACCATATAATATAAATTATTAGAGAGTTAATTTTTTTAATTAAATAATTTTTATTTTTGTGGTTAAATTTTTATTTTAATATAATTTCAATATATTTAAAAAATTCATAAATTATTTATCTAATGATAAAAAATATTAATTGTTTTTTTATTTAATTTATTTCATGATTCATTAATAGATAGAACTATTATATTATAAATTTATTTAATCTATAAAATATATTTTATTCACTTTTATAAAATTTTAAATTGCAATATAAGGATTTACACACTAGGATAATTAATCGATTCAATTTCCTTCTACCATGAAATATTCATGTAGTGGGTTATGAGAAAGAATTAAGTAGTTAATTGGGATTTATATATATTATGTGTTTGAATTATTATGTCATTGAGATGTATTCTGAGAAAATTATCATATGGTTGAGGTGATTAGGGTCAGACAACACACTATCCTAGTGGTTTATTCCTTCACTTAGAAATTTGGGGTCGACTATTGATTTTTTAAATCATAGACTTATTGGGATTTTTTATTTCAAATAATTATAAGACATTAAAAAATGTTTTATTCACCTTATGAATTGGTTTAATTTGATTTTTTTTAAATATAAGTAGATTTTGGGGTTGGTTAATAACATAATAAATGATATTTTCAAAAATATTACACATCAATATATGTAAAAATATTAACATAATTGAAGGATGTAGATTTAAAACTAAATCACTAGGGTAATGAATACATGTGAAGGTAATTAAATTAAATATAATTGTGAGATTAAATCCACTTTATAAAATATTGATTCAAATTCCTTCCAAACGTAAAACATTTCAATACATAAATCATATATCTTAGTAGAAAATGTTAATTTTCAATGATCCTATATTATATTACCCAAGGAATGAATGATTTTTTTTCATAATAGGATCAATTTCCCATTATTACCATTAAATTTGGTTTATACATAGCTGGGATTTACTAATTACAATAGGTCACATGATGAATAGAATTGAGTTTATCAATATTATTGATTTCGAAAAGGGTTTTCCTCTAACTATATAAGAGTCATATATAATATTACAAGAATATTTAATTTTCTAAAAAGTAATTTGATGTGAGAAACATAAAATAAACCCACATTATTGGGAAATGAATGAATTATTCCAGTAGAAAATATGATGGATTCATACTGTGGGCATCATTTTATAGAATAAAATTTATTAAAATTTATTATTAAATGAATATAAAACAGTTTATTCATTTTTAAAATGTCTTAGTTGTAGATAAAAAGTAATCATAATTGAAAATAACATCATGTTAATAATTTAAAGGAGGAGTATTAATAAAAATATATTCGATTAGTATAGTGACATAATAATTGTTACTAATAAAGAAGAGAAATTATATGTTATATAAAACACCTTATTAAGTTACCATGTTTAATGTATCTAAACAATTGGTTCAAATTGTTTCTAATGAGAAGCTGGAAATGATTCGCTTAATGTATTAAAGGGATTAACGAAAAATTGAATAAATGAATTCTAGTCTATACGCAGATAATAAATGATAATGTGTATTGATGAGTTGGTCAAACTAATGTTTTTTAAGTCAAATTCATTTTATAGAATTCATTTCAGACTAAAAATTGGAAATGGTTTAGAAATGTGAATTATTTGATGATATGCTCACCCCATTTTGTCAAATTATTTAACATAAAAAGACTAGGTCATGTGATTTTTGAAATTTATTCAATATCAAAAAAATTAGGAAAAAGTAAAATAATGAATTGAAAAAGATAGTTTTAAAGTACAAAATCTTTGGCTATAATATATAATATCAGTCATTTAATATAAATGATAATGTTTAGAATAATGGAAATTATTATAATTTGATGGAGTTGTCTTGTATATCTAAATATATTTAAAATACTCCATGAAATTTTGATTGTAGGTATTCATGATATATGAATATACATTTTAATGGTATATTATAAGAAATAAATTTTTAAAAAATAGTTTTAATATTAAAATATTTCTAAATAATTGATAAATTTTTAAATATTTTATTTACATTAAACTGATAAGAAAGGGTTTATTATAATATTCATAAATTTGGGTTCATGGGATGGGGTAAAATAAACTAAAACTTATTAATCCATAGAGTCATTCAATAGGAACATAAAATGATTCATTATGTGGGATGATCTATATATGATTACCAATATAATGCAATCCAATATTGAATCATTTACCATATTTTATCATAATTAACTAGAAAACATGATGCTTAACCTATGAAACCTATATAAACTGACTCATGTAATACAAATATCTTGGGGAATAACATTAAAAATAATTTTAAAACAAAAATAAGGGGATACTCGAACCTCTGACCATTGACTTTCGAGGTCTCTACAAGGCTTAAAAAATCACTGAATTATGCCTATTATATCAATATTTTATTTATAAGTATTTTTTTTCATAAAAAATTAATGGGTTTTCCCAAATATGATAAATCAAGAGGATGCTGACCCAAATATTATTTATGTTAAATACGAAGTCCTAATTACTAAAAAACACATTTATTCTATACCTAAACCCCATTACAAAATAGGATCATTGATAGTGTTGTCATTTTAGGTTGAATATTTACACCCCAATGTTTTTTAATAATATAAATTTATGTAACGGAATATATCATTCGTAGTTTTTATCTTCAAAAAGGATTTATAATTTTAACAAAGTTATCCTATATGATATGAGAAGATAAATATTAAACAATGAGCAGTTATTAAAAAATAAGTGATTCTGGATTCAAAAATCTTGGGTCATGATACATAAGATTATATATCATTTTTTAAAACATGTATTGGGTAAAATTCTACTATTTATGATAAAAGTGATTAACCAGATGATTATTAAAATATGGAGGTTTAGATCTCACCATTTGTGGGATATTTTAAATTAATAATAATTCATCTTATAATACTTTTTAGGAACATAGAGTACAATATATGTTGTGGATATTGGTTTTATATTTATTAAATAATTCAACAAAAAAGAAAAGAAACATTATTTCATAATATATATGATTTTTCACCATGGAATGATACTATGAAGAAAAAAGTATAGTGACTAAGAGGCTAGTTAGAATTTCATTGGAAAATGATAAGTTAAAAGATAAAAAAATAATGTGTCATAATAGTTTAAATTCAATCTAATTTTTACATTACAACAATAAATTGTTATGGTATATCAATAAAATATTAATATATTGAAGTACATATTATGAAAATTTAAATCATAATGACAGGTTTGATGTAATATATTCTAAGGATGATGATGATTATCATGAACTACTTTAGACCCCCTGGTGCATAAATACATGATCTGGATATAAAATATCTTGAAGGGGATTCCCAGTCCCTGTGGGTTGGAGACTAACACCTGACGTTATATCAAACATAAAAGGAAATTGTTTAACTATATTACAAACGATGATAAAATTACCCATTCAGTATTAAAAACAAACCATTTTTATTAAAATACAATATGAAGATATGTAAACATCCCTAGGTAAAACATATACCAAAGGAAAAAATAATATCCATTTTGAATAAGTCATACATGTCCTATGAAACAACTATACTATAGCTCTGCCAGTCACAACCATCTATACAAAGTCCCATAGATCAATCAAAATTACCACCTCTATGTGGATCTTTCCCTTTCTCTAGAACTAGAATGACATGATCTAAAAATTCAAAATTGAAAAGGTATGGTGTGATCTAAACAACACAGTATGGTCTCACAAAGTTTTACATAATCAATTATATAAAAATTAAACCATTTAGGATTTTAATTTAAAAAAAGCATGCCATCAAATTTACAATTTTTAAAAATTTTTTTTTTTAAATAAAATGATGATAGAAATTTATAAATAGGAATCAATTAAATTTTATATAAATAATTTACATAAAACATATTAAAAGAATAATAAATTAATATATACATTTTCATGTGCGGGTCTGTCAATAAAATGATCACTATATACAATCCCTAATGTTTATATGTTTCTATTTATATGATCCTCTCACAACTAAATCATCATCATGAATCATGTATGTATGCACATTCAATTTGGGTCATTCCATTATGATAATCATTAAAAACCCCATATTCAGTCACATAATGAAAAAATCATGTCAAACATGGTTTAATTACTATTTTCTCCATTAATCCCATGTTATTTAGAGTTCTAGAATATTTATCCTAATTTCCTACTTTCTTCTCAATCTCACATGTGATTAAAAAATTTTTTTATTCATTCATTAATTATGGGTTAATTTATTCATTTCAAAATAAACTCTTCATTTATAATTCAAGTTTTCAATTTCATGATCAATACTCCTTTTCTAAATAAAATCAAAATCATAGGCTTTCATCGTATTAATGTATTTTCAATTATTCATTAATATTAAGAATATTTTCCAAGGAAGCTACATTAAAAAATTTAATCAAATAAAATTTCAATTCAATACACTATTTTTCTCAAAAATACTCCCATGATTTTAAATTAAATTTCATTATAGGTGTTTTCTTCAATTTCCATGTATTATTCAAATCACATATCAAATAATCTAAAATCATGTTTTTTAATTAAATTATTAACATGTTTAAATTAGAGAAACCAATTTTGAGTTTAAATTTTATGATAATTCATTATGTAACCACATATCATAATCACATTATCAAACTAATCAACAACCATACTGTGGAACACCAAAGAATAAAATATTCATTAATTATTAAGGAATCAAAACTTGAATCAACAAAAAAAAATAGTTAGATCAAAAAATATAGTGATGATCTATCACCATATTAATATTAGATAAATGATGGTTGGTAGAAACAAAATGATATGTGATCCACTTACTGGAAGGTTATCAAAAATAGACCCTTTTTATTCGGTCCACATAGAGAAGATGTTTGTGGAGTCAATTGATAATCTTGAGAGACTCTATGGACCAATAAATTATGTTAGTGTTGAATGAGGGTGATTAGATTTTATGAATGGGTTCCCAATATATATAAATGAATTTTTCGATGTTTAAAAATACACTAACATGTTTTCTTATACAGATTTAATAGTTTGGTGTAACTGTGAACCCTATCTGGGAACCCTTACTTGGATTCTAGATGGGGTGCATGGTTTTTCATAAGGTTATTTTAAATAAGTTAAAACCCTTAAAACCACAAATATCTGCATTTTCAGGATTTTGATGGGTGGCTACATGGTTTTGACAAACCATGAACCATATAGGTGCAACCCTAAAGACCCCCACAACATGGTTCATGGTTTTCTATGAAAAATAACACAGTATTTCCTAACTGGGAACCAACCATGCTCCGTCCCCAAAACCACCCAAAATTGAACAAATTTACCCAAAAAACCCCTAATACAATCCCACAACAATGTTATTTCAATAAAATTGGAAATAAGTACCTAAATGATGTCAACATGTTGTTACAACCTCCCCACAAAAAAAATTCTATCACATAAAAGTCTGTCAATAATATTCAATATCATTGTTTTGAAGCCACTAATCCCTAATCATCACCTCATGAACCCATGAATCATGTGAAAACCAACCATTATATTATAGAACAAAGAAATAAGGTATAGGGTTACCATGAATAATCATTTTATCAGAATCAAAAAATTTAACTAGAATCATATCACTGTTAAATTATGCTTAGTAGTAGGATCTCCCCATCCCAGGCCATGAGAAGCGCCTAAGAGATACTTCAAAAGTTTTGAAACTTGAAACACATTTTTTTCAATATAAACTATGGGGTTAATGCTAAATTACATGATTCATTAATAAAATTCTCAATAATTTCTAAAGTACCCACCAAATCAGTGGAATATCTACATGTTTTCCCAGATGTCACTGAACCAAATGAGTCGATGCACTCAAGAAATTCTTGTCACCAATATGAAAGCCCTATGATAATAATTTTTTATCAATTAATTAATTATAACAACCCTATGGTTTCCTAATTTTATTATTAATAAACTGAATCTTCACTATCATCTCTTGATCCATACTCAGTTCAATCCAAGAAGCTACACCAATCACCACACAACAAAGAGGATATATGCAAGAACATTAAAAAAGCCTCAAATGGATCCATTCGAGTAGAATAAATTTATATATTGTTGTAAGTTATCTAAAAAATTCCCAAATAATTTTTTGAAGCTCATCCACATCCGAAAAACAAATGACTAGGCTAGCCTTAAAAGATCTGTATAGCGTGTTTTTTCTATCCATTATATTGCAGAAGATATACCATGATCAAACTCTTATGGGATCAAAAAAATTTATTGACGTGATAAAAATATTCCTATCAAAAACTATAAAATATGGAACTCCATGATAACTTAAAATCTCTTCTATAAGGAGACATCCAAATACCTTATCATTGGATGTATTTTGAATAGGTATAAAGCGAGCCCGTTTGATTACCTGATCAATCAAAACCTATATAGAATTATTATATATAAGATGTATCATATTGTACCTAGCTAGAGGAATCATCACCACATATAATTGAACATATTTCTGGATCCAACATGAACTTACCATAATGAATTATTGAAATCTACCATCACATCTTTTATCATGGGTGAAGGTACAATGTACCAGTTTCAGAAATATTAGACACCCACGGAGGAGAGAGAAATTCATCAATGGTTTAAAATCTGAAAACATAGTCCATTGTTCCAAAATATCATAATAAATCCAATTCATTTTAATAATCACCATTATAATAGATGAGGTCATTTGGGCATCAATAGAAACAATCTCTATTGTATTCTCTCTGACCCCCAAATGAAACTGAGAAGGAGATCCATAAAATTCAACTCATCTAAGTATTATTCCATAGTATGGGTCAAAAGTATATTAATAAAATAATTTATAATAAAATTTTCCTTTCTATGGTTATAAAAAATTTAGAAATAATAATATTTCAATTTTTCTAAAAACAACTCTTTCGAAGGATAATTTCTTTTTGTGAGAAAATATAACTCAATATTTTTTGTCAAAATACACGATAAATAATTCTATTAAAAAATAATGTTTACAAATCCTAATATAATAAAACACATTAATTAGAATAATATTTTTGTTCAAATATTCTTTATTTCTATGGCCATTGTTTTTTGGAATCATATGATATAACATGATCACCCTACAAGAGTACACAACCCAAACCTGATCCAGATGAGTCACAAAAGAATAAGCATCCCAACCCATCTATTAAAAGTATCCAAATTGGGAAAAATAATATAAACATTTTTTTAATATAAATAATTATAATATTTTTTTCTTAAATGATATTCAAGCCTTTTTGAGTATGGGAAGTTAATATAGATTCTGATTTTGAGAATTTGTTAACAAATCAGTGATAATACCCTACTACTCCAAAGAATATCTGAATATAAAAACTGTTTCATGGTCACTGCCATGTTCTAAAAGTCCACTTATTCTTAGGATCATATAAAATACTGTCTTATTACCACATGCACATAGATATTAAATTTAAAAAAGAGGAAATAACATTTATATAGCTTGGAATAATTTGGATGATTTATCAAAATTTCTTGATATTCTCTATAATTACAAACAAGGTATTCATTAGTATTGGAGTGAACATAAATTTTATCTATAAATAATAACATGAATAAGATTAGATACTCATGGAATATCCTTTTCATCAATTCCATTGAAATAATTGGATTATTAGATAGAAAAAAAATGTAAAATTATGTATTCATAGTTCAAAACATACTCTTAATGAATGTCTTCTAATTGTTAAATTTATTAATTTCGAACTGGTAATAATCATAAAGATGGTAAATTCTTGAAAAAAACATTTCTTATTTATCCAAGTCTAGAATATAATTTATATTAGGTATCTAATACTATTACATTATCTTAACATGATTTATTTTTCAGTAATCAACAAAAAGGAAAAATGTTCCATCGACATTGTTTTCAAAAAGCACAACTGACACCAAAGGGGGAAATCCTAATAATATAAATCCATTGTATTAAAGACCATCTAAATAGATACTTACATCTTTCATTTAAGATGGTTTCATCTGGTACAATTCAATAGAGATTGTCTTTGTAACCTATGTATTGTCAATAGGGAACTTACTTCCCTTACCTATGGAAAGAAAGAAGTATAAGGTGGAAGAAGATTAAGAAAATTTGGCGATATATAGATGGAGATCACTAGTAAATGATTCCAACTCTATATCAAAGAATAACATGATATTACCCATCCCAACTAAGGAAAAGGGTGATAGGTTCTACTTGACCTCAGGTCACATTCTACCTAAAAAGCCGTACCGAACCCATTAGACATAGTGAAGAAGACCTATCAAGGATAAAAGTCAATCTATTAATTATCATAAATCTACCAAACCATCTTGTGAAATATGCTTAAATGATACATGTTGGGAACTAAAAAATTCAATGTCAGATCAATCTATGAAAGAGAAAAAATGAAAAAGGCATAGCATAGACCATTATATCTCTTATTTATGAGGGGTAGAGTAATATATATCACATAAGACATGATCTCGATAAGATTACTTGTAAAATACACAATATGAGTATATATGAGTAAATTAGATAAACTAATTTCAGTTATATCATCAAACATATATGAATCTATAGTTATGGTACCTCTCACCATCCCTAGAACCACAATTTCTTCATATGAAGACTCATCTACTATGTGTTTATTCTTCGTTTTGGATGCCCATTGGTTGAATTCCTTAGTTCTTGTAGCATCAAATTTCACGATAGTAAATTTAGTAGTTGTTGAGATTTTTCCACTATGTGGTTTTTAAGACACAAGAAAAATCATATAAAAGATTCTTAAAGAACCAAACCTACCACATATCTTGGGTTAATTAGTGATACCTTTGATAGAATACCCAACCATGCCACACTAAATTAATGGAAAAGGGTATATAATAGACAATTCAAAAGTTATTGATGAAAAATGTTTTCGAGATCCTCATTTTGGCTCTTTATGACTTCCCTATCCATTATAGGGAACTACATAATGACCAAAAGGAGTAATAAGAAGTCCCATCATCCCAGACACAATAGCCATGTCATGATTTTCCATCAATTCTCTATCTAGGGAATCAATGTTAGAGGTTAGTCTGAGCTTGGAAAACTTATATTGAATGTCAGGTAAAACACCTATATCCAATATTTGCGCCTTCATATTCTCATTCATCACTATATCTTTAGAAATTGAACGTCTTAAAAAAATATCCTCTTATAACGAGTCATGGTCTTGTCACCCCGTTATAGGCTAAAGATCTCTAAAGAATTTTCCCAAACAATTTAATCTTGATAAATCTTACATGTGAATAGAGATATTCTATATTTCCACTATATTTCTTCTTGACTATTTACTTTCACAATTAAATCCCACCATATCAATCTAGGTCCTACTAGAATGATGGTATAACAATTCACCATTATTGAACATGGTGTTTTGACGAACTGAAATAACAGGTCATTCATCATAAACTAATCCTTATCCTCATGGATATAATTTTAGCCTTTGAATAATCATGGATTATTCATAAGAATATATTGATAATGATATTTATATTTTTACCATTGAGGTTCTACTATTTGAGCCTGAATAAAAACATGTATAACTACCTACGCTAGATCTCAGACAATATGCAACACTATAAAATTTAGATTTTTATAATTTAAAGGGTTATATTACAATTATTCATCAGAATCACCCTACAAGGATTGGTTCAAACATCTTCATGGAGGCATGATACTACACAACATCAAAAATAATCTCTTAAAACATTCCAAAAGGAACTCATAACAAATTATTCAATTTCATTCATTCCATCATGGTGAATTAATTTTTTTTGGAAATAAAAGTATTCAGAAAAAACAATGAAACACTATGATTATATTTAATATTCTATAAATCGGAATTTTTCTAACACCCATGGGGACTTAAGGCTCCCTAAAATGAGATATGGTTAGGAACATTCCCAGAACTACTACTCAAGTCCTGAAAATCCCACCTCTAGTCTACCAAGATATCCAAGAAACCACACTAATAATAAAGAATATTGGTCAACCCAAATTGTTACATATTTTATATAAATATTATATGATCCTCCATACACTAATACCAAATCAGTCTGAAACATAACATAATATGAATATATATTTCCCATTGTTTGGAGACATGCACATAGAATAATATCAAACTTCAATAAGAATAGTTTCCCTATATAATAATCATGGATAAGGAAACAATGCTAAGTATACACAGGATCCCCTAAGGTGAATTATTATAAAAGATTATATATAAATATCTAATGTTAAAACATCACCCAAAAGACAAAAAAACATCCCTCAAGATGAAGTCTCACAAAAATTATAAAATAAGAGGTCCATAGATCCATCGATAACCATCACCAGTCCAGAGTAACTCAAATGAAGAAAAACTACCACCTCTAAGTGGAACATTTCCTTTCTATAGACCAAGTAAAATAAGATCTATTATTCTTCAATTTGAATGTTAGGGTGTGATCTAAACAGCCTATTAGGGTATCAAAAAGTATTATTTAATCCTTTACATGACAAAAAAATCATCTAGTAGTTCAATTAATGTAACTTAATGTAAAAAAAATACATATTTTAGCCAAATATGATTTGTAATAAAAATATGATGAATATATCTCAAATGATTAATTTTTTTATTTTATATAAGTTATTCTCATTAAAACACTAACATGAATAATATTGTTCTATAAATAATATATGTTTTATCAAGTTAATAAAACAAAGCGCCCGGGTTATAATAATAAGAATATTTAAGTTTCTAATTATCAGATCCTCACACATCTCAATCATCATTACTTCTCAGGTTTTTGTGAACAATCACTACAGATAAAGATATTTAAATTATCAATGAACACCCCATTATGGGAATAATCATAGTAAATTCATGATGAACTTGGTTCAGTTAGTTTTTTCTATGAAAATACTTTTATAGGGATTCAGATTTATAGAATTATTATTCTAATTTCTTAGTAATTACTAAAGATTATATGAGATTGAATAAATAAATCAATCCATCCATATTTCCTAGGAAATTCATTCATTTCAAAATAATTTCATCATTCGTAATTTAATTTTTCAATTTCATGTCAAACAAGCTCTTTCAATTTCAAATACAAATCATAGGTTTTCATTAAATTCATGGCTTCATAAATCATGATTAAATTTATTAAAATTTTCTCTTCACTCAACACAAAATCATTTAATTAAATAAACATTCAATTAATGCATCCATTTTTTTCAAATATCCATCAACATAGTAAATTCCATTTAAATTTAGAATTTTTAATAACTTTTTCTATGATTTACAAGTAACATTTCAACTCCTCTAAAATTAAGGATTAATAAATAAATATAATACTAATTTAAATTAAATAAAACAATTGAGTGTTCCATTATTTAGGGTAAATCATTATGGAACCACCTATTATTAATCACGTGATAAATAAAATCAATACCTACTATGAGAATCTCCAATGAAGAACAAAGGTGACATAGATAAATGAATTAAACCTATAATCAATTCCCTTCAAAGAAAATATTAGATCAACCCACATCATGATGCTATTTAACCCTCTATGAATTATTAATGGGAAGGTAGAATAAACCAAATGAGTGGAGATCCACATACCCAAAGGGGATTGAACCTAATCACTAGTGCATTGATCCACAATTTTAACAGTTTATAGAAGTCAATTTAACCTCTTGAGAGGCACTAATGACCATGGAATCCTGTTATCATAGAATGTGTGTAATTATGAGTTTAATAAAGTTGTTTGGGATATCAAGAAAAATTTAGGGGGTATTAAAAACCAACATGTATTTTTTCATGAATTACCCATACAGATAATTGTAATACTAAATCCTAACAATGTACCCTTACGAGACTTTTGTAGAGAGTGCATAGTCTTAACATATAGTATGTTTATCCATGAAACTGCAATTATGTTCCCTCTATAACCTCAAAAAAGGGTAAATATTTTTTCATGACCAAGCAAAAAATCTTTCATAACCATTCACGAAGTATGATAAGCCCCCAAAACCTATAAAATAAATCAATGTTCACATAAAACATCTTATGGGAAGATCCATAGATAGGGAGATCAAAAAAATAGGACAAAGTTTCTAATATAATGTAACATAATGTTACAATGATAATGGAATGGTAATGATTTATAAGAAGAAAACATCAGTGAATAAATTTATAACATTGAACGTTAAAATTTTAATTAGTTTGAAAACTATTATGAATGAGTAGAATTTTTTAAAATGATTCATTAATAAATTTTTTTTTCAAGAAATATGGCATTATAGATGTTAATGAATAAATATTTTTTAGTATTTATATGATCACACATATACATTTAATAATTTTTTGGGATTTAAATTTTCATTTACAATCGATTTTGATTGATTCACCACAAAATATGAACATTACAAGACGAATTCACACTATTTTCAATAAATTTGTATATTTTCATAATCACTCCTTGAAATAATTTTTAATATTTCTTATTCTACATATAAAATTTCTTCTTGATATATATATATATATAAATATTTATGTAGATAATATCTATACTTTCAATTCATGATTCTAAATTTTTGGCATACCAAGCTAGTAGAGGTATTTATTCCTCAACAACAATCTCTTCATGAAACCCACTTTTATAAGGTAATATTCATTATGATTCATTATAATGAATATCTAATAAAATAATAATATTAAATTTATTTATACTACTCATTTTTCTTTTTATTACATTATTAAATCATATAATTTTTATTACTTCTCACATTACTGATATGAAATAAATATTTCTTTCTCTATTTTAAATTTAACTCTTATTTTTATCTTTAAATCATTTTTTTTATTTTCAATATTTCTATATTTGAATATCTAATAAATGTAACATGATATATAATATATTCACATGATTATTTTGATTTACATGATATATATCATTAATTATACTTGATTGGATCTTATAAAACAACCCATGAATGTTTTATGAAACTCTTTATTTTCCATAAGCTAATCATGTTATTCCTTATTACTGATCTATAATTATGTACATTAATTTTTTCCATGATTTATATCTATTTATTAAAATTATATGATTTTATGAAGGGACATATAAATTATCAATTGTCTAATGTATCATCTAAATATTATATGACATGATATTTAATGTATGATAAATTAGTAATGTCTCTATTATACTATATTAATGTTGGAATTAAACTAGTTGTAAGCACTTTGATAGTGGAGGGGGTGGTTCATGGTGCATTCTAAAAGAAAAATGCCTTTGTTAAAAACCCATTTCCCATATATATTTTTCCATTATAAAAAGTAATATGTTTAATCTTACATTCTCTAGATGATAACCTATATCAAATATGTATGGAGGAATGTTAAACTATAATCACACAAAAGAAATTACAAGGATTACTACTTTTCTCTAATATAAGAAGGTTACATTATATTATTTTCCAGTTTTCCAACATCTACTATACTCATTTTATATGAATTTATGTTTTAAGGATGTGGTCACTACATTTTAATGCACAATGAAAATACAATTATTTAATAAATATATACATTTTGATCAAGGTGAATTCCATATTATTTTACTCTATAAACTACTTTAGTGATGGATATGTAAATTTATAGACGTTAGAGACTATTTATAATCATCATGATTAATTGAAGATCTCTATATAATAACTTTATAATTGATTATCTATTTTAGTTCATGTTCAATTATATTCTAATTAATTGAGACTAGATGATAATGACTACTCAAATTGAGTTTCAATCATATATCCTCCACATGAATAGTTAAATACTCATTATTTATCCATAAAAAGATAACTACATATAAGAATTATCTTATTTCAATCCTTAAAAAAATTATATATAGGTTTAGTCTATTGTTATTTTCCTAAATCTATGAAACAATTAGAAATTTATGTAAATCACATGATTCTCCAATATTTCTCTTTACTAGATATATCATTATCCTCAAACTATGATATGATTGAATACATTTTGTAGATGTTTTTCAAAATTATATTACAAACTATAAATATTGATTCAATGTTTCTTATAAATTCATTTATCATTATATTTATCAATAATAAAAAATATACCATATGTTTAAATGTGGTCTTAATATTTAAATTAAAATGAGTGAAATTGGTAAAATACATAACAAATAGGACTCATTTTGAATCCCAACCGAAACTACAATATATTATTATAATAAAATATTTAAGACATGAATTTTATCACAATAGTGTGATATTATACATCCACAGCTTCATCAAGTTTTGATATCCTTCCCCAAAATATGTCTCTCACCAAACAACAAGATCCTCAAAATCGTCTTAATATATTTTATATAACTCATTAAAATATCATTTTGTGATACAAAAACTCTTCATATTCCTCAATCTTATTTCTAAATTTTATCCTTTATTATGACAAAAAATAATTTGATTATCTAATCATTGTAATACAGTCCTCTTCTACGGTGTGTTTACCTTCAAGTAGGAAACAATACTGAAATACATCAAAACCACATGAAAAATATATATCCTTACAAAATGGGAACAATTGGGTTCTAAAATATGTAAATTTAAATTATTCCTCCATACGTCTATTTCAACCAAAATATAGTTCCTTTATAATGAATTTTTCTACAATAACTCAAATTTTACTCATTGTTTTCCACTATTCAACTAAAAAATTCTTAATAATTTATTATCTATTGGCTACCTCCTATGAGTACCCTTACATATGAACTTTAAAAAATCCTTACATATTCTCTAAAAAGTACCCTTAAATTTTTTATGGAATGTAAACTCTTCACCTAAAAAAGAAAAATTAAACATTTTCATATGTGGGCCATCTCTACAAATTTCTATTATATAAGATCTTATGAGATCCCATAAATATGGAATCCTATGTAACTTCATATGTTAATAAAATTTACTAATTTTAGATAATATTTATCACTAGATTACCATTACATATAATACAGTTAACCATTAAACATCATATTGGATAAAAATACATATAACAAGATCAGCCCTTACATATTATAAGACTAACAAATTTCCTAAATATATTAATGTCAAAAAATCATCAAAATGTTTATTATCATTCTCATCTCAACTATACACCAATTTAAACCATCTAATACCCCTTCCAAATATATAATTTGTTTGAATAATCTTTTCAAAGATATATATATATTTACAATACAAAATGTAATATCATCATGTACAATCATTGTTATATTTAAGTATCAAATTATCTTCATTTAAATCCTCTTATACATTAAATTTTTTTGGGATATAATCCCTCTTAAAAAGATATGTAGAGTTATAATTTAATTTTGGACATTATTTTTCATTATAAATAACTTCAATTTGGTTCCCTGGTGAACGGTATCCATACTCATCAAAATCTATGTCACACTAACATATAATTTCTATCTTAATTCAATTCCCAAAAATCAAACACGTATTGTTAAAAAAATATTATATATAAACATCTATATAAAATAATATCCCTTATTGGATAAAAAAAAATACTACCAAAAATCATACTACACATGTTGACTCTAAATCCTTAAAAATAATGTTTTGATTTATGGTGAATTATTCTCACTCCCCATTTTTTTGATAAATTTAAAATTCCTTATTTTTGTATTTTTCAATTATTTCTCTGTGCCTTTGACACATCATTAGAGAACCTAATATTCTCATTTATACTCCACCTTCATCTATAGAAGGCATTATCCTTATTTTTCTAGGATCTATACCACTATCCTATTAGGATTTTTTATTGTTCTCAATTTTTGAAATATAGGAATATGGATGTTAAAATTACCACTAAATAAATACCTCTTCAAAAAACATCTGATATCACTAGATTACATATATAACTATTGACTCTATCAACTGTTCTAATTTTACCTTGAAAATATCGATCTATTTTTTGTACATCAAAATTAGCCTTACCTCTATAACATTTTGACTCATTTAACACATTTACAACATTGTTCTCCTTCTCACCAACATATTGATTAAAAAGATAAATATTTTATATCTATTGAATCTTTAGGAAATTAATTTCATCCTTCATACCACATAATGAATAAAACTATTCCAAATTAATTATTTTTAATATTTGAATTTCCCCTACTCTCTTGGTACACTTCACTCAAATATTTTGAACATGTGGGTTTTACACATGAATATTTTTTGTTATTAGTTCCTTTAATCGAACTGTATCATAATTTAGTGGAGTAAAGAAGATTCTATGTCAATAAGGTCAATATTTTCTTTTTCAATCAATTATTTATACACAGACATTAATTTTTATCCATTAATTCTTTCAAAAATTAATAATATTATCTCAGTTTGAATAATGGTGGAAATATATTTAGCATAAAAAATAATGTTAAATGTTTCAGAGACATACCACATATTGATCCATTTGACTCCACTTGTTTATAATGTAATTTTGATTCCTTTAGTTATCTATGATACCTCATTTTTTAGATAGGATTATCAATTTTGGGATGATTTTAAAAAGCCTTTAAATTTTCATCACCCAATCCCCAATAGAATATTTTCTTTTTGGAATCTATTTTAGAGATAATTTTCATTATGAGGAAACTAGAATTTCCATATGAATCATTATCCTCTCAACATTTTTGTATTTTTAGATACAATATGATGATACTATATAATTAGTACATAAACAATAAACACAAATACCGTGATTATTTTTCATATTTCATTATATTTTCAACCATTTTTTATAATAATGATACATCGTGAGAATTATGTTGATAGCATTTTGTGATCCCCAAAGTTCTATTGATACCATTGCATATATCAAATATGATTTTGAAATAATTAATTTCTAAAACATCATCTGCAATATTTAAAATTAATCATCACAAAATGAAATTATAGATTCATTAATAAAATCCGTTATGGTTTCTCAACACCACTAATAATTTTATTATGTATTTCTATCATTTAAATATTTTTAAGACTGATTCAAATTATGAACTTCATGAAATCTGGCACCACTTGTTACAGTTGTCTTTTTTTGATGAACCACATCCAATGGGACAAAAACATCAAAACACACAAAGATAGGGTTATATCAAAATTATCAATATGTTGAGACATGTTCTTGGACTTTTGAAACCAAACCTTTCCTTTTAGCTTTCATCCAATACATTATTGTGGATATTCATTTGATAATACTACTTATTTAATCATAATAATATATATGTTCTTTATGCTTATTTGTATTATGTAACATTGGAATCATGTCTAATGCGTGACTCATCCTAGAGAAAATATTCCCTTAATCCTCCATTGTTTCAACATTCATCATGATTCATACATCATTGGAAATCTCTTCCACCACTATGCATTTCATGCCATGTTGATTGACTTACGAATCCACCTTTTCATTATTTATGATCCTCCTCATAAAATTACATCATATTAACCTCATAATGATTTAGCATTGTTATGTCTTTCATTATGTTCACATTTTTATGTCTCATAAATAGAGCGAATTTATTCTTCCTCTATATTTTTATAATGTATTTCCATAATGGTGTCGATGAGTAAACCATTATTATATATCGGATCACCCATCATTGAGTTATATCATTACATTCATCAAATGTGGTAAATATATTTTCTAAAATAATACATTTTATTTTGGTTTAAATTCTTTCCCAATTTATCATGGGAAAATTTCATTTCAATATGAATACTTTAGATCTTTTATTGATAAAATTTCAAGACAGTTGATATTTTTTAAAAAAATAATCTTCTAAAAAATTCTTACCTCAGCAAATAATACATTTATTTATATGATTTATAATATTTTATTCTATTAGTGAGAAAATTAGTTTCTTGAGTCCTACCCATGGGGTGTCCCGTTATTCCAAAAGAGATTCACTATTTTTGTATTATTTTATAATCATTACATTATTTTTTATAAATATCCATCCACATTCTCATGGATTCCAAATTTTATTCAATGTGCATTATATTTATCAAGGCCACTATGTGGAGGATATTTTTCAATTTATTTGATGTTGTCAAACTATTCCATGTATTTGTGATCTTCTCACAATTCTCCTTAAATTTGGAATCCCTATCCTTCATCATTAAGCCAAATTCGTGGATTTTCTCTTATATCCATGTTATGTTTGGAGCGGAAAATTAATTTTTTCAACACATCAACTAAGTAAATATTTTTTCACTTTGTGTGGACATTATTCAAGAAGGTCTCTTTGAACATTAATCATTCAATCCATTATAGAAATATATCAATTCCTGGAAAACACTTCAATATGTAATAATTTATTCTAAAAAAAATTCCATGAATATTTAACTCAATCCCTTCTTAAAATCATGTTTTTCACATTTCAGTACAGGTTTAGGATATTACATTGACCATTTCATGAAAATTTCTAGACCGATTACATGATTTCATTTCCATGTAATTATTGAAATCCAAAAATTTATCCATCTCCAGGTAGGAATCTAAATTTAAGTAAATTATATAAAATTCAAAATAATTATTGGAACAAATTTTTATTATTGAATAAAAATTATTCATGAAAAATGGAGTGTTAGTTTTAAAATGAGTATTTTTCACATACCTCTTCTTTATTAATTTTTATATAATGTAGTCTTCCCTGTATTTATTGGTTGAAACCATCATTTCCTTTATTTATACTATTTTTTCAGAAATATATTGAATATTATTTCATATCAGGAATGTATTATAATAACTATAGGTTTTATTATTTACATCCACAGGAAAATGATATAGTCAAGGTCTAATTTAATTTATGGTATCACAGTTTCCATCACAACTGGTAATCATATCATTATATTGAAATATATATTGCATGATATTATTTACATGATCCTCTTGAAAAATAATCATTTTTTTAAAAAAGACTTAATTATATTTACCAGTGAAAATTAAAGTATTTCGAATTTAATCCATGTGAGTAAAAATTCCAAAAAATATATTTAGTGATTGAAAGACCTCATAGAACATTATGGCTCTAAAACATATTTTAGGGAGTAAATTGGATATAAGGGACCTATGAGGGGATTAAATTTAGCTTTATACTATATAAAACCATTATATATTAATTTACCCTTTGTCAAATGGATCATGTATTTAAAACCCTAAATATAATAACGTAAAGCATGCGGCTATTTTAATATATTGGTATAAAGTACATGGGATAATTTATGATGGTTTGAATAGTTTTATATGATGTAGAGAGTATATATATATAATATTCTAAAATTATATCAAAATGATATAAATAAAAATATAAAATTCATTTCATAAATTAATTAATTCATATAATGAATCCCTGAATTAATTCATAGATACATTCTTGGTATCCTTTGGGAAGGAAAACACAATTAATGGTGATATCTGATGAAGAAATATATAATGAATAAAACAAAAGATATCATAAAATAAATGGTTCATGATTAATATATAATAGATAAACAATACTAAAGTATTTTATATAAATAATATCATAAAATGTGAAAAAATAAATGGATGAATTAACAACATAATTGGTCACATAGATAATTATAACAATTATTACAATGATAGATTATATTATGAATGAAAATATATTTTTTTCACCCCAAGACTCCCTAAGAGGTGAGGTAGGAATCCTTCTGTCAAAATTTTATTTTGTTTTAAAGGTCTTTCCCCATGTTTGTAAGAAACATTTAAAAATGTGATATTATATCATACATACACCAAGAATAGATTAAATTTAATGTAATATAGGACACAATGAATTTTACTTTGTTCACCAAAAAGGTCTATATCGATGGATCATGCACCTATGATGCGTTAGATTAATCTCATTATAGTACCCTACACTAGTATTTATAGAATATAATTGTTTGTCTGAGTAAACATTATTCTATAAACACTGAATTAATAATGTATTAAGATATTATGAACTACCTCTATTAGATCATATATATTGACTACACCCTAAACATTACACTAGATAATTTCTTCCTCAGTTTGGAAACATTAAGATCTTATATTTACCATAAAATGTTTGTTTAATGTTTTGGACTATTAACACGAAAATAAATTTTTTCAAGTTATACAATATTACTATGAATATAATTAGAAACAACCAATTTAAAAGCATAAATAAATTTATATATAAATATTATCCCTCAGATAACCCTCATACATAACGTGATTTCATAATCCCTTAAACAATGCATAGAGCATATATCTCCTTTAAGAGATTATCTAGAATGTAACCCACTAATGGGTTCTTTATATCAAGACCACAATACATATGACCATCATGATAATAAATTCCATATGACTCATGGTTTCCAGAACCTAATTACAAGACCCATGTGTATGTATCCTTATTCATTGGAGGCAGAGAACATGTACCAATGTGTATTTAATTCATTGATTATATAATATCAAAAAAATTATTGGTAAATTATTTTGAGAAACATTATCTTGGAATTATTTCTTTGAAGAATCATCTAAACTCATTAACCCTTTATTTCCCCATAATCCCTCTTACCTTAAAAGGAATGAAATCAGAGACATTATATAATCATAATTCTATAAAAACTTATTTTAACATACATCAATAAAATAGTAAAAAATGAATTTCATTGACTAACTCAAATGCTGGAATTCAAAAAAAACTGACTACCTAGAACTAACTAGCACATGTGGTCACCTGATTTTTTTCACAAGACCATTATCTCATAGAAATCCATCTCAAACACAATTCCCTTATTAATTGATCAAGTGATTTCTCTTCATTCGATAACATATCCTTCTTTATGAAAGTCATGGGATTCCAATATCCCAAAATCCTTCATGTGATCCATTTTCAAGTATGATATAGGCATAATTTTTTGAGACAATTCTCATTGACTAATCTGCTTATGCAATCATGTAAGCCCAATGTGAAATTTTGAGATGATGTAAGACCATTACATCATTACAAAATCCACTCCTTTATATACTTATCATGACGATATCCCAAGATCACGACATGATTCAGAAGAAATTAGTCATCATATCATATAATCTTGATACCCCATCACATAATTCTACTTAATATATTTTACTTCATTATCTATTTTTCTTAACATGATTTATTGATCCATACAATATTAAAGAAAATAAAAAAAATCCTTTTTTATGACATGTTCAGGTAACATATCCTAATACATGACATCTCATGACCCATATTTTCTGATAATGTTCTTGGGAAAATTTGGGTTTCCTCTTCATATCTAATATTATCCCAAAAACCATGTTCAAAAAATTGATTGAGAACAAACACAACACCAAAGCTCTATCCAACACCAAAATGGTTCAAAAATCCCCCCACCCGTTGGGTTTATTGGAAATATAATGAGAAATTAAATTTAGCATATTATCATGATAGAAATAGAATATCACATCTATCATTATATATCTACATGTGTAGTTTTCAATATAGAAAACATGATTTCAATAAATAAATCAATGCCTCATAATATTAGAGAAAATACCTTATCGCCGTGAATTAAATATCATTCCAACACTAGAAAGACATGATATCCCCATTTATCATATCATTACCCATCATAAACTCTATAAAACCCCCCATGAATAATAATTTATTTGAAACCAAACTAAACAAAAAAATATGTAATTTTCTATATTCTTTCTCATCATTTGATAAAATCCCTATAGTGAATGATCCATGAAAACATGAAAATGATATATAATTTATTTAATGGGGAGAGTGGAAGGTCTTTTAGTTATTTTATTAACCCCCTAAGACCGAGGTAGGTGTTTTGAATAGAAATATTCAACCAATACTTCTTAAATACTAGAGTGGAAAGTAGTTTTCTCATGATATAGACAACCGGTTCAGTTATTTTTACAAAATATATTTTGATAAATTTTTATTCAAATATATATTTTATAAAATTGATACAATATTCAAATATTCATCATATGATAGTATTTTATTGAATATTTCTTGAGATTGACCTGACTTTTCTTATCAAAAAAGATCTCCACTGGTTGTTTCACTT
This sequence comes from Viscum album, assembly GCA_963277665.1. NCBI lineage: Eukaryota > Viridiplantae > Streptophyta > Magnoliopsida > Santalales > Viscaceae > Viscum > Viscum album. The sequence goes on along the minus strand of OY728126.1, from coordinate 921,195,141 downwards.
CTTCACTGACATCCACAAGTTATTTCATCATCTAGATGTGTTCATTATTTGGTTTCTATAATGTATTTATATTATTCCATGTTGAGATAAATTATTTATTATTTATTTCTTATCAACCAACAAAGATTATACCAATGAATAATTCTCCAACACTTTTGTAATTTGGATCCACAAAATTTACATTATAGACCACATAAAAGAATGATTTATGTTCCTTGGGTTTTCTATCATCTAAAAATTAGAAATAATTGAGAGTAACTTAAGTATATTTCATAATATATTTAACTAGTGTGAGATGATATTACATCAGATTACATGGAAATTGGGATGGTCAACATGTTACAAATCATTATTTTTTCATTTTTAATTATGTAATGTATGATCTTAATTATTATCCTATATAACGTGGGATCCACATAATTTCCATAATCATGGTTTATATGTTCTTTTCTGAAAAATAATTTGATTAGTAATTGGAATAGAATCAATATTTTTGAATATTTTCAGTAGCTCTCAAGAATATAGTATATCAGAGGAAAAATATTATTTATCATTCAAGATCATTTACAATGAAAGAGTTCACTATAGCTCACAAAATAAATGTAAGTGATTTAGGTAAGGATTACACCCATTACATATTTTTTAGGTTTCGTTATCTCCTCTTATATTGAGAATTGCATTTATTTTGTATACATAATGACCTGATAGTTTATTTCTACTAGAGAAGAGAAACACAACACTTTATTATCATTGTTTTTTATATATTTTGCACTAATAAATTTCTTCATCATAAAAACCCATTTTTGGGGTTGAGACCAATAATACCTCTTATTTAATGTCATTATTCCCATGATATTTTTTCAAACACAATGGTTGTTTACGTATTTCCACTATTAGATGCCATAATTTTAATAGTATTCAAAATATATTTTCTACTCTTTATAGATTTATCTTCATATAACCTATGACCTCTCACATGAATTTCATGAACATAAAACATTACATTATATTATAAAAATGTATAAATTGAATTAAACACCTCTCACAATTTGTCCTAGGTGTAATCACTTGACAACATATATCATTGTAAATCAGAGTATGTATATATGATGCACATTTTTTTTGTTCAATGTGAATTTGAAAATTTTTTCCCTATATAATATATCCACATATTTTTTCACGATCACATTTCAGTTTATAAATATAAACTAAATATTTTTACATGGAAAATTTATCTATGCACTATTTTTATATGACCAATCCTTCAATGCCACATGTTTCTTTCCTCTTTAAATATCATATGGAATATATTATAAAATATATCTAGTTCATATAGATTATAATAGGTAATTAATGTTTTCATGAGAGAGTTTGTATATTTTCTATTATGATGAATTCCTTTTGAATGAGTAATTTTTTGAGTCCTGACTCGTATATTCAACTCACACTCAAGAGATTATGTCATAATCCATCTATATAGTGATCTTAAATTTTCATTGGTTGTCTTTTAATCACCCTTTTAATTCCACTAACTTTGGTTTTTAGGGCTATATTATTTCCAAAATACTATGTTCCATTATCTCTATGAATCATATTCCTTAGAATAATATTATAACGAGTGATGTGGGATGGTTAACCACTATAAAGAATCTATGCGGGGATAATATATTTATCATTATGATATATATATCTTCAATATTATACTTCTAAATCTTATACATTTCATTCCATGAGATTTCTAGTCGGTTTATAGAAAAATGTGGATGTTTTTCCTTCTTTATGAAACATAAGACATACAATTATACCCATATTCATTTTATAATAAATAATATCAACATTTCAATGAATCATTTTTATGTGGAATGTATTTTGGTTTACATTTAATTTTATGATATGAATCACCACTTATGGTTTCCCTACAATCAATATATTTATTACCAATTTAATTTAACGATGGAAATACCATTAAAATGTTTTAATTCCTTGATATGGTGGATATAGTTCTATTATAATTTATTTTCATCCTGGTGGTTCTCCATTCAAATAAAATCTATATTCATCATAACAAGTCATGGAATAACCATAATAGCCACACAATTGAGATTTCATTAGAGTAGATATCCAATCTAATCAACTTCTTCACATGTGACTAGATTTTATATAACAATTAAATTTCTAGTAAACCCTTATTGATTGATAGGTTATTCTAATCCTATAATTTCCCTTACTAGGAGAAAAATTTATCTACATAATTACAGTTTTATTATTGAAAACCAGATTATAATAAATATAATTTTACTTTTCATTTTAAATTGTAGTTTAAACATTTTAAATCTCTGCATCATATCCAATTCCACAACTACCTAAAAACATTTTTCTTTTTTCATTCAGAATACTATCGAAAACTTCTATGAAATGCTTGACTCCTTAAATTAATTCATAATATTTGAACCTTAAAAAATGAAGTTTCTTCTATGGATTATTTTCATTAATTTTTATATTTAATTGTTTTCTCAAATAAACAACCTCACATTCTAGTGATTTAAACTTCTTCATGTAATCTTTTATAATAAAATTATGGTCACCCATCATCATTGTCAATTCATCAATCTCTAGCATGATTCTTACATATTATTCTATAATAAATTTATGGGAGAACTAATCCATAAAATATTCATGGACATATTCATCTTATTCTAGGATTTTATCCTCATATTCAAAATATTCCCTTATTGATCTCTTAAGCATTAAAATTTCATTCTAAATGTCATGAACTTCTAACACACCTTTATGTCATGATTTCAGATTAACAGTTCCCTCTCTTTTATTGAAAATTTCAATTAATTTAAATTATTATCAATATTATCTATTATATAATATTCAATATTTTTATAATATTGTATATTTTATTATAAATATATTTCAAATTAATAAGTAAATATTCATTATCATTCCATTCATTGCACATTAGGCTTTTTATCTACAATTTTCTTCTAGGTGAAATATTATATTTGCATGTGAAGCTTATTCATTGATTATTTATTTTTTTATTTTTTTAATAAGTAATAATATCTCCAGGAAAATCATTTACTATTGTGAAAAACATTCTCACATTGAAATCCTGAAATTGGTTTCTTTCTGTTGAATTTTTATTTTTTCTACTTTTGAACTTTATAATCAACATTGAATGAAATTTCTCTTCAAAATTATCCCTATTTTCATTTTCATTGATGATTAATTTTTTCATCACCTTGAATTCCATTTCATTATTATAGTGGGATTAATTTTCCACTATTTGAATCATCATTTGATAAGATATAAGAAGTATTATAATATTATCTAGAGACATTTGGGAAAAATCCATTTTTTAATTGGATGGAACTTTACGATTGTATCAGGGGGGAGTTTCAATAAATTCTTTTTTATAAAGTCCATATATTTAATTCATTATCCATTCCCATAGATAGATACCAAAAAAATATAAATTTTATTAAAATTAATATTTTCATTTTCATATGTATATATATTATGGTCTTCAAATATATTGGGAATCATTTGATGTTTTTCTTCCTTATACATACTATATCCTTCATATATATTTTAACAAATTATCCCACGTAGAATTACCCTTAGTGAGTCTCATTAAATTATTATTTATTTTATCTCAAACGTATAATGTTAATTTTCATAAATCTTTAAAATATGCATTTATAAATTTTCTAGCAGTTTCATTTTACAGGTGTGCTATCATATTATTGTTCTGAAGCCCATTTAGGGTATGAAGTCACACATCTATTATAAGAGAATGGATAAATGAATTTATTCTATTTTCTATATCTAATTGTTTCTCTCATCAATGATTATACTTTCTTATACATTGAAAACAATGTGCATGATATTTCAATTCAAAACGAATGATTTAGATAGTTAATCACATATTTATTCCACATGTGGGAGTTTTGGACACACTAATATGATATGGGTGAATTTCAGTGTTACCATTTTATTTTTATTTATGTATATTTTCCCCACATATCGAGGAACTTATTAATCATTCCATGTTGAATCAAATATACACTTATCAAAAAAGTATAATAATGTAATGTTGGGTGCATTGAACTTTATTTGTTTAACCCAAAAGGGATACATCGAAGGAGAATACAGTGAAGTTGTTTTAGATATACCTAAATCCTATATTAAATACTAATATTTTTTATATTAAAATGGTTAGGGACTATACACTATATTACTATAACACAATCTTTATAATGTATTTAGAGATAGTACTATTCTTCCCTTAGTTCACACCCATTAGCTCCATCCTATACATTGCTTCATATAAGTTCATCCTTATTTTATTATCTTATATGTCTTATTTTCTTCAATAATTCTATATTGAATGTTTCAAAAAAAACCCATAATATAATGCGTCAATATGTTCCACATCATAAAAATATCATTATTATCCATCAAATTAGTATTTCAATAAAAATCCATTGAAATCAATATACATTAGACACCCTCTATTGATAATCTAGTCACATTACATTGTGTTCAAATCCAATATCATTTATCCACTTTGTAAGATAAGATATCAGGTAACATCAGCAATAAGAGCATAAGTACAAGATCCCAATGTTTATGAACATTTAAAGAATATTTTTTGTTTGATCCTCAGTAACAGGAACTCGAATGAAATACCCTTGTCTATGTCCCTTTGTTTTATAGATCACAAATGTGATACCTAGTGTGTAACACCATCAATGATTACCTGATTCCTTAATTGTTCCGTGGTAATTTTTGTGTGTATCCTAATCATATGACAAAGTCAATAAAAATGATTAAAAATTCCCAATCTCATTTTTCCCATAAATTCATTATTCATTTAATGCAATCCAATCATAGGCTATTATATATTCTATATTCATAAGAAAACAATCTATACACCTTTCATGAAAACTATAAAAACCTATTGTGCCATTGATTTATTGAAATGTGTGACCTTTATGATGCCCATATATATTATAGTAGAAAACATATTTGATTTGTGCGTATATTTACAAGACTATTATTGCAAGACAACTATCCCAAAATCACATACCTTCTAATGAATGTTTTTTATTTCTATTTCTTAAACAATGTGTCATTCCTTATGTTAGTCATGTGATTTACATAATCTGGAATACATCATTAATCCCATTTTTGGTTTTGAGATCCATATAATTTTTTGAGTAACTGATCATCAACTAATCTCTTTATATGGTCATTTATTCCAACATTGTAAGTATGACCATATCCAGGCCCCTTCTATCATTACCAACATCACTCCTTTATTCATGTCACATGACACAATCACAAAATTTCATTGATATTAAGTACTCAGTAATCCTGGCTTTAAATGATCACGTGAATCCATTACATAATTACTTAAACTTAAGAAATTGCATTATCCATTTTTGTACTCAAGATCACATTTACCATATAGGCTTACAAGAGCTCTCTTACTCCTTTTCTATGAAATGGTGACGTGAATATTTTTAAAACATGTGATTGAATGAACCATAATATTTGATGATAAAAAAATTTCATAAATTGTTGACCTAAAAAGTTGACATACTTTGTTCAATAAATGAATATTATTTATTACTCATTAATAGATTAGTTTGAAATAGTCATCTTAATAACTAGCAATCTTTAACCTCATGTTCTATAAATTAATTAAAAACCACAATCTAAACGTTCTATCTTAAAATAAAGTAATGTTGGTTTCCCCAAAAAATTATATTGGTATCATTTAGTTAAAATCATAAAAATTGATATAATAAGTGAAAATATGATAAATAATGATTTAAAAATAAAATTTATGGTTTTAAAAAAGAAAATATGATATAACTAATCCAATGAAAATTTAAACATAATCAATAATGAATAATAATGAGATTGTGATTCGAAACCTTATTTTAGGTATAAGTTATTTCTTATGAATTTTTAAAAAAATATATAAAAAGTTTGTATTGTTTATCATTATTTACAAAAAAACTTATACATTCATATAATCTCATATACGATCAAATTATAACATTTCCCCTCACATTTAATAATCTGTTCTTATAAAAATCATTTATTCTGAGTCTTAACTGTTTTGTTTTTCATTAATGTGTTGGTTTGATAATTTTATTTCATAAATATTTTTATAGTTCTATAATTACAATAATTTTTTCATGATAAAAATTATATATATATATTCATTACTGACATATTTATATTCACTCATGACATGGGAAAATGGAAAATAAATCTCATTGCTTTTTGGATGTGGTTGTCCACATATAAGGACATGAGACATTATTATTTTATAAAAGGTGGACGGGTTAGAAGATAAATGATTTATATTATTTCAAGAATAATAATTATTTCTACAATATAGAATAAATTTATTATTTGTGATTTTAAAATAATCCACATAAATTTGAGATAAAAAAAATTTACAATGCTACGTGGTGATGGTAGCTTCTACATATGCACGAATGATGTTCTCATTTTATATTGGATAGAATAAAATTATAATTGGTCACTCCAAAAGATTAATTATATATAATTATATTTTAAATAATTATATAAATATTTGATAATGGTTATATAATATTTCTATTTTTAATAATAGGTAATAAAATGACAACACATGTTCAATAAGAATACCTCTTCATCGGGAAATCTCTATATGATTTTATATAACTAATTTTTAGATTGGTATTATAATAAAAACAACCTATTGAAAATGGGTGATATTTTTGATATAATTTGGATATGTTATGGTATTTTAAAGGTGAATGATGATTTATTTCGTAGTAGAACAGGGAGGGGATTTTGTACTCAATGAGATGGGTGTTTTACGGGTAAAATAATAACAATTTTATCATTTAGGCCAAATAAATTTTATGAGTGATAAATCCTATTGATATTTTTCTTAATTATTCAAAAATTGTTGTTCATAAATATTATATCCACTCCAAAAATAATGAAATCATTGAATATGTTAATAAAATGCAATTAATAAAAAATAATGTTAATTTGAAATAAATATAACCTAGGATTTAAGATTTTAAACATATAATTATAAATAGAAATTAAGGTATTGAATTGAAATATTTTATTCCATAAATATTTTTTAAGATAAAATTTTTTTTATGAAATTATACGTGTTAATTATATTAATATTATGTCATAAAAGTTATATTATATGTAAATATGATAGGATTTTACGATTTAATAAAAAAAATAAGTGTTTCTAAAAATGGGAAAAATTTACCCTGAGATAATTTTGACATGATGAATTCAAAATTTTACTTCATTTAATCAAATTAATTTATTAATGTTTTTTAATTCATATTTTAAAATTAATCTTAAAAAAAGAAATGTATATTTAATTATTGTTTCTTTATAAATAAAATCATGTTTTAATTTAATATAAAGTGTTGAATTTTTCCCCACATTGAATATTCCAACCTAGACTGATTATAATATCATCTCATGATCCGATGAAAATGGTTCTTCATGATAAAATCGTCAGGTTCCCAATCAACCTCTTTTATCTTATGATTTATCAAATGAACCTTTAGTAGCGGTGTCACCTAATTTCACAACACTCGTTATATTGTGACAAGAATATGGATGAATATTTCATAGTATGATAAATCTTTTTATAGTTATATTTCTTCAAAGATTAGAATATTTCTTGGTCCTGACATGTACTTCCTTATAAAAATGAAATTGAAAGATTCAAGAAATTTATAGAGGCTAGGTGGAATTACAAAATGGTATGCCACAACTCATTATATTTCTATATTTTTAAAATTTCTAATATAAATAGGAATTATTTTCACTTTAATTACAAATAATATGACATATTTCCATAGAGATACCTTAAAAAATATTTTATTCCACCTGAAATTATAAATCATTCATTTGATTACTGACATAGTTCTATTTTTTCACATTGATCTACTGTTATATGATTCTAAATAGATTACAATTTCATTATTGTATCCCCCATGAAATTTGGTACTATAAGATTCTATTAACAAACATAATCCAAACATGTTTGTGTATATACCATAATTATATATATTACACAAATAATTCCATTTTAATTCCTCCTTTGAGTTTATTATTATATTCAAATTTCACTAAATGTAAATATTTATCCCAAAAACCATTAAAGTCAATAAATAATTACATAAAAATATATTATAATCTCCCAATAATCCTTTCAACCAAAGGAATAGTATAAAGATGATTTCTAGTACACTAACATTGCTGGATGTGAATAGGATTCAGAAAACTCTTCAATAATTTTCATGTAAACCACATATCATTATCAGATTCAATCAAAAGAGGTGGACCAAAATGTCTTACATCATCATTAATATTGATCTGTTTGAGGAACCAAGGATATAGTTCGTCCATTATAGTTAGTAAATGTGAAAACATGGAATTAAAATACAAAACAACACATACAGAAAAAATTATTTCTCGGACTAATTAGATATCCATTGACAAGTTCCATTGTTATATCATCCAATTTTCTTGTAGAAATAGAAAATGTCACTTAATTATTTTGAGATATTTCCCTTTATACTTTACTTATTGAAAAATAAAGCACCTTGACACATATCCTTTTATTTCAGGTTTCATATTATCCCACAAAAATATTTCTTCTAATCATAATACATTTTGGGTCTACCAGATTGTATATAAAATTTTTATCTATAAGAGTAATATAATAATTATATTTTTTGCTGACGAATAAATGCACTACATAACTTTATTAAAAAATTAAAAATATCATTATCATAGATGATGTATAACAACTTTAAATCAATCATTTATTTTATTTTCTATTGATTATTCTCATTATCGAGAATGCAGATTTTTATTTCCCCTAAAATGTATGGTTTTGAAATCATGTCGAATGTATGTGATGTTTTCCCTGCCACAATGATTCCCATATACAAAAATTCTAAATCAATTAATATATTAATTTTTTCAATCTTTATTTTAGTAAAAACACCATGATATTGCTCAATCAATTAATCAAAAAACATAATTTCCCTTTTATTGTGGAATTTTATTCTGAAATCATAATTATTGAGTAGTTCAAACCATCAAATTTATCTCATTCTAAGATCATTCTTTGAGAAGACATGTTCCATACATTTTTTATCCATATATTTTTCACATATATTCCCATAATAGTTAATGCATATACATCGTCAATGAAAATAATATGGTTCTTACCTCATGATCATTGGATGGATAATTATATTCATGAATCTTTAATTTCATAGATTCAGAGTGTCACGACCCATCCTCGGGGCCCGTGCCATGACTACCCCAAGCCCGCCTTCCATAGGCCAGGGGCTGGCGACTAGCACCAAAGGTGTAAATCCCGATATCAGGGAAGGCATTGCCTTTATAAGAGTAAACAAACACCACAGGGTACAAGCGGATGAAGTAAACACTAAGTAAAACTGTACAACAGTAGGTGCAGAAAGTAAAGGGGGCCAGAAATACAAGCCCAACTGTAAAGTACAACTGAAAGGGAAAACAGCAACTGAAAATTAAAAGCCACTACGTCGAGCTGTCCACTGGAAATCCCAACTGAATGGTGGGTACAGACAGCTCCACTACTCCTCGGGTCCCGCCGTCCGCTCCGAGTACGTCCCGCCCAGTGGTCCTCCTTCAGGTATCGTCCTGCTCTGCAAGCCTCAACCACGATCAATGATGTCCGTCATCTGCAACCAACACAATGTAGTACGGGCTTATCCAGTGTAGGTTTGAGTATAATCTACTCAGTAGGGACCCTGAGACCCCCGAAGGTCTCCCAAAATCCACAAAGGATAAACCACAAAGGAAAGATAAAATCACGAAGTAACAACTGACACTGCTTAGGTATATTCCCATACATATACCTAAGTCATCATTTCAATACATTCCAACCTCCTAGCCCAAGTACAACTCAGTCCACACAGGAAAGTATACGTATTCCACACAGGAAAGCACAATGTAATCCACACAGGATAGCACAACACAATCTACACAGGAAAGCAACAGGATTTAGCTCACACATGTATACATCATCGAAAAGGTGAAAGAGATGATCAGACATAGAAACTAAATCATCTAAGCTGGGACCCACATAGGATACAAGACCAGCCATCTTCATTGTTTCATTTATGCTGGGACCCACATAGGATACAAGACTAGCACTGAATCATCAAAGCTGGGACCCACATAGGATACAAGACCAGCATTGAATCATCTAAGCTGGGACCCACATTGGATACAAGACCAGCACAGGTAGGACCCACATAGGATACGAGACCAGCTGTCTTCATTGTTTCATCTATACTTGGACCCACATAGGATACAAGACCAGTATTGAATCATCTATGCTGGGACCCACATAGGATACAAGACCAGCACAGCTAGGACCAACATAGGATACAAGAGCAGCTGTCTTCATTGATTCATCTATACTGGGACCCACATATGATACAAGACCAGTATTGAATCATCTAAGCTGGGACCCACATAGGATACAAGACCAGCACAGCTAGGACCCACATAGGATACAAGACCAGCTGCCTTCATTGATTCATCGATACTGGGACCCACATAGGATACAAGACCAGTATTGAATCATCTAATCTGGGACCCACAATGGATACAAGACCATCATGGCTGGGACCCACATAGGATACAGGACCAACACTCTTCATCGTCGCAGTCCACTGAGGATCTCTGCACAGTCGTCGTCACAATCACAATAGCAGTCGCAGCCAGCTCTAGGGTTCCCGCACACAGCAAGCTCGTTCGGGAGGGTCCGCTCCACGAGCTGAAAGGCTGATACATCAACTATCACAATGTCCAGAGTTGATGTATCCAAACGTTCCATATCGTCAACGGGAACTCAACGCAAAAATGGCACGTCAATCTGACGCCCGGTCTGAGAGTTATTGGCTTTTTCGTCCTAGGGGCCCGATTGGTTTTTAAGGCAAAACCAACCCGAACGTACTCCACCTGCATCCAAACCACAGGCAGAGTATGACAAAATATCCGTCTCACTAAGAGGAACTCAACAATGTCGACGACATGTCAATCAGACGTCTGTAACTCAAGATATGAGTGTTTCTGCTCCGAGGGCCCGGTTGGATTCGTGTACGAACCAACCCGGCCGAACTCAAAGTATTCCGAAACCTTGAGTTCGATATACCGAAACGACCGTCTCGATCCAAGGATCACATCACCACTGACGGCGAGTCGTTTGGAGGCCCGTAGCTCATGTTATGGGCATTTGACCAAAAGTGGCCTGAAAAAGGGGGTCTGGGCCAGGGGCGACCTGGCCCGACCCCCCCCCCCCCCTGGGTCGGCCGAACCAGGTCGACCCGAACTGGTTCAACCCGACCCGGGTCTGACCCGGCTGGCCCAGGCCCGGCCCGGCCCGACCGGCCGTCCGCGGCCGAGCGGTCGCCACGGAGCGGCGGGGGTGCGCGCGGTCGCCACCCCTTCACCGCTGATTGACACTGACGACAACCACCGCCGCCGCATTCCGCAGACCACCGGACGCGCTCCGGTGGTCCGTTTCTCCTGCTGCCTTCACCTATGGTCCCCCCGAGACCCGACCTTCATTGCGAAGACCTCAAAATTAACTTGCGGCCTCGTTTGCCGTCACCCGTAAATCCGCATGTCAAAAACGAAACACATCGTCTTCGTGGTTCTCCGGCGCAGCGTGCTGGTGCTGTGCCCCTTCACCGTGGCTCCGCTCCGGCCGCGACGCCTTCAACATCCTTCGACGTGGTGCGACGGCGTCGCGTTGTTGTTCGACTTCTCAGCGTGGCGCGACGGCGTCGCGTAATACTTGACGAGCGATTCTCGCGTGGTGCGACAGCACCACACCATTCTATTCCATCCTTATTAGAAACAATATCAATAATGGAGAAGGGTCGTCTGTGTTTGTGCGGTCTGGCCCCCTCTCGTTAATCGATAAAAACTGGTTGTAAAATCACGAAGGATGACAAGGTAGAATTCACGAACGAAATAATTAAATAATAAACTTCAACATCAATCCGCATGAACGAACGACCCGCGGATCAACCTGGAATTGGTTGGTCTGCGCTCGTCGTTCTATTCTCAAAAGATAAGAGGATTCCAAAATAAATTCCCCTACCTCGGTTTCAAGAGCGGAGCACGTCAACAAGCCGTGGAAGACAAGCGTCACGGAGGTCGGGCGTCGCGGTAATCGTACGTCGATTCCGTTGACGTCGAGGTGCGTCCGAAGAGGTACGTCACTGGAGAAGCTTCGTAAGCTGACGGAGAAAGCCCGAGGAGGAAGCGGCGTCTTCTTTCATTGACATGGGAAGAAGATCGAAATAAGCGGCGTCGTCGATCTTTGGGAACACACTGGCTGCAAATAAGAGAAGAGACGACACGTCTTTCTCTTCTTATGGTGACGACGTTCTTCGTCGGAGCCTAAGCGTTCTTCGTGTTCTTCGTCGAGGTTGAAGAAGAAGAAGAATATGCTTCCCAACTGTCTCCAAGTGACAAAACTCTAACCAAAGAAAAATAAAATAAGACTCTTTCTTATTTTATTAACACAACAACACATTTGAATTTCAAGAGTTTGAAATTCAAAACCACCCACAACTCACCTCATTAAACTCATCACATTTATGTCATACGTTATAACATAAGATAACAAAATTAAAGTGGGAGTTGAGGGGGTTTTTAAAGGATATGAAGGGGTGGGGTTCGTGTGGGCCCCACCACCATCATAACCTCCCAAGGGAGGTTGGGTGGTTACCCAACTTCCATGAAGACAACACTTAGAGTAAAATAATAAAAATTGTAGTGCAAGTATAAACTAAACATCCAAAAATTTTATTATCAACACTCGTATAAACACAACTCCGGAAGAAGAGTTCCTAAGCAACTACAAGCGCTGAGGTTCCATCAGTGCCCTCAGAATTTGATTCCGGGCACCGGTTCAAAAGTTAGAAATTCCCGCTTGTTCGTTCACTGAACGTACCCGAGCCAAACTTCGAAAAATGATTCTGGGCACACCGGGCCTCGGAATCAAGTGCCGATAGAAATTGCGTTTTTGTAAATCCCAATGAAAATTAAGAAAAAAAATTTCCCTTCAATTTTACGGGTCTTTACATTACTCCCACCACAGGGCTTTACGTCCCCATAAAGCTTCAACACAAACTAGGGATACAAAGGTGGTAAAGCTAGGCGGTAATCCACCTCGCCAATCCTGCTGAGGACCTGGAAGGGTCCGATGAATCATGGAGACAACTTTCCACCTTGTCCAAATCTCCGTAATCCACGTCGAGGTGAGACCCGCATGAAGACATGGTTTCCATCCTCAAACTCTAGTGGTCTCCACCTCCTGCCAGCGAAAGACTTCTGTCGGCTCTGAGCTGTCTTCATCCACTCCAGGATGACCTGGACCTTCTCTATCGTGGCCTAGACCACCTCTGGTCCCACAAGAGCTTCTATGATTTATTCTTTTCCTATTAAGAGAAATCTCGTCTCATCCCTTGGATGAACCACACTCTTTGCCTAATACAGTCAATCCAATATGGATGATACTAATCCATACCAAGGATGACGTCGTAAGGCCTCGACGGTACTACTAAGAGATCCAACCGTTACTCTCGCCTCCAAGGGTTGAGTCACACTGTCGGCATCAGTGTGTGGTAACTGGGTCTCCTCCAGTAGATGTCTCACAAATGAGGGTCAAGTCAAAAGTCAAAACTGGAACCTCTTAGTAACAACACAAAAGGGGACAGGAATGAAAACTCACAAAGGTATGCATCTTTTATTATTGAAGCTCATAATACAAAGACGCTACACAATAGAAACAAGGAACTAGAAGTACAAAAGACGTATCCACTAGTCCCGCTCCAGTCCATTTGCTCCCGGAGCTCCATGATCGAAGGCCTCAGCTTCCTGAAGCTGAGCTCTCGCATGTCCACCGACTCCCTGCGGTCGAGGCGGACCTCCTAGTGGTGGTGGTGGAAACACCTCGAAGTGTCTCCCACCATCGGCTACTCGGCCAGCTCCTCTTCCTCGTCCACCTGCACCCTACGGACCACCGTGGCCGAACCTCTGTCTGGGAGGTCCCTCTACTACCTGCTTCTCATCTGTATGACGAGTCGGGCAGTCTTGAGCCATGTGTCCTTGCCCGCCGCATGCGTAGCAATGCCTGCCCCTCGTGTAGCTGGCTCTCCTTCGTGTGCCCCACACAACCGAATCTTCATACAGTGACTGCCCATCTCTTAGTCTGGCCCATTTGGGCCTCTACATCACCTGTCTACTACCAATTGCAGAAAACCCTACTACGGGCCATTCTGCGGAGGGCCTTGTCACTGGAGTCTGCTCGGCGAGAAAACTCTCCCCTAGAAGGGGTCTCTCCAACACCTCAGCATGTGTCGGAATGTTGAGGGAGATCATTGAAGCCCTGATCTCTTGCCTCAGTCCCTGCTTGATGGTCCGGGCCCAGAAGAACGGGTCTCGTACCATATCTGTGGAGTAGCGTGAGAGATCAGTAAACCTCGCCGCGTACTAGGCTACTGTCATGCTGCCCTGCCGCAGCTGTAGTAGCTGCTGGATGCGCACCGCTCGGAGGGTGGCTGGGACGAACTCGTATCGGAAGATGCTCTCAAAGTCCGTCAAGAGAAGGGATGTCTCGTTGTGCACCTGGAGCATCAATCTCCACCATCGGTCCGCTGCTGCGTGCAGTAGGCTCGTTGCGAGGATCACCATGAGGTCTTCTGGTGTCCTCACTTGCCTGAAAACTCGTACGACTGCCTCCAGCCAGTCCTCGGCTGCCTGGGGGTCCGTCTCCCCATGGAACCTGGGTGGTCGCTGACGTTGGAACTCGTGCAGCGCGCTAAGTCGATGTGCATCATCAGCGGCTAGTGCTGGAAGTATCGGTGGCTCGGCGGGTAGTGCTACCACCGGTGCCACTGCTGACAAAGGGCCCTGCATCGAGGCCTCGTCGCTCGGTGGTCTGTCGTCACGCTCGACTCTCAGAGCCCTAGCTAACTGCCGTCGTAAGGCCATCCTGAAAAGGAAACAGGTGCGCCACGGTCAAACAATATACCTGGTGAGCTGACACAAGTAATCACAAAGAAAACTTGGAACACACACGCAATCAATGTTTTCGTGCATTATGTCGGAAATTAGAAGTCAGGGTCCTGGTGTACGGATATGTCGGCCGCCGCACCAACACTAGACTCCCTGGACTGATAACCACACTCAATATGCTAAACACTATTGCTTCACTTAGAAAAGATCAGAGTTCACGGTAGAACCGAACCTCCCTCTGATACCAATTTTCACGACCCGTCCTCGGGGCCCGTGCCGTGACTACCCCAAGCCCGCCTTCCATAGGCCACGGGCTGGCGACTAGCACCAAAGGCGTAAATCCCAATATCAGGGAAGACATTGCCTTTATAAGAGTAAACAAACACCACAGAGTACAAGCGGAAGAAGTAAACACTAAGTAAAACTGTACAACATTAGGTGCAGAAAGTAAAGGGGGCCGGAAATACAAGCTCAACTGTAAAGTAAAACTGAAAGGGAAAACAGCAACTGAAATGTAAAAGCCGCTATGCCGAGCTGTCCACTGGAAATCCCACCTGAAGGGTGGGTACAGACAGCTCCACTGCTCCTCGGGTCCCGCCGTCCTCTCAGAGTACGTCCCGCCCAGTGGTCCTCCTCCAGGTACCGTCCTGCTCTGCAAGCCTCAACCACGATCAACGATGTCCGTCGTCTGCAACCAACACAACGTAGTGCGGGCATAGCCCGTGCGGGGGGGAGTATAAACTACTCAGTAGGGACCCCGAGACCCCCGAAGGTCTCCCAAAATCCACAAAGGATTAACCACAACGGAAAGATAAAATCATGAAGTAACAACTCACACTGCTTTGGCATATGCCCATACATACACCTAAGTCATCATTTCAATACGCTCGAACCTCCGAGACAAAGTACAACTTAGTCCACATAGGAATATATACGTATTCCACACAGGAAAGAAAAACGTAATCCACAGAGGATAGCACAACACAATCCACACAGGAAAGCAACAGGATTCAGCTCACACAGGTATATATCATCGAAAAGGTGAAAGAGATGATCAGACATAGATACTGAATCATCTAATCTGGGACCCTCATAGGATACAAGACCAGCCGTCTTCATTGTTTCATTTATTCTGGGACCCACATAGGATACAAGACCAGCACTGAATCATCAATGTTGGGACCCACATAGGATACAAGACCAGCACGGCTAGGACCCACATAGGATACAAGACCAGCTGTCCTCATTTATTCATCTATACTGGGACCCACATCGGATACAAGACCAACATTGAATCATCTAAGCTGGGACCCACATAGGATAAAAGACCAGCACAGCTAGGACCCACATAGGATACAAGACCAGCTGTCTTCTTTGTTTCATCTATACCGGGACCCACATAGGATACAAGACCAGTATTGAATCATCTAAGCTGGGACCCGCATAGGATACAAGACCAGCACAGTTAGGACCCACATAGGATACAAGACCAGCTGTCTTCATTGATTCATCTATACTGGGTCCCACATAGGATACAAGACCAGTATTGAATCATCTAAGCTGGTACCCACATAGGATACAACACCAGCACAGCTAGGACCCACATAGGATACAACACCAGCTGTCTTCATTGATTCCTCTATACTGGGACCCACATAGGATACAAGACCAGTATTGAATCATCTAAGGTGGGACCCATAAAGGATACAAGACCAGCATGGCTGGTACCCACATAGGATACAAGACCAGCATTCTTCATCGTCGCAGTCCACTGAGGATCTCTCCACAGTCGTCGTCGCAGTCACAGTAGCAGTCGCAGCCAACTCTAGGGTTCCCGCACACAGCAAGCTCATTCGGGAGGGTTTGCTCCACGAGCCGAGAGGCTCATACATCAATAGTCACAAAGTCTATATTTGATGTATCCAAAATTTTGGTATCGTCAACGGTAACTCAACGCAACAGACGACGCGTCAATCGGACGCCCGGTCTGAGAGTTATTGGCTTTTTCATCCCAGGGGCCCAGTTGGTTTTTATGGGAAAACCAACCCGACCGCACTCCACATGCATCCAAACTTCGGGTGGAGTATGCCAAAAGATCCGTCTCACTAAGAGTAACTCAACAAAGTCGACGGCACGTCAATCAGACGTCCGTAGCTCAAGATATGAGCGTTTCCGCTCCGAGGGCCCGATTGGTTTTGTGTACGAATCAACCCGGCCGAACTCAATGTATTCTGAAACCTTGAGTCCGATATACTGAAATGACCGTCTCAATCCAAGGATCTCATCGCCATTGACGGCGAGTCGTTTGGAGGCTCGTAGCTCAAGTTACGTGCATTTGACCGAAAGTGCCCCGAAAATGGGGGTCTGGGCCCGGGCGACCGGGCCCGACCCCCCCTGGATCGGCCGAACCGGGCCGACCCGAACCGGGTCCGACCCGGCTGGGCCCGGCCCGGCCCGACCCGGTCCGGTGTGGTCCGGTCCGGCCCGACCGGCCGGCCGCGGCCATGCGGGCGCCGCGGAGCGGCGGGGGTGCGCGCGGTCGCCACCCCTTCGCCGCTGATTGACACAGGCGGCAACCACCGCCGGCCACAATCGGCTGCGCGCCGCCGACGCCGGTCACCGGCGCCGCCACGCCGGCATGGCGCACTGCCGCCGCCTTCCGCGGACCACCGGACGCACTCCGGTGGTCCGTTTCTCCTTCCGTCTTCACCTATGGTCCCCCCGGGACCCGAACTTCACTGCGAAGGCCTCAAAATTACCTTGCAGCCTCGTTTTTCTTCACCTGTCAATCCTCATGTCAAAAACAAAATGCGTCGTCTTCGTGGTTCTCCGGCGCGGCGTGCTGGCGCCGCGCCCCTTCGCCGTGGCTCCGCTCCAGTCGCGGCGCCATCGACTTCCTTCGACGCGGCGCGACGGCGTCACGTTCTTGTTCAACTTCTGAGCGTGGCGCGACGGCGTCGCGTAATACTTTCCGAGCGATTCTCACGTGGTGCGACAGCACCACGCCATTCTGTTCCATCCATATTAGAAACAATATCAATAATGGAGGAGGGTCGGCCGTGTTTGTGCGGTCCGACCCCCTCTCGTTAATCGATAACAACTGGTTGTAAAATCATGAAGGATGACAAGGTAGAATTCATGAATGAAATAATTAAATAATAAACTTCAACATCAATCCGCATGAACGAACGATCCGCGGATCAACCTAGAATTGGTTGGTCTGCGCTCATCGTTCTATTCTCAAAATATAAGAGGATTCCAAAATAAATTCCCCTACCTCGGTTTCAAAAGCGGAGCACGTCAACAAGCCGTGGAAGACAAGCGTCGCAGAGGTCGGCCGTCGCGGTAATCATACGTCGATTCCGTTGACGTCGAGGTGCGTCCGAAGAGGTACGTTGCTGGAGAAGCTTCGTAAGCTGACGGAGAAAGCCCGAGGAGGAAGTGGCGTCTCCTTTCGTTGACACAGGAAGAAGATCAAAAGAAGCGGCGTCGTCGATCTTCGGAAACACACCGGTTGCGAAGAATAGAAGAGACGACACATCTTTCTCTTCTTATGGTGACAACGTTCTTCGTCGGAGCCTAATCGTTCTTCGTGTTCTTCATCGAGGTTGAGGAAGAAGAAGAAGATGCTTCCCAACTCTCTCCAAGTGACAAAACTCTAACAAAAGAAAAATAAAATAAGACTCATTCTTATTTTATTAACACAACAACACATTTGAATTTCATGAGTTTGAAATTCAAAACCACCCACAACTCACCTCATTAAACTCATCACATTTAAGTCATATGTTATAACTTAAGAAAACAAAATTAAAGTGGCAGTTGAGGGGGGGTTTAGAGGATATGAAGGGGTGGGGTTTGTGTGGGCCTCACCACCCTCATAACCTCCCAAGGGAGGTTGGGTGGATACCCAACTTCCATCAAGACAACACTTAGAGTAAAATAATAAAAATTGTAGTGTAAGTATAAAATAAAATTCCACAATTTTTATTATCAACACTCGCGTAAACGCAACTCTGGAACATGAGTTCCTAAGCAACTACCAGCGCTTCGGTTCCATCGGTGCCCTCGAAATTCGATTCTGGGCACCGGTTCAAAAGTTAGAAATTCTCGCTCGTTCGTTCACTGAACGTACCCGAGCCAAACTTCGGAAAATGATTCTGGAGACACCGGGCCTTAGAATCAGGTACCTTCAGAAACTGCGTTCTTGTAAAATCCCAAAGAAAAATAAGAAAAAATTTCCCATCAATTTTACGGGTCTTTACATTACTCCCACCACAGGGCTTTACGTCCCCGTAAAGCTTCAACAGAAACTTGGGATACAAAGGTGGTAGAGCTAGGTGGTAAGCCACCTCGCCAATCCTATTGAGGACCTAGAAGGGTCCGATGAAGCATGGAGACAACTTGCCACCTTTTCCAAATCTCTGTAATCCACATCGAGGTGAGACCCGCATGAAGACGTGGTTGCCATCCTCAAACTCTAGTGGCCTCCACCTCCTGCCAGCGAAAGACTTTTTTCGGCTCTGAGCTGTCTTCATCCGCTCCTGGATGACCTGGACCTTCTCTATCGTGGCCTAGACCACCTCTGGTCCCACAAGATTTGCTATGATTTTTTCTTTGCCGATTAAGATAAATCATGTCTCATCCCTTGGATGAACCACGTTCTTGGCCTAATACAGTCAATCCGATAAGGATGATACTAATCCATACCAAGGATGACGTCGTAAGGCCTCGACGCTACTACTAAGAGATCCAACCGTTACTCTCGCCTCCAAGGGTTGAGTCACACTGTCGGCATCTGTGTGTGGTAACTGGGTATCCTCCAGTAGATGTCTCACAAGTGAGGGTCAAGTCAATAGTCAAAACTGGAACCTCTTAGTAACAACACAAAAGAGGACAGGAATGAAAACTCCCAAAGGTATGCGTCTTTTATTATTGCAGCTCATAATACAAAGACGCTACACAATAGCAACAATGAACTAGAAGTACAAAATACGTATCCACTAGTCCCGCTACTGTCCATTTGCTCCCAGAGCTCCATGATCGAAGGCCTCAGCTGCCTGAAGCTGAGATCTCGCATGTCCAGTGACTCCCTGTGGTTGAGGCAGACCTCCTGGTGGTGGTGGTGGAAACACCTCAAAGTGTCTCCCACCATCGGCTACTCGGCCAGCTCCTCTGCCTCGTCCACCTGCACCCTGCGTACCACCGTGGCCGAACCTCTGTCTAAGAGGTCCCTCTACCACCTTCTGCTCATCTGTATGACGAGTCAGGCAGTCTCGAGCCATGTGTCCTTGCCCTCTGCATGCGTAGAAATGTCTGCCCCTCGTGTAGCTGGCTCTCCTTCGTGTGCCCCGCACAACTGAATCTTCATCCAGGGACTGCCCATCTGATGGTCTATCCCGTTTGGACCTCTACATCACCTGTCTACTTCCAATTGCAGAAGACCCTGCTACGGGACGTTCTACGGAGGGCCCTGTCACTGGAGTCTGCTCGGCGAGAAAACTATCCACTATAAAGGCTCTCTCCAACACCTCATCTTGTGTCAGAATGATGAGGGAGGTCATCGACGCCCTGATCGAGTGCCTCAGTCCCTGCTCGAAGGTTCGGGCCCGGAAGAACGGGTCTCGTACCTTATCTATGGAGTAGCGCGAGAGATCAGTAAACCTCGCCGCGTACTGGGCTACTTTCATGTTGCCCTGCCGCAGCTGTAGTAACTCCTGGAAGCGCACCCCTCGGAGGGTGGCTGGGATGAACTCGGAGTGGAAGTTGCTATCAAAGTCCTTCCAGATAAGAGATGTCTCGTCGTGCACCTGGAGCATCATGCTCCACCATTGGCCCGCTGCTGCGTGCAGTAGGCTCGCTGCGAGGATCACCATGAGGTCTGCTGGTGTCCTCACTAGCTTGAAAACTCGTACGACTGCCTCCAACTAGTCCTCGGCTGCCTGGGGGTCCGTCTCCCCACGGAACGTGGGTGGTCGCTGGCGCAGGAACTCGTGCAGCGCGCTAAGGTGACGTGCATCGACAGCGGCTAGTGCTGGAAGTATCAGTGGCTCGGTGGGTAGTGCTACTGCCGGTGCCACTACTGACAAAGGGCCCTGCATCGAGGCCTCGTCACTTGGTGGGCTGTCGTCACGCTCGACTCTCAGAACCCTAGCTGACTGCCGTCGTGCGGCCATCCTGAGAAGGAAATAGGTGCACCATGGTCAAACAGTATACCTGGTGAGCTGACACAAGTAATCACAAAGAAAACATGAAACACACACGCAATCAATGTTTTTGTGCATTAAGTCGGAAATTAGAAGTCAGGGTCCTGGTGTACGGATATGTCGGCCGCCGCACCAACACTGGACTCCCTGGACTGATAACCACACTCAATATGCTAAACACTATTGCTTCACATAGAAAAGATCAGAGTTCACGGTAGAACCGAACCTCCCTCTGATAGCAATTGTCACGACCCGTCCTCGGGGCCCGTGTCGTGACTACCCCAAGCCCGCCTTCCATAGGCCAGGGGCTGGCAACTAGCACCAAAGGTGTAAATTCCAATATCAGGGAAGGCATTGCCTTTATAAGAGTAAACAAACACCACAGAGTACAAGCGGAAGAAGAAAAACTATGTAAAATTGTACAACAGTTGGTGTAGAAAGTAAAGGGGGCCGGAAATACAAGCCCAACTGTAAAGTACAACTGAAAGGGAAAATAGCAACTGAAATGTAAAAGCTGCTATGCTGAGCTGTACACTGGAAATCCCACCTGAAAGGTGGGTACAAACAGCTCCACTGCTCCTCGGGTCCCGTCGTCCGCTCCGAGTACGTCCCGCCCAGTGGTCCTCCTCCAGGTACTGTCCTGCTCTACAAGCCTCAACCACGATCAACGTTGTCCGTCGTCTGCAACCAACACAACGTAGTGCGGGCATAGCCCGTGCAGGGGTGAGTATAAGCTACTCAGTAGGGACCCCGAGACCCCCGAAGGTCTCCCAAAATCCACAAAGGATAAACCACAAAGGAAAGATAAAATCACGAAGTAACAACGGACACTGCTTAGGTATATGCCCATACATATACCTAAGTCATCATTTCAATACGTTCCAACATCCAAGCCCATGTACAACAAAGTCCACACAGGAAAGTATACGTAATCCACACAGGAAAGAAAAACTTAATACACACAGGATAACACAACACAATCCACATAGGAAAGCAACAGGATTCAGCTCACACAGTTATACAACATCGAAAAGGTGAAAGAGATGATCAGACATAGATACTGAATCATCTAAGCTGAGACCCACATAGGATACAAGACCAGCCGTCTTCATTGTTTCATTTATGTTGTGAGCCACATAGGATACAAGACCATCACTGAATCATCAAAGCTGGGACCCACATAGGATACAAGACCAGCACAGCTAGGACCCACCTAGGATATAAGACCAGCTGTCTTCATTGATTCATCTATACTGGGACCCACATAGGATACAAGACCAGTATTGAATCATCTATGTTGGGACCCACATAGGATACAAGACCAGCACAGCTAGGACCCACATAGGATACAAGACCAGCTGTCTTCATTGTTTCATCTATATTGGGACCCACACAGGATACAAGACCAGTATTGAATCATCTAAGCTGGGACCAACATAGGATACAAGACCAGCATAGCTAGGACCCAGATAGGATACAAGACTAGCTGTCTTCATTGATTCATCTATACTGGGACCCATATAGGATACAAGACCAGTATTGAATCATCTATGCTGGGACCCACATAGGATACAAGACCAGCACAGCTAGGACCCACATAGGATACAAGACCAGCTGTCTTCATTGATTCATATATACTGGGACCCACATAGGATAAAAGACCAGTATTGAATCATCTAAGCTGGGACCCACAGAGGATACAAGACCAGCCTGGCTGGAACCAACATAGGATACAAGATCAGCACTCTTCATCGTCGCAGTCCACTGAGAATCTCTGCACAGTCGTCGTCGCAGTCACAATAGCAGTCGCAGCCATCTCTAGGGTTCCCACACACAACAAGCTCGTTCGGGAGGGTCCGCTCCACGAGCCGAGATTCTGATATATCAACTGTCACAAAGTCCAGATTTGATGTATCCAAAAGTTTCGTATCGTCAACGGGAACTCAACGCAACAGACGGCGCATCAATCGGACGCCCGGTCTGAGAGTTATTGGCTTTTTCGTCGCAGGGGCCCTGTTGGTTTTTAAGGAAAAACCAACCCGACCATACACCACCTGCGTCCAAACCTCAGGTGGAGTATGCCAAAAGATCCGTCTCACTAAGAGGAACTCAACAAAGTCGATGACACATCAATCAGATGTCCGTAGCTCAAGATATGAGTGTCTCCGCTCCGAGGGCCCGGTTGATTTCGTGTACAAACCAACCCGGCCGAACTCAAAGTATTCCGAAACCTTGAGTGCGATATACTGAAACAACCGTCTCGATCCAAGGATCGCATCAACTTTGACGGAGAGTCGTTTGGAGGCCTGTAGCTCATGTTACGGGAATTTGACCAAAAGTGGCCCGAAAACGGGGGTTTGGGCCTGGGGTGACCCGGCCCGACCCACCCCTTGGGTCGGCCGAAACGGGTCTACCCGAACCGGGCCGACCCGAACCGGGTCGACCCCACCCGGGTCCGACCAAGCTGGGCCCAGCCCGGCCCGAACCATTCCGACGTGGTCCGGTCCTGCCCGACCCGCCGGCCGCGGCCGCGCGAGCGCCGCGGAGGGGCGGGGGTGCGCTCGGCCGCCACCCCTTCACCGCTAATTGAAACCGGCGGCGCCGGCGACCGCGTCGCCGCCGCCTTCCGCGGACCACCGGACACGCTCCGGTGGTCTGTTTCTCCTGCCGTCTTCGCCTATGGTCCCCCTGGGACCTGACCTTCACTGTGAAGGCCTCAAAATTACCTTGCGGCCTCGTTTGTCGTCACCCGTCAATCCGCATGTCATAATCGAAACACGTCGTCTTCGTGGTTCTCTGGCGCGGCGTGCTGGCGCCGCGCCCCTTCTTCGTGGCTCCGCTCCGGCCGCAATGCCTTCGAATTCCATCGACGCAGGGCGACGGCGTCGCGTTCTTGTTCGACTTCTCAGCGTGGCACGACGGCGTCTTGTAATACTTGCCGAGCGATTCTCGCATGGTGTGACGGCACCACGCCATTCCGTTCCATCCATATTAGAAACAATATCAATATTGGAGGAGGGTTGGCCGTGTTTGTGCGGTCCGGCCCCCTCTCGTTAATCGATAACAACTGGTTGTAAAATCACGAAGGATGACAAGGTAGAATTCACGAACGAAATTATTAAATAATAAACTCCAACATCAATCCGCATAAACGAATGATCTGTGGATCAACCTGGAATTGGTTGGTACGCACTCGTCGTTCTATTCTCAAAAGATAAGAGGATTCCAAAATAAATTCCCCTACCTCGGTTTCAAGAGCAGAGCACGTAACAAGCAGCTGAAGACAAGCGTCGTAGAGGTCGGGCGTCGCGGTAATCGTACGTCGATTCCGTTGACGTCGAGGTGCGTCTGAAGAGGTACGTCGCTGGAGAAGCTTCGTAAGCTGACGGAGAAAGCCCGAGGAGGAAGCGGCATCTCCTTTCGTTGACACGGTAAGAATATCGAAAGAAGCGGCGTCGTCGATCTTCAGAAACACACCAACTGCGAAGAAGAGAATAGACGACACATCTTTCTCTTCTTATGGTGACAACGTTCTTCGTCGGAGCCTAAGCATTCTTCGTGTTCTTTGTCGATGTTGAAGAAGAAGAAGAAGATGCTTCCCAACTCTCTCCAAGTGACAAAACTCTAACTAATAAAAAATAAAATAAGACTCTTTCTTATTTTATTAACACAACAACAGATTTGAATTTCAAGAGTTTGAAATTCAAAACCACCCACAACTCACCTCATTAAACTCATCACATTTAAGTCATAGGTTATAACTTAAGATAAAAAAATTATAGTGGGAGTTGAGGGGGGTTTTAGGGAATATGAAGGGGTGGGGTTCGTGTGGGCCCCACCTCCCTCATAACCTCCCAAGGGAGGTTGGTTGGTTACCCAACTTCAATCAAGACAACACTTAGAGTAAAATAATACAAATTGTAGTGTATGTATAAAATAAACTACCACAATTTTTATTATCAACACTCACGTAAACGCAACTCCGGAACAGGAGTTCCTAAGAAACTATCGGCGCTGTGGTTCCATCGGCGCCCTCAGAATTCGATTCCGGGCACCAGTTCAAAATTTAGAAATTCCCGCTCGTTCGTTCACTGGACGTACCCGAGACAAACTTCGGAAAATGATTCCGGGCACACCGGGCCTCGGAATCAGGTGTCGTCAGAAACTGCGTTCTTGTAAAATCCCAAAGAAAATTAAGAAAAAATATCCCTTGAATTTTACGGGTCTTTACACATAGGGAACAACTGTGTCATTTTATTTAATGGCACATGGTATTCCCTTTTTAGGCATCACTAAAAATCATAAATTCAACCATTATTAATTTTAATGTCAATATCGGTGCATGAAAAAATATCCACATTAATTATTCAATAAACTAATAAAAAAATTCTCAAAATATTAACTAAATTACCTTATGAGTAAATACTGTAAATTGGTTAGCCCATATAAAATAATTTGGAACATATCATTTATTTTAACTACTTAATCCAGGGAAACTATGTAAATAATTCATATTGGTGGGAATTTTCCATTTCATTACCACATTTATCATTGGAGGATCAGTTGATATTACATAATTATAAAAAACATTGTAAAAAAATTATAAATTAAAAATTCACATTTGGTAAATTATCTATAAAACCCCTTCCCCTATGATTTATATGTATGATTCATTGATGTATCTTACGATCATTGTATAATTTAGTTTATATAATGATATCTTCACTAAATACCACAATGAAAATATATAGATAAAACTTGTATAATATGTCCACTTAATCTGTAAAAAATGTGAATGGTTTAATCCCGAAGAAATTAATCAAAAATCACAATTTCCATACATTATATGAGATTTAGTGTTTTGAATATCATCCCTCCTTTCATGTCATTGATGATACCAATAGTTAATATCCATATTTGAAAATATTTATCCCCTTTAATTTTACAAAATAAGTCATCAATGTGATGATAGAATACTTGTTTTTATATTTATGGTATTGATTCCCTTATAGATGATGCACAACCTTAAAAAACTATCATTCGTTTTAACAAAAAGAAAAAATTCTCCCCATAATTCAACATAAAGGCATTTAAATATTTTTTTCACACAAATCCATCAGTTTTTTCTATTTATAGTAATTCCACAACATCTATCCTTTAGGGAGTCATGGATATAGGTTTTAAATTTCGGATGTGATCAATACAAAAAATAAAAAACATGCTCATGTGAGTTTCCATGTATTTATGGAAGAAATACATTAATTCATTTACACACAAAAAATTTATCATAATTTCTATGGATTCATTTTCTATTCATAGGTTGAATGTAATTAACTTATCTAAATTTTTAATTACAGAGATATACTCTAGGATGATACAGATATGATTCAAATGATGTAGTCTCCCATATAAAGATAAAGGATTATATATCTCTATGATAAATTTCCATCTTATCCTCTATGAAATAAATTTCAAAATTATAATTTTAATGAAAATATATACCATAAAATTTATTGAATTAAAAACTAGGTATAACAATATAGTATACTAATAGTGTTAGTCAATACATCATAATGATAACTAACTCACATATCCTTGTTTAATAATTATTTCTACTAGGAGTATTAATTGACCTTTAATTAAATTACTTTATATGGAAATATATATTCATAGAAAATATGGAATATATAAAATGTTGTGATGATCCATAATTAAGTATTTTATTTTAGAAATTTGTGTTTTTAAAGAATATACCTACTACTATATCTTTAGTAACTACATCTATAGCTATTCTATATAATAATTATAAACATTATTCTTTATAATCTTCATGGGAATATTCCTTTGATTCATAGCTCATTCATCATATATCATCTTACCTCCATATAGTTGAAGAATTAAAAATTTCAAGAAATATTCATTCCATTACAATCATAAACATGATTTATATTTCAACTAAAATTGTAGAAAAATATCATTCCAATAAAACATGTTCCATGATTTTTCATTCTAAAATTATTACAAGTCAGAAATTACACTCATCCCAAATCCCCATACACCTTATTTCATTATAAAGAGTTCTCATCCACCTGATTTATTTATTTTTTTCCTAAGAAGTTATAAGAGATGGTGAATTGTTTTTATATCTTTATGGCACATCATATTATATACTCATAAATAGAAAATTTATAAGATAATAAAATGATTAGAAAGAAATACATTATATAATCCAAGAAATTATTATCCTTACTCATTGGATTTTTTATATAATTGACAATATGACATGAAATCATTAAAATTTTAGATTTATAATCATCAATTATTTCTCCTCACATTTCATTAAATTAAGGAATTTACCCTCTATATTAGCTC
Source organism: Viscum album (assembly GCA_963277665.1). NCBI lineage: Eukaryota > Viridiplantae > Streptophyta > Magnoliopsida > Santalales > Viscaceae > Viscum > Viscum album. Next base: position 921,167,410 of record OY728126.1, on the reverse strand, counting down.
ACTGCTCACAAGAAATTTATTTTTGGGGAATATCTCATTGAAAACCGTATACACCCTATTTTTCATTTCTTCTAGATCCATTTTATTCTTGATCAATGACCTCCAATGATCATCCTCACCATTATGGATATAAAATTACATTATAGCATTCCCTATTTCATTACTTACCAATGACAAAAATATAAACTCAAGGGAAATGACCAAATTATCCCCAACTAATGATTTTGTATTCTAATTGAATGATATAGGTTACTGATGCATTAAGTATTTGAATATTATTGTAAAATTTTGGGTTTAACATGATACTCTATATGTGAAATGAAATTAGTTATAATATTTGTCAGAAACCCCAATACAATTATAATTTTCTCCTACTACATCTTCTTTTTCATTAACTTTAATATAAGGGAAATACCAACATAGATTGTGTAAATTGGAACAGTTTCCATTCGTTATAGTTGATTCTATTTCTAAAAAATTGGTTATAATGTATTCCCTGGTAACATTCTGAATTTTTTATAATAATATATTAGCCTAAATTTTGTGTTATCCATTACATAAAAAAATTATATGCATATCTAATATTAGAATCATAATCATAGCATATTACGGAATATAATAAAATGACAAAAATATTTTAAAATATATAATAATTTTTTTAAAGAGCAACTAAATCATCAAATAATACCACTAGTATTTTTGATATTAGAGTATATATTTGGTCTTCGTCGTCATGCACTCATAATGCTCAAGTTAATACCTAAAATACCATTTTTTGAGTTGTCACAATAATTTGGAATCTTAAAAATCCATATTCACTTGAAGGAATCTATACATGGATTTATATTATTAAGAATATAAAAATTCCATATTGTTCTTAAAATTAATGATATTATAATATACATAGATATTCCCTTACAGTCTATTATAGTGTTCTGTTCTTTAATATAAGATTTTTAAAATCTTATTCACTATATTTATATATAAATTCCTTTAATACCAAATTTATCACCCCTACTCTAGTAACCTGTATATAGTGATCATTTGACATAATTTTTAAAATATACCATTGATCAAATTTAATATATTGAGGAGTTTATTAGTCTTGTAATACTAGATACAGATATGGTTCTCCAATAAGGTTGGGAATCATGAAATAAATTATAATAGTGCTATGATGAAATTGATTATTTATTCTTCTAAATCCATATAGTCATGGATATATACCTTCTTGGTAACCTTGGGAAAGGAAATATAGTAAACAATGAACTCATATTCTCAGTAATTGAATGCATAAAAAGAAAAAAATTATAATACAAATAATATAAGTATAATACGGAACAGATAAAAAACAATAAAATATTACATATGGCTAAGATCACAATACAAGAATATTTGAATCATTTTATAGCAACATAAATGTTCATATGAATAATAATATAAATATTCATAATGATAAAAAAAATCGAGACGTCATAATCTTACCTTCAAGGCCTTTTTTCAATACCTGATACAGAAATATGTAATCCATACACCAAATACCTGAACTAATTTGTTTCATGAGACCTACTGATGTATCGAGGGGATATAACGGGCCTACCTATCATATAAAATGTTAAATTCATTCATCATATAGAAGAGGTGAATCACAATTCAATATATAATCAACATAAACATTCTAACTGATAAACTAACATATCAAGTGTTAATATTTTACCCAATAAAAAATATGTGAACATTATCATAAGTAATATAGAGGAATAATATCGATGTTAGTAGTAGATTATATAAAAATTTATTTTTATTATAATTTAAATTATTTTTGACTTAAATGAAAATAGATAAAAAAATATTTTCTAATGATTTTTTTAGGAAAATTCCATTTTCATTTTGAAATCATTAATTTAAAAATAAAAAAATTTGAACTGATTTTGAAAAAAAAATCATTGAAAATTTAATTGGAATAATTATAATTAATCAAAAAATAAAATAATATTATTGATATTATGATTATTTGTTAGTGCAGTGTACATAAAAAATGATTTCATACACACCTATGGTAAAAAGAAGCTCTGTCAGAAATATACATGTAGATTCATTTTGAATCATTTTATTGAAACTAAAAAATGTAACAAATTAAATTAATAAATAATTTTATAAAATTGATAAATAATTCCTAAAAACAATTTAAATAATATATTTTCATGAAGGAAAAATGTCCCTAACCGAATAGATAAAAATAGTTTTCCTTAAAAACATTATTTTGGAGTGTTGGAATTTCAATGCATATAAAATTAAAAATAAAACGTTAAATCCTAAAAATGAATATAATAGAAAAATTATAATGTTTTAAAATTATAAATATCTATTAATTTTACCATTTTCAACTTAAACACACAAAAATACTAAATAGTGATGATATTGTCAAATAAACCCTAACATTAGGCCCAACTGATTTATTACGTTATTTAAACAAGATATATAATAAATTTAAAGTTATTTTATTTATTTAATATAAAAACATGAATAATTATTATATCATAAATGATCTACATATACAATTTCAACATACTTTTACTAAATGAATTTCTATTAAAAAATTCATCTATAATTAAAAATTATGTTAAATTTAAAATAAGTTTTTGTTCGGTAGTTTAAATCCTCTTATATTTCCTATATTTCCAACATATAAATAATGTTAATAGTGATATAAAAATAATATTATATTCATTATATACATATTTATAATCATTTTCAAAAGGCATAAATGAAAAATTAATCAAGTCGCTTCATGCAGGTGGTAATCCACAAGTACGCACCATCAAAATTATCATTTTTAGCTACTGAAAAGGTAAAAAATACAATGATATAAAATATTTTTAAAATACTATATATGTCCTAAATAAAAATATATTTACTAGTTACATCATTTAAACCATCCAATTTATGTGGTTAGGAAAATCAAATTATACTACAATTTTGTGACATTAGACAGTACATATGAATATGTGGTGATTTTGTATTCCATAGGATTTCAATTATATGTATTGTGGTGTTTCCCCCACTATAATAATTCTTTACTATATAAAAGTTAAACATGTTTTTATATTTTATTGGTTATAAGATATTTTCTGTTTGTAGAAGTGGAAATTGAATATTTACTCTTAATTATGTGCTATATCATTTCATGAGACATCCTCTATAGGTTTATGCGTAATGAATTGTTAGGATATTATTATAATATAAATAATACCTTTAAGACATTGGGATGGATGTATGGAATATATTTTTTTAGGTAAAGATATTTGAAAGGGGAATGTGAATTTTTTTCAATGAATAATAGAGATTAGAAATTTAGACTTCATGGGTGGGTTGTTTTAGGGTTAAAATATTGATTATTTTATTAATAATGGAAAATAATTTTTATGATTTATGATTCCTAATAATTATGACGTTTATTATAAATAATTTAATTTCAATTTATATTATTACATGATGAAACTGATAGTAATTATTGACCCCGTTAATTAATAAAAATGAAGATAATATTTTTTTTCAATAATAAATATATTAGAACTCAAAACTGAAAAATAGATTTATAAATTCAACTTAATTTATTTATTAGAAATAGTTTAATTCATAAATAAATTTTATTTGAGGGAAAAAATTATTAACCATGATGTATATTTTATGTTGGTTTCCTAAATGTTTAAATATACTGAAAACATGTTTTTTTACTACTTACAAAAAATCAAATTGAATAAAAGATCCTAAAAATTCCCATTAATTCAATTTTGATATTAGGTATTTAAAAAATGAGGAAATTTTAATGAAATAAAATTTATAAAATTAAAGAATATTTATTTTAAACAAAATTTTGATATGTTCTATTCTCCTTAAACTATTTTTTCATTAAAAATAAAATACAACATTGTAAGACCCAAAAATCATGAAAACATAAATAATGTTTGATGCCATATTTAATATGCAGCACCAATCATAAATATCCTATCACATATATTTTGATTCATACCAAGTTGTTAAAATATTTTTTAAGAATAGTATTATATAATTTATGAAAAAAAATTATATATTTTCTACACAATATGAATTATTGAAAAATGTTTCATAAATAATCAATCCATTTTAGAGTAATGTAATATTTTTTGACAAAATTATGTTTTCATCAAAATTGTTTTTATTTATTTTAATGAATAAAATATTATAAAGAATTTTTTTTTGGAATTTTCGACAATCTATTTGATAAAATTAACTTAATTTTTGAATCATAAAATCCAAATTAAATTTCGTTAAAATATTTAATTTCTTATAAAAATATTTATTTTCTGTGAATTGTGAATAAATGAACATTTTTTTAATAATGTCAATTATATTCAGTAAATTAAACAAATTAAATGAACCATTATATTTTGAGTATAATTTAATGTAATATTATTAAAATTTATTTATATTTAATCCACTTAATATCTTTTCAATCAATTTCTTATTAAATTTTACAATAAGTTTTATGTCTTAAAAATGGATTTTTCATAAAAAATTTTGAAAATGAATATTGTTAACCCATTTGAATTAATTAAGATAATAGATCCAAAATATTGATTAGAATTAAATATATAAATTATAAATAAATAAAAATTAAACAAAATTCATATAATAATTATCATTAGTCATAGTGTTTATATAAAACCAGCTTTTACTAGATAAATACACTTCTTGAATATCTTCTTTTTCATTGTGTCTACGGGTTTAATTTTAGATCACATTTTCATGTTATGTGAATTTTATTTACATTAAGGGATTAAATATTAGGAATAATAATAATTTATATTATCTAATATATTCAGCTTATTTTTTAAAATAATGAATATTAAAAATAGTAAAAATAAATTATTGTGGTTTTGGTGAAAACGGGTTTACCAAGGGATAAAATAAAATAATAATGGTAATAATGATCAAAAATATTATATAAAAAACTATTTTATGGAAACATTTTCACAATATAATTTATAATTCTCTAAAATAATCCACTTTGGGGCCTTATTCCATGTGAAAAAATGTTACAACTTTTTCGTTTCTGAAAATACAAGTGTGACTCTAACCACACTTATAAAAGGCCAACTGTATACTATATTTTACACACCATAAAAACATTTTAGTTTTTCCATGTACTATTAGAATAAATTATGAAATTAAATCCCATATTTTTAGTTGAATTTCCATGGTCAAAAATCTATTCTCAAAATTATTTTTCTATATCCCTAAAGTGGTTGTTCGTGAAGAGGAGAAATTTATAAATATGAATTGTTATTTTATTTATTCTTCCACCTAAAACAACACATAATTAAAAAATGATAGTATGATATAAAAAATATATAATATTCAATAATATTAAATTATATAGATGAACAAACAAAAATCTATATCGTCTTTCATCAAATGAGTTACGAAATCACCATTACGGTGTACAATGGACTATCACCTCATGAACTAATGTAATTATTTTTCTATAATAACATAATAAAAATTATTTTATTTATTTATTTAATGTATGTTTATAATATATGTATCAAATTTTTCTTATGTAGTTATTATATCACTTATAATGCTTTAATTTTGATTATAGAGGTGTTTTGATAACATATATCATGTGTAAAGTAGACTACCACATTACAAAATGATGAGTTTCATTTTTCAAATACTCATTACTTGAATGGTAATAAGAATATTATTAATTAATATATGTTATTTAAATTAAATAATAATTATTTTTAGGAAAATAATTCATTATAGAAAGATAATATAAGATGTCATTTCTTACGTAGAATATGATAACCTCGTTCGTGTACTTGTGGTAAATTGTCTTCCTAATGAAATGTGATTCCTTTGTTCCCAAACACATAAAAATAATGACATAAAAAATTATATTTATAGAATTTATATTGTATTTAGGATATTATTACCATTATATAATGATAAAACTATACTGAAAATATTTTCACAATGATCATTGAAAAATGGAATCCCCTTTCTTACATACGTACGATATACAGTCTCCATGGTCATAATGTAGTTCATTTTTTAGAACCATATTCCAGGATTATGTTATTAAATTATAATAGAAGAATACATATTATAATTATGTCAGGATTATTATTCATGATATGTATATATAATGATATCATTGAAAAATTTCAACACACTAAAGCTGTTTTGAAACTATGAACTGAACATTGTCAAAACACCCGACGTGGACATAAATAATTTAATATATAAATAGATAAATAAGATTATAATACATAAATGATTTAAATATAAAGTAATAAACCAGGAATACATTTATTAAAAAATAAAATTACTGATGTAAGCTTATTATACAGGTTTTAATGGCCATATAAGGAATGTTTGGACTTGAGGTAACAATTTTTGTGTCCTTTATTTCACTTCTGTGAGACATATACTACTAACACCTCTTTTTTTATTGTGTATATTATATATTAACCATTTTATAGGTAATAAATATACTAATCCATGCATAATTTTATTCAAATTATCAATTTTAATTATCTCATTTAATTAGATTTTACTAGAAATTTACCAGCAGGTAATGAATTTCACAACCCCAATTATTTTCATTGGATTATATTGATTCTTCTATGTATATGATAATATTTCATTATATATCTCTAATGAAATTTAATTATATTATGTTTTATTTCCACTTTTAAATGTTTATTTATATGTGATACACATAATCGATGAATCGAGTAATTCACAAATTCAATGGTATAATATTTGTAGTGGTTATTCATCTCAAATTATCTTCTTTTGAGACATATATATATGATACACTCCTATATTAATTATAAAAATTTAACCTTATTATTTAAATCCTTATGTTCATGATATTTTAATTTCCATTAGGTGTTATTATTTCATGGGGATTAGGATTTAAGAGTTACCAATGTCAATAACTTCATGTTATAGTCTCGTTTATTTATAGATTTATTATGTTTAGTATTTATTTAGAGAAAATAATTTGTTATTATTTTCTTGAATTATATATCATTTATTATCATATTTTTATGATTTTTTCACATGTTTGACAACCATTTCTTTTCAAATTAACTAAATAAACCATAAGAAATTCATTTTACGTGATACAAATCTTAAATTTTCTTTTAGATCAGGAATCATTCACTTTCATGTACATGCTTTCCAAAATTCTTTTATAGATACTATTTTAGGAAATTGAATCTTTTACAAAATCTATTTTACAAGTTTATTTGGCTTATTTTAAATTTTTTAAATTGATGTTTCTTACCATTTTCTAAATGGGTTACTTAAGAATCTTTTTTTAAATATATTTATAGGAATGTTTATTTTTAAAACTTTTGAACAGATAGGATTTCCACCTCCTTTTTTATTATTTTCCTTGAAATTTCAATTATATAACACCATTTTTTTCTTCAAAAAAATAATTTTCTCAGTATTTTGTTGTTTTATAGTTTTCAAAATAGTATTTTATAATGAAAATTTTATTTTCATCAAAAATATAATAATGATCATTCAATGGTATTTCTATTCAACAATGTTAACAAACCTCATTCATACTTTTTATCCAATGTTTAAATTTATTAACCATACCATCCTCGTTATTTCTCTAGATCAATTATTCATATTTCGAACATATTGTTATAGAACGCATTTAATTTATATATTTTTATATTGTTTCAATGTGTTAGTTATATAGCGTGTTTCCTTTCTATTGTTTAATCTTGATTGAATTATATTTTTATGGAATTTATTTCTCTTCCATGGGTTAATAATGTTATGAAAGTAATAAATGTTGTTTCAATGAGATTATAACTAAATCAATTCCACGTGTACTTTATAAATGATATGGTTCTTGGAAATTATTGACGATGATGGGTGGTTCAATTATAAACCATAGATATATTGTTCAATTACAAACCAAGGATGAGTGGTTACATTATAAACCATAGATGGGTGGTTTTGTCATAAATCATGAATCAGTGGTCCCATTGTTTCCCTCAATTCCATTGGGTACTCTTGAGAAGGAATTCAACCATATTAGATATTTCATTTGTAAGAGTGATATGATGATAATGTACAAAAAATAATAATATGTTTTATTTATTATTACTATTAGTTTATAATTTTTCTTATTTTAACAATTGGTATCACGTTCCTTGTGATTATTGATTCTGATGAGTCATTCCATTTTATCGTGTTATTACATTTTTTCATGATCCAGGTATTGATGGGTATGAATATTATTACATTATACTCATACAATTTTACTATGTCATCATACTTGTATGCTCTGATTATGCTCCAAGATTAAAATCAATTGTTAATTCTTTCTTTTTCACTTTGTGATCATTAGAACTCACCCTTCTTACATTACATTTTCCATAGGATATTAAGATTGAGGTAAAACAAATTATTTCTATATTTGTTTCATATGGATGATTATAATTTATTAATATTTATATAAATTCTGTGAATATTTGGAGTTGATATTCTTCATTATAAGCATGTCTATTGTGAACCACTAATGTGAATTGTTTTTCCAATTTATCTAATACATTAAACTTAGAAGGTAATTTATAATGTAAGTGACCTAATATTTTTGATTTCATGTTATATGTTTTTATATAAATAATTTGCCTACCATCATAAATATCATAGCTAGAAATGTAAGGCTTGTGTTTTTTAATTATATATCTTAAAGAGCTGTATTTGGAAATTATAGTTGGTACTAGAGGATGGGTTTAGATAACATTAGATATTATTATGTTTCAATGTGTGGTTATCTTACATGTTTTGAATAAAACACCTAGTCATTAGATTAATGATAATAATATGATCAATGTAATAGAAACATCTTCTATGGCTGTTTGGGATATATGGTTTTTTCATTATGGGAATTTTTTATTTTGAGATTTTGGTATTACTATTGAATTTGGTAGACTAATTATATAGTGATTTATAAATTATTGGAATTTTCGTACCATGTTCTAATATTTTTTTTGTTTAATATTTAAAGACTAGTGGATTGGATTGATGATCTATTTTATGGATATCTGTCATTTTAAATTTTATTTTATTTCTCCTAGAATGAAAATTTTATCTTTAAGACTCATTATTTGGATATAAATATGAGATTGTGGTTGAAATTGATAAAATTGTTATATTAGACACATTAAGTAAGTAAATTTCCTTATTATATTTTCTTATAAGGAAAATAAATTCCATAAATATATTAATAGGATATATAAACAATAATATTTCCTACTATAATCATTTTTATGATATTAATGACCATTTTAATCCACATTGTTATATATATTTTTTCTTATTAACATTATCATGATCATTAACTTTCTGGTGATAAATTATCTCTGTCATTAAATATAATTATTTAGGCTTTTTAATTTTATTCCATGTCTAAATCATCCATTCCCACATAGGATCTCTAACATGGAAACCAAATATGTTTTATTCCATATAACCTTACCATGTTCTTTTCTCTCTTATAAATATGATGTTTTATTAATTCCTTTGATAATGTGGGTTTCTAGGAAAATAATTTTAAAATGTTCAATATTTTATTACTGGGATAAATTTTACATTTCAAGGAATAAATATATTATTATGTGGAGGATGTGACAAACCTATATTTTAGAAAAGAAAACAATTATTGGTATAACAATCTATACAACACACTAAGATTAACGACCAAAAAACATGTATGTACATTATAATATTATTGTTAAATCGATTATTATGAATAATAATAATTAATGTATAATAGTTATATATATATATATTTCATATTCAGTATAATGTATAGATCAATTTTTAGTAAATAATTAATCAATTTCTTAATAATGTAATTTCATTCATTGAAAATAAGCTTTCTTCAAATATGATACTTCTTTATTTTCATGAAAAAATATTATAACTTTTTTGATCATATAGAAAATAACTTTGATAAAATGAAAATATTTCATTAAATCATTAAATGAAAATAATATTCATGTCGAATTTTGGATTTTTTTAAAATAATTATTTATAGTAAAGAGGGAAAATAATTATTTTTAAAAAAAAGACATTTGATTCCATAAAAATAAGAAACATAAGGGTACAATTATGATTTTAATTTAAATAAAATTAAAATAAATTTAAATATTTTCTATTTAATAAAATTAATTTATTTTGAAGAATCTTCTATTTTGATTTTAGTATAAGTTTGTTTTTAGGTCTAGAAACATGATTTTTTTGGAAATTGTTTTAAAATGCATAATGTTTTTACGTTTAAAATTATTATGATAATTCATAAAAATGAATATTTTAAATTTAATTTTTATATTATAAATATATATATTTTTTAAAATTAATATAAGAATTATTATTAGTCATATATCTTGTATAACATCATCTTTTCCTTAAAAAATACACTTCCAAAAAATCATCACTTTCATCCTGTCTGTAGTTAAAATTTCATATAAATTTCTCATATTTTTGGAATTTCCATTGGTAAATTTGAATTTATATTAGGAATAATAATAATTTATATTATATAATATGATCAATTAATTTTTTACCATAATGAATTGTAAATACATTGAAAAAAAATTACAGTGGTTAAGGTGAAAATAGGTATTTCATGGGGTTAAAGTAAAACATTAAGTGAAACATTTACAAAAAAACATTTCAAAAAACTATTTTTTTAATATTTGGACTTTATCATATCATAGTATCAATAATACATCATTTTGGATAATTTTGGTCTCTAAAAAATATAGGCACGCATATTTTGTTTCAAACATATCAAGCATGCTACATAACTCAATTTTAAAACGACACACCCTATCCTCTATTATTTAAACCATAAATAATTTATTTTTGTGAAAATAACAACCCAAATTACTTTTCATCATCGGTATAGTAATCTTATATGGTCTGGTTTGGTTATAAGTCTATTATATGAATACCTTATGTATAATCCTAATGTCGGGGTCCAAGAAGAGGTAATAGTCCTAACTATGCGTTTTTGTATGATTTATTTTTCCACTCACCTAAAATATTACTAAACAATGATCCTATGATAAAAATAATATATGATATGTAATAATATGTCAACATGTTAATTGAAAATCCTAAATCATTATCCTCTTCAATAAAATGAAATATAAAATCACCATTCATGTGTACGGTGGACAACCACGTTGTTCATTGATATCATTCATTCTCCATAATCGAATCTCATAGCTTTTTGTGATAATGGATTAAATATATATTCAATAACTATAACATATTTTAACTTTTGGAGTTATTATATGAAATATAAATTCTTATAATTCCATTGCTTAGGGGATATTATAATGTCTCTTAAGTGTTGAGAGGACTACCGCCTCATGAAGTGATATGATTAATTATTACCTATAACATTATATGGATGGTATAAGGATAATGTTAATGAATAAACATGATATAAATATAATAATAATGAAATTCATGATATATTTATCACTCATAAATTATCATATATCATTTTTCCCAAAAATGATAATGTTGTTCATGTACCGGTTGACTACCACCTTTTTGGAGATATTTTATTCTTTATTCATCACCAAATCAAAATAATTGTATATATATATTATAAAATAATATGGTACTAATGATATTATATTAATTAATTAATGATAAAATAACTCATTCCTTCTTTTTATAACGATCATTGAAAAATGAAAATGATACTCATTAGTAAGTATGACATACCATCTCCATAATCGTAACATATTTTATGTTTCATAACCGATTTTCATGTTATGTATTAAAAGTGTAATTTATGAATAAATATGAAAATTATTTGATGAATATTATTTGGGATATGTTTATATAATGACATGCTTACCCATAGCCAACACATCGAATCCATTTTGAAACAACGTGTAATGGTCTAGACCCTTGTGGTCTATTACATTGTCAAATTATGGTGTTTCAAGTGTCATGGACCCCATCAGTGATTCCGAAGTGTGTTGTCATTAGTGGATGTGTTTCACCTATTGGTTACACCAATTGGTCTCACTGATGGATGTGTCACCAATCAGTGTCAATGATCATTTCCCATAATCGGCCTCACAGATCGGTCACACCGATCTGTGTCACACCAGAAATGTGCCACCATAGGGGTGTCAGGGTTTCATTCCCCTACTTTTCTTATACCACATATTTTAGGTTTTATTACCTCTTTTATTGTGGTTTAAGGAAATTTATGACCATAAATGGTATCTTAAATACTCTAACAGTGGAGAGACCCATGTCACACCATTGGAACGTTTTCAGTTTAGCCCTTCTGGAGTGTTTTTCAGTTTTTATAGAATATCTATTAACACAAATCCATTATCTCCACCATCTATGATGAAAATTATAAAATTTCAATTAATTTTATCATGTGTAACCACACAACTACATGGTGAAGCCACAATCCTCCTTTTATGTCAATTGCGATGTCGTATATTGTACGTCTAGGATCCAACCTTTTTTCACCGGATATCTTATTCTTCACTGGTATTTTCCATTCACATGGTGTGTTTGGAGTCCCTTATTTGGAGACAAATAGTGCACCCTTTCTAGATCCCATCCTTCTCAGCTTGGATTCCTTGGTGTTCTTCTTCTTCAAGTTGATTATCCCCAGTTTTTTGCAAGAGGAGGAAACATAATTCTTTGATAATCAATGTAGGGTTTTCCTTCATCTCTATTTACAATGTATCAAGTGGGGAAGGTAGGATAATGTTTCCTTGGTGCCTGGATGAAACCAAACCATTATTAAGATAATAAAAAAAATTAAATAATGAACTGGTGTGTTTCATGATAATGTTGTTGTACTCTGTTATCTTTGTTTTTATCTTGAAAACTATAATTGAATTTTCCCATTGAAAATTGTGGCTATTGGTTTTCCTTTCATTAACACTATTGAACCTCTGTTTTCTTAATATTCTTGTGATTGAATGTTTGTAACATGGAAACATGTTAATCACCTAAAGCTGGTCTGTTAAATGGATTCCCAATGAATAATAATAATTGTGTGATCTCCTTGGTTATCCAAATAGAAATAATGAATTTGATAAATGGTGCGTTTAAATCTGAAAACAACATGGTTTGAAAATAAAAATAGTTGATCTGCTAGATGCTTATGGGGTCATGTGGATGGGGATGGGTTCCCCTATTGTTCATTTTTTGTTTTGTGAATATCCAGCTCTGTTGGGCCATATATTGGGGCTTGATTTGGTTCCAATACTTTGGGGGATCTCATAAGTCCCTTTTGTTGTTGTGAATTTACAAGTGAACCATGTGTGATTGGGTAAATTGGGGCTTGGATATATTTTATTCTTTATTTCAGTGTTGTTTTGACTCGTCCATATTCCTGTTAGTTTCCCAGTAGTGGAAAATTATTTTCCCAACAAAATCACTTGAACATGATAACAATAATGGGTTCAATATTGATTTGTTTTCCATAAATTGGTTGTTCTCTCATTGTGGTTGTTGTCTATTTGTTCATATAATAATAGTAATGAGAGTGTTATTATATGGGCTAGTTTCTGAACCCTTAGGATGGGATGAGTGTTTGTTTAATTATATGTATAAATTTTGTTCTTGTGTTTCTTATTCACTCCCTACCAATGTTGATCTATTCATGATGATCACCCCCATTTCATGGAGGAGATTGTTTTTCAAAAAATTCCTATGAGTGTCTAGTTGTTAGAACCTTTTTTGATCCACCTCATGGGTAGTCCAAGACTCTTTAGGAAGGTTGTGATAGCCTTAAGTCCATTATATCCCAAAAATATTCATAATGTGTATGTTGTGGTGGTTGGACCAACTGTGTGTAGGTAGGAATGTTTCCCACGTGTATTTGGGAAGAGGCCCAGGTGCGTTCGGGAATGGAGGAAGTTGTTCTAGCCTAGGTTTCTACGGGCGCAGTTACGCATGGTTATAGTGTCCATGGTGATTGCGAGCAGGATGCGTGGTTGTGGTGTCCTAGGTGTCTGTGGGTGGGATGTGTGGTTGTGGTGGATCAGGTGTCTGTGGGCGGCATATGTGGTTGTTATGGACTATATGGTTGTTGTTGGCATGGTATTGGGACTGTAATGAAAATGACTACGGAGGTCTGGCAGCTAGGATGTCTAAATAACCATTGGAAAAGCATTACAGGGTACCCAAATAATGATTTTCTATTACAAATACATTACTTGAGTAGCGTTATGTAGGGATTTTGTATTGGTGAGGATAGATGTATATTTTCCTTACAATGTGCTTTGTTTATCTTTGTTTTCTGATAGGGAATTAGAATTCCTTTCCACTTGTGCATGAGGGTTTTCGGTTTTCTCTATTGATGATATATGTATACTCACCCTATGTATATAAAAACTTCTTTAAGGTCTCTAGGAGGACGTTGTTGACCGTTATGGATTATACTAGCTTGAACATTAGGATAATTTACCTTGATACCTTTATTTTGTTTTTGTACATCCAATTAGAGTTTTCTTGTACTTTGTAGAACTTTATTTTGAACATTCATATGGAAACATGATTTTGGGTTTACTTTTACTTTGTGTGGGTGGAGTTTTTTGAGATTTACCTTATTCTCTTTCGATCTTTTCAATAAAAATGGTAATTCCTTCTATATTATGTGTGATTATATACCCTTAGTTCTAGTCACCGCTCTGGGGCCCATTAAAGTCTGGACTCGGGGGTCATCATCTATGTTTAACTTGAATAAGGAATGCTCTGGTAGTTTTCCTTCCACTACCTCATCTTGGTGAAGGTGGGTCATGATAGAATGGTATTATTTCTGATATTTCAAAGATATGATGGAGATCAGGGTTAGGCATAGAGAGGATTTCATGGGATGGTGGGGAAACAATGTTTGGGAATTTTGTTGTGTGAAATATGCTCGGGACAACTGGATGGGTCATGGGATTTTAACCCACCCCCACCGCCCCCCGTGATTCGATTAAAGGACTCTATACCTACCAAACGACCATGACTGGCTACACCAATTATAGGGTAAAGACCCTAGGAAATTTACATGCATCATAATTACTTGTGTTCTTTGGTTTCTTGGTTGTTTTGGGAGTTTAAAATGAATAAAAAGTTTATGAAATCATAAAAGTGATATTCCACAATACTCAAACATAGGAATTTTCTTGTTTACCTTGCATATATAGCACCCAAACACTAATCATGAGTAATACCAATGATCCAAGCCCATTAGGCTAATTTGGATGATCAGAAGAGGAATGATCAGAGGGAGGAGGACAACTAGTGACAGAAGACACTTAGTGCCTTACAGAGGTCGACCATCAGAAAGTATGAGGGAAGCATCTCAGACATGGATACAATGAGATGGATCAAAGAGCTAGTGATAGCATTCAGTATTATCCAGGCATCGACAATAATTTAGATGAGGGAATCAGTGTGTCAGTGGTCGATGATCTCTCTTGGAGAGAGTATGGAGACTATGGTTTTGTGGGCTGACTTCGAGAAGCAATTATGAGGGGGATTATTTTCTATTACGATGATTTATAAGAAGTGTTAGGAGTTACTCTCCATTCATCATAGGAGTATGTTATTAAGGGGGATCATAATCAAGTTCATGGATCTCCTTAGTTTTTCTCTTAACCACATTCTAGATGAGGAGCCTTGGAAGAGACGTTATGAGGAGGCACTCTGACCTTCTCTTCAGTATGTTGTTACTCACGTCACTCAATCGACGTACATAGAATTTTAGAAGAAAGAAAAAGTGGTGGAGAGGATGTACATGATGGGAGGTGTGCCAATAGAGGGTAGGTAGTTGGGTTCATCAAAATGGAACGCTACTATAAGATGGACTCCAGCATCATGACCTTTTATGATTCGGTTAGTGGGGAGGAGGCCCCATCAGTTTCATTTGTGATCTCACACCACTCATTCATTCACCACAGGCCCAGGACTAAGGTGTTTTATCAATGTAATCCATTGGAATATTAAAAATAAGTGCCCGTACTGAATGTAGTATAGTGGAGGTGGGAAGGCTCAGTGCCCACCTCAACAGTATCAGTTCTCACCAAGGCCTTTGTATCAGCAATAGTATGGATAGTGATATCCTTCTCCTCCTAGAGCAGATGGTGATGGAGAAGGCCCACCATTGGGTGATTTTCAGGGACCTCAACCAGGGCATGGTTGAAGAGGAGGCCGACAACCGAGGGGTAGGGAAGCTGGGATTGGGCAGATGTACGCCAAAGAGGTAGCAGTTCCTGTAAGGCCATGGGTCATTCAATGTACGATCAGCTTGTCTTGTAATCTTTTCTGTGAATTTTTTGATTAATGATCTTCGATCTCATTTGTTACACCCAGATTATCCCATGCCGTGGTCCTAGAAATAATGGGACTCTCCATGACCCTGGTGATGAGTACACCAGTTGGGGGCTAGACTAGCCTGGTTGATGATTTTTGATGATGCAAACTGATTATGGGGCCACATTAGACTAGTGGGAAACTCCTTCTATTACAAATGCAGCCATAAGATGTCATCCTATGAATGAAATGGTTGTTTTCCATACACACTATTATTTAATTCTTCTGGATAATGGTTGTGTTTTCATATATGGGTGGACAACATGTAGCATTCTTTAATGAGAACGGTTTCCAAGAGTGCAGTAGGTGAGCAGATCCCCTTCTCTACTTTTTAGCTGAGCTATCAGTGGATTTACTAGATGAAGATATGATGGATATTCCAGGAGTTTTCAGTGTGTTCCAGGATTTTTTCCGGAGGAGGATGTGACTCTACCCCCTCAATGTGACACTAAGTGCAGGATTCACATGCAATCTGGTTCTCGACATATAAGGACATGGCCTTAAACATTTCATATTCTGGAATTATGTTAATAATTCACATTGAATATAATTTCATGTTTAGAGATTTAGTTTATAACATATATATATTAGCTGGAATATTACAAGTAGAAACATCTACACAGTTTCAATTTTTTTTCAAAAAATAAAAATTCGTGAAAAAAAGAGGCATGTCTAGTTCCATGTTTTAGATAACATTCCTTTTCCTTGATCCCATCTTTGACCCTACTCTATTTTGTATCCTGTGAAAAACATTTCAAATACTTGGGATGAGCATAAAAAGCTAAGTAAGGGATACATAAATAGTGAAAACTGTTAGTTTTTTATAACAACAAAAAATCCATGAAAACTTTATCAAAAGTAATACATTCAAAATATATGAAGTATTAAACACACTTCAACAAATCAAAAATCATTTCGTAATATTTTTTATCCAAAATATTATCATAAAACCCATATAAAGAACTCATAATATATAAAGGTAACTTGGGACATAAACATACATAAATGGAATAACGATACGGTTGACTTCCACACATATCACCAAATAGAATAGCAATATGGATGACTTCCATACCCAATGCATTGGAGTTTATAACGTAACCACCCATCCTGGTTTATCATGGCACCACCCGTCATTTGGATTATCCCGTATCCACCTGCCAAATGTCCAAGAACCATTATATAATCATAACACATTAAATATTTCAAATATAAGAATTTCTCTAACAGCATTTTCACATTTCAATTACAATATATCATTTCATGATATTGACATAATCAATGTTTAATCAAACCATTTTTAAAGCCATTTAAAACATTTAATAATGAGATTTTTGAATCAAAGTGTCCCATACCACATTGAATCTTTTAAATGAATTATAATTTTTACCCTTAATTATCATATCAATAAATCCTAAAAATAATTTTTAAAACATGGACATTTATGTGAAATATTTTCATGAATAAATCATTAAAACATTTAAAATGATATTTTTGTTAAAGAGTTTTAAACAGAATGAGTGACACTAGAATAAAAATATTTGAGGAATAAAATTTAATCAGAACTTTATAATATCATGCTAATAAAGGGATTCATGATATTATATGACAAAAGAAATTATATACACCATATAAGAGTGAATTTGTGCATTTCCAGAATGATGTCTCCGTGGAATGTAAATTGAGACAAAATCTCTTATAAAAATTGTATCCTTATATTAAGGAAACATCAATTACATAATAATGTGTAAAAAATATACATACAATCAATATGATCTGATATTTAGTGTTAAAAAATAAAAGGATATTCAAATAAGTTCTTTTTAAGACAAAAGCAATGACATGGTTGTTTAAATCAATGAATGGTAATTGAGTTAATATTACTATTATCAAGTTCATATCGATGACTACAGAATTTATCAATGGAGTTATTGTGTGTGTCAAATGTATATCCAGAAAAATGGGAGTGGAAATTACAGCATAAATAAATATACATTGATTACACACATAATCATAGCATGACATAATTAATAATTAAAATATTAACCAAAGGGATTGAAATTGGGTTAAAAAGTTCCCTTACCGATTTCATAACTTACGAAACACACACAACATGAAAGAATGGTCATACAATTAATATATAAATACCCATAAATTAATTTATATTACAAAACTAAAACAATCATGGGAAGTAAATACCCTACACAAAAGGAAATTGGGGGACATATACATGAATCTCACAGGAAATAAAAAGTGAGATGAAAACCCCTTACCACGGTTTAATTAATCAAGTCGTATGAAGAAAAGATAATAAACACCAAATTAATTACTTAATAAAATGAATATAATGAGAATCATGATAATAAATAGAAAATTTAAGTAAACAGTACACCACATGCAAGAAATATGTGGCGGATAATGGAAAGATCACCGAAATAAATGTTAGATAAGAAACCACTTACCTCAAGTCCAACTTGTCTTCAATGTCCATTGTTCTTCCTGAATAAAAAATATAATTAAATTTCTACTTTGTTAAGAAATTTGTTATTTTTTATTACCCCGTTTATGTCACTTATAGCCATTCTATTACAATTATTAAATTCTTTGACATCATATCGAAATTTTTTTTGATGTTCAGAACCAGAGTAAAAATAAACTACTTATAATTATAAATTGTTCATGTGGTTGAAATTATATTATATAAAAACTGATATTTATGATTTATATATCATATATATCAAATATATCCACTATATACATGTATTTATATTAGTAAATAACATTTGGAGATATGAAATGAAATTCAACGTTCATGGAGATTGTAAGATGTACGTACGCATGAACGCTACTTCAATTTCTATTTCATATAGTAAATGAATGAAAAACTAATGATACATAATTATATTATAATTAAAGTATAATTTAATATATAACATCATCAACTCTACCCATTATAAATTTCACATAAGGACTGAACGAGTCATATCACATTGAGAGGGGAGTAGTCCGCACTTCCTCAAATGAAATTATCATGTTTACCCATGATGGAAACCATAAAAGGAATTATATAAATGAAAAATACAGAATAATATAAACAAAATAAATAAAATATTTATCTCATATAAATAAATTTCAATCTTAATGCCTACCATAAAAGGTGGTAGGATAAGATCGAACAATAATCGTTTTGTGAGGCAGTAGATCACCATCCATAGAAATAGTAAGTTCTTTACCCATTAGATAGAAGTGTGTGTAATATTAGTTAGAAAAATTCTCATAGAAACAGCCTAGTATATTTAGTACATAGGTATTGTAATAACAAAGGAATAAAAAGTGTTTAGGTGGTTGGATATGTAAAATAAAACATATGAACTTAAGAAATGATGTTACATTTAAATCAGGTATCTCCATATGGTTTGATCAAAAAGGTTTAATTTCATTGCATTTTACCTAGGGGAAGGCTTATAAGAGGAGGATAACGATATAGGGAGATTAATTGGGAATTGTTTGGATGATCCAAGGGGATTCATAGGTGTGAGTAATGGGTTAGAAGTGGTGGAATTTTAAAAGGGGGAGGAGGGGCTCATTAGGTATGGTTGAAACAATTATTTTATTATAAACATATAATAAGGTTAAAAATGTCCAAAAATCATTAAAGTCAAAGATTAGATGACTCATGTTTGAAATAAAATCATCCAATAATAATTAGATAGGTTTTGGATATTGTTTTGTTTTTAATAATCTTATTTGTTTAAATGATTCTTAAATGTGGTAAACATTGCATCATTATTGTGTCATAAATATTATTGTATATATAATGAATAAAATTTATAAAAAAATGTCATTATTTAGGAAATAATTTTAGTTTTAAAATTTATATGTATAGTAGATGTGATAAATTATATTAACCCATGTAATAATTGATTTACTAAAAGAAATATGTTTGTGTAATATTTGTCTTTACATTATATTAATTTATATAAAGTGTAATTATCACTCCTAAATGGCTCCATGGGGTCCCAAAATAGACACAAGGATATCTATGGTCGTATATGTTTCATAAAATAGTATTATGACACATGTTATGTTAATTTTATGTTATTATAATAATATTTGTTTACCCTTAATTACCAGAGTTATCCATTAACCATGGTAAATAAATTTTTTGCTGAAGTAAATATTCATAATGCCTAAAAATAATATTTAAATATATAAAAAATTTGAAACTCCAGATTAAAACTATTGAATCCATTTTTCAAAATTCAAAACACAGTAGTGGCTTAAATAAATTTAAAATTAATTCATACTGTCAAAATAAAAAACATGTTTTAAAGAAATAATAACTATCAAACGATTGATAGTTATTTATGTATAATTTCAAAGTGAAATTACATCCAAAGAAAAACATTGAATTAAATAGTAAAAATATAATCTAATTACACATTAAAACCATTTAAAAGAAAATATTACCATATAAATAAATTATATTAGAAGGCTGTTTTAAATTAAAATACAGTATTTTTGACTATTCATTAAAAATTGAATTTTATCAGAAAAATACAAAATTTTACCCAAAGTAAATTTTTATGTCATTATTCTAAATAAGAGTTTTATTTTATCAAATAAAACATCTAAAAGTGGCCAAAACTAGATTTAATGAAGGTTCTCCATCAAAAGGCTGAAAAATGAACATTTAAAGAATATACGAGTATTTTATGCTTAAAATAGGAATCCTCCTTTTTTATGCCTCTAAAATGTATTGGATAAATGTGAAGATATTTAAAAAACTTGTATAATAATATTTTAGTTAGTTCTATTCATTCCCACAAATACAACTACTATGCTTTAACAACCATTTAAATTAATATTATTATATTATTAGTGTGCAATTTAAGATTTTAATTAAATCCATTGTTGCGTATCAGGTAAGCCATCGAATATAGCATACTATTTAAACTAAAAATAATATTTAATGCACAAATATTAATAAATATAAAAATTTATTATTCTTTATATACGTAGGATGTTACATCCTTCCCCCCTTTTGGGAATTGCGTCCTCACAATTTTAAAATTGGGCTCAAAAACATCAGTGAAAGCCACACATAAGAAAACGAGTCAATAAAACTATCACATTAAAATAAAGTAAGAGAGTAAAAAAGGACATATGAGACTACAAATACTATGATTCCATGAAAACATGGAAATGGAGGAGAAAACAAACCATCAATTTCTAATGAAGAGGGACAGAAAGCATTACTAAGAGAAAGTTAACCACCATAAAATCAAAAACTTTTAATGGGTTAAATGGCCATTGATTTCTCAATAGTCATAATTAATAGACAATATTATTGTTTTAAGTTATATTTCATAAATTTGAGGAATTTATTTATGAGAAAAACTAAAAACATAAGGAAACATACATACATGTCATTAAGACTTTCATCCTTTACTAAATTTCTGCCACCAACTAGCCTTTTCTTCAAATGATGAGTTTTAAAACAGACTTGGTCTCATTAAAATCACTAGAATAATCTCCTATAATATTACATAATCCAAAAAATCTGAACTACATATTTCTCCTGTCTTTAGTCATCAACAAAAACCAGAATGGTTAGTACGAGATCAGATAATACCCAATAAAATATTATCATCTATAAAAATAAAAACTACTCTTAATCTCCAAAATTCAAAAAACAATACTCGATGATCAATAAATACCCTTCAATACACAATTTCATTTAAAATGCTTCAAAATAATCAACACTATTTTTTAATCCCAAAACATAGAAGTTCTAAATCACATAGTATTCCATAAAAATCGCAACTTCTATCTCCAAATAACATTGAATACTCCTAAAGTCTCATACTGAAGTGTAATTAACCAAATCAGATATTCTCTATGATAGGTTAATCATTTAAAAAAACCAAAATCACCATATTTCCACAATTAAAAAATAGATTGTTCCAAAATAAAATTTTAACCATTAATCCATCAAGGGATCTCATTGTATTCTATTTCCCTTAATCATATAATGTTCTTAAAGAGAGAACATCTTCCAAAACAACCTTTATCACTTAATCACCAAATCAGTTTCCAATATAAAGGATATCCATTTTATAAAACATAATTTCTCAAAATCAACATATTCTTGATCCATAAAATCATTTAACTAAAAATAATAAGTCATTCTAACTAGGGACATCATGTAGGCTAGTGGTCGATGATAAATCTCAATCATACTTTGGTTGTCAATTCGATTCCCATAGATTTGTTTGACGTGACAGGTTGTCACACAGTCTGGGTGAGGACCTTTTTAAAAAACTATATAATTTCATAACATTTCAAAATAAAAGACAAATTAACCCATTCATATTTTATCCTAAAAGGATATCTAATACATTTCATTTTTCACCACAAAATGTAATAACCATTATCACCTCTAAAATAAATATGACTCTTTCTAATATTATAACCACTAGGGTTATGTCACTTATTCTCAAATAACACACTAACCTATGAATTTATATAAGCCGACCTCTGATACCAAATATAAGGACTGAACATTAATCATTTCATATTCTTGAATTAATTTAATAATTCACATTTAAGATCTTTTAATTTTTAAAGCCTTAGAGAATTAGTTCATAACATATACATATCATCTAAAATATTACATGTACAAACATCTACCCAGTTTCCATTTTTTGAAAAAATAAAAAAACATGAAAAAAAGGGTCAAGTCTAGTTCCATGTTTTAGACAATATTCATTTTCCTTGATCCCATATTTGACCCTACATGACTTTATCACCTATGACAAACGTTTAAAAAACATGGGATGAGCATAAAAATCTCAGTATGGGATACAAAAAGTGGGAAAATTGTTAGTTTCTCAAAACAACAAGTAAACCATGAAAACATTATCATAAGTAATACTTTTAAACTTTATGAAGTAGTAAATACTCTTCACTGAATAAAAGCTCATTGGTTACGCTTTTGTAACCAAAATATCATCATAAAACCCATGTAAAGAACGCATAATATATAAGGGTAAATTGGGACAAAAACATACATAAATGGAATAACCATACTGTTGAATTTCACACATATCACTACATTGAATTACAATACAGCCGACATCAATAACCAATTCATTGGAGGTTATAACGTAACCACCCGTCCTGGTTTATCACGGCACCACCCGCCATTTAGTTTATCACATAACCACCTGACAAATGTATAAGTACCATTATATAATTATAACACATAAAATATTGAAAATATTTACATTTCTCTAATAAAATTTTCACATTGAAATTAAAAAATATCAATTCACGATATTGGTATAATCAATGTTTAATCAAACCATTTTCAAAACCATTCTAAAAATTTAATAAATATATTTTTGAATCAAAATGTCTCTTACCACATTGAAAATTTTAAATGAATTATAATTTGTAAAATTAATTTCCATATAAATAAATCCTAAAAACCATTTTGAAATCATCAACATTAATTAGAAAATATTAATAAGAAACAATATTTAAAACATTTAAAACGATATTTTATTTAAAGTGTTTTTAAAAAAATTAGAGATTCTTAAATACAAATAATTGAGCAATAACATTTAATAAGAACTTTTTAATATCATAATAATAAAGGGATTCAAGATATAATATGTCTAAGGATAGTATATACACCATATAAGAGTGAATTGGTGCATTACCACAATGAATTATCGATGGAATGCAAATTGAGGAGAAATCCCTTATCAAAACCTTATCCTTGTATTTATGATAAAAAAATTACATAATAATGTGTGAAAAATATAAATACACTCAATATGATAGAATATTTAGTGTGAAAAAATCAGAGTACATTCACACATGTTCTTTTTAAGACAAAACAAATTACATGGATGTTTAAATCAATGAATGGTAATTGAGTTAAAATTACTGTTATCATGTTCATATCAATGACTTGAGAATTTATAAATGGAAATATTATGTGTATAAAATATAAAACCACACAACGATGAGTGTAAGATAAATAAAATATAAATTAATTCCACACATAATCATAGCGTTTCATAATAAATAATTAGATGATAATCCCAAGGAATGAAAATTCGGTTAAAAAGGTCCCTTGCCGATTTGGTTACTTACAAAACATACACCACATGAAAGAAGGATCATTCAATGAAGTTGTAAATAACCATTAATTTAAGTATAATACACGAATAATACAATCATGGGAAGTACATACCCCACCCAAAAGTAAATTTGGGGACATATAGCATGAATCTCATGGGAAATAAGAAGTGAGAGGAAAACTCCTTATCACGGTTTAATCAAATAAGTTGTACGAAAAATAGATAATAACCACCAAATGAATCATATAATACCATGAATATAAGGATAATAATGATAATATAAAACAAATGTATGTAAAAAATACACCACATGAATGAAATAAGTGTTGAACAATGTAAATATCTCTAAATTAAATGTGAGATAAGAAACCCCTTACCTCAAGTATGACTTGTCTTGTATATTCCTTGTTCATCCTAAATAATAAACATAAGTTAATTTATAATTTCATAAGAAAATTTTTAATTTTTATTATCCCTTTTATATAACTTATTACCATGTTATAATAATTAGTTAATTATTTGAGTTCATATCGATCATTTTGTTGATGTTCAGAACATGAGTTAAAAATGTAATTGTTGTAATAATAAATTGTTCATGTGGTTG
The DNA here is from genome assembly GCA_963277665.1 of Viscum album. NCBI lineage: Eukaryota > Viridiplantae > Streptophyta > Magnoliopsida > Santalales > Viscaceae > Viscum > Viscum album. The sequence continues at coordinate 921,142,204 of OY728126.1, read as the reverse complement.
AAATTAAATTATATACAGAATTATTTATACAATTTATATATCATATATATCTAGTATATAAATGTATTTATAATAGACATTAGCATTGGGAGATAAAAAATGAAATGCATCATTCATGGAGATGGTAAGTCGTACTTACACATGAATGCTACTTCCATTACAATTTCGTATTGTAAAGGAATGAAAACATAATGATACATTAGTAAATTATAATTCCAGTATAATATCATATTTAATATAATCAACGCTACCCTTTATACGTTACACATAAGGCATGAAGAAGTCATATCTCTTTCAGAGGGCAGTAGTCTGCACTTCCGTAAATGAATTTATATTATTTACCCACGATGGAAACCATAAAAGGAATTCTAAAAACGAAAATTACAGATGATTACAAACAAAATAAATAAATTATGTATCACATATAAATAAATTTCCATCTTAATTTCCATCATAAATGGTGGTAGGATAATATTGAACAATAATCATTTCGTGAGGCAGTAGTTCGCCATCCACAGAAATAATATGTTCTTTACCACATAAGTGGATGTGTGTGTAGGATAAGATTTAATCCTTAGAATAACAACAACCTATTATATTTAGGATTCTTTATTTGTTATAAAAAATCAATAATATGAGTTTAGGGGATTTGATAAGTAAAATAAAACAAAATAACATAAGAGAAGATGTTACCTTTAAAATGGGTATCTCCATTTGGTTTGAACCAAAAGGTTTAATTGAATTTACTTATAACTATGGGAAGGCTTCTAAGAATAGTATAGAGATATAGGCAGTTTAATTAGGTAGAGGTAGGTAAATCCAATGGGCTTGAGAGGTGTGAGGAATGGGTTTGATATGAGGGCTTTTTATAAAGGAGATGATGGGCTCTTTTGGAAAGTTTGAAACATTTATGTTATTATAAACATATCTTCAGTTTCAAACTTCCAAAAATAATTAAAGTCGAAAAGTAGATGACTAATGTTCGAAATAAAATTATACAATAATAATTTTACAGTTTTTTGAAATTGATTTAAAATTTATAATCTTATTTATTTAAAAAATTCATTAATGAGGTAAACACTACATCATTATCGTGTCATAAATATTAATATTTATTTGATGCAAAAAATTTAAAAACAATATATAATTATGTTGGAAATGAATTTATGTTTCAAATTAATATTTATAGTGAAAGAGATAAATTATATAACCCCATCTAATAATTGATTTACCAGAAGATATATGTTTTTATCATTTTTTCTTTAATTTTAAGTAATTAATATAAACTATCATTATCACTCCCAAATGGCACCAGGGGGTCCCAAAATAGACCCAAGGATACCCATGGAAGGATATGTAAAATCAAATAGTATTAAGACTCATTTCAGTTTAATTTTATTTTATTATAATAATATTGTTTTACCCAAATTTACCAGATTTACCCGTTAATAATGGTAAATAAAATTTTAACTGAAACAAACATTCATAATGTCTAAAAATAAAAGATACATATATACAGAATGTGGAACTCCTGATTCCAAATATGGAATCCATTTTTCTGAATTAAAAACAAAGAAGTGGCAGAAATTAATTTAAAATGTTTCCCGCTGTCAAAACAAAAGGCGTGTTTTTAAGAAATAATAACTATCAAAATACTGACACTTATTTATGTCTAATTTCTACGTGAAATTACATACAATGGCCAACATTGGATTAAATGGTAAAAATATAATCTAATTAAAAATTAAAATAATTTAAAAAATATAATATACCCATATAAATATATTATATTAAAAGAATGTTTTGAATTTTAATATAGCATTTTCACTATTGATTATAAAATTAATTTTATAAAAAAATACCAAAATTTTGCCCAAAGTAAATTTTGATGACCATATTTTAAATAATAATTTCATTTTATCAGATAGAACATATAAATGTGTCCAAAAGAAGATTTAATAATGGGTTTCCATGAAAAGGTGGTAAAAAGACATTTTAAAGAATATTAGAGTATTTCAAGATTAAAATATGATTCATTCATATGTTATGCCTCTAAATTTTATTGGATAAATGTAATGACATATCTCAAACAACTATAATCATATTTTAGTTAGTTTTATTCATTACCACTAATACCAATGGCTAGGCATTAACAACCATTTAAAATAATATTATTATATTATTATGGTGTAGTGTAAGATTTCAAAGAACCCCATTGTTGTGTATCAGGTAAGCCATCAAACATATCATCCTATTTAAATTAAAATTAATATTAAATTCCCAAATATTAATAAATATTATTATTTATTATTATTTATTCACATGGGATGTTACATTCTTCCCCCTATTCGGAATTGCGTCCTTGAAGTTTTAAAATTGGACTTGGAAACATCATTGAAAGTCCCACATCGGAAAAAGTGTCATTAGAACTATCAAATTAAAAGAATGTAAGAGAAGTAAAATGATCGCCCGAGACTAAAAATACTAGTATTTGATGAAAACATAGATATGGAGGGGGGAAACACCTCATGTTTTGAGGGATAGTGATATAAAACAAAATTAAAAGAATGTTAACCTCCAAAAATTCACAAACTATTGTTGGGTTAAACAGTCTATGACTCTCCTGTAGGAAAAGATAATAGAAAATATTTTTGTTTTAAGATAATTTTCATAAATTTGAGTAATTTATTTATGAAAAATACCAAAAACATAAGGAAAAATTCTTACATGAGATGAAGACTTTCATCATTTACTAAATTTCAACAACAAACTCGTCTTTTGTCCAAATGATTAGTATAACACCCCGATATTTTATTAGAAGTATAATTTTTAATTTATTTTATTTCTTTTGTTGTATTCTACAACATGATTATCTTGTTCTATAAAAAACATCATACTAGATTGCAGTATACGCAACACTATTCTTGGATCGTGTTACACCCAATTTCAAGTTCGTTTGATAGAAGTTATTCTATGAAACATTGAGTGTATATATATATATATATATAAATTAAATGTATAAATGAAATATGGCTGGAGTATATTATACAAAACAACAATGGAATCTTGCACTAAACGCAACCCTGAATTGTCTAGCATTACTCTCAATTGAGACCTTCTCCAATAGCGTGTGCTTTACACAATTCCGAGTTTCACTAAACAACGATATGTTTTTAAAATATTATATAAACTATCCGTTATGAATAGTAATACCCACTTTTTGAAATTATAAACATTTTATATTTTAAAATGGACTTTATTTTTGGATTTGGAATATAGAAATTATCCTAGGGTGAATTTTTTGTATTTTTCTGAAAAGATTCAATTTTTGATTAATAGTGAAAACACCGAGTTATTGGTTAAAATAGAATTTTTATTTAAAAATCATTTATTTTATTTAATTTTATTTTAGGTAAAAATAGATACATAATACCTATATATGTTCAATGTAATTCATTGGAGTAATTTTATAATAATTTTAGATATACAAAAATTTTATTGAACATTTTACCGTTTTTTATCCACCTCCTAGGAAAATTTGCAAATTTACATGAAACATAATTTTACAGCTTCTGTGAGTGGAATTTCAAAAATATGAGAGACACGGTTGATTTCAATAAGTAAAATGTGGTTCAATAAGATAAAAATAATTATTTTCTGAATAGTAACTTTTTTACTTCTATTTACCATGGTTAAAAGAAAATAGGGTAATTTATGGTAAAAATGAAATTATTTTTAACCTAAAACATGTCCAAATTATATTGGATAAGTGTAATTCCACCAAAAACAATCTTAGGAATAAAATATTACCCTTTAGGTCCACCTGGATTAGATTAGGACACTTATTATTATTTTATTTAAAGAAGAGTTAAAAGAGTTAAAATCAATGTTTAATAACTAAAACATTTTTAATATAGGGTTATAAATAAGATAAATTTGACTATAAATATTCATCAGAAAGATAAAATTGTTTATTACATAATGGTATTTTATTTATAATTTTTAGACATTAAATAATTTAAATTATTTATGACACAATGATGATACAGTAATTACCTTATTAATGAAATATTAACATAATTGATATTATAAATTCCAAAATAAATGTAATTTTGTCCTTTTTATAAATTACACTAATTTTATAGGTTAATATAACATATTAGGGTTGGATAGATGACTTTTAATAAGTAATGATGATGTTATGAATTTAGAGAAAACAAAATACCAAATAGTGTCAAAGTTGACATAAAAGAGTTTTTAAAAAAATATTAAATTTTTAATTGATGTAATGGTCCTAAAAATCAAAGGATCAGAGAAAAGGCTTATATAATAATATATATGACATTAATGAACCAATGTGTGTTCTATTGGCAGTTTATAGTATGTTTATTAACTATATAGTGTAAGAATACAAAAAGAAATGGTAAAAGTTAAATTATTTAACATAGACTTAAATATAAATGATAAGGTTAAAATGGTAACCTAAACTTGTCTAAAAACTATTGGTTGTGAGGATTTCTACCCATCCCCCACCATAGCCTCTAAATAAGTCACTTTTTAGACATTATAAAACGTATATGAATTTATTATAAAATAATACTTTAACTTTTTCCTAAGGTTCCCCTCTCCTCCCTTATAAAAAGGGAACCTCCTCCCTCCCCTCTTTACACAATGTTGAGCCTTCATACATGGCCTAACACAACCAATTTTTCATTCCAACCAATCTAGGTATATCATGGAGTTTATTTTAATCTCTAAATAACCAACTCTTGTTCCCTAATAGGATGATTAAAAGAGGCACGTCAAAGAAGAGGTAATCCCTTCTACCGATTCCTTAAAGTCTCTTTCTTCTTCTACATCATCTTCGTTAGTTTTTTAATTATAAAGTAATAACAGAAGTATTAATTATATACTGATATGTTATTATAAATATGAATCAAAAATATTTTGCTTTCTATCCATCTTACAAAAAACAAAATCATAGCGTGTGTGTACGTATGGAATACCGTCTCCACATCGTGGTGTAATATGTTTTTCAACCACCACCAAACATTGATGTGTATAATGGTGTTGAGAATAAATATATATGATGATAATAACATGATAAAAGTTATGAGATATTATATCATCCACTCCAATTCCATTTAATAATTATGGGAATGATATCAACGCTTGTTCATACGCATGGATTACCGTCTCAACGACGCGATGAGATTCATTATCCATGTTAACCATTCAAGAATGATTATAATGTATATATAATGGACAATAATGAAATATATGAAATAATAAATCTTCTAGATTTATATATATATATATATATATATATTTCATGTACTTTTTTCCATTCAAGTAAATAAGGAAATAGAAAGAGCATTCATGCCTACGTACGACCTACCGTCTCCATGAACGGTGTATTTCATATCATCTATATGTATAATATATATATATATATATACTGAATATATATGATATATAAATAATAATTTACATTATGTATATAATTAAATATTTATATAAGTAATAATAATATCAAGAAATAACAAGTCAAAACATGTACGATAAATGAAATGATTTTTGCCAAAACACTGCTTTAACATGGAATTGGTAGACGAACGATTAATAAAAAGTCATAAGTGAATCATATATGATATAATAAATATTATTATAATTTTGGTGCAATTTAATAATATGATTAATTCCACTATACAGGAGTCTCAGACACATACAGAAAAAATTGGACATAAGGTAAGGGATAACTATTCCAATCTCATTCTTATACATGATTTTTTATTCGTAAGTATTTACTGGGGTTACTGTTATCATCCATGTCCATGTTTTATAAAAATGTTTTCATGTATTATTACAGACATTTTTACCCATTTTTTACTTTTTCTATGTAGTATGGAAGGAATATTTCTTTTTTTTACCATACGATGTACTTTTTGACTTTCTGACAAAAGTAAGAGAATAATGTTTTTTAACTTATAGGGTGTGAATGTATTTTTACGGTTTCATAAACAATATTTAAATAAAGATTACTCTATAAGTTTTCAATTTTATTTTTAAATAACTTATTTTAGTTGGAACTTTTATGACATGTTAAGAACGGAAAAATGTTTTTGAAGATGAAAGGATATTTTCTACAAGAATTCATTTCAAGTGTTTTTATCAAAACTATTTTCCATATAAGGTGACATTATTTAGTATGTTTATGTTTCAATTATAATGTCTCTATTATTTACATTGTATGATTTTTCATATGATGATATTATGTCCATTTCATTTATATGGATTAGGATATGGTGGGATGATGTTTATAAAACACATTTTATTCATTTGGTTATTATAAATGATGTATGTTTTGTGGAACATGAAAGAATGATTTCATTATGAGATTGTTAGGATATATATCTCCCTCTAATGCATTGGGTAATGATTTATATCTCATGAGATAGAATTGGCTAGAATGGATGGTTAATCTAGTTCTATGATACATGACAGGAACAAGAAGTGAACTCGATTCAGTAAGGGATTTTGTCCACTACGATGGTTTTCACAGCAATGTCTATGCTAATATGGAAATCATATCTTGTGAAAAATGGTTTTCCACAATTCCATGTTTTTTTACAATGTTATTTATCATGAATAATGTTCCTTTATATCTATGCATTATGCATTTTCAAGATTTCTGAGATTACTCGTGATTATTATGTTTTATATTCATGTTCTTAAATTCAAATGTTTAGGGATTTTTTTATGTTTCCATGTTTACCCTTACTAAGCATTTGAGCTCACCATTTTTATGTTTTATTTTCCATAGGATTTAAAGAATATTTTTAGGTAAGAAAAAAATAGTGAAGACCTTTAAGGAAGATGTTGAAGATCTTTCACCATGACCAGAATATGATGTTCCGAGTTTCCAAAGACATTATACTATTACGGTCGTTGGGTGTGTGTTTTGGTTATGTATTAAGTATTTCGAAAATGTAATGTAATATCTATGTATGTGAATATTTGGGTCTCGACAATGAGTATTAAAAATGATTGGGTCACATTAAAATTACTAGAATAAACTTCTATAATATCTCATAATCCACAAAAGATGAACTATATATTTCTCTTGTCTGTAGACATGCACCAGAACCATAATGGTTAGTACAAGATCAGATAATCCCCAAAAAAGATAATCATTTATAAAAATAAAAACTACTCTTAATCTCCAAATCTCAACAAAAATTACCAAGGTTAAATATGGAACATTCAATACACCAATGTCTTTAAAATTCTTCAAAATAATGCAAATTAAGTTTGAATCCCAAAAATAAATATTATTTAATCACAGTGTTTTCCATGATAAATAATAACATTTATCTCGAAATAACATCGACAACTCTTAAAGTCAAATACTGAGGTCTAATTTACTTAAACGCATATTCTCTATGATAGGTTAATCCAATCCCAAAATAACCCAAATCACCATATGTCAGCAATATAAAATGAAAATATTTTTCCAAAATAAAATTTCAACTATTTCTCTACAATGAGATCCCATTGTATTCTATTTCATTTAAGAATATAATGTCCCCAAAGAAAAAACATATTCCAAAATAACCTTTATCACTTAGTCACCAAATCCTTTTTAAATATTAATGATATCTATTTGATAAAAAATAATTTCCCAAAATAAACTTATTCTTGATCCATAAAATCATTTAACTAATAGAATATATTATAATAACCAGGTTCTTCATGTAGGCCCATGGTCAGTGATAAACCCAAATCAAACTTTGGTTGTGGGTTCGATTTCCACAGCTTTTTTCAACACTATGGGTAATCACACAGTCGGTATGAGGTCCTTTTTAAAAAACTATACAGTTTCAAAACATTTCAAAAGAAAGACAAGTTAACCATAACATATTTAATCCTCAATGGTCATCTAATACCATTAAATTTTCACCCCAAAATGTAATAACCATTTATAACCTCTAAAATAAAAAAGACTCTTTCTAAAACACTAACCATTATGGTTATGTCACTTATGCTTAAATAACACCCTAACCTCTAAAGATAGATAAACTGACCTCTGATAGATACTATAAATAAGCGGCCTTAAACATTGAATATTCCTGAATTAAGTTAATAATTCACATTGAGGATCTTTTCAGGTTTAGAGATTTATAGAATTAGGTCATAACATATACATATAATCTAGAATATTACATGTATTCACATCTACCCATTTTTAGTTTTTTCTCAAAAAATAAAAATTCTTTAAAAAAGAGTCATGTCAACTTCCATGTTTTAGGAAATATAACTTTTCCATGATCCCATGATTGACACTACTCTATTTTTGTCATGTGAAAAAAATTTCAACAAATTAGGATGAGTATAAAAAGCATAGTAAGTGATACACAAAGAAGGAAAAATTTAGTTTTTCAAAACAACAAGTAAATCATGAATACTTTATCAAAAGTAATAATTTTCACCTTTATGAAATAGTAAATACTCTTCCCTAAATAAATGATAATTTCTTACCAATTTGTAACCAAATTATTACCATAAAACCAATTCAAAAGAACACATAACATATAAATGTAATTTGGGACAAAAACATACATAAATGGAATGACTATACGGTCAAATTCCACACATTTCACTAAATTGAGTATCCTTAAGGCCAACATCCATAACAAATGAAATGGAGGTTATAAATTCACCAACCATCCTAGTTTATCCCAGAACGACACATCATTTGGTTTATCACATAACCACCCATAAAATGTTCAAGTACCATTATATAATCATAACACATAAAATATTACTAATATAAACATTTCACAAAGATGATTTTCACATTTCAATTACAATATATAATTTCAAGATATTTACAAAATCAATGTTTAATCAAAACATTTTCATAAACCATTTAAAACATTTAATAATGAGATATTTGAATCAATGTGTCCCATACCACATTAAAACTATTAAATTAATTATCATTTGAAAACATTAATGTCCATATAATTTGAAACATACCAGGTAAATAAAGAACATGAAATTTTTCAAATATATTAATATTTATGAAATAAATTATACTTTAAAGGAGACTCTATGTTTTAGGGTGTACCCGATACGTAACAATGTGTTTCTTTGAAATCATACGTTGAACACTAATAATATAATACTATTATTTTAAATGGAAATTAACACCTAGTCATTGTATTGGCGGGAAAGAACATAACTAATATCAATATTATTATATATTTTTGTTAATTGTTTTTAAATTTATCTAATTAAAGGTGAGGCTTAAAATGTGAATGAATCTAATTTTAAACATAATTTACAATAAAAGGTTGATTTTCCGCATTTTAATGTTGATTCCAATTTAAATCTATTTTTGGTAATTTTTTTATTTTCCATTTGACAAAATAAAATTCTTCTTTAGAATTGGGACTTCAAATTTTACTTTGGGTAAATTTTTGGTATTTTCAAATAAAATTCATTTTTTATGAACAGTGAAAATACTATATTTTATTTCAAAAGTGCCTTTTAATATAATTTATTTTTATGTTTAGATTATCTATTTAATTGGTATTAAATTTTAATTAATTTTATTTACCATATAATACAATGTTTTTCATTTTAATTAATTTCACTTTGAAATTGGACATGAACAAGTATCAATCTTTTGATAGTTATTGTTTTAAAAAAAACGCTGTTTGTTTTGATAAAATGAATTATTTAAAATTAACTAACACAACTTATTTATTTCTAATATGGTAAAATAGAAATAATTTTTGAATTTGGAATATCAAATATATCTTATCCTTATTTATTGGTTGTTTTCTGAAAAACAATAATTTTGGAAGAATAGTGAAACTATTAGGTAGTAGTTAAAAAACTAACATTTCCATTTAAAATAAATTTTACATCTTATTTGAATAGGATTTTGGAAATATGAAATATTTGTTTGTTATTATTATGTAATATATTGTTCAATAAGATGGAAATAATTTTGGGTGAATATTAACTTTTGACTTTTATTTACAGTAGTTAAAGGTAAATATGGTAATTCAAGGTGAAAAGAATTTTATAATAAAACAAAATTACCTTAAAACATATCCTAAAATTATTTAATGAGTCATTCATGACCATTTACATATTTGGGATTATTTTGTTACCCCATGGAGACACATGGGAGTGATAATGACACTTTAGATTAATTAATTTAATGTGAATACCAATATGTGAGAAACAAATATCTTTTAGTAAATTAATTTTTACACAGAGTTATGTAAGTTATATATTAGACAATTAATATTTATTAGAAATATAAAAGGATTTCATACATCATCATATTTGTTTTTAATTTCTAGACATAAAATAAATAAAATTATTTATTACACAAAAATGATGCAGTATTTACCTCATTTATAAATGATTTAAATAAATAAGATAATTAATAATAAAATAACTTCCAAAACCTGTCTAATTATTATTGTATTATATTATTTCAACCATTATTCACCTTTTATTTTAAATTAATTAGTTTTTCACATTAGTAACCAAATATAATAATATAATAAATAATATTTTCATACTTTCCTAAAGAGCCCCTCCTCCCCCTTAAAAAAATCCATCACTTCTAACCCATTCCTCTCACTTCAAAAGCCCTTTGGATCGTAAAAACTCTAAAACACTAAGCTCTCAAGATCATCATATTCATACTAGAAGCCTTAACTTAGGTAGAAGTAACTTCAAGAGGTCCTTTTGGTTCAAAATAAATGTAGTTACCCGAATTAAATGTAACAATTTCTCTTAAATTATTTTCTTTTATTTTATTTCTCAAACCCCCAAACACTTTTCATTATTTTTTCCATAAAAACTAAATTATACTAAATATAATAGGATTTTGTTATGAGAAACATTCTAAATTCACATATACACACCTCTATCTAATGGGTAAAGAACATATTGTTTCTGTTGATGAAAAACATACGCCTCACAAAACGATGATTGTTCAATTATATCCTACCGCCTCTCATGGTGGCCATTAGGATTACAATATACTTATATATGATATATATTATTTTTATGTTTTATTTATGCTTATATATTTCTTATTTATTTCATTCCATTATGGTTTCAATTACGGGAAAAACGCGATAATTTCATTTGAGCAAGTACGGACTACCGCCCCTCAAAGTGATAAGACGCATTAATGCCTTATGCGGGATGTATAAATGATGGATTTAATGATATAATATCAAAAATAATACTGTAATTATAATATACCTATGTATAATTATGCTTTAAATCCCTTAAAATACAAAATAGATATGAATGTATTGTTCATCCTTATATACGACTTACCATCTCCATTAACATTGCATTTCATTTCTTATCTTCAAATGTTATATACTTGTTTAAATACATATATATATGGGATATACAATATATATATTATATCTAAATCATTTATATAATTCTCTAGATAACCTAAATTTTACCATAAAGAAAAAATTCTAATTATAACAAGTTCATTTTTACTCAAGTTCTGAACATCGATAAAATATCTAATATGAACACAAATAATTATCTAATTGTTATAGAAAAGTAATAAGTGATATAAAAGGAATAATAAACTTTATAAATTTTCTAAATAATTTAGAAATTCACTTATGTTTATAATTCAGGATAAACAAGGAACATAGTAGATAAGTCAGACTAGAAGTTTGTGGTTTTCAACTCACTTTTAATCCCATGAGATTCATACTATATTTGCGACTATTAACTTTTGTGTGGTGTATGTACTACCCATGATTGTATTGTTTGTATAATATACTTTTATTTATGAATATTTAAATAAAAATTGCATGATCTTTCTTTCTTAGGGTGTATGTTTCGTATGTTACCAAATCTGTAAGGGAATTTCAAATTTCAATTTCCACTAATTCGGTTTTATGCAAACGTCATTACTTACTTTAATCCATGATTAAGTGTGAAATTAAAATTTATTTAATTATTTAGTAATTTAAACTCCCCATATTGTGGATATAATTTTTATTCACATAATCACTCAATTTATAAATTCTCAAGTCATCGATATAAACTTGATATTGATGACTTGAGAATTTATCAGGTTCATATCGATGATTTGAGAATTTATCAATGGAGTGATTATGTGTATCAATATTATATCCACACAAATAGGATTTAAAATTAAAACATAAATAAATATACTGTTATTTCACACATAATCATAGCATGAAATAATTACGAATTAGAAGATTACTCCAAGGAATGGAAAGTGGGTTAAAAAGTTCCTTTACCGATTTGGTAACTTAAGGAATATTGATCACATGAAAGAAGGATCATACAATGAAGATGTAAATACCCATAAATTAAATTATATTACACAAAGAACACAATCATTGTCATTACATACACCACAAAAAAGGAAATTGTTGAAAATATTCCAAGAATCTCATATGAAATAAGAAGTGAGATAGAAACCCCTTACCACGGTTTAATTAATCGATTCGTGTGAAAAAAAAAAGTTAATAAACACCAAATTCATCATATAATAACATTAATATAGAAATAATAATGATAATATATATCAAATAGATGTAAAAAATACACCACATTCATGAAATAAGTGGCGAACAATGGAAATCTCACAGAATTAAAAGTGAGACAAGAAACCCCTTACCTAAAGTCTGAATTGTATTTTATATTTCTCGTTCTTCCTGAATAATAAGCATAAGATAATTTATACATGATTAATAACCTTATTAATGTTTATTATCCCTTTTATATCACTTATTACCTTTCTATAATAGTTATTTAATTATTTGAGTTCATATCAGACATTTTTTTACGTTTGGAAGTAGAGATAAAAATGAACTTGCAATAATTATATGTTGGTCATGTGGTTAAAATTTCATCATATCTAGAATGATATTTAAGATTTAAATATCTTATATATCATATATATCTAGTATATAAATGTATTTATAATAGACCATAACATTTGAATATAAGAAATGAAATGCACCGTTCATGGAGACGGTAACTCGTACGTACAGATGAACACTACTTTCATTTCTATTTCATATTTTAAAGGAATGAAAACTTAATGATACATAAATATATTATTATTACAGTATAATATCATATATCATTACATTAAATCTACACTTTTATACATTACACTTATGAAATGAACGAGTCATATCACTTTGAGGGGGCGGAAGTCCACACTTCCTCAAATGAAATTATCGTATTTACCCACTATGGAAACCAAAAAAGGAATTATTTAAATGAAAAATAAAAAATAATAGAAACATATAAAATAATATATATCACATATAAATATATTTCCATCTTAAGGGACACAATAATAAATGGTAGGAGAAAACAGAACAATCATCTTTTCGTGAGGCATTGGTTCACCGTCCACAGAAATAGTATGTTATTTATCCATTAGATGGAGGTGTGTGTATTTCTAGATAGAATACTTCACATAAAAACATCCTAGTATATTGAGGATAATATTTTTATTATAAATAATGTAATAAAAAGAGTTTATGTGGTTGGATAAGTTATATAAAAAAACAACTTAAGAGAAGACGTTAACTTTAAATCGGGAATCTTCCATTGGATTGAACAAAAAAGTCTAATTGAATTGCCTTCTGCCAAGGGGAAGGATTATGAAATGAGGATAAGGATTTAAGGAGATTAATTGGGTAGAGTTTTGACGATCCAAGGGGCTTGAGAGGTGTTATAAATGAGTAAAAATTTGGAGGATCTTATAAGGGGGAGTAGGGGATCATTAGGAATATTTAAAACATTTATTTTTTTATAAACATATATTTACTTTCAAAAGGTCCAAAAATTATTAAAATCAAACATAAGATGAGTCATGTTATAAATAAAATCATCCATTATGAATTGGATAGGTTTTGTATATTTTTTATTTATTTATAATCTTATTTATTTAAATCAATATTTAAAGAGGTAAACAATGCATCATTATCATGTCATAAATATTATTCTTTATATGATATATAAAAATTATAGAAAAAATATCATTATTTTAGAAATAAATTTATCTTTAAAATGAATATTTATAGTCAAAGATATAACTTTTATAATCACAAGTAATATTTTTTTTACTAAAAGATATATGTTTGTGTCATTTTTGGGTTTACTTTAAATTAATTAATATTAACTGTCATTATCACACCCGTGTGGCTCCATGGGGTCCCAAAATAGACCAAAGGATACCAATGGTCGGTTATGTATCAACAAATAGGATGAAGTTATTTGTTAGGGTAATTTTATATTATTATAATAATATGTTTTTACCCTTATTAACCAAATTTACCTTTTAATCAGGATAAATAAAATATTTATGGATGAAAATATTCATAAGTTCTAAAAATAATAGATACCAATTTAAAAAAAATAGTCTTCCTGATTAAAAATATGGAATCCAATTTTCAAAATTCAAAACCCATAAGTGGTAGAAATTAATTTAAAATTAATTCCCACTGTCAAAACAAAAGGTGTGTTTTTAAGAAATAATTTCTATCAAAATATTGACACTTATTTATGTCTAATTTAAAAGTGAAAGTATTTAAACTAACAAAAATTGGATTAAATTTTAAAAATATAATCTAATTACACATTAACACCATTTTAAAAGATAATATAACCATATAAATAAATTAGATTGAAAGGCAGATTTGAGTTAAAATACTGTATTTTTCAATATTCATTAAAAATTGAATTTAATTGAAAAAAAACAAAAATTTTACCCAAATTAAATTATGAAGTCCCAATTCTAATGGATAATTTTATTTTGTCAAATAGAACATTTAAACATGACCTAAACAATATTTAAGGAGTGTTCTCCATCAGAATGCGGTAAAACAACCTTTTAAAGAATATTAGAGTATTTCATGCTTAAAATGGGATTTATACATATTTTAAGCCTCTAAAATTTATTTCATAAATGTAAATACATTTAAAAAACATGTATAATCATATTTTAGTCAATTTTGATCATTCCCACCAATACAATGACTAGTGGTTAAATACTATTTTAAATAATATTATTATATTATTAGTGTGCAATGTAATATTTCAAATAAACTCATCGTTACGTATCAGGTAAGACATCAAAAATAGAATCCTCTTTAAATTAAAATTAATATTTAATTCACAAATATTAATAAATATGAAAATTTATTATTCTTCATTTACCTAGGATGTTACATCCTTACCCCCTTTGGGGAATTGCGTCCTCACAATTTTAAAATTGGGTTCGGAAACTTCATTGAAAGTCCCACATTAGAAAAATGAGTCAATAAAACTATCACTTTGAAATAATGTAAGGGAAGTAAAAAGGTCACCCAAGACAAAATATACTTAAATTCCACGTAAATATGGATATAGAGGAGAAAAAAATCCATCTTGTTCTGATGGAGAGTGATAGAAAACATCATTAGAGGAAGGTTAACCACTAGAAAATCACAAACTTGTGATGAGTTAAAAGATATTTTATTACCCAGTAGGAAATGATAACAGACAATGTTTTTGATTTACGTTACATTTAATAATTTAAGGGTATTTATTTATGATCTTAACTAAAAACATAAGGAAACATACGTATTTGTCATGAAGACTTTAATCCTTTACTAAATTTGTACCACAAACTCGCCTTTTCCCCAAAAATTGAGTATTCAAACTGACTTCTTCACATTAAGACCACTATAATCAGCTTCTAGAGTAACACACAATCGACTTAAGATGAAATTTATACTTACCTTGTCGTTAGACAGCAACCAAAACCAATATGGTTTTTACGATATTAGATAATCCCCCAAAAAAGATAATCTTCTATAATAATAAAAACTACTCTCCTTCTCCATATTTCAACAAACAATACCTAAGTATCACAAAAGACCCTTCAATACACAATTGAATTTAAAATTCTTCAAAATAATGCAAACTAGGTTTGAACCCCATCACTCAGAAGTATTTAATCACACAGTTTTCCCTGATAAATCATAACATTTACCTCCAAATAATATCGTCTACTCATAAAGTCTCATACTGAAGTGTAATTAACGTTATAACATATTCTCTGTGATTGGATAATAATTTCCAAAAAAAACCCAACTCACTATATTTCTATCATAAAAACATAAAATTTTCCAATATAAAATTTCAACCATTACTCCACAAAGAGATCACATAGTATCATATTTCCCTTAATCATATAACATTCCCAATGTGAACACATATTCAAAAATATCCATTATCACTTAATCACCAGATCATTTCCAATATAAACGATATCCATCTAATAAAACATAAGTTCCCAAAATAAAGTTATTCTTGATCCATAAAATCATTTAACTAAAAAGATTAGGCCATACTAACCAGGGAAAATATGTATGCTAGTGGTCAATGATAAATCCCAAACAAACATTGGTTGTGGGTTAAATTCCTATATCTTTGTTCGACATGATGGGTTGTCACACAGTCTGTGTGTGCTCTTTTCTCAGAAACTATACAATTTCATAACATTTTAAAAAATACAAATTAACCATAACATATTTTTTCCTAAAATGTTATCTAATACCTTTCATTTTGAACCCCAAAATGTAATGACCATTCACCCATTAAAAAATAATTATGAATCATTCTAATATGAAAATCATTATGGTTATGTCACTTATGATAAATAACACACTATCCTCTAAATGTATCTAAAGTGACCTCTGATACCAACTATAAGTACACATCTTTAAACATATCATATTCTTGAATTAAGTTTATAATTCACATTTTGGATCATTTTTGGTTTAGGGATTTAGATAATTACGTCATAACATATACATATCTGCTTGAATATTACATTTAGACACATTTACCCAGTTTCCATTTTATTCAAAAAAAAATCATCAAAATAATGAGTCATGTTTAGTTCCATGTTTTATACAACATGACTTTTCCAGGATCCCATCCTTGACCCTACTCCACTTCATGTCATGTGAAAAACATTTCAAAAAAATTGGATTAGCTTAAAAATCTCAGTAAAAGATAGAAAAAGCCGGAAAACTTTTAGTTTTTTAAAACAACAAGTAAGCCATGAATACTTTATCATAAGTAATACTTTTGACCTTTATGAAGTTGTAAATACTCTAATGATTTTTTTCCATTTAATACCCATTTATAATAAAAAGATTACCACAAACCCATATGTAGAACACATAACATATAAAGGTAACTTGGGACGTAAACATATGTAAATTGAATAACCATATGGTCAACATCAACACATATAAATAAATGGAATTTCCATACAGTCGACTTCCATACCCAATGCATTTTAGGTTATAATGTAACCACCAGTCCTTGTTTATCTCGGCCCCACCCGTCATTTGGTTTATCATGTAACCACCCATCAAATGTCAATATACCATTATATAATCATAGCACATGAAATATTGAAAATATAAATATTTCACTAATAAGTTTTCCACATTTAAATTAGAATATATCATTTCAAGATATTGACTCACTAAAAGAAACCCACCATTTAGCGGCGGTTTTTTTCGTATAGGGGTGGTTTAAACCGCTGCTACATGGTTTGGCAGTGGTTAACATAAACCACCTCTAAATTTGGCATCGACAGTATATTAGAGGTGGTTATTTACATTTAGCGGCGGTTTAAGGGATTCGTCGTAGCTGCCTTAATTCGTGATGGTTTTACTGATTTTATTGGCAGTTTTTATAAGCAATGAATTTTATTTTATTCGCGGCAGTTATAACTACTACGAAAAAAATAAAATACAGTGGCTGTAAAACCGTCACTAAATTCACCAGAACCTCCGCATAATGAACGTGGGTGATCTGACACTATAGCGGTGGTTAAAACTGCCTCTAAACATAAAAAAAACTTACATTTAGCACCAGTTTTAACTAAAACCAATGTCTTACATGTATACATTTCACGGCGGTTAAAACCACAGCAAAAGCTAACCAGAAAAAAACTTCTTCTTCCCCTACACCACTTCCTTGAAAAACAAATCAAACCAGAAATACCAAAAGCCTAACAGATTAATGCACACAAAATATAAAAAATAATGGAGAAAACTAGTAAAACATCTATGGTTCTGATGATTGGAAAACATAGTGAAACATCATAAATGGATATGTGTAGTGAGGAGGAGTAAAAAACATGACCTGAATTGATAGAGAATGGGTAAAAAAACACACAACACATTCTAAGGTTGATTTAAAATTAGTATAGATTAGTGATTCATAGACATGGAAAACTCATTTAAGGTTATATAATTAGGACCATGTGGTGATCATGCAATTAAACCATGCTTGAGGTGGATATACTCCCAACCCTTTACCTTGAGGAGCCATGATTGATTCTATAATAAAGGATATTTATATAGATATAATTTATTATATGGGTGAACCCAATGGGGGGAACAAGTGACCTAAAAAATGTCACGATGAAAATTACAACTTTTGAGAACTGGGAAGTGAAATGGGAGTAATAGAAAAAAAGAGAATTATTATTGACCATGTTGGAAACATAGGATACCTGAGATGGTTGAGTACAGATGAAAAATATCACAATCTACTGTTTATGGAGATCAAAGAATGAGATCCACTTTTTATCATTAAATATACTTCATTGAATGAGCCTACGATGGTATGTAAGACACTATGCCCATGAATCAGTTATTAGAGATCCTTTTCATATTGGTAGTATGAGGATTATCCAAATAGTAGAGTGTGTGAACTGCACAAGTGTATATGGGGATGTACTATATAGAATATTAGGTTCCATGGGATAAATTTATTCATGTGCTCAAATGTTCTATTTAAGCATGTGGGTTGACAAGATTCATGTCTGGCCCAGAGGGAAATGTCCCCATGATGTGTTTATAGTAGGTATGAGACTAAAATGAAATATACATGCATCAATATGGGTCTCCTCATAATGGGCATTAAGAAAAAAATTGTTTTGATGCGTGACATGGTAAGAGACTATTTTCGGTGGAGTGATTTTATCTCTGGAAAGGATATCATATCATCTCATATTCATAGAAATATAAGTTTTATATGGGTATTGTGTGTTTCATTTCATACTTATCATATGAGGAATCTCATTTTTATATGTGGTAATTATTTTTATAGTCATCCAACACCTATCAGATGAGGCATCCTTATTTCATTTAATAGGATATGGTTGTTAATTAACATTGTTTACTAAGGACATTGGGATTTAACGTTTAAAATCATACAACATCGACTATGACTACAACTAGTTTAAATTCCTAGAGATCCAAATATAGGAATAGTTTTGAGTTAATGTTCTCCAATCATTGACCAAAGTATATAGGAAATGGAGAAACATATAATTAGTTGGATATCTGAACATCCTGGTCTTGAACTGTGGTTCGTAGAGAAGTAATCTCCCTATGAGCACTATCGGGTATGGAATGACTATAACCAAGAGTAGATACAGCTGGAATCCCTGGTGTCAGGCCAAAGACCTCAGATGGTACGGGTATGAAACCCATCCCACACACTCTACTAGGATGCTCTTTCTAATGACTTTAGCAATTGGGTCATCCTGGGAGACTGAGTAGGACTGCCCAGGATTGGCACCCCATAGTTAATTAATTAAAATATATAAATAAAATATCAATATATATTAACATAGTAAATACTGATAATAAGTTATTATAATAAAAAATTGACTTCATCCCTAACATCTTCGGTAGGCTCATTAACAAAACATCCATCTGATTTTTTGTAAACATCTAACCACAGTTCAGTTCAGGGTTTTTCGTGCCCTAAACTCTGTGACTGAATTATGTAAAGATAAATCAAAAATTGAATATATTAAACAAATAATATTTTCTTATAAATAGTTAATCTAATTACAAAATTACCAATGTCATTCAGCTTCTAGAAAATCTTTTTGAGCCCGCAGTGTGAGGGATGACTTGCTTAGCCTGGTTTGATGTATTCTGTCTTGAGATATCCTGAAATAAATGAAATTATATTTAATAATATTGTATTCAATTTCATCTCCTCTTAATAAACATGTATAAATGTAAAATGAGGATAATATAAAAATATTTATTTCAATACCATCCGATTCTCATCAAGATGTTTTTCAACAAAAACATTCCACTATTCTTTCGATACCCCACTGGATCGGTTCTCATACATTTGGTGCACGTTCAATGAAGAATCGTTGACATCACACCACAATATACATTTGAAATCTTTCCATTTCTTACCATGATTTTTCAACATCCACTTTCGTTCTATCACATCAGCAACTGTAATGTGGAAGAACATTTGTATACAGAAGTTCATTTGAAACATATTAGTAACATGAAATTCAATTAAAACATAATGTAATAAAATTAACATTATATGGGAATCAAAAACATAAATTTTCTAGCTTAGAGCCATATGTCTCCAATCATCATAAGAAATAGGAAGGGAAATGGGCTCCGCTGCCAGCTGGCCTAGAATGTAGCGAAGTAACCTCGCGACGTCATCCGTAGGGACCCCATAAGATTCAAATGGCACGACAATCCTCAATCCATTCATATTCAAAACATCTGAAAATTTTAGGTTTTTCTCCAAAGTTTCATTTTTTTCATCTTCAATGACAAAACAATTAGTAAAAACCAAATGAAATAAATTTATTTAATTAAACTTTTTACCTATGATAGTGACACTTCAGTATATCTATGATAAACTAGAAAGGGCGTGTCTCTACCCCACTACTGAGGCTCCTAAAGGGGGATTCGAAGACTCATCCTCTAATGGGACCTCCACAGATGGTGTGAGAGATAGTGTAGTGAGAGATGGTACAAGGGTGTAGGCAGCTGGTTCCATAGATGTTGTGAGGTGGTAGCCAGATGGATCATCATCTGTCGCAGAACTAGATAAATTACTATACCACTTCCTCCTTGAAATTCTTATCATTTATGAAATAAAATTAAGTTTAGAATATATATTTAAAAAAATATGCATAAAAAAATTAAAACTGATAATAGATGCCCAATACTAACATGCAAAATATATATAACAATTATAATGAATGACTGCAGAAATGAAACAAGTGGTAGCTAAATGAATAAATACTTATACATACAATCATTTTCCATTTCAATAATTTTGGTATCCTAACCTTTTGCTTCATCCATTTCATTCATCGTTCCTAGACTAATAATTTCAATATCCTGATGGAAAAAAAATTCTATTTCTTGTTGTTGATTATATTCAATTTCAGAGGTCAAATCATCCACTTCATCACCCGTATCATTCTAATCTCATTGTATTATGTGAGAAAATAAACTCCACCATTCATCCACAACATCATTCACATAATATACCATTTTCTCTTGTGATTCTTTGATTTATGGATCATGCAGTTCATGATCACCAACATCCATCAAGCGAGAGAAGTTTATAGAAGTAAATTGCAAGGAATCACTTTTAACACCTCTGATAATATGGACCCATTTTCATTTGAATAAATCAATATAAAAATTTCCATGTTCTTTTAATTCAATAATATCATATATCATTCCATAGTATCCCACTTCAGAACATATAAAAATACCACTATTCTGTGTTTTCAAACCCACTTCTCGATCGACTGTACGAAATCTAAATCCATTCACATTATAAGAGTCAAACTTTCTAACTTGTTTTATAGGAACTCTAGCAAGAAACATCAAATCATCTGACCAGTATTCTCGAGTATCAGTATTCATGATCTGAGAAAAAATTTTAATATATTTACAAAATGTATGTTTCATACTAATATTCTTATTTATTGCAATATTTATGAACGTACACGTCTTAGAAGCCATTCTACAAGATCTTTATTCACAACATTCATTATAACTTTCTCATTTCATGTTCTGCTCTCATTCTTCTCTTTGTTTTAATCATCAACTATTCAATAAATGGTTCTTCAATTTCACTATTCAGTAGCACATATCTATGTGCCTTTAATAATTAAAATTTTTTCATTGTCACATTTGGGGTCCTCCCAACTGATCTGCCAATAACAGGAAATAATTTCGATTTTTAATGAATTTGACATTGATTTGTTGTGTCATCAACATGTCCAACTCGATTACATCTTGAATCCATATCAACCAAATATCTGGACTAAAAGGTAAGACACTCCTCATCCAAATAGCCTTCAGTAATAGAGCCTTTTGGTTAAGATTTATTTCTCATGTATGATTTCAAATTCCCAAGATATCTTTGAAAGAAAATAATAATATTATGTATTTATTTAAATGCCAATAATTATTTAGGTATCTGAAAAAATTATAAATAAAATTTATCACAATTGGATAAATCATCGATAATGAATGGGGCCACCTAATGTAACTTCCTCAACCTAATATATAGTTAAATTCATCATGATAGTGAAAAACTATGGAGGAAAAATCATCTCCATTGCACAAAGGGTCAATACAAACCTCTCCTGGAGGTTGTCAAGCTGAAATGGATGTAGAGATTTCTCACATAATTTCCTAAAAAGTGTGCATAATTGGAGTACAACAACAATAAATTTTTTATGTAATATTGTACGCAATTCCAAATGTAGTCACTATTATAACAATCTTTGTGAATCGTGACTTTTCAATCCACGTAACTTACGATTCTTCATGTCAAAAAACCTCGATATGTTACTCGAATACCCATCAGATACCTTAAAATTATTTAATTTTTGTAGGAATTTATCTTTATCCCTATTTTCCCTTGGAAAAATAGCCAGAGAATACTTTACATTCTCATCAGGCCAGTGATCACGTTTTATGTTCACTACTTTTATGTCTTTGCATGAATTGAGATGATCCTTGGACTTTACATTCTCATTAAGTAATGTGAAAATAAAATTATCACAAACATTATTCCCAATATAAATCAAATCATGATCATTCCGCAATAAATTAAATTCTCAATATGGAAGTTGAAGAATACACTTTTTTTCATCCATTTTTTGCATTCTGATTTCACTTGACAGTGCACTTTGGACCCATTTTCTGCTATCATTCAAATAATGAACATTCCTAAATTTGGTATCAACATTTTCAAGCTATTTCAATATTTTAGAACCAATTAAAATATTTGGAGGTGGTGTACGATCAATGGAACCATTAGGTTTTGATATGTTTAGCCGAAATCTATTAGATGCATCAAGAAGCCTTCGATGGCATAAGAAGCACCATTTTCTTCTGTGAGGTAGTCATTTGGGCTCAAAATCAATGTTACAAACGGGGCAAGACAAACCTTTGTAAGTGTTTCAACCAAATAAATTCCAAAGAATAGGGAAGTCACAAATGGTCCACATTAATGCAGCATGAATTTTGAACATTGTTTTAGAATAAGCATCAAATGCCTCAACACTGTTGCTCCATAACTCCTGCAATTCATCATTAAAAGGCAGCAAGTATACATGAATATCATTTACAGACATTTGATTTATAGGAATAATCATCAAAAGGATAAAAGATTCTTTTTTCATACACATCCATAGAGGCAGATTATAAGGGATCATAACAACAGGCCAAATGCTATAACTGGTACTCAAAGTCCCAAATGGGTTGAATCCATCGGCAGCCAATCTCAATCAATCTTTCCTAGTGAATGCATAGAAATATAGATTTAATGAATAAAATTTCTTATACGTTTGGGAATCTTGTGGATGTCTCATTAACCCATCCTTGTTATTAATCTATATAATTCCACTCCATGTGTTCAACGGTTTTCAACGACATGAATAATCTTTTCAATTGAGGCTTCAAAGGAAAGTAACACAGAACCTTTGCAGGTGTGTTCATTTTCTTCTTCTCTATGAAATTATGTTAATTCAGACTTCCAAAATCACCATTTGACTACCATAAAGATTAAGAACATTTCTTATAATTCTGTCTACTTGAATCCTTTCCCCAATAAAGCATACAATCATTGGGACTTTCATGTATTTTTGTATAATTCAGACCAAGATTGTTAACAAATTTGTTCATATCACAAGAGGATTCTGGGATTTTTGCATCAAGAAAATAATCATGAATCAATTACAATATCATGGAAATTTCCTTATTTCTAATTCCACATAGACATTTGATATGGTACAAGTTCAGATGAAATTAAAACTTTTAATATTTCAAACACCCAATATACAACTCTTTATTTACATCATCAACTAAAACATGAAACACATTTTCCTCAGTGAAGTTTTCTCTTACATTTGGCTCCAAAAAATCAAGAAGAGGATCCAATGATATGTTACAATCTTGATCTGCTAGTGTTAAATATTGACCAGAGAATTTCTTCAGTATTAAATGTCCAAAAAAATCATCTCTCTTCAACACTATTCTAAATTTACAATTAGGATATGGAAATATTATTATCCCTTCAACGGATCGATTTGAAGTTGCAATATCTAATAACTCATTCAAACCCTTATCATACTAAGGTGTGTTCCTTGGTAATGTGATCCATATTTTATCTATGTATATCACAATGTGCCTACACAATAATAAAAATAAAATAAAACTCATTGTTACTACTAAATAGAGAATGAGATTCATATACACGATAATGTATGATTACAGAAACACAATATAATAAAGATGATCCCCTGGGTTAGATACTATCCCTCTAGTGTTTGGGATTGGGGACGTTTCTTTTGTAAAGAGAAACATTTTACTAACAATGTGGTAGCTACTTTACGATGAAAACCAAAGCACATTGTTAATTTAGAATAACCCAAACCAAATTTATCTTTAGATTCATCATATAAAACTCTAATATCGAATAAATATGTTATAAATAATATTTTGGGAACACCATATGATGCTTACAAAACTCAACACATTCTTAGATATGGTCATGCAACCCTACCGTGGTCATATCCTATAATAACCTTCAATATATATGCATCCTCAATAATTAAAATAACCAAAAATACCTATAATTAAAATAATAGAACCATTAAAATGTATACAATGAATAATGGGAAGATGGGGGATGGGGTCTCCGGATTCGTAGTGTCACGGGGGGCTGGGGGAAGCAGGGGTGCCGGGGTCACCAGGTCACCGGGGACGCTGACAGAAGCGGGGTTCGCCGGGGTCATGGGGTTGCCAGGGTCGCTCGGTCGCTGGGGTCGTGGTGGTTGGGGACTTAGATATAGTTGAATTCATTTTTTATTCCTTGGAGAGTCAAGAACCATGTGAGGGATGGTAGTCTTGAGGCATGATATGTTGTGGTGTTCATGGAAATACATGATGAAAGAAATTTGGAGAGTAGGTTTTGTGGTTCTACAAACCTTGTGTGGATTGTATTCCTAGACCTCTATTTGGTGTATTCACATAGAAAAGAGTGGTGGTATGACTTGAGGTTTATTTGGATGATATTTGTGTTAGTGGTCATGAGTGGAGAATTATGGTTAAATGGGATGATCGAGGATCAGACCATGGAGTTTAACTAAGAGTCAGATTCGAAATTCGGTGTGGGCATTGAACATTTTTTTATTCCTTGAGATTTAAGGCATCGTGGTCAGGATATGGTAGCGCATTGGTGGGTGGGATTGAGCCTCTTTGGTGTAATTTATCTAGAGAATCAATTACTAGTGTTTTTTCATAAAAATTGATGAGGTAAGGTTGATACCACATTAGAAATGTCATTCAAGATTTAACTGATGTGGTTTGGGGATCGAACTAGGGTATTTGAAGAACAGTTGATGTGTCTGTGCTTAGTTTTTTGAGTTTCATATTAGAATCGTGATAGGAATTTGGAGATTAAGTGTGGGGTGTTGGTACTATCATCCAAGACAACATAATAAGATAATCAGAATCACATAGGTGGAAATAGATCCTAGAAGGAATTCCCTCTAAACAATATTTTCGGGAACATTGAAGAATTATATTCATCCAAGCCTCTATAATAAATTAGAATTAATTGAATACCATACACTTCAACACAGAAAAGAAATTTATGAAAAGTAAGTGGTTGATATGCTTGAGTAACACATGTTTGATGGACTCCATGATCGAGTATCGAAAGTTTAAGGAACTCCATACCTATGTGTCATAATTAAATATAGACACGTATGCCTTATAAATAAATATCCCATCCATTTCAAAAAATAATGAAAAATACAAAGCCACGTATACAATGAATGTGATTACTTTCATCCAAGACTATAAATATTAATGGAAAATCATATTTTTTGGATAAAATTTTGAGGAAAAAATACAAATAGAATTTAAATAAAATATAAACCTAGTTAAAAAATCTCATAATAAAATTTCCAAAAAAAAAGTCACAACTATATTCCCAACTCAAAACATCTCCATGTGATACCTGAAAAGTTGCAACATTCCAATGTCTATTAATAGAACAAGAGGAAACAAATAACTAGAAATCACAATCTTGTAATCATAATGAAAAGATAAAAGTTACACACACACATGAATGTCCATAAAAAGTGTTATATAAATATTCCATGAAATATTTCACCATAGATTATTTTTAAATAATTTTATAAAAATGATTCAAAAATACTTATTTTTAATATAGTTCTAGAGTATATTATTCACACAGAGATGTTTTAAAATACATAAATCACATGATTTATCCATTTCAGTAAAAAATATACAATTACTATATAAAACATGGGTATAATTAACACATTATATAGTAAACATTAAACCAAATAACAAACTAAAACAATAAATGAACATAAATAATCACCATGATATTACTAAATAACTATATAAACATCCACCAAGAAATGGTTCCAAATTAAAATAGCAAGGTATATTGGTTCAATATAGGTAGTAAATGGGATAAACTAAGTAATCATCATCAGGAACGAAGAATTATGTGTAAATCATGGGGTTATAACATGAAGGATATTGTAACACACTTATGGACATCACAAATTTTATCGGACAAACCTATTTTAACTAAACTCCACCCAACCCTGGCCAATCCTCTCGGTATCATGGGGAGGTAACCCAAAATAAAAATAAGTCATTCTAGGTGAACAAGAAATTACATAATCTCGAAAATTTTAACACTAATCAATATATTATATTTTACTTCATTGGTTTCCCAATAATTCAATAATTGGCGGCGTTGAGAAAATCAAATTCTATGACGATAAAATATATTATATTATTACACTTTAAATAATCCTTATATAACTTCCAATAACCTCACAAGAATGAGTTATCTTTTAAATCATCTCAGGAAATTAATTCTTATAAAATTATTCCTAATAATGGAATATGTCCCCACAAAACATAAAATAGCCAACGAGGTAACAATGATGGTATAAAAATCACATGGAAAATATTCATTATTAAGATTTCAGCATTGCTTGTAATTAAATATTTGGATTCCAATGCATTTTTATAATTATTGAAGATTTTAATAAAATAACATTCTAAATTACTTTTACAAATCAATACATTTCATTAAGAAAAATTTAAAATTATTATAAGACATATATGTCTTTTTTACATTAAACATAGTCTAATTACACACCTTTTTATAGACCACACCTTAAAAAATAATGCATCTTTTTGTAATAAAAAATGAGGGTCAATCACCTCTATAAAATTAAAAATCCCTTAGAAGGAGCCTCATTGTAATTTTCCCAAAAAAAATTCATGAATATCATTAACATTAATATAAAAAGTAGATATAAATTATAACACCCTTTTATTAAAATCTAGGGAAAAATAAAACACACATAAAAGAATTTACACAAACCATAAAAATTTATATCTTATTAAGAAAAGAAATGTTACACCGTATAAGAATTTAATAATGCTATAAATTAGGAAATTTCATAAAAAAATTCCATGTACAAGAGGAAACAAATATACTTCTATGATACTATAACCACACTGAATGTAAATGACATCCATTAGCACTAAAATACCAATCCTCCCGATTAAACACATCCAAAACCATAAATATATCCCATATGATTATTCACGTTCATTAGAGAATTTGAAATCATGAATTGAGGTAAAATTACTAGAATTAAAACCATAGGGTTCGTATAGGTCACCATTTTCTTGGGGGGCCATGGGAAGCGGGGTCGCCAAGGTCTCTGGGGGGGGGGGGAATTGGGGTCGTCAGGGTCATAGGGTCGCTGGGTTCGCGGGGTCGTCGGGGTCGCTGGGTTGTCGGGGACGCAATGTCACCAGGGACGTGGGGTCACCGGGGTCGCAGGGGGCTGGGGTAGCGGGGGAAGTGGGGGGCCGGAGGAAGTGGGGTCGCGTGGTGAGAATCAGGTCGGGGTGGGGGGGGGGGGGGCAGGGTCGGCTGTGTAAAAAAACATTTTTTCATAGTAGTTTATTATAAACCACTGCAAAACCATATTAAAAATGGTTTAGCAGCGGTTCAAAAAACCCCCACTAAAAACCAACCGCTAAAGTTAATTTCTGTTGTCGTGACTTAATCTATGATTAATCAGACCATTTAAAAAATTTAATAAAGAAATTTTTTAATCAAAGTGTCCCATACCACTTTGAAACATGTAAATGAATTATCATTTGAAGACATTAATTTCCATATAAATAAATCCATAAAACCATTTTTAAAAAACATGGACATTAATGAGAAATATTTAGAACAATACATCTTTAAAACATATAAAACGAAAAAAAAATTAAACAATTTTTAACAAAATGAGAGACACTTGAATAAAAATATTTGAGGAATAACATTAAATGTGGACATTATAATATCATGAGAGTAAATAAATTCATTATATAACATTCCATAAAATAGTATATACACCATATAAGAGTGAATTGGTGCATAACAACAATGAAGTCTCAATGGAATGTAAATTGAGACGAAATCCCTTATAAAAACTGTATCCATATATTATGGTTAAATAAATTACACAATAATGTGTGAAAATTATAAATACACTAAATATGATTGGATATTAATTTTAAATAAATCATAGTACATTCACAAGTGTTCTTTTTAAGACAAAACCAATGACATTGATGTTTAGCTAAATGAATGGCAATTGAGTAAAAAATACTCTTATCATGTTCATATCAATGACTTGAGAATTTATCAATGGATTGATTATTTGTATCAAATGTATATTAAAAAATGGGAGTGGAAATTAAAACATTAAATAAATAAACAGTGTTTACACACAAAATCATAGCATGATATAATTAAGAATTAGAAGATTAACCCAAGGAATGGAAATTAGGATAAAATATTCTCTTATCGATTCGGTGACTTATGAATCATACACCACATGAAAGAAGGATCATACAATGAAGATATAAATACCCATAATGTAATTTGTATTATACAAGTAATACAGTCCTGGGAATTACATACAACACAAAAATGGAAATTGTGTCAAATATAGCATGAATCTCACGGGAAATAATAAGTGAGTTGAAAACACCTTACCACAGTTTAATCAATCTATGCATATGACCAATAGTTAATAACCATCAAATTAATCATATAATATCATGAATATAATTATAATAAATATTATATATATAAAATTGATGTAAAAAATACACCACATGCATGAAATAAGTGGAGAACAATGGAAATCTCAAGGAATTTAAAGCGAGATAAAAAACCCCTACCTCAAGTCTGACTTATCTAGTATGTTCCTTTTTCTTCCTAAATAATAAACATAATTTAATTTCTACTTGTTTAATGAAATTTTAAAATTTTATTTTCTCATTTATATCACTTATTACCTTGATATAACAATTAGTTAATTTTTTGAGTTCATATCAGACATTTTTTTGATGTTCGGAACATGAGTTAAAAATGAACATGTTAAAATAAAAAATTGTTCATTTGGTCGAAATTCCATTAACTGAAGAATGATATTTATGATTTATATATCATATATATCTTATATATCAAGTGTATAAATGTATTTATAATTTTATATAACATTTTGAGATAATAAATGAAACACACCATTCATGGAGATGGTATGTTGTACGTACGCATGAACACTGCTTCCATTTCTATTTCGCCTTATAAAGGAACGAAAATATAATGATTCAAACATATATTATAATTATAGTATAATAACATATATAAGTTCATTGACTCTAACCTTTTTACGTTCCATGTCATTACCCATCCCCCAGGGCCTGTGTCATGACTACCGTTTGCCCACCTTCCATAGGCCAATGGCTGAGGACTAGCACCGAAAGGAGTATTCCCTAAAATTTGGATGGCATTGCCTTTATATCCTATAAACTCACGCAACTATGCACAAATCATGATATGAGCACTAGTAAACTATAGAGTGAAACTTTGAGTACAGTAGGAAAAAAGGGGCCATAATACAAGGCCAACTGGAAAGTACCGAAAACTGAAAAGTACAAGTAAACTAGAATAGCTCTAGTGAACACCCACCAAGGAACTTACCTGATTGGTAGGTACAGCTGTCAAATGGTCATCTCTTAGTTACACCTCGTCTATGTCCACCTCTGAGCAACCTTCAGTCCTGGTACCCTCGTCCTTAGTTAGTGATGTTCGTCGTCTGCACCAAACACAATAGGGTGCGGGCATTGCCCGTGTAGGGGTTAGTATAACGATACTCAGTCGGAACCCCAAGACCCTCAAGGTCTCACAAAATCAAGAAAGGATAAAACCCAAAGAATGAAATCAACTGAAAACCCTACTTAGGTATTTTCCTATACATATACCTAAGTTATCAAGTATTCCCATCTCAATCATGAGGAAACAAATAGTCCAAATCAAAATCCCAAGAGAAACTGTTCCACAAAGGAAGGAGTACCACGATGTTAAGAACCACATAGTTTCTCCATAGAGAATAATACCACCAAGGTATTACCATAATGAAAGGTACCACATAGGTATGACCTCAGCTCACCCTATGTATAATAGTACTAGAGATGATTAGTTGTAACTACAAATTCATTTTACTCTCTTAAGAGGAAGACCCATGAAGGATCCTAAATCATCGTCAGACCTAGAAAAGGATCATAATACATCTTCAGAACCACACAAGATCATAATACCTTGTCAATACATCGTCAGACCCACCCAAGATCCTAATACATCTTCAGTAAATCATCTTTCCCACACAGAATCCTATTACATTGTCAGTACGTCGTCAGAACAACACAGGATCCTACTATATTATTTGTACGTCGTCAGACCCACACATGATCCTTGTACATTGTCATTAAGTTATCATACCCACACAAAATCCTAGTACATCATCAATACATAGTCAGACCCAAATAGGATATGAGTACTTCGTCATTATGTTGTCAGACCCACACAAGATCCTAGTCCATTGTTAGTACATCATCAGACTCACACATGATCCTAGTAAATCATCAGACCCCCACAGGATACTAGTACATCGTCAATACATCATCAGACCCTCATAGGCTCCTAGTAAATTGACACAGTACGTCGTGAGACCTAGACAGGATCCTAGTACATTTCAACAGCTGTAACACCCTATGATTCCATGGTACACTTCTCTTTAAATAATGAAATTTCTTTCGTTGTACGCAACATCGAGATTTTAACACATCGCAAACAGTCAAACTAGCCGTTATGGATAGTAACACCCAATTTTTGAAATTTTATCAATTTTATCTATCAAAAAGGACTTCATTTTTGGATTCG
Source organism: Viscum album (assembly GCA_963277665.1). Classification (NCBI taxonomy): domain Eukaryota; kingdom Viridiplantae; phylum Streptophyta; class Magnoliopsida; order Santalales; family Viscaceae; genus Viscum; species Viscum album. The sequence goes on along the minus strand of OY728126.1, from coordinate 921,110,410 downwards.
GAGTATTGAAATTATCATAGGGAGAATTTTTTATATTTTCCTAAAAACATTCATTTTATGATTTATAGTGAAAAACACTGAGTTATAGTTTTAAAACCGTAATTTTATTTAAATAATTATTTATTTAAATTAAATTTATTATAGGTCAAAATAGATACATAATACCTATATAATTTCAATGTAATTCATTCGAGTCAACTTATAACAATTTTAGATATATAAAAAAATTTATTAAACTTTTTATAGTCTTTTACACACGTCCTAAGAGCAGTTCCAAATTTACATAAAACATAATTTTACCACTTATGTAAGTTGAATTTCAAAAATCCGTGAGAAACGGTTGATATCATTAAGTAAAATGTGGTTCACTAAGATGAAAATAATGTTTGGTGAATAGTACCTTTTAATTTTATTTACCACGGTTAAAACTAAATAGGGTAATTAAGGGTAAAAATGGTATTATTATTACCCTAACACATGTCCTAATTATATTTGATAAGTGTAATTCGACCAATAAACCTTATAAATCAAATATGATCCCTTAGGTCCACTTGTATTATATTATGAAATTTATTACTCTTTAATTAAAAGAAGAGTTAAAAGTGTTCAATTAAAATTTTAATAACTAAACCATTTTTAATATATGGTTACACATAAGATAAAATAAACTATAAATATTAATTATAAATATAAAACGATTTCAAACATAATGGTATTTTAATTATATTTTTTATACATTAATTAATTTCATTTATTTATGACACAATGATGATGTAGTAATTACTGTATTAATAAACGATTAAAATAATTGTTATTATAAATATCTAAATAAATGTAATTTGAAACTTCATATGAATTCCACTAATTTTATAGATTAATATGACATATTAGGGTTTTTAATATGAAATTTTTAATGTAATAATTATGTTGTAAATTTTGAAAAAACAAAATTCCATATAGTGTCAAAATTGATATTAAAGAGTATTTAAAACAAATATTATATTATTAATTGATATTATATTCTTAAAAATCTAAGGTTTGGTCAAAAGACTTATATAATTATATCTGAATCATTAATGGGCCACTTGGGGTTCTCTTGGAAATATATAGTCTGTTTATTAACAATATAATATAAAAATATAAAGAGATGTGGGAAATGTCAAACTATTTTAATAAGAGTTAAATAAAAATGGCAAGGTTTATATAGTGACCCAAACCTACCTAAAACCTATTGGTTGAGTTTTTTAGGCCCATACCCACCTTAACCTTTAAATAATTCATTTCTTAGCCACTATAAATCGAAAATTATTTTATTATAAAATAATATTTCTAGTTTTTCCTAAGATTCCCCTCACCCCTCTTATAAAAGGGAACTTCCCCTTCTCTCTAATTCACACCTTTGAACCATTTTTTCTTGCCCAAGATCTACCCAAATACCCTCTCAAATGTCTTTCCTTCATCTTATAGACATTTCATTAGTTAGAAAGCCGACCTAAGGATCTCTTTTGATCAAATCAAATAGAAGAACCCGATGAAGAGGTAAATATTTAATCACCAATTTCAAGCTTCATTCTTCTTACACATCCTCTTTATTTGTTGTCTCCAGTTTAAAATAATATCTCCAGTATATTCTATATACAGTGATCTTATTATAAATATGGTACAACCATATTCATTATTCTATCCATCCATTTAATGACATGTCATTATACATGCGTACGTACGGCTTACCGTCTCCACGTCGTGGTGCAATTGTTATTCAATACATTATTATTTGGATGGATATAAAACTGATGTTTAATTGACATAAATAATAAATATATCTTGATAATGATTATTTATATATTATATAGCATCAAATTATATATTACTTTAATATCAAATGGATGATATTGTCGCTTGTGCGTAAGTACGAATTACCGTCTCCACGAACGCGATGAGATTCATTCCCCATCATAATCCATTAAAGAATAATTTTCATTAGATTATTAAAAATAATGTTTAAAGACTTAATATCATTTTTAATAAAAATAAGATACATCCTATACCTATCAAACATTACTTATATAACAAATTATATAATTGAAAACGAATCAGTTAACTTCTGAAATGATGATAATACTAATATATTATTAACAAAGCAATTTTAAAATGTCATATATGATATCATATTAATGAATATTATGTTAAACCCCATGATTCCACGGTATGCTTCTCTTTGAATAGTACAGTATCATTTGTTGTATGCAACATCGCGTTCTAACACACAACACAACCATTCAAAGTAGCCGTTATAAATAGTAATACCCACATTTTTAAATTTTATAAATTTTACCTCTCAAAATGGACTTCATTTTTGGATTTGGAATATCAAATTTAGCCTAGGGTGAAATTTTGGTACTTTTCCAATAACTTTTATATTTTGATGAATAGTGAAAATTAATAAATTTTAATTAAAAAACAACTTTTCTAATCAAAACAATTTATAGTGATAAATTATGAATTTGAGTGGTTTTAAAGTATATTTAGAATATATTTTTACCATTTAATACAATGTTGTTCATTGGACATATTTTCACAATTAAACCGAACATAAACAAGTGTTAATATTTTGATAGTTATTATTTATTAAAAAAATGCTTTTTGTTTTGACAGTGGGAATTAATTTTAAATTAATTTCTGCGACTTCTTTGTTTTGAATTTGGAAAAATGGATTCCAATTTTGGAATCAGGTTTTCCTAATTGTGTAAATAGATAAATTATATTTTGAGACATTTTGAATAATTACTTCGGTAAATATTTTATTTACCATGATGAAAGGTAAAATCAATTAAATATGGGTAACAACTAATATTATAATAATAATACATTACCCTAAAACGTGTCCTATCTTTATTGGTGGATACATGTCCGACCATGGGCATCTTTGGGTCGATTTTAAGACCCCATGGAGCCACTTGTAGGTGATAGAGACACTTTATATTAATTAAGTTAAAGTAAATACAAAAATCACATAAGCATATATCTTTTAAAAAAACAATTTGTAAATATGGTTATATATGTTATATTTTAGACTATAAATATTAATTAGAAAGATAAAAAGATTTCCTAAATAGTTGTATTTTATTTATAATTTTTAGACATTAAATAATTTAATTTATTTATTTCACAATGATGATGTAGTAATTACCATATTAATGAATGATTAAGATAATTGATATTATAAACACCCAAATAAATGTAATTTGAGACTTTTTAAAAATTCCAATAATTTTATTGGTTCATATTACATATTAGGATTTTTTATATAAATTGTTTTCGAAGTAATAATGTTGTTATGAATTTATCAAAAACAAAATACCCAATTGTGTTAAAATTGAAATAAAAGAGTTTTTAAAACAAATATTATATTATTAATTGATATTAAATTCATAAAAATATAAGGTTAGGCAAATAGACTTATATAATGATAGGTGTATCATTAATGGACCACTTGAGGGTCTTTTGGTTGTATATGGTGTGTTTATTAACTATATAATATAAAAATACAAAGTGACATGGTAAATGTCAATCTAATAAACTTAGAGTTAATACTAAATGATAAGTTTAATATAATGACCAAAACCTATAAAAAATTTATTTGTTGAAAGGATTTCGACCCATCCCAACTGTAGACTTTGAATAATCCACCTTGGATCCATTAGAAACTGAATATGAAATTATTATAAATTAATATTTTATGTTTTTTCTAAAGAGCCCCTCCTCCCCCTTATAAAAGGACACAATTTATAACCAATTATTCACAACATAAAAGCCTTTTGGTTCCGCCAAAGCTTACCAAATTATTATCTCAAAATCCGTAAATTCATCCTAGAGGCCTCCGTTTGATCAGAAATCCAACTTAAGGAGCCCTTTTGATCAAATCAAAAGGAAGAACCCGAAGAAGAGGTAATGTTTCAACCACCCTCATTCAAGTTCCTTTCTTCTTCAACTTCTTCTTTCTTTGTTATTCCCATTATAAAATAATAACTCTAGTATCCTATATATACTGTGATGTTATTATAAATATGGTACAACCATGTTCAGTATTCTATCCATTCATTGAATTACATGTCCCCAAACGTGTGTACGCACGACATACCATCTCCACGTCATTGTGTAATTGTTTTTCAAAAACATTATTATTGGGATGGGTATAATAATGATGTGTAATTAAATTAAATAATAAATATAACATGTTAATGATTCTGTATATATGATATAATATCCAATTACATATTATTTTAATATCAAAAGAGTGATATTGTCGCTCGTGCGTATGTACGGACTACCGTCTCCACAAACGCGATGAGATTCATTCCCCATCGTATCCATTCATGTCTAACTATAATTTGATGATTAAAAATAATGTCTAAGGACTTGATATAACTCTGTATATGAATAAGATACAACATATCCATAACAAACATGGCTTATGTAACAAAACATATAAAACAAAACATGTAAGTTAACACCTGCAATGACGATAATACTAAGATATTATCAATAGAGCAAGGTTAAAAGATCATATATGATATCATATTAATGTATATGATTATTATATAATTTGATAACAATTACTTCACCATTATATAGAAATTTAACCTACCCTCAACCAGGTAAATGTACATGTTAAGGGTTTATTTCACAATCTCTTTATTATCTGAGGTTGTTTATACGTAATTATCTGCCATGACTTCTTTATCATCCACATCCATATTTCATAAAAATGTATTTCAATTCATTCTTACTATTTTAAATACTATGGTTTAAAGTCATTTATAACCTTGTTGACTTTCTATATGAAGTTTATAATGGAATCTTTCTGTCATTTTCCAAATAAGGACCTTTTTAACCTTTTCGACAGAATTAAGGTAAGAATGTTTTTTTTAACTTATACGGTAGGTGTGGCTATTTTCAGCCATTATAAAATTTTCTAAGCTTCCCTTACAATCTTATAAGAATATTTTCAAAGTTAATGTTTTCATTATAATTATGTGACATTTAAATGATTTCAAAAAAGAGATATTTCTCACAAATAGTTTTGATTTCATCTATGTCAACATCCTTTCATGGATTTTAAGCTTATTTGAAGTTTATTTATTATGATACAAAAATTCTATATTGTATTGATGGTTTTGTGATATGTTTTATTGGGGATGTGTTATTTTTATACCATTCATGGTTTTTGGAGAAAGTATTGACATTTCGTATGCTATATTTAATACAAATGTTTATGTTATGTTTAAACATGTTCATATGAGGAATGCATTGGTCTTAATAAGTGACGAGTGGAGACCGCTATAGCTCCTCGATGCATTGGTAGGCCTCCTGAGAAAAACTAGTGTCTTGGCACAATTCCTTGACAAAGTCTTATATGTAGTCTTGGCACGATGCCTTGACTACGTGGTTATGACAGTATGGCATTATGCATTCTATCATCATGAATGTGGTTATTGATATTGCAAGTGATTATTCGACTAGTATAACATCCATGTGAATAAGTAAATGGAATTATTTCACATTATCTTTTCCATATTATTATGATGATAATGTTTAAAAAGCTTTTGTTTTAGTTATACATTGCCTTAAATGTTTATGCTTATTTATGAAAGTTTTTGCTATATTGTTATCCTTACAGAGAATCTATGCTCACCCCTTTCAATGTTTTATTTTTCCCAGGATGTGATGAAGTAATTTATGAATGACCTGTAGGGATATTATGAAGGGATATGAAGACAAGATGTTGTTGTAGTAGTTTTAACTTTATGAGGTAATGTAAACATTATGAATGTATCTAGTGATTCCAAGGATGCTAAAAAATTGGTCTTTTGAGACTTGATCTTTTGTGATCACGCCAATGTTATGTAATAATGCACCGACTCTGGGTAACTGGGTTCGGGAAATTATATTTTCTATCAGAGGATGTTTAGTACAAACCTTGGAAGCTATATTTAGATAAATTCTGATTAGAGCACATAGACCTAAGATTGACTTTGAGGATTATTATAGATGAAGTTCCTAGTATTTTGATATTGTGGAGATTAGTGGGTTTTCAAGGAAATATATCCCTTTCTGGATACGAGTAGGTAGAGGCGACTCTGGAATTGATGTACCTAGGGGTAAAACTCAAAAACACCGCTTTTATCTTGACTCGAACGGGAATTGGTGCACGATAACGGGCTACGCTGCACTCTTGGCTACAAAACTCTTGGGGGATATGCTTAGTATAATTATCATTTTCTTTACAAACCATTATGAAGGGTTAATGAGTATCTATTTCTTCAAAGAAAACATTTTTATTATTACGGATTATATCCTTAAATAGTTCAATTTATGTTAAGTGTTTTATAAGTATGGAATTATGTATTTTGATTCATAAATTGATCTAGATTATGACATTGTTATGATATGGCAGTTAGTGGATGAAATAGAAACCGTTTCAATGCACGCACTCCATGTATGGATTTTGCGCCTGCTCAAGATATTTATAGTGGAGCTGGTGATGCAATTGGTGCGGATCAGCTTATCACCATACTGGGACAACTCGCTCAGGTTATGAATAATAACCTTACCCATATGGAGCACCCAGATCCAGATCATGGAGGATCAATTTACGATAGCTTCATGAGGAAACAAACACCAACATTCAATGGGAGTATAAATCCAGCGGTAGCTGAGTAATGGATAAGTTCCCTAGAGAAAATATTTTAGGCTTTGGGGAGTAGTGAAAGGGAAAAATTTATCATGGAAGTTTACCGCCTCATTGGATATGTTGATCAATGGTGTTCATTGATTCAAAACATGAAGGAAGATGATGAAGTATCAAATATGGAATGGAGGGAGTTCAAAGGTCTTTTTTTAGAAAAAATACATTCCTCGTGACCATCGAGCAGATATGGAACGAAAATTTCCGAGTCTGAGACAAAAGAAGGATGATAATGTCGCTAAGTATGAGGATAACGTTAAAATGTTTGCAAGGTATTTTGTAGATAATATACGTAACCCACGATAAAATATTGATCATTTCATTGATGGGTTAAAACCGTTTCTCCGTCGAGCATTAGTCTCACAAACCATCTCATTGTACGAAGATATTCTCTCATGTGCTATCAAGACAGAAAAGGAATTCTCTAAGTCTTATGACTTTAAATCAAAGCAGGAGAAGAAGAGATCTTATGATCACTCTCAGAATGGAAATAATGGAATGAAGGGAAAAGGTGAATATGTATCCTATAGTAAATTTTGGAAGAACCAGCATAAAAGGAATGGGAGTCTGTTACAAGTGTGGTGAAAAAGGCCACCAAGCTCGTGAATGCAAGGGGAAGAAAGAAGCTACTGATGTCCAATGCTACAATTGTAGGGAGATGGGACATTATGCAAATGAATGTCCTATGCGTCAGGGGAACCTACCTCAGAAAAGGCCAAGCGATCAAGGCCAAGCATATGCTATCAGTAATGATGAGGTAGAAGCTCCGAAAGACGTGGTGGTAGGTAATTTAATGGTTTCGTCAAGTTTAGAAAAATGGATTATTTGATTCTGGATCATCGCATTGTTTCATATCTTCCCAGTTTGCTATGAAAATTATATATTTTCTATTTGATTTAACAAGGTATTTGTTAGTTAAAAATCCTAAGGGAAGTATCATTGCAACAATTTTTTGTGAATCTGTCCCCATTAGAGCACATAAATGTTCTATATCTGCGAATCTCATCTTCATAGCTATGATTTAATTTGATATAATCTTTTGTATGGATTGGATTTCATACCATGATTCAAAAATTTATTGTAATAATATAGTGGTTAATATTTATTATAAAGATGATAAGGAAGACCTTATCTTTAGAGCAGAATCACCACCACCAAATTATTACCTAGATCCACCCCCAGTAGGTCAACTAAATTCAATTATTGGGGAGGAAGAGAATGAAATGACTATGGGTGAGGAAATGAATGTTCAAATAGAGGATGTACCTATTGTGAAAGAATATGTAGATGTGTTTCCAGATGATTTACCTTGAGTTCCTCCATAATGAGAAGTGGAGTTTTCCATTGATTTAATTCCTAGATCAATGCCTATATAGAAGACCCCTTATAGAATAGCCACTGTTGAATTAGTTGAACTAAAGAAAAAACTAGGGGAATTGAGTAATAAGGTATTTATTCGCATTAGTGTTTCTCCGTGGGGAGCCCCTGTTCTTTTTGTTAAAAAGAAAAACGGTTCTATGAGGTTATGTATCTACTATAGGGAGATAAATGCTATAACAATAAAGAACAAGTATCCCCTTCCTCGCATTGATGATTTATTTGACCACTTTCATGGAGCTCAATACTTTTCAAAGATTGAGCTTCGATCTGTATATCATCAGTTGTGTGTGAAGAAGGAGGACATTCCGAAGACCTCATTTTGAACCAGGTAAGGGAATTACGAGTTTACAGTAATGACTATTGGATTGGCTAATGAACCCTCTTTATTAATGGATATAATGAATAGATTTTTAATGGAATATCTCTATGAATTTGTGGTGGTATTTATTGATGATATGTTGGTCTACTCTAAAAGCTACAAAGATCATGAAAATCAATTTCACAATATCCTTAAGACTCTGAGAAGACATGAATTATATGGGAAGTTTAGAAAGTGTGAATTCTATCTTTAGGAGATTTATTTTTCTTGTCCACATTGTCTCTAATTATTGAATCTCTGTTGATCTTTCTAAGACAAATGAAGTCCAATAATGGCCTGCACCGATGAGTATAACTAAGGTACACATTTTTTTAGGTTTAGCAGCTTATTATTGATGATTCGTACAGAATTTTTCCCGCTTGGCTAAACCATTAACACATCTTACTCGTAAAGGGGTTAATTTGTATGGAAAAAAGAGTGTGAAGAATGTTTTTAAGAACTGATGAGAAGATTATTCAATGATCCTATATTGACTCTACCATCGGGGAATGATGGGTTTGTTATTTATAGTGATGCATCGAAGAAAGGACTTGGTTGTGTCCTAATGCAGAATGATAGGGTTATTTCCTATGCATCACGATAGTTGAAAATTCATGAGAAAAACTATCCTACTCACGATCTTGAGTTAGCAGTTGTGATGTTTTATTTGATGATATAGAGACAATACCTCTATTGTGAAAAATGTTAGATTTATACTGATCACAATTGTTTGATGTATATTTTCTCACAAAAAGAACTCAACATGAGCCAAAAGAGATATATTGAATTACTCAAGGATTATGAATGCACGATACACTACCGCCTAGGGAAGGAAAATAAGGTGTCATATTCTTTGATCAGAATGGATCATCGGGTTTTGAAAAATATGAGAATTTAAAGTGATCCAATTTTCATGGATCTAGTTAATATGGACATGGGAATAACCATAGAAGGTGAAACATCAATTATTTTTCAAATGGTTGCCAAACCATATTTACTATAAATGATTATGAGTTCTCAGACCGATGATGAAGAATTTCAAATGAAGATTAAAGCTGTGAATGATGGGAGATTGAGAGACTTTGTATATGAAGACAGAATTTTAAAATTTAGGAAGAGACTTTGTGTTCCTGATATACCTGATCTAAAAAGGGATTTTTTAGATGATGAGCATATCTCCAATTTCTCTACACATAATGGGAGAACCACCAAAATATATAGATATTTGAAGGAACATTTTTGGTGGGACAACATGAAGAGGGATATTGCTAATTTTGTGTCCATATGTATGGTTTTTCAATAAGTGAAAGCTGGAAGGCAATTGCCTGGAGGAGTCATCCAACCTCTTCCCACACTGGAGTGGAAATGGGAAAATATTACAATGGACTTTGTCATGGTGCTTACAAAGAATCCTTGAAGGAACCATGCAATATGGGTTATTATTGACCGTCTTACCAAGTCAACACATTTTCTTGTTATAAGAGAGGATCTACCACTTGAATGTCTAGCATGACTATATATTAATGAAGTTGTGAGACTTCATGATGTACCCCTATCGATTATTTCAGATCGTGATCCCCGTTTTTCTTCAAGATTCTGGATGAGTCTTCAGAAGGCATGGGATACTGTACTTCATTTTAGCACTGCATACCAGCCTCAAATAGATGTAAAATTAAAACAGAATATTCAAACCTTATAAGACATGTTCAGATATTCCTCACATGACTTTCAGGGTATCTGGGATCAATATTTTCCTTTGGTAAAAGTTTCCTATAATAATATCTTCCATTAATGTATTCGGATGGCACCATATAAAGCGTTATACAGAAAAATATGTCGCACACCAACCTGTTGGGATGACATTGGTGAAAGAAAACTTGTAGGCCCATAACTTGTTTAAGAAACAATAGAAAAGGTTAAGGTAATCCAAAACCACATCAAAGCAGCTCAATGTAGGAAGAAGTGCTATGTCAATAACCGAAGGAAGGATTTGGAATTTCAGGTAGGAGATCATGTTTTCTTGAAGGAATCTCTATGGATGGGAGTTATACGTTTTGGAAAGAATGGTAAATTGAGCCCCAGGTACATCGAAAACTCCGAAATTCTAGAACGAATTGGGGCTGTAGCTTACCGTTTGGCAATGCCGCCAAATCTCTCCAAAGTTCACGATGTGTTCCACATATCACTGTTAAGAAAATACATGCCAGACCCAATGCATGTACTCACCTATGAGGAATTACAACTGGAACCTGATTTTTCTTATTGTGAAGAGCCCCTTAGGAATATGGATACAAGAGAACAAGTACTGATAAACTTAATTACTCGTCTGATAAAAGTGCTATAGAGAAACAATATGATAGAAGAGGCAACGTGGGAACCTGAGAAACTTATGATGAAGAACCACCCAAGTCTTTTAATGTGTTTGTATTCTAGAAATTTTGTGGAGGAAATTTTTTGAAGGTGGGGAGAATGTAACGCCCCAAGATTCCATAGTACGCATTTCTTTGAATAATATATTTGCATTTTTGTATGCACCTTCGAGTTCTAACACACACCACAACCAATCAAAGTAGCCGTTATGAATAGTAATACCCACCTTTTGAAATTTTATAAATTTTATCTCTCAAAATTGACTTAATTTATGGATTTTGAATATCAAATTTATCCTAGGGTTAAATTTTGTTACTTTTTGGATAACTTTTATATTATGATGAATAGTGAAAATTACTAAATTTTAATTAAAAACAACTTTTATAATCAAAATAATTAATAGTGAAAAATTATTAATTTGAGTGGTTTTATTGTATATTTAAAATATATTTTTACCATTTAATACAATTTTGGTCATTGGACATAATTTTACAATTATACCAGACATAAACAAGTGTCAATCTTTTGATAGTTATTATTTCTTAAAAACATGCTTTTTGTTTTCACAATGGGAATTAATTTTATAATAATTTCTGCCACTTTTGTTTTTTGAATTTGAAATAATGGATTCCATATTTTGAATCAGAATGTCCAAATTGTGTAAATAGGTAACTCTTTTTTAGACATTTTGATTAATTATTTCGGTAAATATTTTATTTACCATGGTTAAAAGGTAAATCCGGTAAATAAGGGTAACAAATAATATTATAATAATATCAATTACCCTAAAACGTGTAATAACATTATTGTTGGATACATGTACGACCATGGGAATCTTTGGGTTGATTTTGGGACCCCATGGAGCCTCTTATAGGTGATAGGGACACTTTATATTAATTAAGATAAAGTAAATACAGAAATAACATAAGAAAATATGTTTGAGAAAAACAATTTTTACATAGGGTTATATATGTTACATTTCATCTATAAATATTCAAAAAAAAGATAAAAATCTTTCGCACATAATGGTCTTTTATTTATAATTTTTAGACGTTCTATAATTTAATTTATTTATGACACATTGATGATACAGTAATTACCGTATTAATGAATGATTAAGATAATTTATATTATAAATACCCAAATAAATGTAATTTGAGACTTTTTATAAATTAAAATTATTTTATTGGTTAATATGACATATTATAATTGTTTATATAAATTGTTTTTGATGTAATAATGATGTTATAAATTTATCAAAAACTAAATACCCAATAGTGTCAAAATTGACATAAAATAGTTTTTAAAAAAAATATTATATTATTAATTGATATTCGATTCTTAAAAATCTATGGTTAGGCCAAGAGACTTATATAATGAAAGGTGTATAATTAATGTACCACATTGTGGTCGGTTGGATGTATATGGTATGTTTATTAACTATATAATATATCAATACAAAGTGACATGGTAAATTTCAATCTAATTAACTAAGAGTTGAAACTAAAATATAAGGTTAATATAATGACCAAAACCTGTATAAAATCTATTGGTTGAAATTATTTCGACCCATAACCACCATAGACATTGAATAATCCACTTTGGAGCCAATAGAAACCTAATTTCAATTTATTATAAATTAATACATTAAGTTTTTCCTAAAGATCCCCTCCACCCCTTATAAAAGGATACATTTTATATCCAATTCTTCACACCTTCAAAGCCTTTTGGATCGGCCAAACCCTACCCAATTATTCTCTAAACATTCATCTGTTCAACCTAAAGGCCTAAATTTTTCTGAAATTCAACATATGGAGCCCTTTGGATCAAATCAAAAGGAAGAACCCGTAGAAGAGATAATGTTTTCACCACCCTCTTTCAAGTTCTTTTCTTCTTCAACTTCTTCTTTCTTTTTTATTCCCATTATAAAAAAATAACTCCAGCATCCTCTATATAATTTTGATGTTATTGTAAATATGGTACAACCATATTCTGTATTCTATCCATCCTTTGAACTTCATGTCACTATACGTGCGTACGTACGACATACCGTCTCCACGTCGTGGTGAAATTGTTATTCAAAACATTATAATTTGGATGTGTATAATAATGATGTGTAATTAATTTAAATAATAAATATAACATGGTAATGATTCTGTATATATGATATACTATCCAATTATATATTATTTTAATATCAAAAAAGTGATATTGTCGCTCGTGCGTACGTACGGGCTACCGTCTCCACGAACGCGATGAGATTCATTCCCCATAGTATCCATTCAAGTATAATTCTAATTTGATGATAAAAAATAATGTTTAAGGACTTGATATCATTTTTGACATGAATAAGATACAACCTATCCATAACAAACATGCCTTATGTAATAAAACATATAAAAGAAAACGTGTAGGTTAACACATGAAACGACGATGATATTAAGATATTATTAACAAAGCAATGTTAAAAGATCATATATGATATCATATAAATGTATATAATTATTACATAATTTTATAACAATTATTTCAGAATTATACAGAAGGTTAACCAACCCTCAACCAAGGAAGAGTACAAGGTATGGGTTTATTTCACAATCTCATTATTATCCGAGGTTGTTTATACGTAATTATATAGTAGGACTTATTTATAATCCACATACATGTATCTTAAAAATGTATTTCAAATCATTCTTAATATTTAACAGACTATGGGTTAATGTCATTTATACCCTTGTTGAATTTTTATAATAATTTTATAAAGGAAGCTTTCTGTCGTTTTCCAAACAAGGTTCTTTTTAACCTTTTCGACAGGATTAATGTAAGAATTTTTTTTAACTTATACGGAAGGTGCGGATATCATCCGCTATTATAAAATTGTTGAAGCTTCCCTTACAAGCATATAAGAATATTTTCAATGTAAATGTTTTCCTTTATAATTACGTTACTTTTAAATGATTTCAAAAAAGAGATATTTCTCTCAAATAGTTTTGATTTCATCTATGTCAACATCCTTTGATGGATTTTAAGCTTATTTGAAGTTTATTTATGATGATACAAAACTTCCATATTGTATTTATGGTTTTGTGATATGTTTGACTATGGATGTGTTATTTTTATACCATTCATGGTATATGGAGAAAGTATTGACATTTCGTATGCTATTTTCAATACGAATGTTTCTCTTATGTTTAAACTTGTTCATATGAGGAATTCATTGGACTTAATAAGTGACGGGTGGAGGTCGCTATAGCTCCACGATGCATCGGCAGGTCTCCTAGGATAAACTAGTGTTTTTGCACAAGGCCTTGACAAAATATTATTTGTAGTCTTTGCACGAGTCCTTGACTATGTGGTTATGATAGTCTGGCATTATGCATTCCATCATCATGAAAATGGTTATTGATATTGCATGTGATTATTTGACTAGTAGAATATCCATGTGAATAAGTAAATGGAATTATTTCATTTTATCATTTCCATATTATGCTAAATTTCATGTTTAAAAGGCCTTTGTTTTAGTTATACATTGCCTTAAATGTTTATGCTTATTTATGAAAATTTCATATATATTGTTATCCTTACCGATCATCTGAGATCACCCCTTTCAATGTTTTATTTTTTCCAGGATGTGAAGAAGTAATTCATGAATGACCTATAGGGATAGTATGAGGGGATATGAAGACAATATTTTGTTGTAGTAGTTTTCACATTATGATGTAATGTAAAATTAATTAATGTATCTAGTGATTCCAAGGATACTAAACTATTTGGTCTTTCAAGACAAGATCTTTTAGGATCATGCCAATGTTATGTAATAATGCACCGACTCTAGGTAACTGGGTTCGGGGCATTGCATATTATTCCTATATAATTTAACAAAAATTATTTCACCATTATACAGGATGTTAACCTACCCTTGGCCAAGATAAGTTATGAGGTAAGGGTTAATTTTACAATCTCTTCATTATTCGAGGTTGTTTATACATAATTATCTACTGGGACCACATTATCATCCACATCCATGCTTCTTAAATATTTATTTCAAAACATTTTTAATATTTACTAGAAAAGGGTTAAAGTCATTTATACCTTTATTTATCCTAATATGTTTTGAAAAGATGCTTTCTGTTGTTTTTTAAACAAGGTACATTATGTCATTTTCAATAAAATTATGGTGATAATGTTTTCTTAACTTATATGGTGGGTGCATCTATTTTCTGCATTTATAACACAGTCAAATCACCTCTTACAAAGATATAAGAATATTTCCAAAATAAATGTTTTCTTTTATAATTATTTTACTTTTCAATGATTTCAAAACAGAAAGTGATATTTCTCTAAAAATATTTTTTATTTCTTCTATGTGAATATCCTTTGATGGATTTTAATCTAATTTGAAGTTGATTTATTATGATACAAAACATCGATATTATATTGAAGGTTTTGTGATATGTTTGACGGGGGATGTGTTATTTTTATACCATACATGGTTTTTGGATAAAGTATTTAAATTTCAGATGCTACTTATAATACCAATGTTTATGTTATCTTTAATCATTTTCATATGAAGAATGCATTGGACTGAGTAAGTGATGTGTAGAGGTCAATATAGCTCTTCAATGCATCGGTTGGTCTCATGATACAAACTAGTGTCTTGGAAGATGGCCTTTATAAAATCTTATTTGTAGTCTTGGCACAAGGCCTTGACTATGTGGTTATGAAAGTCTGGAATTATGTATTCCATCATTATGAAAGTGGCTATTGATATTTCATATGATTATTCAACTATTATAATATCTATGTCAGTAAGTAAATGGAATTATATTGATGTATATTTTCCATATTATGATAAAGTTTATTATGAAAAGGCTTTTGTTTTTGTTTTATATACTTACATAAATGTTTATGCTTATTTATTAATGTTTCTGCTAAATTGATATCCTAACTGAGCATTTGAGCTCACCCATTTCCAGGTATTTTTTCCGGATGTGAAGAAGTATATTTTTCTTGACCTATAGGGATTGTCTAAGGGATCTCAGTTTTGTCCATGGAAACAATGTAGTTGTAGTTTTCCATTTTATGATGTAATGTTAACCGTATGAATGTATCGAGTACATCCAATGCTACTAATCTAATCGGTATACTGATACATGATCTTACTTGATCATGCCAATGATACGTAATAATGCACCGACTCTAGGTACCTAGGGTCTGGTCATTATAGTTGGTATTAGAGGATGTTTCGCACAATCAATAAAAATTAGATTTAGATAAACTCCGATTAGAGAACATGGCCCAAATATAGACTTCAAGAATTAGTATTGAAGAACTTCCTAAAATTGTGGTATTGTAGAGATTTTGTGAGTTTTCCAAGAAATACATACCTATATGAATATGAGTAGGTATAGTTGGCTCTAGCATAGATGTAACTAAGTGTAAAACCCAAAAAACCCTCTTTGAGCTAGACTTGAACGGGAACTGGTGCACAACAATGGGCATTGATGCACTCTTGGTTACGACACTCCTGGGGGATATGCTTAGGACAATTATCATTTTCATTACAAACCATTATGAAGGTATTATGAGTATATACATCCTCGAAGAAATGATTTTTTTTTATTATGGATTATATTTATAAACTATTCAGTTTATGTTAAGTGTTTTACAAGTTCAGAATTATGTATTGTGATTCATAAACTAATCTACTGTATGCCATTGTTTAGAAATGGTGCCTAGTGGGAGGAATTGAAACTATATCAATACACAAAATACAATTAGAGATTTCCCTCCTACTCAAGATAATTATAGTGGAGCTGGTGAAGCAACTGGTTCTAATTAGCTTATCACCATACTGGGAAAACTCACTCAGGTTTTGAAAAATAACCATACCCGAATGGAGAAATCTTATCCACAACACGGAGAATGAATATTAAAACTCTTAATGAGGCAAAAAAACCAACATTAAATGGGAGTAAAAGTCCTCTAGTAGCTAAGAAATGGATAAATTCTTTAGATAAAATATTCAACACCATGGGGAGTAGCGAAATGGGAAAAGTTGTCATGGTAGTTTACCACCTCACTAGAGATACTGATCAATGGTGGTCATTGATTCAAAACACAAAGTCTGTTGTTGAAGTATCAAATATGGAATGGAGGGATTTTAAATAAATTTTCTTAGAAAAATACTTTCTGCATGACCATCGAGCGGATATAGAAAGGCAATTTCTATGTCTAAGGAAAAGGGAGGATGAAAATATCACAATGTATGCAGTTAACATTACATGGATAGCAAGGAATACTGCAGATTATATACGTAACCCAACAAGTAATATTGATCATTTCTTTGATGGGTTAAAACCATTTCTCCATGGATAATTATTCTCACAATCCATCTCCTCGTACGATGATATTGTCTCATGTTCAATCAAGAGAGAAAACGAATTATCTAAGCCTTACGACTTTATATAAATGCAAGAGAAGAAGAGATCTGTTGAACACTCTAGAAATAGAAATAAGGGGAATAAGGGAAAAGTTGAATATCCATCCTATAGTAAATGTCGGAAGAAACACACTGGTACCTGCCTGAAAGGTATGGGATCCTGTTATAAGTGTATTGAAAACAGCCACCAATCTCATAATTGCAAGGGGAAGAAATAGGTTGTCACCATTGAATGCTACAATTTTAGGGAAAGGGGGAATTATGGAAATTAATGTCATATGAACCAAGGGAACATACCACTGAAAAGGCCAAGGGATCAAGGAAAATCTTATGCAATCACTACTGCTGAGGTTGATGCTCCGAAATATGTAGTGGTAGGTAATTTAATGGTTTACTCATGTTTAGAAAATGATTTATTTGATTCTAGATCATCACATTGTTTCATATCTTCCCAGTTTTCTAACAAAATTAGATACATAAAATTAGATTTAACAAGGGAGTTTTCAGTCAAAACACCTAAGGGAAATATCATTGCAACAATGTTTTGTGAATCAGTCCCCATTAGGGCATATAAATGTTCTTTATCTACTGATCTTAGTGTTATACACACGATTTAATTTGATATAATCTTTAGTATGGATTGGATTTCGGACCATGATGTGAAAATTATTTTAAGAAGAAGTAGGATACAATTTTTGATGATGATAAAGAGTACCTTATATTTAGAGTAGAAACTTCGCTCCCTAATTCTTATCTAGATCCACCCTCAGTAGCAAAAATAAATTCAATTTTTGGGGAGGGATATATTGAAATAATTATGGACGAGGAAGGTAATTTTCAAATAGAGGATGTACCTATTGTGGAAGAATATAATTATGTGTTTCTAATGGATTTACCTAGACATCCTCTAGAATGAGAATTTTTTTTTCCATTGATTTAATTCCTGGATCAAGTCCCATATCGAAGACCCCTTATAGAATGGACATAGTAGAATTAGTTGAAAAAAAGAAACAACTAGAGGAATTGAGTGAAAATGGATTTATTCGCCCTATTTTTTCTCCATGGGGATCCCCTTCCCTTTTTTTATGAAGAATGATGGATCTATGAGGTTGTTCATAGACTACATGGAGATCAATGCAATAAAAATAATGATCAACTATCCCCTACCTCGTGTTGATGATTTATTCAACCAACTTCATAGTGCTCAATACATTTCAATGATTTACTTTCGATCTGGATATAATCAGTTGTGTTTGAAAATGAATACATTATGAAAACAACATTTCAAACCAGGTACAAGCATTACATGTTTACAATAATTCCTTTTGGATGGACTAATGCTCCCTATGTTTTCATGGATCTAATGAATAATGTTTTTAAGTAATATCTTTATGACATTTTATTGGTATTTATTGATGATATCTTGGAATACTCCAAAATATATGAAGATCATGAAATTCACTTGTGCATTATCTTGAAGTCTCTTAGAAGACATGAATTATATGGGAAGCTTAACAAGTGTGAATTCTGGATTCAAGAGATTTCTTTTCTTGGGAATATCGTTTCTAAGGATAGAATATCCGTTGATCCTTCTATGACAAGTGCAATCCACGAATGGCTAGAATCGACCAGTATAACTATGGTACACCGTTTTATTGGTTTAGCAAGTTATTCTCAGTGTTTCGTCCAGAAGTTTGCCCGATTGTCTAACCCATTAACCTAGATCACACATAAAGGGGTGAAATTGTTTTGAAAAAAGAGTGTGAATTTTTTTACTACTAATGAAAAGATTAGTCAATACTCCTATATTGACTCTACCATTTGGGAATTATGGGTTTGTTTTTTATAGTGATACTTCAAAGAATGTATTTGGTTGTGTCCTCATGTAGAATGATAGGGTTATTTCCTATGCATAATGACAGCTAAAAATTTATGATCAAAACAATACTACTCATGATATTGAGTTAGCAGTTACAATAATTTCATTGAATATTTGGAGACACTATATCTATGGTGAAAAATGTGATATTTTTACTGATCACAAGAGTTTCAAGTATAATTTGTCACATAAAGAACTCAAAATGGGGCAAAGGAGATGGCTTGAACTACTCAAGTATTATTATTGCATGACATACTACCACCCAGGGAAGGAAAATAAGTTGGTAGATGCTTTGAGCAGAAAAGATCATTGATTTTTGTACAAGATGAGAGTTAAAAGCCATCCTATTTTCATGGATCGAGTAACGATGGATATGGGAATAACCATGGAAGGTGAACCATCAATAATTTTTTAAATGGTTTCCAAACCATCACTACTATAATGGATAAATAGTTCTTATATTGGTGATGAAGATTTCCAAAAGAAGATTAAAGCAGTGAATGATGGGAGATTGAGTGAATTTATGTATGAAGATGGAATTTTGAAATTTGGGAAGTGAATTTGTGTTCCCGATATACCTAATACAAAAAGGGTATTATTGGATGATGCTCATAGTTCCAATTTCCCTATACACCCTAATTCCACTACGATGTATAGAGATTTCAAGGAACATTTTTGGTGGGACAACATGAAGAGAGAGATTACTGATTTTGTGTCAAGATGTATGGTTTTTCAACAAGTGAATGATGGAAGGAAACATCCTAGAGGATTCATGCAACCTCTTCCATTACTTTAGTGGAAATGGGATGATATCACGATGGACATTGTCATGGGGCTACCAAAGACCCCTAGAAGGAATGATGCAATATGGGTCATTGTTGATTGTCATACCAAGTCTGCACATTTTCTTGCTATAAGAGATGATTTTCAACTTGAACGATTGGAAATAATATATATTAATGAAGATATAAGACTTCATTGTGTACCAATATCGATATTTTCTGATCGTGATCCATGTTTTACATCAAGATTCGACAAAATCCTTCTGAATTCCTTGGATACTGAACTCCATTTGAGCAATGCCTACCACCCCCAAACTGATGGAAAAATAGAATAAACTATTCAATCATTATAATACATGTTGAGATCATGCTGACATGATATTCAAGGTATTTGGGATAAATATTTACCTTTGTAAGAATTTTCCTATAACAATAGCATCCATTCAAGTATTTAGATGGCACCATATGAAGCATTATACGGAAAGAGATGTCGCACACAAACCTGTTGGGATGATATAGGTTAATGAAAAATCATAGTCCCAAAACATGTTGAAGAAATTATGGAAAAGGTGAAGGTAATCCCAACCCACATCAAAACAGCTCAATGTAGGTAGAAGAGCAATGCTTATAACCGAAAGAAGGTTTTGGAATTTCAGGTAGGAGATCATGTTTTCATGAAGGTATCTCCATGGAAGGGTGTTATATATTTCATTAATAAGGGAAAATTAAGTCCAAGGTACTTCAAACCATTCAAAATTCAAGAACAAATTGGGGATGTAGCTTACATATATGCAATTATGCCAAGTATCTCCAAAGATCACGATGTATCCGACATATCACTATTGAGAAAATACATGCCTGACCCGACACATATACATACCTATGTGGATTTAGAACCAGAATCGGATCTATCTTATTGCAAAGAGGCTGTCATAGTTCTTGATACAAGAGAACAAGTGTTGAGAAACCAGACAACTCATCTGGTAAAAGTTCTATGGAGAAACCATAAGATGGATGATGAAACGTGGAAACCGGAGGAACTAATAATGAGGAACCACCCACATCTTTTTTATGTAGTAATATTCTAAAATTTTTGAGGATTAAATTATTTGGAGGAGGGGATAATGTAACACCCCAAGCTTCCATGGTATACTTCTCTTTGAATATTGCAATAGCTTGTGTTGAACGCATCTTCGAGATTCTAACACATCGCAACCAATCAAACTTGTCGTTATGAATAGTCATACCGACTTTTTGAAATTTTAGAAATTTTATCTTTTAAAATGGACTTCATATTTGGATTCAGAGTATAGAAAATATCTCAAGGACAATTATTTGTATTTTTCTCAAAACAAATTCTTTTTTATGAATAGTGAAAAACACCGAGTTATAGTTTAAAACTGATTTTTTATTTAAATAATTAGTTATTTTATTTAAATTTATTTTAGGTCAAAATAGATACATAATACATATATAAGTTCAATTTAGTTTATGTGAGTTATTTTATAATAATTTTAGATATTTGAAAATTATATTGAACTTTTTACAGTCTTTTACCCATCTCTTAGGTGCATTTGAAAATTTACATAAAAAATAATTTTACTGTTTATGTGAGTTGAATTTAAAATATCTGAAAGACACGGTTGATATCAATAAGTAAAATGTGGTTTATTAAGATGAAAATAATTTTTTGGATATAGTAACTTTTTACTTTTATTTACTAAGGTTAAAAGTAAATAGGGTAATAATGGGTAAAAATGATATTATTATTGTCCTAATATGTCATAATGCTATTTTATAATATTAATTAGACCAAAAACAATGTTATAAATAAAATATTATCCATTAGTTCCTCTTGGATTGGATTAGGACATTTATTATTATTTAATTCAAAGATGAGTTAAAAGTGATAAATTCAATGTTTAATAACAAAACCATTTTTAATATGGGGTTAAAAATAAGATAAATTCGACTATAAATATTAATTATAAACCTAAAACGATTATCTACATAAGAGAATTTCATTTATATTTTCTATACATTAAATAATAAAATATATTTATGACACAATAATGATGTAGTAATTACCATATTAATGAGATATTAAACTTATTGATATTATAAATATCCAAATAAATGTAATTTGAGACTTTTTATGAATTACAATGATTTTTTAGGTTAATATGTCATATTAGGTTTGGTTAAATGATTTTTTTTCGAAATAATAATGTTGTTATTAATATAGAAAAAACAAAATACCAAATATTGTAAAAATTGACATAAAAGATTTTTTAAAACAAATATTATATTATTAATTGATATTATTTTCCTAAAAATCTAAGGTTCATCCAAAAGTCTTATATAATTATAGGTTTATATTTAATGAACCACTTGGTTTTCGTTTGGAAATATATAATATGTTTATTTACCATATGTTATAAAAATAAAAATATACTTGGTAAATGTCAAACTATTTAACTAAGAG
Organism: Viscum album; assembly: GCA_963277665.1. Lineage (NCBI taxonomy): Eukaryota > Viridiplantae > Streptophyta > Magnoliopsida > Santalales > Viscaceae > Viscum > Viscum album. The sequence continues at coordinate 921,087,966 of OY728126.1, read as the reverse complement.
TTAAATCTAAAACAAAAGGTTAATATAGTCACCCAAACCTGTATAAAACATTTTGATTTAGAGGTTGTAGAACCCATACCCACCTTAGACTTTAAATAATTCATTTTGGATCCATTAGAAAGCGAAAATTATTTTATTATAAAATAATATTTCTAGCTTTTCCTTAGGGGGCCCTCACCCCTCTTATAAAAGGGCGCTCCCCCTTATCTCTAATTAACACCTTAAAAGAATTTTTTCTCATCCATAATCCACCCAAATACCCTTTAAATTGGAATCCCATTATCCTAGTGGGCTTCCTTTAGTCAAAAATCCTACCTAATTATCTCTTATGATCAAATCAAAAGGATGAACCCGAAGAAGAGGTAATATTTTATCACCTCTTTCAAGTTCTATTCTTCTACTACGTCCCCTTTCATTGTTGTTTCACTTATAAAATAATAACTCATGTATATTATATATAATTTTATGTTATTATAAATATGTTACAATAATATTAGTTATTCGATCCATCCTTTGAATGACATGCCACCATATGTGCATACGTACGACTTACAATATCCACATCGTGGTGTAATTGTTATTCAATACATTATTATTTTGATGGGAATAATAATGATGTGTAATTTATGTAAATAATAAATATAACATGATAATTATTCTTTATATATGATATACCAATATATTATATATTATTTTAATATCAAAATAATGATATTGTCGCTCGTGCGTACGTACGGATTACCGTCTCCATGAACGCGATCAGATTCATTCCCCATCATAATCCATTCAAGACTAATTTTCATTGGATGAATAATTTTTTTAAAGACTTAATATAATTATGAATATGAATATGATACACCCTATACCTAACAAACAATACTTATATAACGAAGCATATAAAGGAAAATGAATTAGTTAACACCCGAAACAACGATAATAGTAAGATATTATTAACAATGCAATGTTCAAAGATAATATATGATATAATATTAATGTATATTATTATTTAATAATATAATAACAACTATTTCACCATTATAGAAGAGGTTAACCTACCTTCTACCAATTAAAAGTACAATGTAAGTGTTAATTTCACAATCTATTCATTTCCTGAGGATGTTTATACATAATTATCTATTATGACCTCTTTATCATCAACATCCCTGATTCTTAAAAATGTATTTCAAATTTTTTTTACTATTTACAAGAAAATGGGTTAAATTCATTTATACCCTTATTTGACCTTATATTGTTTTAAATGAATCTTTCCACCATTTTCCAAACAATGTACTTTATGAAATTTTTGACAAAATTAAGGTAAGAATGTTTTTTAATCTTATACAGTGGGTGAGGCTATTTTCCACCATTATAACATCCTCAAAGATTCCCTTACAAGATTATAATAATATTTCCAAAATAAATGTTTTCATTTCTAATAAAATTAAATTTCAATGATTCCAAAATTCAATGAGATATTTCTTTAAAAAAAGGTTCTGATTTCATCTATGTCAAAGTCTTTTCATGGATTTTAATTTTATTATAACTTAATTTATTATGATACAAAACATCCATATTTTCTTCATGGTTTTTTGATATTTTTGACTATGGATATGTTATATTTATACCATTCATGGTTTAAGGATAATGTATTGACAATGTTTATGCTAGTTTTAATATGAATGTTTATGTTATGTTTAAACCTTTTCATATGATGAATGAATTGGACTTAGTAAGCGAGGGGTGGAGCCCGCTATCTCTCCTCAATGCAGCAGTGGGTCTCATGAGATAAACCAGTGTATTGGCACAAGGCCATGAAATAATCTTATTTGTAGTCTGGGTATAAGGCATTGAATATGTGGTTATGAAAGTCTTTCATTATGCATTCCATCCTTATGAATGTGGCTATTGATATTTCATGTGATTATTCAACTTGTAGAATATCAATGTGAGTAATTAAATGGGATTATTTTGATTCATATTTTCCATATTATGATGAAATTTATGTTGAAATGGATTTTGTTTTATTTTTATACATTTCCTTAAATGTTTATCCATATTTATTAATGTTTCTATTATATTGATATCCTTACTGAGCATTTGAGCTCACCCCTTTCTATTTTTTTTATTTTTTCCAGGATGTGAAAATGTATATTATGACTGACCTATAGGGATAGTCTATGGGATCTCAGTGTTTTCCATGGAAACAATATTGTTGAAGTTTTGCATTTTATGATTTATTTAAAACATACAAATGTACCTAGTACATACAAGGCTACTAAACTAATCATTATTTTAATTCTTGATCTATTGTGATCATTCCAATGATACGTAATAATTTACCAACTTAAGGTAACTAGGGATAGGGCATTTCAATTGCCAACTATAGGGTTCTCATACTAAGCTTTCTCATCTCCAGGAGGGTACGCTCGTCAAGCCACTGGTCTATAGTCCAGCCGCAATGAAGTCCCACGAAGAAGTATCTCAAAGGACTGCCATGTCATAGGGGTCTCAATACAACAGTTGGTGCATCAAACATACGCCTTGTCTGTAAGTTATTAGCCTTTTAGTCCCTAGGTCCCGATTGGATTCATGCTCAACCCAACCTGACCATTACAAAACATTATCCAAAATATCCAATAGGATATAACCAAGGGACTATCATGCTCTATGGTTTCCGGCACTATAGACAGTTCATCAAATGGACACCTGGTTCCAATGTTAGGGCCAAAAGACCAAAAATGGGTTGGAGTTAGTCTGGGTCCGGTACGACCTGGCCGGGGCCGACCCGACCTGGTGTGGGTGGACCCGGTCAACTAGACCAGGATTGGACCACACTTGGCAGCACAACACATGCTGGCCAGCCCAGCCCAGTGGTGGGGCAGGCACGGTGCGACGCGGGGGCAGCAAGATAGTGCGATGACTGCGGTGCGGGGCAAGGGCTGTGGTGCGTCCTAGGGGATGTGGTGCGGCGTGGGGTCCATGGGGTGGTTTTGGGGTCATGGGGTTGCGTGATGGCCATAATGCAGCACGATGGGCCATGGTTGCGCTGTCGCTGTCTTCATGGCTGGTGGTGTGCCGACTTCCATATTTGAGTTCCACCGATGCCATTCACCGGCACTGATCCCCACCTTCCTCTATTGCGAGGAACACATAAAAAAACTCATGAAAAATGCAAAGTTGTTGGTCCATGTTCGATTGGCCCACACCCTCCACATTAAGGCAATTTTAGGTGTTTTAATAATTCATTCATGAAGAACATCAAACCATAAATCCAATGGAAATGAGTATTTCAAAACCCAAAAAATTAAATTATCTGCAGATCAATTAAATAAAGTGGTGATTTGCGTTCTTTGTTTAGAATGGAGGAACATGGGAATCAATAACCACATATAATTAAACCCATACCTCGGTGTTTTTGTTTATGGAGGTCACAAAGAAGGAGATGAAGTCATTGGGAACAGTGGTGTCAGTGTTTTTCTCTTCCGAAAGACGCATCTGAAGTCTTCACATTTGTCATCCTTGTTCTTCAATTGTTGAGTGCGTTCTTCATTGGAGTATGTGTTTCAACACGATTCTCCAAATCTCCTCCCTTTTTCAAACACTCTCCCAAATATCCCAATATATGAAATTCCATCTTAAATTAAAATATGTTTAATTTATGTTGACACCATAATTAAATGACACAATTTTTTAAATAGAGAGTTGTTATAATTGATTTACTCAATTAAATAGTAGCAGTAATTAATGGGGAGTAAAGTGGTTTTCTCCATTAATGTGGGGTTCAGGTGGTCCCCACCACCATGGATTTGAATTGTGGGTTTTAGTTCGTGTGGTCCCAAACTCATAACAACAACATGGGAGTTTCAAATAAAAATAAAAATGATAAATAATTTTTTTTTTTCACAAAAATTTGAAATATTGTTGTTCACCCTCGGCTTACTACGATCAAGGTAAAGGTATCCTTAAGAGAATATCGGTGTTGGGAGTTCAACGAGGTCCTCCGATTTCAATTTTGAGCACCGGCTCAAAAGTTACAAAAACATGCGCACACATTTACCAAACGTACCCTAATTTTTTTTATAAATTCATTCAGGTCACAGCGGGCCTCGGAATCCCATGCCGTCAATTTTCACGAACTCATAAAATTCCCATATAATTAAAAAATTACATCTAAATTCTAGGTATTTACATTTTCCCAAGCTCAGGGCTTTGCATCCCCAAATGCAACAACACAAAACTAGGATAACAAGTGGGGGTCCTAAGAATGAATTTAAGCCTCCCTCTCCAATGTACTCTACTAGAGGTTTTTGGGCTACTAGAGAACGTGCACCAGAGGTATCGACCACCCACAAAGGTCCCACTCCTATCGGTCCTCAATCTCTACTGGAACCTCCATAAACGTCACCCCAACATCAATGTCTAGATCACTGTGGTTGATGATGTGATAAGGGTCGTGCACGCATATCCTCAGCTGGGATACATGGAAGACGTCATGCACATGGTGCAATTGAGTTGGAAGAGCATGGAAGTAAGCCACCTCGTTAACTCTACTATTCACATGAAAGGGTCCAATGATCCCCAGAGATAACATGCCGCAGCGGCCAAATCATTACAAAACTCTTTGAGTTGAGACACGTAGAAAGACACAATCTCCATCCTTGAACTCCGTAGGTCTTCATCTTCTGTCGGCATAAGACTTCTGCCTTCTCTATGTAGTCTTCATCCACTCCTGGATGATCTACAACTTCTATGTGCTAGCACTTACAGTCTCTGGTCCCCTGAGTGCTGATTCTTTTGGCCCAGTCCATCACAAAGGTAGTATGCAAGGTCGCCCTTAAAATTCCTCAAAAAGTTCCATCCCCATTTTTGAGTCATTACTATTGTTTTATTAAACTCCACCAATGTCAAGGTATCCACCTTGTTGCGACCAAAGTCGAGTATGCAATCACACAACATGTCCTTGAGGTTTGAATGATCCGCTCAGTCTGGCCATCCGTCTGAGGATGAAAGGTGGTTCTCCAACAAAGCTTTGTCCCAAAAGCCACTTAAAACACCTTCCATAGCCGGGACATAAAACATGTATCACGACATGAGAAAATCATTGAAGGTACTCCATGTAGCCGCACAATCTCCATCACATTGAGGCGTCCCATTCTCTTTAATGAACCCTGCTCTTTTGTCCGTAGGAAGTGAGCCAACATGGTGAGTTGTTCGACAATAACCCATATTGAATCACGACCCATGGATGTATGTGGATGTCCTATCACAAAGTCCATGGATATCCCATCCCACTTCCACTCTAGGGCCTCTAAAGGCTGAACCAAGCCTGTAGGTACATGATGCTATGCCTTCACATACTAAAAAGTGAGGCACCAAGAGACAAACTATTCTACTATGTTCTTTATTCCCAGCCACAAGCATTGTCGTCATAGATCCTGGTACATCTTCGCCACTCCTTGATGCACTACTTGTGGGGATGTGTTGAATTCCATCAAAACATCCTCCCTAAGAGACAGTAGTACCAAGGTGAATCCTCTTCAAAGGATGACATGCTCCCCACATTCATAAAATACATCAGGTGCATGTCCTGTGGATATCTGAGCACATTGAGCCCCGTATTCAGTGTCCCCAGGCCGTGCCTCCCTGAATCACTGAAGCAGTGGAGGATTGATTGTAATTGACTGAAGAAAAGCTACCCCATCAAGATCAAAAAAGGATATCTACAAAGCAGGCAACTACTACGTCTCCTTACCTAGAAGATGTATACAAGATCTCTTACTGAGTGCATCTACTACAACATTCCCCTTTCTAGGAGTGTAGACTATATAAAATTTATATTCCATGAAGAACTCAATCCAATGTCACTGTCTCTGGTTTAGGTCCTTCATTGAGAAGATCTACCTGAGACTCTTGTGATACATGTAGACTATAAAACACGTTCCCATTAGGTAATGTCACCACAGCTTCAATGAAAATCCCATTACTACTAACTCTAAGTCTTGGTCAGCATATATCTAATCATGTTGTCTGAACTGTCGAGAACCATATGTGATCAATGATCGCTTCTACATTAGGAAACATCTGAGACCGGTCCTTGATGTGTCCTAGTAGACTACGTACCCTACGCTCTCCTTCGGTTGGCTCAAGATGAGATCACATGTCAGCCTTTGCCTCAGCTATTGAAAACATCACTGAAAACTTTTCAACCATACGAAGGGTTTCCCCTTTTTCGTCAATGCTGATAAAGGTGATGCAACACTGTAGAAATATGGTATAAACCTCTGGAAGTATCCAAACAAAAACCATGAAACTTCGTACCTCAGTCACACTTCTAGGTGGCACCAAAGAAAGTACCACCTCAATCCTCAATGGATCCACTACAACTCCATCCTCTGAGATGAAATGTCCCTGAAAGTCATGCTCCCAGATCTAGAACACACACTCCAGGAGCTTACCATAAAGCTGGTTCTCTTGGACTGCATCCAGTACTACCTTCAAATGATTGGTGTGCTCCTCCTCGGTAGCTAAGTAGATTAGAATGTCATCAAAGAGGACAACCATAAAGAGAACAAGGTAATGCAAAAAGATTCTACTCATGAGACCCAGAAAGACTTTTGTAGCATTGGTTATGCCGAATGGAATAACCTATAACTCATAATGGCCATACCGACATCTGAAATCCGTCTTCTACACACCCTCATCTCGCACTCTAAGCTAGTGATAGCCTGATCTAGGGTCTATCTTCGAGAACCACCATGCTCCCATCAGCTAATCAATGAGGTCGTCAATCCTTGGGAGTACGTACTTGTTCTTCACAGTCACCTAGTTTAGGCACTGATAGTAAACACAATGTCTTAAGTTCCATCTTTCTTTTGGGTGAATAAAATTGGGGCTTCCCAAAGGAGAAACACTGGGCCGAATGAATCCCTTCCCCTGTAAGTCCTCCTACTATACCCACAGCTCACGACGCTCTACGGGAGCCATCCGATATGATGGTGTAGATATCGATTCCATATTGGGGTACAAGTCAATATAAAAGTTCACCTCTCTATGAGGAGGTAGACCTGAAACATCATTAGTGAAGACATCCACATACGGCTCCACCACTACTAGATAGCTCAGACTCCCTACATCAACCACTTCGAGGGTAATGCTATCTAAATGATGAGTGATTGGATGCACTCTCCCCTGGGTACGCCCATTCAGTGCTGAAAGGGATACCTTCTCTCCGATGACGATATACCTGGTCCCATCCATGTGGACACATCACACTTCGCACCCAATACAATCAATCAAAGAATGGACTATAGATAACCAGTCCATACCCAAGATGACGTCATAAGGCCTCGACGCTACTACTAAGAGATCCAAGATAAAGCTCTCGCTTCCAAGATTATGCTCACACTACCTGAACCAATGTGTAATCGTCGAATCTGCATTCGTTGGAGTCTCTAGAAGTAAATATTGACCCAATGACTCCGTTAGAATATCCACACTCCAAATGAGGGAAGTGGAAATAAATGATTGTCAAGAACCTAGGTCTATAAGTACTATAGATAAGGTGGAGTAGACATAGATCGTACCTTGTATGATCTTTGGAGTGCCATGGTCGTAGGCCTCAACTACCTGGAGAAGGGTTCGCCCTTGTCCACCTTCTCCCTGTGGTTGGGGTGGACCACCTGGTGGTGGTGGCAGTAACATCTTGAATCGTCTCCCACCAACAGCTGCATGACCCGCTCCTCTACCACGTTCTCCTGCTCCCGGTGCACCTCCTCAGTCAAACTTCTATCTCTGTCTGGGCGGTACCTAGACCGTCAGCTGATCATCCATATGACAGGTCTGATAGTCACGAGACTTGTAACCCTACTTGCCACATGTGAAACACAGCCTATTCCTCACATGAATGGATTTGTCTCCGGCACCCCGCACAACTGATCCTAAATCATGCAGTCGTCCACCAGTAGTTCTGGTTCTCTTAGACCTATGTGAAATCTGTTTGCTACCAGCTGTAGAAGACTCTGCTACTTGACGTCCAGTGGTGGATCTCACTGCTGGCGACTGCTCACCAAGAAATATCTCCACTAAGAGGGCTCTCTAAAACATCCCATCCTACGTTAGGATTCTGAGAGAAATCATTGAAGCCCTGATCACCCACATGAATCCCTACTCAAAGGTCTGTGCCCTAAAGAATGGGTCTTGCACCATATCAGAGGAGTAGCTTGAGAGGTCTATGAACCTTGCTGAGTATTGAGCCACAGTCGTGATTCCCTGCAGAAGATGAAGAAGCTCTTGTATGTGCATTGTGGGAAGAGTCACTTGGACAAACTCTGCCCGAAATAGTATTCTAAGTCTACCTAGAGAAGCGTCACATCGTCATGAACATGGAGCATCATGCTCCATCATCTACCTACGGCTTCATGTAGAAGGCTGGCGATAAAGATCACCAAGATATCAGCTGGTTTCCCTACCAGTTGGAAGAATCTCACTATGGACTCAAGCCAATCCATAGCTTCCGGTGGGTCCGTCTCTCCCCTGATCCTAGATGGACTCTGTCACTAGAACTCGTGCAATGTGCTCATGTGGCGTGAAACCTCTTCTACTGGGGCTGGTGGAATCAGTGACCCAATGGGTAATGGTACCACTTGTGCCTCCGCTGGTGCCTCTACCAGAAGAGGGCCTCACACTGAGGCCTCGTTGCTCAGTGGGAAAATAGTGCGTACTATATTTGTAACCCTAGCTGTTTGTCTGCGTGGTGGCATCATGAAATTAAACAGCTATGCCACTGTAAATAAGTTATTCTGGGTGAGATGACTAGAAGTGTTCACAATGAACACTCTGGAAAACATACACTCAATAAGTGTTTTCATGCACTGAGTCGAAAATCATAAGTCATGGTCCTGGTCTATGGATACGTCAACCAACACACCAACACTGGATTCCCTAAATTGATAACCACACTCACTAAAATTAATTGAATTTCCATTAAAAATAAGATCAGAGTCCAATGTTATATTGTAGAACTGGATCCTTTGATACCAATTTTTCACGACCCGTCCCCCGGCACTAGTGTCGTGACTACCCTATGCCCACTATCCATAGGCTAGGGGATGGAAACTAGAATCGAATGGCATATTCCATAAAATAGTGAAGGCATTGAATTTATATCCTGTAAACTCACGTAACTATGCACACAACAAGATACAAACACAAGTAATCTGTATAGTAAAAGTGTGAGTAAAGTAAGCCAAATGGTGCCAAAATACAAGCCCAACTAGATAGTACAAGAAAACAGAAAAGTATAATAAATTAGAAAAGCTCCTGTGAGCACCCGCCAAGGATCCTTCCTAAAGGGTAATTACAGCTCTCAAATTGTCTTCTATACGGTATGCCTCATCTAGGTCCACCGTCGAGCTACCTCTATTCCTGGTACCCTCATCCTTAGTTAGTGGTGTCCGTTGTGTGCACCAAACATAACAGGGGGCTGTTATAGCCCATGTAGGGGTGAGTATAATGATACTCAGTAGGGACCCTGAGACCCTCAAGGTCTCACAAAATCCACCAAGGATAAACCACAGGGTATGAAATCAACTAAAAACCATACGAAGTTATATGCCCATACATATACCTAAATTATCAAGTATGCCCATCTCAATCATGAGGAAACAGAGAGTCCAACTCAAAATCCCAAGCTCAATTGTTCCCTAATGGAAGGAGTATCAAAAATGTAAGTACCACATAGGTACGCCACAAAAAAAAATACCACCAATGAATTACCACAATGTAATGTACCACACAGGTACACACTCAACTAATAATAGGTATAACAATATTAGAGACGACTAGATGTAACTACTAATTCATCATTCTCAGTTAATAGGTAGACCCAAGAAAGATCATAAATCATTATCAAACCCACAAAGGATCATATTACATTGTCAGACCCACAAAAGATCCTATTACATTGTCAGTACATCATCATACGCATACGAGATTGCATTACATCATTAGTACTTCGTCATACCCACACATGATCCTAGTACATCGTAAGTGCGTCGTCAGACCCACAGAGGATCCTTGTACATCATTAGTATGTCATAATACCCACACAAGATCTTAGTACATCGTCAGTATGTCATCAGATGCACACAGGAACCTAGTACATCGTTATTATGTCTTCAGACCCACACAAGATCCATGTAAATTGTCAGTACGTCGTCATACCCATGCAAGATCCTAGTACAATTTTTGTACGTCATCAGAACCACACATGATCCTATTACATCGTAAGTACGTTGTTAAACCCACACAAGATCCTATTACAACTCCATAATACATCGTCAGACCCACAGATAATCCTAGTACATCACCACACCCTACTACAATGTTCCCCCACAGAGCTTGCTCATCTTCGGGAGGGTCCACTCATCAAGAAACTAGTCGATTCTCTAACTACCAAAAATTTCCAAGAAGAAGTATCCCAAAGGTATTCCATGTCCTAGGGGTCTCAGCGCAATAGACGGTGCGTCAAACATATGCCTGGTTTGTAAGTTATTAGCCTTTTAGTCCCGAGGGTCTAGTTGGATTCATGCTCCATCAAACATGACCATTCCCCAATATTATCCAAAACACTAGTGGGTTATACCAAAGGGAATATCTCACTCCAAGGTTTACAGTGTCACATATGGTTCGTCAAATGGAAACTTGGTGCCAATGTTATGTCCAAAAGAGCAGAAATGGGTCGAAATTGGTCCGGGTCCGGTCCGACCCGACCCAACCCGGCCTGGGCCAACCCAACTTGGTTCCACGTGACCAAACCCGCTAGGTCCGGTCTGGCCCGTGCTCGGTGACCCGGCCCACGCCGGGCGGCCCGCCCTGACATGGGGCGGCTGTGGTGTGCGCAGGGGCAATGGGGTGGTGCGGGGGCCACATCTCAACGTGGGAGCCACGAGGTAGTGTGGGGCCGTGAGGTGGCATGGGGGCTGTGGTTTCACCAATTCCATCATCGTGGCTAGTAGTGTGCTGACTGTCGTATCTGAGTCCCACTGGTGCCATTCGCTTGCACCGATCACCACCTTCTTTCATTGTGAGGTACACAACAATAACTGAAAAAAATGCAGAGAGGTCGGGCCATGTTCATTTTCCCTTCACCCTCCGCATTAAGGTCGTAGAAAGTGGATTAATAAATATTTTTGAATAACGTAAAACCCTAAAACATCTAGCAATGATTATTTCCAAACCCACAAAAAGAAATCATCTGTAGATCAATTAATTAGAGAGTTGATTCACTTTATTTGTTTATAATAGATGAAAATGGGAATCAATAATCACACATAATTAAACCCCTACCTCATATTTTTTTGATGGAGGTTGTGAGGAATGAGATGATGTCTTTGGGAATAGTGGTTTCGACATTCGTTGCTTCCGCAAGATGCTTACAAAGTGGGCTCAAATGGAATCCTTTTTCTTCAATTTCGTTGTGAATTATTCATTGGAGGATGTGTTTCTCCAGCATTCTCCAAAGTTTATCCCTTTATCCAACACTCTCCCCAAAATACCATGACATGGAATGCCATCTTAATTTAAAATAGGATTAATTTAAGTTGACACCATAATAAAATGACCCTACTGGTTAAAAAGAGAGTTGGCATTATTAATTTACTCAATTAAATGGAAGGAGTAATTAATAGGGATTTGAAAGGTTTTCTCCATTAATGTGGGGTTCGGGTGGTCTTAACCACCGTGGATTTGAATTTGGGGGTTTTAGTTTGGGTCGTCCCCACATCTTAACATCCACATGGGAGTTTCAAATAAAAATAAAAATGTTAAACAATTTTTATTTTTATTTTTACATGAAAAAGTGAAAAACTATCTTTCACCCTTGAACTACTGCAATCAAGGATAAGGTGTTCTTAAGAGAATACCAGAGTTGTGATTTCAATGATTTCCTCAGATTTCAACTCCAAGCCCCAGTTCAAAAGTTATAATAAGCCACTCGTACATTTACTGAACACACTCGAAAAAAAGTTCAGAAATTCATTCTGGGCACACCCGACCTCAGAATCATGTGCCGTCAATTTTCACGGACTCATAAAATTCCCATATAATTTTAAAAAAATCATGGTAATTCAACGTATTTACATTCCACATATGGTATGAAGTATTTATATCACATTGAGGGGGCGGTAGTCTGCCCTTCTCAAATAAAATTATCATATTTACCCACTATGGATACCATAAATGGAATTATATAAATGAAAAATATATAATAATGGAAGAAAAATAACTATAATATATATCACATATGAATATATTTTCATCATAATGTCCACCACAATATGTGGTGGGATATGATTGAACAATCATCGTTTCGGGAGGTAGTAGTTGACCGTCAACAGAAATAGTTTGTTCTATACCTAATAGATGGAGGTGCGTGTAAGTGTAGTTCAAATTCATCTCATAAAAACATCATAGTATATATAGGATACTTGTGTTGTTATAAAAAAGGTAAAAATAGTTTAGGGGGTTGAATAAGTTAAATAAAATTAATGAACTTAATTGAAGGTGTTTCTGTTAAATAAGGTATCTCTATTTGGTTTGGACCAAAAGGTTTAATTGAATTGACTTATTCCTAGGGTAAGGCTTCTAATAAGATTATATGGATATAGGGTGATTAATTAGGTAGAGGTAGGATGATACAAGGGGCTCGAGAGGTCTAAGTAATGGATTAGAATTGATGTCCTTTATAAGGGGGAGGAGGGGATCTTTAAGAATGTTTGAAACAATTATTTTATTATAAACTAATCATCAATTTCAAAAGGCCAAAAAATCATTAAATTAGAATATAAGATGACTAATTTTTTAAATAAAATCATCAAATAAAAATTGGACATGTTTTGGATATTGTTTTCGTATTTTTAATCTTATTTATTTAAATCATTCTTTAATGAGGCAAATACTACGTCATTATTGGGACATAAATATTATTATTTATTTGATGTCTAAAAATTATTAAAAACTATATTTATATATGAATGTTTTATATATTTTAAATTGAAATTTATAGTTGAAGAGAGAACTTATATAATCCAATATAATAATTTATTTACAAAAATATATAGGTTAGTTTCATCATTGTGTTTAGTTTAAATTAATTAATATAAAGTGTCGTTATAACTCCCATGTGGCACCATGGGGACCCAAAATAGACCCAAGGATAACCATGGGAGGATAGGTATCATCCAATAGTATTAGGACACATGTTATGGTAATTTTATATTATAATAATAATATTTTATTACCCTTATTTTCCAGATTTACCATTTAACCATGGTAAAATAAATTTTACTGAAGTAAATATTCATAACGTATAAAAATAAAAGTTACCTATTTACTCAATTTGAACCTCATGATTCCAAATATGGAACACATTCATCCAAATTCAATACAAGTAATTTCCAAAAATTAATTTAATATTAATTCCCGCTGTCAAAACAAAAGGCGTGTTTTTAAGAAATAAAAACTATCAAAATATTCACACTTATGTACGTCTAATATCAATGTTAAATTACTTCCCATGAACAATATTGTATGAAACTGTAACAATGTAATCTAATTAACAATAAATCCATTTCAAATGACAATATAACCGTATAAATAAATTAGATTAAATGATAATTTTTAATTAAAATACAGTATTTTCACAATTCATTTAAAAATGAATTTTATCAGACAAATACCAAAATTTTACCCAATATAAATTTTTATGTCATGATTATAAAGAATAATTTTATTTTGTCGATTATAAAATATAAAAGTGAACAAAACTATATTTATTGAGGGATCTCTAGAAAAAGGTGGTAAAACGACCTTTTAAAGAATATTCGAGTATTTTATGCTTAAAATAGGATTCATCGTTATCTTAAGCCTCCAAAATTTAGTGGATAAATGGAAAAAATTTAACAAAAATATATAATAATATTTTAGTTAGTTATGTTCATTTTCACCAATAAAATTACTTGGTGTTAACTACTATTTAAAATAATATTATAATATTATTACCGTGCAATGTAAGATTTTAAAGAAACTCGTTGTTGTATATCAAGAAAACCATCAAACATAGAATCATATTTTTAGTAAAATAAATATATAATTCTCAAATATTAATAAATATGAAAATGTATTTTTCATTATTTACCTAGGATGTTACACATCCTATTTAGATGGATTACTATAGGATGAAACATTCAGATTTGTGGGAGTTTTGGATTTAGATTGATGGTTTGATGAAGAAGTTTTTTGTCAAGACAAGTCTATCACTGTGGGGTGCTCCAGTATTGTTAAGGAAGAAAGAAAATGGTAGTCTCATGCTATACATAGAGTACTGGAGACTGAATTAGGTAACATTCAAGAACCATTACCCTCTCCCGAGGATAGAAGATCTCTTTGAAAAAATGAGGGGAGCAAGTTGGCTCTCTATGATAGATCTATAGTTTGGGTCTCCCCAGTTATGGGTGAAAGATAGTGATATCCCAAAGACTACTTTCTGGGGACAGTATGGGCACTTTGTGTTTGTGGCCATGTTGTTAGGTGTTAATAATGCACCTATTATGTTCATGGGGCTCATGAACTCTGTTTTCCACGATTTCGTGGACAATTTCATCATTTTTTTGTCGATGAAATCTTGATCTACTCATGATCATAGGAGGATCATACTGAGAACCTAAGAATGGTCATAGAGATACTTCAACACCATCAGATCTATGTGAAGTTATCCATGTGAATTTTCTTGATTCAAAATGTGCACATTCTTAGACACATGGTTTCTCATAAATGGGTAAGGTTATATCCATCAATGGTTGAAGCAGTTGATTCTTGGGATGAAACAAAGAAAACGATATAGGTTCATAGTTTTATGGGTCTGGAAGGTAATTATCAGAGGTTCATACCCGAATTATCCGAAGTTATATCTCCTTTGAAATCATTGACCAGGAAGGACAAGGCCTTTGTGTGTGTTGACAAGTTCCATGCAGCTTTCAGCTATCTGTAGGAAATGTTGTTCATTGCTCTAGTTCCTAGGTTTCTAGTGGAAGGGGTTTTGTTTATGTTGTTCTGTGATGATTTCGTATTGTCTTGGGGTGTGTGATAATGAAATATTTGGGAGTGATCACTTATGGTTCTAGAAAATAACATCCTCATGAGCATAACTATTTCACCCATGACGTAGAGCATGCAATAGTAGTGTTTTTGTTGATGTTTTGGCAGCATTACCTCATTATGGATCACATTGTGGTATTGAAAAATCACAAGAGTTTGAATCATATATTTACATAGTGGGACCTAAACTTGCGACAATGAAGCTGGGCGGATTTTGTTCAGGACGAAGGCATTGAGATATCTTACATGGAGGTGAGGGGAATGTTATTAATAATTCGTTGAGAAGGAATTCATCGATAGAAGATGTTCATGAACACATGGATGCTTGGAAAGAGATAGAGGAGTATGCTGCCTTACACCTGTATGCAAGTGTAAATTGTGGAAGAGGATGTATATTTTAGATGATAGTGTAGTCTTATCCACTGTAGCATGTGGAGGAGTCTTAGTGTGGAGACTCATAGAGTGAAGTGATGCATGATCGGGTTGACCAGGGCAACACTCTAGAAGGGTGGGGGAAGATGGTAAGAAAAATATGATTTTCCACGGGAAGATGTTTGTCCTAGAGACGATGCACTAGTGTGCTGTCTGTGACTTCCATAACTCACCCATATTGGTACAACAATGTGTTTCTAAGATATACTAAGTCCTAAGGGAATATTTATGGTGGCCCACAGTTAAATGTGATGTGGCGGAGTTTGTTCCAAGGTGTCGTAATAAACCGGGTTTTTGGAATGGGTCAAAATCTTAACACCGTTTAAATTTATGGCATGTTCAATGAAAATTGGGAGAATCTAGGAAAATGTTTTAACGTTGTTGAGGTCATACGGGGGAACACAGTTGGCGCAGGGTTTGAACAAACCATGTGGCCAGCCTAGGAAACCGAGCTCCCTTGACCGTGGGCTCTGCACATGCAGCACACGATTTTTCAAACCGTGCAGGAAAATCGTGTGAAGTCACTGGGAGAGACAGGGGAAACCGCATGGTTAGTGCATGGTTTTCCAAACCGTGTGTGGTAACCATGCTTCAACATAAAGTTAGGGTTTTTATTTTTCAAGCCACTAGGGATTTCTTATTGTATATATTTCATCCTCCCACTTGTGGATCACACGAGGAGAGCCGACATGACCTTCAAATACACCTTAGATATTTTTTTTCTAACCCCATTTTGAATGTCATTTGATGCATTAGAACCCCCTCGGTAAGGCCTGGATTCCCCTTGATTCGTGTTTCTTAATTTCTATTGTAGAACAAGTTTTTAGGGTTTTAGCGGTTTGATTCATTTGTAGATCTACTGAGTTCAAGATCTAATTGGAGAATGTTATCAAAGGAGTAACATCATACTAGTATGAGTTAGGTGGTGGATACCACTTTTTTTTGTTTTCGTGGCATTTGTGTACCGAAGCCTTCAACGCGTTTTCCCGTATTTTGAGAGAGACCGTAAATTATCTGCTACTGCATATTTAAATAGCTTATTAGACTTATTGGATACCATTGATTATGCCATTTTTCCTATCTTGATTGAGCAGGGCTGGGCAAGAGGGCATTGCTCACATGGGGAATTTTGGTCGGGGTTTACCAAATGATAATACATGAATTATATTGGTATAAACTGTTAGGTTTAATTATTTAAACCTTAATATGAATGGTTGGAGACCATAGAAACCTCAATGCTGGTATGGGAGAACAGTTACTTAGTGAAATTCATCTTTTTGGATGGTTTTTCCTGTTATGTGTTCTGTTTAAATGAGTTTTATATGTAAATGTTGAATTGCATATTCTAGAACCTTCAGTTTATGATGGGTGTGTCCTGTATATTATTGAGTGATTCTGATCACATGTTGGGCTTGGACCGGGTTACTTTGGGTTTTTTTGACCACATGATTAGGCTTCATGGATATCGGCTTGAGGCATCACTACTATCCAGTTGGGCTTGGTCCAGTGTTACTTTGGGTGGTTTTGAACATGGGATTGGGTGTCATGGATGTTGGCTTGAGTCAGGATGAGAGACAGGTTGGTCATGACCCAGGTTACTGGGATGGCGAGGCCATTAGGCTTGAGCGGCATTGTCGCAGGTACACGAGGTGTCAGATGTGTGGTGGCTTAGGTATAAGTTTTTTGATTACTCCTCTCCCAGATAATTGAGTAGTGTGCACATTGAGATACTCAGTCCTGATGTGTTTTTGACAGCTCGTATGGGTAGAGGCCCCCATAGATGTGGTTTAGGTACTTTGGTTGGGAGTGATTTCCATAGGAAGCCAGGTGGAAGGTGAGGAGCCTATAAGTGATAGCTTTAAGGATACAGGTTTGGTGGCTGAGCTTCACTTTTATTTGAGGGTTGGAATCACTATACATCAGGTTACTTATTTGAGGGCGGATACAGTCGTCCCTCCAGTTACTTAATTTTAGGGCAGGTATTTCTGTCCCTCCGGCTATTTATAAGTGGTAGACATCACTGTCCCTCCAGTTATTTATTTGAGGACAAGCATTGCCTTTCCTCTTGGTTACTTCTTAGGTGTGCCATCGGGACGTCAGTACTTGAGACATGCGGTGTTTGGTGGCACACGATGTCGGGTTACTTGATCAAGATTATGGCATTGGCCGAAATAGGTGACACTCCCTGGTGGTCGCTGAGCACTAGTGGAGTTGGTGTTTATTTGTGCAACACACTGTTTACTGATTTCCTTATATGCGAATGTCTTCTTAAACAGTAATATTAGGTACACACCGTAGGGTGGTATCATACTGAGATTTGTCTCACACACTACATGGTCCCTTCGAGATGTGTGCAGACTTTATGGATTTACGTGCAGGAAAGAGGCCAACATAAATATATGGGATGCATTCGCTATTGCATGGTGATGGAATGGAAATTGAGGTCCTTCCTAGCTGGAGATTATATTGTTTTGTTTCCTTTCTTGTATAATCATGCTTATTATTTATGTAGCTACAGTTTTTTTTCTAATGGCTCATTTTTATGTTTAGATATGTATGACTTTCATTGGATTATTTTTTTATTGTTCAGCAGTATTTACAAGTGATCAACTTGCTTTTGTGTTTATTTCCACTAATGTTGTTTATATTTACTTCTTCTGCTGTTTATTAATATTTAATGTGCTTCCACTATGCGGGTCATGTTCGAGTCTGCTGAGTAATTTGTTCCAATGAATCATTATTATTATACTCAGACCTGTAGTATTATTACACTCGAAGAGGGTATAGCCTCCCCACTATAACCATAATAATCTCGCTGCTAGTCAGAAGCCTTTAGCATTTGGGAAGGTGCACCTAATGTAGTTACAACCGACCTGTTTAACACTGTTCGGATGGCTGATCAGGTTCAGGTCGTTACGAAGTGGTATCAAACACAGTTCATGATAGGGATTTAGTAGCATCATTTTACTGGCTACTAATGAGTTTGAGACCTTTCTTTTATTTCTGATGGTATTACTATTTGGGATATTGTAGACTGGGTATAGGTTGTTACTGGAACTGGGTTTCCAGTTTGTGCTTGGGTGCCTGTAGCCCCAGTTACAGGGGATGTAACAAGATTTTATGGGTGGGAATTACTATTTTTTTCAGATTACTGTTTATATGATTTCCACGTTGGTGGCACGTGTGGTGTGTCATGTTATTGATTGTGATATGTAACCCATGACCCAGTGTGGTGTGGGAGAATTAGAGATTGGCCTGAAACATCTAGGCTTGGTTACTTGGATTTTGATAAGAAAATTTTAGGATATTTCAATTTCATAACTGCACGTATTCTTTGTGAATTTATAATACCATGTGAATAAAATCAATTTCAATTCTTCGTATGCATTGAGTTGTGAATAGGTGATATTACTGATATAATTTCTTGTTGTTGAAATGTGTATTCCATGCTTTATGTTTGTATAAATTCATGTGACATGGTATTTGGGTCTGTATCTGGTACAAGTAGGAAGGTATTGTCGGTTGAGGTGATTTTGATCACCAGGATTGGGTGACTCAGTCATCTGTTAGAGGCAATGCTAATTGTCAGTCCGGGCATGGCCCAATGTACTTTTGATACTTGTATCTTTTAGGGGCGAGTATGGAGGCCATGAGGTTGGGAAGCCATGGGTCATGGTTGCGGTGGAGGAGAGTAGGGGTAGTAGTTTTGCACTTCCTTTTGCTACCTTTTATTATTGGTATTATATATATATTAACTATTATGTATATGGGTTATCCGACCATTTAGGGTATTCAGCGGGTTCCTCAGTGGGAGATTCATATAGAGCATCAAATAGGAGATGGTACAGTGTCGCAGATGTAGGATCAGGTTCAGGAGTAGGTTCAAGATCCTGTGCAGGCAGTGCCGGAGCCATGGGTACAGGCTTAGGGACTCTATCTTGTTTAGGATCCAATGTAGGTAGGAAAATTGCTGGGTTTGGAAGCATTCGGACCATGGCTCGACGAGCAGCTCCAAGCTAGCCTAGGGCATGTCTTGCAGGGGATCGACAGAGGCACATAACGTATAGATCCATTTAGGGCATATCTGACGTGGGAGTTCCAGTCGCAGCACCTTCCACTTTTTCAAAGTGAGGGTGGTCCGTCAGTGGATGAGAACTGGATAGAGAGCAGGCAGATGATCTTTGAGCATCTCGAGACACCTCCAAGGTAGATGGTCACATTAGTGACATACATGTTGTTAGGACCGACAAAGTGTTGGTGGGATGTACAGGTTCAGGCTCACAGGCACGAGGGGCTGGCATGTAAGGACATCTAGGAAAAGTTCTATGATCACTTTTACCCATCAACACAGTGATCAGAGAGATCTAGGGGGTTCTTGAGTATTTAGTAGGGAGAAATGTCCATCTTGGACTATACAGAAACTTTCTCTGAGTTGTCTCTCTTTTCAGTAGGTATGGTAAAGGATGCTGTGGCTAAGGTGAGATGCTTTGAGGATGGCTTACGACACGCTATTCAGATCTCGGTAGATATATTCCATCTTGGTTCTATCTCAAAGGTGGTTAATTAGGCACTCATAGTGGAGGGTAATTAGAGGGACATGCCCCAGGTCGGGCGGGCGGCAACCTCAGGTGATGGTTTGAACGATAGGAAGCGAGGACGAGATTAGTTCTAGGTGGGTAGTCAAGACAATGACTCAGCTATACCACCATGTAGAAATTATTTTGTGGTTTGTTTTTAGTTTGCGTAGCCAGGACAAGTTCAGACCCAGTGCAATTGGTCTCTAAAAGAGTGTCCATCATGTGGACAGGTCGGGAATCTGGAGAGGTTCTATATGCAGCCTTCTTAGACAGCCAGAAGGAAGGAACTAGGACAGAAAGTGGCATCTGGTGTTGGTTTAGGTTCGGTACCAAGATAGGGTAGCTAAGGTTCAGCTACACGCAGAGGACGTGACAAAAAACAGTGGGATCCTGTGGAGGGGTCAATGGTCGGTGATAGGAGTAGCACCACAGGGTGGTCAGGCATCAGGTAGACGTTCTTCTGTCTAGGTGCACGACATGGATCTACTAGAGGCTAAGCACGCTAGGGAGTCGATGACAGTTATTGGTACACCATAGGTGTGGCTGTGATTTCCATTTTCTCTTCTAGCATGACCTATAGCGGAGTGTCTATTTTGAGTACACGTGATGCACATGATCTATGTGGACTTACTAGATACCAGTCATTGGGTTTGAAGCCATATCACGTCTGTGATATAATTATATATATATATATGAGATGTGTAGCATTAGGGGCATCGATGATGCATGTTACTTGAGGTTCCTTGGGCATCGGGTCATCGAGGATGTGGGTTACAGGAGGTTCCATTGGCATATGGGCATCGAGGATGTGGGTTAAATGAGGTGCCATGGGAATCAAGGATTAGGGTTACAAGAGGTGCTAGGAACAACATTCTTTTTTAGCATCCATGGGATTCAAGACCTCGTATACGCGAACACAAATGCGGTGCAGGATAGGATTCATGTTAGAAGCGGCACGGGGGTGCCAATGAGGCACAGGGGTGATGATGCATCATGAGAGGACCTTGAGTCCAAAAACAAGATTCCCAACCATTTATTTTTCTGAGTTCTATTGGTTTGGGAATGAGTAAGGTGAATCCTAATGTGGGTAGCCCCTTGAGGAATTTATCCAAAACCTTGTAACCAGGGAATTCTGGGTTTCTTTGATCAGGGTGGTATGTTTGGTTCCATATCTGGTTTTCATTTGAATGCTCGGGGATGAGCTATGTTAAGGTTGGGAGAATGTAAGATAATGTGGTTTAGGAAAGGGTCAAAATGCTAAACACATTTGAATTTTTGGCATGTTATGATAAAACTGGGAAAATCAAGTAAAAACTTTTAATTTTGTGGTGGTCGTACTGGGGCGCACTGTTGGCGCATGGTTTGAACCAACCATACAGCTAGCCCATGAAACCGTGCCCCCTTGATAGTTGGCTTCACATGGGCGTCACACAGTTTTTGAAACCATGTGGGAAAGCTGTGCGAAGTCGCTAGGAGAGACAGTGGCAACTGCACAGTTTGATGTACGGTTTTCCAAACTGTGTGGGGTAACTGTGCGACCACATAATGTTAGGGTTTTAATGTTCTGGTCCACTCAGGATTATACATTCTCCATCTATCTTCATCCCTATTGTGGCTCATGTTGGGAGAGCCAGCCGGACCTTCAAATCCTTCCCGAATCCTTGTCTGAAACCCATTTTGAATATTTTTTGATGCGTCAAAACCCCCTCGCTAAGGCCTTGAGTCCCCTTGAGCCGTTTTTCTTGATTTTTGTTATAGAACAAGTTTTTGGGGTTTGATAGGTTTTATTATTTTGTAGATATACTTCATTTAGACCTAATTAGAGGCTGTTATTGGAGGAGTAACATCGTACTCGTACGAGGTAGGTGGTGAATTCCTATTTTTGTGTTCTGTGGTCATTTGGGTTGCGCAAACATTGGCATGTTTTCAGGTATTTTGAGAGAGGACCTAATTTATTTGTTTATACTTTTTTAAATTTATTATTAGGCCTATGGGATACCTTTATGTATTCCCTTTGTCCAGTCTTGATTTAGTAGGGTCGGGTGAGAGGTCTTTGCTCACATTAGGAATTTTGGTCGGGGATACCAAAATGATTATACTTGAATTGTATTGGTTTAAACTGTTAGGTTTAGTTATTTATACCTTGATATTAATTTTCGGATACCATTGAAAATTTAGTGGTGGTATGGGACAACACTTTCATAGCGTAATTCATCTGTTTAGATGGTTTCTCTTGTTATGTGTTTTGTTTAAATGTGTTTTATATGTAAATGGTGAATTTCATATTCTGGAACCTTCGGGATACGAGGGGTGTGGCCCAAATATTTTTTATTGATGCTGATCAGAGTTTGGGCTTGGCTCGGGTAACATTGGGTTGTTTTGACCACATGATTGAGCATCATGGATGTCATCTTGAGGCTGTACGACTATGAGGTTTGTCTTGGACCAGGGGTACTTTTGGTGGTTTTGACCATGTGATTGCACATCATGGACATCGGCTTGAGGCAGGATGACTGTCAGGGTGGGCATGGCCCAGGTTACTAGGATGGCAAGAATAACATACTTGAGCAGTATAGTCATAGGGACACGAGGTGTCAGATGTGTGGTGGCTTGTGTACTATTTTGGTGATTACCTCTCAACTAGAACATTGAGTAGTGTGCACATTGAGATACTCTATGATGTGTTGGCTTTGAAAACTGGTGTGGGTAAAGGCCCCTGTAGATGTGTATTAGGTACTTTGGTTGGGGTGATTGCCGCAGGAAGCCAGATGGGAGGTGAGGAGCCTCAAGGGGATAACATTGAGGCTATTGGGTTAGGGAATGAGGCTCGCCGTGATTTGAGGCAGGGTATCACTGTCCATCTGGTTACTTATTTGAGGGTGGATATATCCGTCCCACCGGTTACATGATTTGAGGAAAGGTATCGCTGTTCCTACGACTATTTATTTGAGGTAGGACATCATTGTCCCTATAGTTATTTATTTGAGGACATGCATCATTGTTCCTCTAGGTTACTTCTTTGGTGTTCCTTCAAGACATTAGTACGTGAGAAATGCGGTGTCAGGGGGCACATTGTGCTAGGTTACATGACCGAGATTATGACATTGGCCGAAGTAGGTTACACTCCATGGAGTTCGTTGAGCACCAGCAGAGTTGGTGTTTCTTTTTTCATCGTACTGTTTACTATTTTCCTTATAAATGCATTCCTGCTTAAACACTTATATTAGGTATTCACTGTAGAGTGGTATTCTATTATGAATTGTCTCACACCCTCCATGTGCCCTACGGGATGCGTGTAAACTTTATGGATTTACGTTTAGGAAAGAGGCCATCATTAGGAGGTGGGATACATTGGCTGTTTCATGGAGATTATATGGATGTTGAAGACTTTCTTAGATATATTTTATCTTTTTTTGTTTCCTTTCTGGTATTAGAATGATTATTTGTTATGTAGCTATAGTTGGATAGCCATTGGCACCTTTTTATGTTCATATTTTTATGACTTCCTTTTGGATGAATGTTTTATTTTTCAGTAGTACATACAAGTGATCAACATTCTATTGTGTTTATTTATGCTCCTCTTGTTTATATTTATTTCTTCTGATATTTATTGATATTTAATGTACTTCCACTTTGCGGGTCTGGTTTGAGTCTTCTGATTCATTTATTCGACTGCATCATTATTATTATACATAGATCAATATTATTATTATCTTTCAAGAGGGTATAACCTCCCCAATATACTCAAAAGAACCTCCCTACTAGTCTGCAACCTTTGGAATTTGGAGAGGTGTGCCTAAGGTAGTAACACCTGACCCATTTAAAACTATTTAGGGGGCTACTCGGGTCTGGGTCATTATAAGTGCCTAGTGATTAGCAGGAGAAGGCTGAACACCACATTCCAGGAGGTTTTTTGTAGCCTTTAGATGCCCTATAGTGGAAGTCGGATGATATCATGATGGATATCATCATTGGACTACCCAGGGTTCAAGGAGGCTATGATGCTATCAGGGCTATGGTAGACCAGCTGATGAATTCAGCTCACATCCCGACAATCATGGAGTCGAGTGCAGGGGATACCATAGCACAATGATACATGGATGAGGTGGTGATGTTTATTGGAGTTTTGAGATCCATAGTCTCGTATAAGGATACATGGTTTACATAAAAAATCTGGAAAGGATTGAATCATGATTTTGGAACCCAATTATTCATTAGCACTTCATTCCACCCCCAGAAAGATGGGAAGACAGTGCGGAAAATACAGAAGTTAGAGGAATGTTGCAGGCATGTGCTTTAGACTTTAGGGGATCAGTGGTATGGAACTTTCCTCTAGTAGAGTTGTACTACAATAATAGATATCACAATACCACTAGCCTAGCTCCGTTCGAACCCTTGTATGGAATATTGTGTCGTTCACCCGTGTGATGAACATAGGTTGGGGAAGTAGCTGTTCTCGGCCAGGTTATAGTTCAGAGCATGACCGAAATGGTTTTTCTTGTGTTAAGAGTATAAAGGAGGCTCATAACTAGTATAAGTTGAAATTTGATCATAGGATGACACCCTTGGAGTTAGAGTTTGGGGACCACATATTTTTAAAGGTCTCCCCTCAGCATGGGAAAAAGTGTTTCGTCATGGGGAGTTTGCTTTCACCAACGTTCGTCAGACCCTTAGAGGTGATGTAGTGGGTCAGCGAAGTAGATTACCAGCTAGCGCTACCACCACCAATACAGAGGGTGCACAATGTCTTCTATGTGTCTATACTCTGTTAGTATCTACATGATGATTCTAACATCTTTGAATCGGGAGATTTGGATATTGAGGATGATGTGACATTTGTGGAGAGACCAATAAGAATGGAGGTTTGTGAGGAGAATGTGCTTCGTGGATGAACCATTCCCTTAGTCTGTGTGTTATGGAGGTATAGTTTCCTAGAAGAGAGTACCTAGGAATATGAGAAAGAGATTCCTTACAATCACCAAAAGCAATTTTTAGTTTTATTTTTTATTGTTTGTACTTGACTATAATGAAATGATTGACCTGGTTTTCCATTAGATTAGATTTTTCCCTTATTATCTAGGTGTGTGTGAAAAGTACATACCATGGGGAGGGGAGGACTTGATACCTAATCAAGACACATTAAGGTTGATGTGATTAAACTGTGTGGGCTAGCCATTTCTACCCAATGCAGATAGTAACTTGACATGGTGGAAGGGACTCGCTAATCATTATGTCTCAATGGTGTGACCCATTTAGTATTGTAAGGTCACATGGGGGTTATGATACGTGGTGTATCTCTAATTTTTAGGATATATATGAGGGAGAGGATTTCCTAGTTATCAAGGTTTTTCACGTTTCTGATAAACTCTAGAGTGGTTTGTCCTTGAAAGGTATCTTATGAGGTGGTTGTTCAGATCACTCTCTCCTCTTTGGGTTTAATCTTGGATTATTAAGGAGGAGAATAGTTTGAGAGGTATCTAATGAAATGTCCAAGACCCTCATGGTCCATTAATTTGTCAAATGATGGTGTTTTGGGTTTGCTGGACACATTGGTGAGTCAGAAGGGTGTCAGTGTCGGTGGAGGGTGTCATCGTGGTGTCACCTATCGGTGAGTCAGGAGGGCGTCAGTGTCAGGGGCACCGATCAGCCACATGAATCAGTGTGCCACAGATCAGTCTTATTGATTGGTGTGTCACTGATCAGTCTCCTAGACCAGTGCCACACCCGAACGGTGCCACCCTAGGGGTGTCATAGTTTCTTTCCCCTAGTTTTCTGTAACACATATTTTTTGTTTTATTACCTCTTTTAATCTTTTGGGGATATTTATTCCCATAAATGAAATATTAAATACACTAACGGTGGAGAAACCCCATGTCACACCATTAGTGAATTTCTAGTATAGCCCCTATTGAGTGTTTTACACTATATAAAGGATATCTATTCACTCAAAATTGATATCTCCACTTTCTCCCAAGATAATTATTGAATAAAAATTAATTTCATTGTGTGTATCCAACCGAATGCACATTAAAACCACAATATTCCTTTTATGAAATTTGAGATTTCACATCCTGTAACTCTATGATCTGACCTTTTATCACTCAAGATCTTTTTCTTCCCTGGTCTTTTCCCCTTCCATGGTTTATTTGGAGTCCCTATTCTGAAGAAAAATTGTGCGCCTGTGATGGATCCTTTCCTACTCACCCTTGGAGTCCTTGGAGTTCCTCACCTGCAAGGAGCCCATCTCCAATTTTTGGCATGAAGAGGAAACGTCAATCCTTGATCATACCTATAGAGTTTTCCTTTGTCACTCATTACTGTGTATCATGATGGGACAGTAAGATAATGTTTCCTCATGGTGTGGATGTATTAAAACCGTAAAAAATATAATAAACTAGTTTTGTAAAGAATGGAGGGGTGTATTTGATGATGATGTCACTGTACTATTTTATCTTCATTTATTTTTTATAAACATAATGGGAATGTTTCCAATGAAAATCGTAGTTGTTGGTGCTCCATCATTCTGCAGTAATGAACCTCTATATTCTTGATAATCTTGTGATTAAATGGTTGTAGAAGGGAAAATGATTAATCACATAAACCTTGTGGATTAAATGTATTCCCAAGGAATAATAATACTTGTTTGATCACAACAATTAACCATACATAATGAAATAATTTGATAAATGGTGCAGTTAAATCTAAAAACTACTTGTTCTGCAAATAAGAACGGTTGTTGTGTTTGATGCTTGTGGGGTCTCAAGGA
Organism: Viscum album; assembly: GCA_963277665.1. Taxonomy (NCBI): domain Eukaryota; kingdom Viridiplantae; phylum Streptophyta; class Magnoliopsida; order Santalales; family Viscaceae; genus Viscum; species Viscum album. The sequence continues at coordinate 921,061,038 of OY728126.1, read as the reverse complement.
TGTAGATGGGATAGACTGTAGTCTAGTAGTAATTTTTTGGATCTCAGGCCATGTGGGGATGTATGTTGGGGCATGGATTGGTTCCAGTACTTTGTGGGATCTAAGAGATCTATTTTGTTGTTGTGAATTTACAAGATAACTAGGTGTGAATTCTTATATTTCTGCTTGGTTTTTCTATTATTCTTCAGTCTAGATCTATTTTGACTCTTGAATTTGACTTTTAATTTCATCGTAGTGTAGAATTATTTTTTAATAAAGATAACATGAACATGATAACAAGAATGGATGAAATGGGGATTAGTTTTCCATAAATGGGTTGTTCTCTAGTTACTGATGTTGTGAATTTGTGAATGTATGACTAGTACCGAGAGTGTTTGTGTATGGGTTGGTTTCAAAACCCTTATATTGGGATTTGTTTTTGATTAATAATATGTATAAATTTAGTTCCTATGATTCTTATTCACACCTCTCCCATGTTGAACACTTCGTGCAGAACACCCCCATTTCATGTTGGAGGGTGTTTTCCCGATATTAATATTGGTTACTAGTTGTTAGCTCCTTTTCTACTCCCACTCCTATGTATCCCAAGACTCTTATATTTATATGTGATTTCCTCAGGTAAATTATATCCCCTGAATCTTAAGGTAGATTATGTTATGGTGGTTGTCGTAGGTGTGTGGGGGAAGGTTTGTTTTTTAAGTGTCTTAAGGATGAGTAAAACAACCCTTCTCTTTATTATACAATTAAACATGATTTATTTAATAATAACTACACATGATTCAACATGGAAGATATAGAATATTTGCATGTTTGGGGCTTTCTAACATTACATAATGTCTTAAAACATGATAAACAATATCTTTAATGAAAAAATCCTTTACATGCCCCCTACATTCCGTCGTACTATGCATTGCATTGGAAAACCTGAGGAAATTCATATGAATAGGGTGAGCTATAAATCCCCCTAAGGTATTAAACAAGGCATAAAATGAATAATTCAATACATGTTACTCAATAATCATGTCAATGGAGAATAAAAGAAACATGATTATAAAGGCAATATAAAGAATGATTATTACAACATGGAAATGTGGAAACGACACATAACATGGTATTATCATGAGCCAAAGCTCATTGAACATGGATCATGAGTAATCCTTAATTTCACATGAATTGTCATGATTAAACCCTCATTTCATTTGATGTATCGTGATACTAATCATTACCAAATTATTGGAGCACTCTCAGGGCACACCCTTCATAATCATTTCATTTCATGCATTAGTGTTCCACATGGATCATACAACATGGAATCATTCAACATCATCATTTATATCATGATAACGGAATGTGTAATAAACACATTGAAATATATTATAAAAGGGAAAATCTTCATTAATGTGAAAGCCCTTGATTGAGGAATGGGCATGGTATTCACTACACAATGACTTTGGCTTTGAAAATCCTAGAGCAATTTTGGCAGCATAACTGTGTGACATAAGAATTAATAAAAAATGATCGATAAGAGTGAAATCTGTATATCATATAAGGTACATGAAATTTATAGTAAGTTGTTCATATATATACATAGACCAAAAAATTTAATGGAATTAAGATTCCTAATACAATAGAATTTATTGAATGTAAATTAAAAGAGAGAAATTATTTACAGAATTTGGGCATAGTAACAGGTTTAAATGGGATGAGTTAATGAGAGGGAAATGGGAATCACATTAATGAAACAAAAATAGGGTATTATGGGGTGGGGGTGATAAATCAAACCCTCAAATTTGTTAATGATAATACATGGGTATAGAAACATTAAGAAAATTTGAAAAAATTAAGAGAGAAAGAAATTATTACTTGAAAGTTTGAACCCAAAGGCTTGGGAGGGGCTTGAAAGATGATTATTATTAGATTGGGGAACATTGGGGGGATTATATAGAGAAAAGGGAAGATTATGGACGAACTACAATGGCTCCGAGTGAAGAGAATGTGGGATCTTGTTTGAGATTATATAGGAAAAGAGATGGAATTCTTTATTTTTTTGGTTTGGGACATCAAACATTAAACAAATCAAAACCACAAACCAACCGATATTTTTATACCATTGTTTTTTCCAAAGAGGAGTGGAAAACAATATTTTATATGTAAATTACCAAACATCTAATTATATTAGGTTTTCTTATGTGGAGGCGAGTTACACTCTCAAGGATATCAATTTAAAAATTTAAAATATTTTATAAGTCCTAAAGGGTCCACTAAAATTATGTAAAATAAATCAAACAAACCTAAAATAAAATTATATTATTGGTAAAATATATATTGGCTAAACATATTGTCTAATGAATTTTTTAACATCACTATGTGGTCATTATGATGCTATGAACCACATTATATATTTAAATGACATTTAATATTTACCCAAAAATTGGACTACCGTAGAAAATTAAGATAAATTAACCATTGTAAAACTTTGACATCTTGATTCCTAAACTAATTTTCATTTTATCAAAATAATTCACTAAATAGGTGATTTTTTTAAATTTAAAATAAAAACCGACAAATATCCAAAATTCACGGGTTTCGACAAAAATAGCTTTCAATCCTTAATAAATATTACAATTGTATTACTAATAATTATAAGATCATTTATATTTAAAAAAAATTAATTTAGTAATAATATTTAATTAAAATCTTATTTATTTCATAAATCAAATATTTCATAAATTTTTTTAATTAACTACAAATGCCATTAATTATTTAAAAACAATAAAATGAATGTATATTCTCTCTATAAAAATATTTTTACATAATCATTGTACTAGAGTCTAATTAAAAAAATACTTATAACCCCCACATACAACCAAAGGGTAAGGTGTGTGATGGTGAAAAACTCTTGTGGTGGATCAGATAACAGTTCTCAGGTGTTAATCTATATAAACTTCCACTTCTCCTATAGGCAGTTCTTTTCAGGTTGAACCTGTTGAAGCTCGACCTGAGCTTCGTCAAGAGCAAATCCCAATGACACCACCTCCTTTACGAGCTCTAACAAATGGGTTCATATATAGTAATTATTCGGGATTAATACATCACTTCCTTTGTATGAGTAAATTGGATTTCTTAAAGACCTATTTTTATACAAATCATGTGATCACTGTTCAAAAACCATATTAGCAATGTTCACAATTATTAAATTTATTTTCAATTCCAAAAACAGAAATCCAATGAAGTGCATATTTTATATAGACATTTTAAATAATAATACACTTAATTATATCAAGAGGAATTTTCATTAATGAATGTTTGGGTCATTACAATCTTCCCCCATTATGAAATTTTGCCCTCGAAATTTTGTTTTACATTCTATGCCACAAACTGGTGCGGGTACTTATCTTTAATTTCCTCATCCAGTTCCCATGTTTTATCTTCATACAAATGGTTTCACAATAGTTCCTTGACCAGGTGGGTAGTCATGTTTCATAGAACATTATATCTATGATCCAAGATCTTCACTCACTTCTCCTCGTAAGAATGAGCATCCTAAAACTATTTTACATCTGAAGAGAGTTATGTTAATGGTCTAGTATGTACTTTCTTAAGAGGGAAACATGAAATACATCATGTATGTTGGCCATGGTAGGTGGAAGTGATAGTCAATAGGATGTATCCCTAACAAGATTAAGAATCCCAAAGGGCTGATGTACCAATGGAGTAAATATCCTTTCATTCCAAATCTCATGACCTTCTTCCATGGAGATATGCATAGAAAAACCATGTCTTGATCATTGAACTCAAGGTATCATCAATGGTTATCTACATAACTCTTCTGTCGACTTTGGGATTCCATGATATGTTATATAATAGTTTTCACCTTGTCCTCCATTTTCATAATAATTTCATGTCCTATAAACTTACGCTCACCAACTTTATCTCGACACACCAGTGTTCTGCACCTTCTCTCATAAAGGACTTCACATGGTTCCATTCAAATGCTAGAGTGAAAACTATTATTTTCGGAGAATTTATCCATTGGAAGATGATGGTTCCATCTTCCTTTTATGTCCATAGAACATGATCATAACATGTCATACAATGTCTGAATAGTTCTCTCATATTTTCCATCAGTTTGAGTATGATTGGTAGTTCTGATGTTTAGTTTAGTTCTTAGAACATGTTAGAGACTTTTCTAGAACATCGAAGTAAATCTTAGATCATGCTTGGATATAATATATAGTCGTACTCTAGGAATCATTACCACTTCTTTGATGTAAATTCATGCATGTTGATCCAACAAGAAGTCCTCTCAAATGTCAATAAAGTTAATTGTCTTCATAAGATGATCCACAACGACCCATATAGCAATGTTTTTTTTGTATGTACTTTGATGTCTAGTGAAAAAAAAACCATGGTAATGTTATCCCACTTCCATTTATTTATGGGTAGTGGTTTCATCATCCCCTTATAATTTTTCCTCTCATCCTTAACTTGCTGATTTACTAGACACTCTTATGTTTATTCAGAAATCTCCTCTAACATATTTTCCCTCCAAATGTTTTCTTAGAGATCCCGATATATTTTTGTGCTCCTTGGGTGAATATATAATGTTGAGCTATGTGCATCATTCAGAAACTCATTATTTATCTCTCGATCAGATGGTACATATAATCATGTCCCAACTCTCATAATTACATCATTGTCAACCATGAACTCTGAGGATTTCCCATATCTGATAGCTTCCACCATTTTCAGAATATCCACATCTTTTCTTTGAGAATCCATTATTTTCTCCATGATGGATGGTTGATCAATATTTTTATAATGGATTGATGATGGTCCTACCTTAATGATTCCCATGTCCATCCTCACCAAATATATAAAGATTGGATCATTTTCAATTTTCATCGTTTATAAAGATGCATGATCCTTTCTACTTAGACCATCCGGCACCTTATTTTTCTTACCGGGATGGTAGTGGATTGATCATTCATAATCCCTGATGAGGTATATCCATCTTAGTTGGAAGATTGTAAGCTATTTTTTTGTTAATATGTATTTGAGGCTCTTGTGATCAATATATATCCCAAACTTGTCCCCATATAAATAATGCTGCCAGATTTTCCGCACATAGATCACATCTGCCAACTACAGATCATGCATGGGAAAGTTTTGTTCGTGAATTTTCAGCTTCCCTGAGGCGTAGGCTATCACATTATCATTTTTCAATATCACATATCCCAAACTACTCTTTGAAGCATTACTGTACACCACAATGAATTGTCCACTTATTGTGAGTGTGAGTACTGGTGTAGTGATAAGCCACTATTTCAACTCCTTGAAGGTCTACTTACATTCTTAAATCTAATAAAACATTACTCCATTATGAGTTATCTTGATAATATGGTTGTACAATCATGGGAAATTCCTCAAAAATCATTGATAATATCCAGGTAACCCTTCGAAGCTACGAATATCCTTTATCGATGTTGTCCTCGACCATTCCTCTATTGTCGCAATCATGGAGGGATCCATAGATATACCATTGGTTGTGATGATATGGCCCAATAATGAGACCTACTACAACCATAAATAACCCTTTATGTACATTTCATTGAGGTTCTCCTTCCACAAGGTCTCTAGTAAAATTCTTAGATGCTCCTCATGACCCTCCTTGGTTTTTGAGTATATTATAATATCATCTATAGATACAACCAAAAATTTGTTGAGGTAGTCTATAAAGACTCAATTCATCAGGTTGATGATGATTTCTGGAGAACTAGTGAGTTCTAAAGGCATTATTATGAAGTCATAGCGCCCTTAACCTGTATGAAAAGTATTCTTGGGATATCCTTCATCATCACCATTACATGGTAATATCCCGACCCCAAATCTACCTTAGGGAAGTATTTTTCACCACATAGCTAATCGAAAAAGTCAAAAATTAGGGTAGAGGATACATGTCCTTTATCATTATTTTTTTGATCTCATGATAATCAACGCAAAGGCACATTGACCCATCCTTCTTCTTGGTGAATAAGACTAGTTCACCCCATGGTGAAGCACTTAGGCGTGTAAAACCTTTATTCAGATTCTTCTTTAGTACTTTATTCCAATCCTCAAGCTCCACAACACCCATTCTATATGAAGTATTGGATATAGGAAACACCCTAGGTATAATGTAAATTTAGAATTCAAAATCTTTTTTAGGAGGAGGATCAGGCAATTCATTAGGAATCACTTCTACAAATTCCCTCAAAAAAGGCATGTCTTCAAGGATTTTTTCTTCCTTGAACTCAATCGTATTGGCTAGATACGCTTTCTCATAGGGTAATAATTCACCCACTTGGAATGATGGTGATAAAGAATATTCATCTTCAAACATGAACATGAATAAAATTAGGGGTCAATTCACTATAAAGAGTGTGATTTTCCTCTCACAACAATTTAGGTTGGCTCTATATAAGGAAAGACAATCCATGCCATGAATTACATCAAATTCCACAAGAGTGAGTATGATGAGGTTATCCAGGAAGTTCAATACACTGATTAAGAAATGGGAGGAGTTATATTCATGGGATGTAATGATTGAACCATTTTATATAATCACCGACATATTTACTTCCATGGGTTGTGGTGGAATTGGTATTGTTATACCAAACATTCAGGATAAAAAATAATATGTAGAATCAGAATCCCAAAGTATGTTCACTATTATTAAACAAATAACTAGAAAATTTTTTACAACTTCTTTTTCAGGGTTCATTTAGGTAGTAGTGATGGAAAAATCTCTTCCTTGTTTCCTTGGAGGTTGTTGGTTACCTTTAAAACCCTTGTCTTAGGGTACTGATTTTCAAGGTGCCCTACTTATTTTCAGTTGATGCAATGCAACATACATTGAGGGTCAAACAGATTTTTCATCTCTTATGTCGCAGCTGTAGGTTTTTCAAGTCATTAGATAGAGGATAGGTGCCCTTCTCTTCCACACCTAAAGCATTTTATCATCCCATTCTGGTGATTTCGGGGGGTTCTTCTTTCAGCACATTTAGAAAATAGAGTGCTGGGTTTTCTTAGCAGTATTGGATTTATCCATAAAACATCCAGAATTGAATACTACCTTACTCTTATTATCCCAATGATACCCCTAAGATTAATTGATCTCCATTTCACCCATGAGGGCACATCGAACAGTTTTTTCTTAGCTATCAATGTCACCGATCACCAGGGCTTTGTGTAGGCTAGAATTCATCCCATAAAATAAGTGGTCAATAATTTATAATTTAGGTTACGACAATGAAAAATGAATATTGAGAATTCCTTGTGATGTTTTCCTCTTACACTCTGATTGATTCATTATCTTTATTGTTGAGGGAAAGTAAGTCCCTTTCCATCTTTAGTCAGAGGGTGCAAAAAAATATTTCTTGAAAAATATTTATTGGAAATAATTCTACTCCAACCCCTTGATCTCTTTCCCAGACTTCTTATTTTTTATCAATATCCACCAATGATTAATTTCACCATCAATACAATTTTCATCCATAATAACCTTATCTTTTTCAAAACATTGAAGGATGATGAAGATCATTTCAATGGAGTTGATCAATTGTTTAAAAATTGAGGGATTAGATGGTCCATTAATAGTAGGAGGCCTTTGTCTCATAATGGTCTCAACTAAGAATTGTTATTTATTGGGGGGGGGGGCTGAAATTTCTTTTGAACCAGGTTTCTATTAAAATATTGAGTTAACATAGAGATTATCATGACAATGTTATTGATTCGGGATCCCTTGGGATTGGGTATCTCATTAGAATAGTCATCACATTGATCATTACATTGGTTGTTAGCCTGATTCATCCTATTACTGACCATTGGAAGGAATAAAAGTAATGATAGGGGTAACACCATACGTTTTATCCAAAGAAAAATGTATGATGTATAAATAACATTTTTTTCTTAACTTATGAATCAATATTCTTAAATATTTTTTATCCTTGATCAACATTAAAACATATATTCCTAAGGGAATTTTTTTAATTGCTTTAATAGTGCTTCATTATAAACTATTAAATTTACCAAATCATATCCCCAGGCAGTGTCGTAACCAAGATTTCATCAACTCATGTTGTCATATACCATGGTACCTCAGGTCAAGCTGGAAAAACCTTGTCGGAGTTTTCACACCATGGTACATGTTTGCTAGAGCTGCCTCTACCTGGACGTAGACAGACATGGATTTATTTTCATGATAATACACTTACTCAATACCCACCAAAATTTAGGGATGTTCTTATTATACTTATTCATATCCCTATAGATTTCACTGGGGTTTTCTTATCCTAATCTGAAAAAAATTAATCATATCTTTTTATACGAACTATAACAACCATGCTCTTTATTATACAATTAATAATTTTTATTGCATATGCTCTTCACTTGATAAGACCTGGATGATCTAGAGGTCTAGTGTCTTTAGGTATTAGGAACATTACATAACAACTTAAAACTCGAAACATAACATCTTTACTAAAAATATTATTTTCCAGACGACTATATTCCATCGTAATTATAATTGCATGGGATAACATGAGGATATGAATAAAAAATGGTGTTCTATAAAGACCAGTAAGGGAGTAAACAAGAAATAACATGAAGAATATAATAAAAGTTTTGTAATAGGCTGATCAACATAGAGTTTAAGAAACATGAACATAAACGCTTGATAATGCATGAATATCACAACATGGAAATGTGGCAACAACACTTAACATGGTATTAGCATGAGCCAAGGCTCTTTGAACATGGATCAGGAGTAAACAATCATTGCACCTAATTTATCATGATTAAATTATCATTTCACTTGATTTATCAGGATAGTAATATTCACCCAAGACATTTGAGCACTACCAGGGAACAACCTTCATAATCATTTCATTTCATACATAATTGTGCCACATGGATTATACAACATGGAATCATTAAACAAAATAATATATTCCATGATAATGAAATACGGAATATATTCATGAAACTCTATAATAAATAATTTAATGTTTCTAAATTTGAATACCCTTGATAGATAAATGGGCATGATAATTACTACACAATGACTTTGGCTTTCAATATCATAGTGCAATTTCGGCAACATAAAGACGTGACATAAGAATTCATAAAAAATGGTCGATGAGAGAAAATGGGTGTCTCATAATATGTACATGTAATGGACAGTTATGGGGTCATATATATAATTTCCCAACAAATTTAATGTAATTTAGATTCATAATACAATACATTTCCTTCAATATAAATGAGAAGAGAGAAATACCTTGTAGAATTTCAGCATGGTAATAGGTGTAAATGGGAAGAATTAATGACAGAGAAACATTTATCTAATAATTATAATAGAAATTGGAATGTATTGGAGAGGATTAAAATCATACCCAAAATGTCAATGTGAAAAGACCCGTGTATAGAAACATAAAGAGACTTGGACAAAAATGATAGAGGGAGAAATCCTTTAATTATAAGTGTTACCACAAAGTCTTGAGACGGGCTTGATAGAGGCTTATATGGAGCATGGGTTACTTGGGAGGATTATAGAGAGTGTAGGGAAGATGTTGGAAGAGATATAAATGCTTTTAGTGAAGGAGAAATTGGATCTTGGGGTGGGTTTATTTAGGAAAATAGAGGGAATTCTTTATTATTTAGGTTTTGGGCACCATACATTATACATATCAAAACCACAATCCAGCACATGGTTCTCTCCAATGGTTTTTGAAAAAGGGGATTTTAAAACATTATTTGACAAGGCCAATGGTATAAATTATTGAAATATTAGTTTTCTTATGTGGAGGTGAGTCACACTCTCAAGGAAATCAATTTAAAAAGTTTATATGTTTTATAAGTCTTAATGGGTCCACTAAATCATTGTACAATAAATAAAGAAAAGAAAAATCACAATAATTTAATGGAAAAAAATATATTGGCCTAAAATAATTTTTTTAGTATTTTATTAAATCACTATTGGGACATTATGATGTCATAAAACACATTATATATTAAAGTGGAAATTAATTTTTACTAAAAAATTCGACTGTCTCAAAAAATTATGAAACATTCCCTGTTGGATAATGTTGACATCTTGACTACAGGAATAATATTCATTTTATCAAAATATTATTCAAAATTGGTGAATTTTTTACTTTTAAAATAATAAACAACATTTATAAAAAATTCTTGGGTTTTGAAAAAAATTGCATTCAAACTATAAAAAATTTCACAATTGTATTCATAATAATTATACGGTCATTTATATTTAATCCAATGAAATTTAGTAATAATATTTAATTAAAATAATATATAATTAATAAGTACATTAATTCATCAAAATATATTTCTTTGTAAAAAAAAATCTTTTTTTCTTTAAAAACTATAAAATGAATGTATATTATCTATAGAAAAATAATATATAAAATCAAAGTACTAGGGTCTCATTACATAACCCTTTATAACACCCGCATATGACCAATGTTTATGGTGGGTGATGGTGAAAGACTCTTGGGGTGGCTCAGATAGCATGTTTTGGGAGGTAATTTATATCAACATCCACTTATCCTGTAGGCGGTTTCGTTCAAGCTTAGCATGTTGAATCTCTTCTTGGGATAGGCCATGAGTGAAGCCCAATGACGCCACCTCATTTATGTGCTCTGACAAATGGGCTCTGTATGGAGAAATTTTACTAAATGAGACCATCACTTTCTTTATCAAATTAAATTGAATGTTTTAAAGCCTAATATTTATACTAATCAGGTGATCACTGTTCTACAACTATATTAGCAACAATCACGATTTTTAATTGTATTTTAAAATCCAAGAACTTAAATCCAAGGGAGTTAATATTTTATATAACCATTTTACATAATAATTAATTTAATTATATAAAGATGATTTTCATTAATGAATGTTTTTGTTGTTATAATGAGGCCCACGTTTATTCGGGCATGGCGTTAGTTGTTCTGGACTATGTTTCTGTGGGCATGGCTACGTATGGATGTGGTGGCCTAGGTGTCTATAGGATGGATGTGTGCATGTGGTGGACTAGGTGTCTCTAGGAAGTATGTGTGGTTGTGGTGGAATTTGTGTCAATGAGTGGGATGTGTGGTTGTGGTGGCCCATATGGTTGTTGTTGCGGTGGTAGCGAGACTACAATGAAAATGGTAGGGGAGGTCAGACTTGTAGGATTTCATAAATAACTAGTGGGAAAGCAGTGTTCGGTACCCAAATATATATGGTTTATTACTAATAATTTACCTCACTTCTATTATTTGGGGAGTGTGCCTTGGTGAGGCTGGGTGGATAGTTTTCTTGTTAGGTCCTTTGATTATCTCTATTTTATCATGGGGAATTATAATACCTCCACACATATTCATGAGATCTTTTGGTTTTAAATACTGAGTATACATTTATACTCACCCTAAACAATAAAACTACTTTCATGTTTCCTATTGGAATTTGGGAACCATGTTGGACTATACTACCTCAAACATCGAGACAATTGTTGTTGAATCTTTTCTATTCTTTTCGTACATTCATTTCGAGTTTTCTTTTACTTTTTGGCACATTATTTTGAACATGAATATATAAAAAGGCAATTTTTATTTATGTTTACTTTATTTGTTTGGATTTTTTTGGGATTTACCATCTTAACACCTGATGTTTCTATATTAAAAGGGTAATTACTTACATATTAGGTGTGATGAAACACCCTCGGAGCTAGTTGCCACTCTGTGGCCTATTGATGGTGGGACTCGGAGGTCATCATCTCTCCTTCATATTGAATAAGGAAGGGTCTTATAGATTTTTCTCCCTTCCCCCATCATGGCGAAGGAAGTTCGTGACACAATGAAACAAATATCCATAAAAAACAAAACATGGACATACATGATTAAATATTTAAAAATATAATTATGAAAAAATTAAACAAAAGATTTATGTATAAGGAATTAAACTTTGAAAATCATCTTATGAAAATGAATAATTCATGTAAACTTATTATATAAGCGTTAATGGATATAAGAGTAATGTCTTGAATAGAAGTAAGGGATTTCTCATCTCCCTTTTTCCTTTTCAAGACATATACCATATTTACAAATTTTTTAATTGTGTGATGTATATACTGTCAACTATACTTATAATATAAATAATCATTCACACTTAATGATTTTTATCTTTAAATTTTAATTATTTCATCTAATGGTATTAGACATGAAATTTACCAAGTGGTAACTAATTTCATAACTCAATTTATTTTCATTGGGTTGTATTACATTCATTTTTAGTTGATATTATATTATTATGTTTTTATATAATATTGTTTATATAATTTTTTATTTCCATATTTTTTTATTCACATTATATACCCATAAACTGTTCATTGATTAATTATCAAATTCAATGATATAATTTTTTTTAAATTCTATTAATCTCAAATTTTCATTCATTGAGACACACATTTTTGATTAGTACTAATATTCATTTATGTGGCCAATATAATTACCTTTTTCTTGTTGTATCATGTATCCCTTTATATTCATGGTATTTATTAAATAATTTGTGTTATTATTTCATTTGGAACACGATTAAAGAGTTACCCATGTGGGAAATGCATTATGTTACTATCTCATTTCTTTTTGGATTATTTATGTTCATGTTTTTATGGAAGAAATAATTTGATTCTATTTTACTGAACATAAAAATTATTATCCTATATTTATGAAAGCAGTTCACATGTTTAATTTCAAATTCCTTCTTTAGTGACTATATAAATCCAAATAATGTCAATCTTAATTGAGATATGTCCTATAATTTCATTTAGATGAAATATCTTTCTCTTAAATTTCATTATTCAGTAAAAATTTTTGAAAATTTTTATTTCGTAAATATAAATGATTTCATAAAACCATTTTACATGAAAATTTACATTAATTTAAAAGTATTTTAAATGAATTTTATTATGATTTTTCATATTGGTCACATTTGACTCATTTTTTGAAAATATTTTGTATAGAATGTTTTTTTTAACTTATGACATGATTGAATTTTCCCAATGTTATGTAAATTATTTTCCTTGATGTTTCCTTCATATATTTAGGATTTTTTTAAAAGATAATTATTTTCATATTATTTTTTTCATGTTTATTTTTTAAATGTGAATTTTAAAATTAAATGATTAATTTTCTCAAAAAAGTTTTTAATGATATTTAAATAGAATTTAAGTTCATAAAATATAACAAAACTTGTTGTTACATATTATCCCTTAAGTATATTTTATAATTATTTAAACCCCATTATTTCAATATATAGATCAATAATGTTTAAAAGAAATTTTTATTGTACTATTTTATTTTATGTGGGTTAATCATGTATCAAAGAGATTTTTATTGAAATTGTTTTTCATCCATGTGATAAACATTTTTAAAATATAATTTTATGGAAGCCATTTATTTTACATGGTAAAATAATTTTCTAAAAAGAATAATCATTTTTCAAAGAGTTTATGATGATATAAATTATCTATTTAATTTATTAATGTTATAGTAAATGGATGTTTTTTATGATGATCAAATATTCTATTAGAATCAATGGAAAATGGGTTTCTTATAATCCAAAGATGGTTGTTATATTATAAACCAAGTAAAGGTTGATTTTTATAAATCCAAAATGGTTTGGTCTATTATTTACCTCAAATTCTAGGGGAACTCTATAGATGGAAGTTTGTTATATTTGAATTACTATTTATAAGAGTGATATGATGACAATGTTACCAGGATACCAATATATTTCTTATGGTTGTAATGTATTTAAGTTTTTTTGTTATAAATATTTTTATCTCATGGACCATTGTTTCTGATTCTGATAACTCAATCCTTTTTAAATTCATATTCCATTTTATCAAGATTTATGTATTTACGGGTATAAATATTATTATGTTATACTCTTGAGATCTGATTAATGCTTTATACCCTTATCCAATTCTTATTATCCCAGATGAAATCCAATTGTAATTTAGTTTATTTACCCTCATTCATAATTTCATATCACCCTTATTATGTTTAATTTTTACTTGGTTACAACGATTTATGTTGAATGAATTATGCCTCTATGGTTTTTATATGGATGATTATGATGAACTAATGTAGAACATGAAGATATAAGTATAATGGGAGATGATGTTCATCATTATGAACGAGTTATTAATGAATCCATGATGATAATATTTTGTCATAATTATAAAAAACTATAAACCTAAATTTTCCATAAGAATTTAAGTGATTCAATATTTTCTTTTCGATGTTATATGATTGGGATAATAGAAATTCAGTCATCTTCATCAGTAGAAAAGATTAAAATTTAATTTTCATATTTTCAATGAAGAATATGTGAATGAAGTACTTAGGATATTATATGCTTACTATAATTGAATATTATAAGTTACATTATCCCCTTGTTTTAGAAAACATATTCAATCTCGCCTTATCTCATTAATAATCCCAACCAATATCAACCATGTTTTCATGTAAAATAAAACATAAGAAAACATAATGATTTTCATGGTTCAACAGAAATAGCTATTCTAAGAAGAATACCCATATTTTTGTTTCAGTTCACTAAAATCTATTATACTATACTTAAGTTGACATATGTTTTTGGGTTTTGGTCAATCCAATTCCAGTATAACTATATTTACAATGGTTTAAGAAGTTCACATTGTTTATCTATGGTTAACAATGTCACGATACCTTCTATAACATCTTTAGTGATGGAAAACATAGTTTCTTGATTTGTAGGTATCATTATAATTAGCCTTCTCTATTAAAGATAACTATTTTAGAAATTTATAATTAATTCTTCATTGTATTCTATTTCATATACTACTCTAATCTATTAAGGCCTCATTAAAAAGAAAACTCAATAAGCATGTTTATCAAATTCTATATATACGAATATAAAAATTATTATTATTTATCATGATAAAGATGATTCCTTTTTTAAATTTCCTTTTACTCACTATAAAAATAACATTTGTTAGTTGAGATAGATTTTGTCTTACATATTCATTATAATAACATGATTTTTAAATGATGTAAATTATATTCCTTCTAACTCTGTACCAGATATATTAATATTTTTATACTATAATTTTTTAAAGTTATCAAAATAAGTTTTTATAAATATTATTCCATTTACCAAATCATGGATTCAATGGATGGGATAAATTATCTTCTACTAATTACCTATGATCATTCCATGTGAGCCATATATTTGTAATTTTTCATAATATACAATTTTATCCAATTCATCATCCTAAAATCTAGGCCATATCTACTTTATTTTAAATTCCTATCAAATATTTAAAAAATATTTTTGAAATAAACTAGTCATTTTATGATTTTTTACATTTCAAAATGACTGTTAACTCCCTAATACTGATAAAAACAAGATATCCTTTCACCCAAATAAATTCCCTTTCAAAATATTTATCCATAAACCCCTGAAAATTTCTCTTATTTAACACCTCCATGTATTGTAACATAATCATCTAACTCTGATCGATCCAAAAAAAATTCATTGTGTTCCACAAATCCTCATATTGAAAATATGTAGATCTATTAATCTCCATGTCATGATTTTAATCCTTTTACACATCTCTACATAGACATTACCCCTAAAATACCCTTATACCTCTTCACAATAAATATATCATTCACATGGTGTGGACATCTTGGATCTGGAACACGTAATAAAAATTACTTATCCACATCTCAATTGTGCAAGGACATTACTACTAAAGAATTAATTATGATAGAATAACTCGTATATATTTACTTGGTGATGACTCCTCACCTAAAATTATGAATAAAAAATACATATGTCTGGCATATCTTTCCAGACTATGTTTATATATGAACATACGAGTATCCTTACATATTCTCTCTAGAGTAACATTATAAATCATATATAAAATTCAATATTCACATCAAATAATAATGAATAAATAACTTATATAGGGGCCATATCTCCAGTCTCACCTTCCACATTTTATTTTGAGTACCATTATTTATGCTGTTATATGCACTTTTACACCTGATCACTTCAATAAACTTGCATATTATATGGATTTAATTATTTTAGAGTCCATTAAATTTCAAATTACCTTAATATATTGGTTAGTAACATTTAACATCATTTTAGATAATATAACACATAAAAATATATCCCATTATATATATGTGTATGTTACTTTGTTTTACACAAATACAAAACTCAAAAAACCCTCGGAATTTTTCTCAACCTTCCAATAGGGGGTTTAAACCTAGTTAAACCAAATGATACATCTTCCAGATCCATAATATAAATAAAACATCTCAATTAATACCACTTTAAGATAGATATACCTTCAAGATCTGTAATATATTTTCCTCATGAATTAAACATTATATATAGATCTATTATAGGGCTAACATTTTTAATATCCTCTATATAAAAACTGTTATGGAATTAATTGTCTTTCACCAAATATGACATCATCATGCTCAAACTCTAATTCCTTGAAAAAATTTTCCATGAATCCTTAAAAACCTAAATTTGGTTCCATGTGTATTGTAAGTATAATATTATTTGTCCATTTTACAATATACTATAATATGATCATTAATAACCTATGAATAAATTTCACACATTAAACATTTATGTTACAACATTATATATATATTTTATAAAATTATACTATAAATCACAATCCAACTTTTGACTCCAATACTCCCAAAAATTATGGATTTATTTTTCTTTTTTCCACTTCAATTTTTGGAGTAGAACAAAAATTTCATATTTTAAATATTTTTCTTCTCTTTTACTTCCCATTTGACAATGTATTTTATAGTAGTGTATTCTTAACTATACAACCCATTTATTTATACAATAATTTCATGTTATTTTAAATGTTAAGTATTATAATATTTTTGAATCATATTGATTATAGTCAAACTGAAAAATCATGACATAGAGAGTTATACTTCTCTAATGTTACTACAATGTCTTTATATCACAGTTAAAGAAACATCATGAAATTAAAATCTCTTGTCAATATAAAATAATTTAATCATACACTAAAAATGTTTGGGTATTTTTTCCCTTGAAAAATATTCCTTAACTCTTAAACACCTGGATTAATTTAATAGCTTTAGTCAATTGTGTTATATTTGAACCCCTTATTGATTAGAACATTATCTCAATTACCATTGGTAGAGATTCATAATTTTAATATCATCCCATATTCTTCATGGTGAATATTTTTTTCTTTTTTCAATATATAAACCATATCATCAACAATTTTTATTTTAGGAAAATATTTTTAGTGAGTAAATTTACAACTTAGCAATGATTCATTGAAACATAATCTCAATAATCAGTGTAGAAAACACTTGTAAAATTCAATAAAATCAAAGCTGTTAATATCACTCACTCAATAACCTAAAAATGTATCTTGATAATTCTATTTATTCAATATGTCAACCAATGATCTCAAACATATTTATGTAAAAATATAACTGAATATATAATAACGTACCATGTTTGTGTGATATAAAACATTTTGAAAAAATCAAAACAACACTTTCATGATAATGTTGTGATATTTATGGATGTCCATGATTTCCAATTTCTCCAAAACATGTATCCTTTTATATATATAGAAAATAAAATTTTAAATGAAAATTAAAAAATCTCCATGAATACCTTCTACTTTTGTCACCTAGTATTAAGATAATTTTCAACTCAGTGAATCCAATTCTAGGTTATAAATAATAATTACCTATATATATTTTTATGTTAAAAAAAATTATCTCCCTCCACATTAACAGTTCATGAAAAAATAGCCATAGAATAAAAAATATTAATATTTCATTCTTTTCTCTATATTCACATTATTTAAGGTTTAATGAAACTTGAGATATATCCTAATATATCTTTTAAATAACAAAATTTTCTCCGATATAAATACATATATATTCAATATTGTTTGTGTAATGACTCTTAACCTAGTATCATTGAGAAGGTTCATACATTATTTCATTGGCACTATATACAAGAAATTTAATACTGAAGGACCGAATAGTTTATCTTTTTTGAAAATGAGATACATAATTAAATCATATATTGTAATTCATACTTTAAAATACAACACATAATTTTCTATGAAAACACCAGAATTACCATTCTCATATCTATAAAATTAATTTATTATACTCTTCCAAATATTGGGGAATTTAAATCGAAAAAAATTGTGAGAAATAATGATCAGTAAGTGTACCTAAAAAATTTAAGGTTACAAGAATAAATAATTCATAGTCAATATAGAATGGTAAATAACCGAATAATATGGATTTTAATCGACTAAATGAGAATAATACGAAATAAATAAATGATTATACAATAATTCCATATAAAAAAACACAGAAGGATGAAAAATATCCCTTGATATTCTTATAATTCAAACAATCACATTGGACATCAATAACTAATATAATTGTGTGGAAATTTCTAATTCTGTAAATTGTAACCATACCATCGAGGGTTTTTCCCTAATGCATATTTCATAAATGGGTAAGAACTCATCCAAATACCAATGGGTGTTTATTTTATGAGGCATACAGATTCATGGAGGTGGACCACTGGGCGAGGTGTACTCGGAGTGGTAGGCTGGACCCGAGGAGCAGTGGAGGCTTTCTGTACTCACCCTTCAGGTGGGACTTCCAGTGGACGGATCAACGCTGCGGCTTTACCTTTTAGGTGGTGTTTTACCCCTTTTAGTTGTATTTACAGTTGGGCTTGTATTTCCGGCCCCCTTTACTTTCTGCACTATCTATTGTACCATCTTTTACTTAGTGTTTACTTCTTCCGCTTGCTTACTCTGTGGTGCTTGTTTACTTTACAAAGGCAATGCCTTCCCTTTTTACCGGGATTTACGCCTTGGTGGTAGTCGCCAGCCCCTGGCCTACGGATGGCAGGCTTGGGGTAGTCACGACACGGGCCCTGAAGACGGGTCATGACATTGGTATTCTCGGGAAATGAGGTCAGGGGGTCATGAATTTGGTTATCAAACCATGGATACTATTATAGTAGTTGGATTTCATATATCCTTCCATAAGGTCTCTCATAACATTTTTCCCACCCAAAACTCCCATTAATAGATATTATGGTATAATAGAGTTTGGTCATGAAACATATAGTTGTATGTTGTGATATTTCATTTCTTCCACACATCAGATCATCAAGATATACCCAATACATATGATTCTTTAAGGAAAAATTAATGGTATTACTCATGGATAACAATAATGGATGTTTAATCAGGGTTGTGAAAAGACCATGATAATATTTATCACTCTTGTTACCAATTATAAAGAAAAAATTCCTTGATTCTAATACTATTTTAATAGAAACTCAAACCTAGGATCCATGCCAGTTTCTATCCCCATTTTTACTTGGTGATGAATTCATTATATTCTTGTGGATAAAATCAACTAAGTGAAATGAGAGTACCCATTAACATAATAGAGGACATGTGACCAAAAGAAAGAGGAATCATTAGGTTATGAGGTCATACAGATCATATATAATAATGGATTCTCCATTTTATGATCCCCCATGTCCATTTGGTGTATTATATCACTAAATATATTATTATTATTCTGAGTTCCATAAAGAAAACATTGATCCTTTAGTTGATTTTTCTTCTTGAACTAATGATGGAAATAATATAACTATATTGGTGTTGAGACTTTATTCTGGATGAATCTCTATCCATGGATGATGTATCCCTAAAACAGAAATGAGATCGTTTATGAGTACATGATGATGCCTATTATTCTATGAGGTATTTCCTAGACATTATTATCACTATAATTGATAGATCATAATATTTTAGAAAGAGCCTTATGGTGTAGAATTTTGATATCGGGTTGTTATAAAAATAAAATATAAGTATAAAGGAATTAAAAATATTAAAATAATCACTTGATAATTCAAGGAATAGGCTGACCCTAACTATGAGAGGAGGTTATAAAATTTCTTATAGATAAATTGATCCATCCTATGGATAAAAAACAACATTGAATATAAAATTTATAATATTGGTCTTTGAGTTTTTTGACTAGTCACATATTAAAGAGATTTTTAGTAGAAGAGATGATTGCATGATTTTATTGGGAATTTAAAATGGTTATGTATCCAAAACAGTAGGTTTTTTATATTTTTAAGACTATTCAATTCAAATTGTGGTAGATTAGAACACCAATTTGAAATATAATGATTTTAGGAAAAGAATTGATGATGGTGGTTTTTCCTGATGTGCAGATAAGTAGAGTACACAAAGAATAGATAATAACACAACCATATTGTTTTTGTAGACGGATGTAATCTTCTTTGGAGAAAAAATGTGGATGTGGGTTTCCTATTAATGCTTAAGGAAAAATATGTGAAGAAACATGATGTTGTACATATACCTTTAAGCTACGAACATTGAAAAATATTCCTTAGAGACTGAAGATATTAATAGGATAATACATAATCTATGATCATGCTACCTTACAACTCTTATAGTGTTAGGGAAGAATATTCAATTTTCTCAAAATTGGAGTTCTATATGGCCTGCATAGATTTGGTCATGGAATAAAAGATTATTAAGAATCATTAGACCATTCTATAGCCCTCGTAAGGCACGTGGTATTGATTACCACCTAACATTACCCATTATTTATACTAGATACATAATGACTTCAATTGAATATAAAAATTTACATTTACCAACATACTTATTCTATATTTTCTTTCTTTATGAACATGGATAATGTAATTTATCATGATTTATAAAAATGTTGTTATAGGAGGTGTCAGTAAATTAGCCATGCTTCTATTAACAATTACTCATATGTTTTCAAACACAATTAAGGGGAATCACATTTAATAGTGTTCTTTAAAGGTTGGTTAATATAATATTATGGAAAATTCTATTTTAAAAAACATTAAAATTTTTTGTCAAGCTTTCATCTTATTATCCACCACTATCCATGTCTCCTCTCATGCATCTCACTACATCCTATACAGTAGTTGTGGATATGTCCCAAGAATTTGAATACCACATTGTCTGTGTTAGGGAACCCATAATAAATGTTTTATCAAATGGGTTTTGATATCGTGGCTTACATTTACACGCCAAACACCTGAACCAGTATAAATTTTTTTCTCTAATATAAAAGAATAATTTGGACTTTATTTATAAGTATTTTTTTATAAAATTATATATATCTGTATATATTTATGAATAAATATATATATATATAAATATATTCAATTATTAATTAATATAATCATACTTATAAATTAAAAAATTTATATATCTATATAAACTGAAATAATTATATTAAAATAGTTTGGGGTGGGGGATACGAATAAATAAAGATTAATATTCGGCACCCACAAGTACTCAGGGATAACTGAAACTAAGACCTTTTATGAGATCCACAACTGAGTAACCATTACGCAACACCCTCTGGTCTATAAATAATGTTTCATCTAAATTAAAATTAATATAATGAATACTATAAATAAAATTTTATATTTATGTATATATTATTTACAAATTATTTATAAACTATAAATTAATATATATTTTAGTTAATATATTTAATTATAGTTAAATTTAAATATAATAAAATAAATTTAAACATTAATATATATAAATATCAATTAATATAAATATAATTATGAATTATATATATATATATATAATTATACTTATAAATTCTATATACATATCATTATACTTGTAAATATAATAATATAAATTTCTTAATATATTTTTATAAAAATATATACATCTTATTTAGATGATTATATAAAAAATAATATAACTATACATAATTTTTTTTTATGTTTATAATTATTAATTAATACAGAAATTATTATTACATTTGAATGTATATTTTTGATAGAGTGTGTACCCCTTGGAGGGGGTGTGGCATGTCCTTTCATGATGGGGGGTGTGTTGTTTCCATTTCATGAAACCTCCATAACTATATATAATTTTAATTAATTATAATTATATTTTAATAATTTTCTGTGTGTTTGGATATATGTATGTATTCTTGTATCTATGATTTTGTGTGTGTGTTTGTATGTGACTATATATTAGATATATATGAACAACATAAATTTATAGTGTTATATAACATTATAATATATACTATAAATGTATTATTAAATTTTTATCATCTTAATATTATATAATAAAATATGTATATCTCTGTGTATTATATGTAATTTTTTAATGATATATTACCCCCACAAACACAAAATCCAATATATACATATTATATAAATTAAATTTTTATCTAAAAATTTAATTAATTATGATTTTATAAATATTATTTTATAATTATATATATATATTGTCTTTCAATTTCTTATTTAATGTTGTTGCATTTTAAATTCAGTTGAAAAGGGATAATTTTAAAAAACTAATCAATATTAAAGATAATATTCATATTGAAAAAGGGTAACTTAAAAAGTATGTATTTTATAATACACAGCTAATACACATATTCATTAGCCATTTTTTTTATGAAAATGTTGTTAAGTTATCAAACACCCATAATGTAAATTATCATTTCCAAAACCATAAAAAATAATCTACATTTCGAAGAACATGTATATTTTAAAAATTATCCCCACATTAATGAAACAAGACCTAAAAAATGGTTAATTACTCTTTTATAGTCATGTTTCATTATTGAGGAGAGGCATTATTGACTCGTTAGAGGCTATAGAATGAATAGAATGGAAGTGGAGGATGATTTTTCTTTCATAGGGTACCCGAGTAAGAGAGGACCATTCAAAGAAATTAAACACAATTTGTGCATGTTTTATGGTAGTATGGATTCCATTAGAGGAGATTATAGTATCATGAGTGAAATTAAAACACAATAACCTAACAAAATTGAGTAGTTATTTAATCTTGAGATATAAGAGTTTTTAAATGTGGTGGAAGGGGTGAAAAAATAATGGAATTTTTATCATAATCCATTTATAAAATTTTGAGTTGAAGAGAATTAATGTGGACTATTTTACTATTTTATACCATGATTTCGATTCTTTAACTATTGTGTTATCTGTTGATGTTTGAGTTAAAAAGCTTCTTAAATAAAATATTTTGAAGGAAATGATATACAATGAATAAATTCTCGATTCCATAACTATAATATTAAGTTATATATTTTGATTCAGAATACAAGAATAATTTGTATTGTGATTCCTTTAGATTTATGAAAATATGTGTTAAGTTATATAAAGTTAAGACAGTTGACCATGACTTCTTCAGAGATATGAGGGTATTTAATCACATTATAATTATTAGATCCCCAGTTTACCTAGGGAGTTTTTGATGAGATGGTATATATTTCATATTAGTTTTCGAAGAAATATATAAGATTTAAACATTATATGGGTGATTTATATTAAGAAGTGCTTAAACTAGTTTTTCATTATATATATTGTTTGAACCGTATCTATCTACTCAAAATAATACAATTTTCCATCATTATCTCTATATCTAGTGGTGTTTTTGTATAGACCAATATGTTTATGAAAATACTTCAATAATCGAGGAAAACTTGATGATCATTTTGTGATTCTAGGGTATGGATTTTTACAACAATAATAAACAATATATAAATTATGAACCTTTTTTCATTTTATGTTCTATTATCACAAGATTTATTGTGAATCTATCTACAATTATTCATTATTGATTTTAAATCTTACCATATTGAATCTCTATTGTTCCATTTAATTATTTAACATCTCTTATAATCCAATCCTTGTTGATTAACTCCTCATTTTTGATATATCATTTTGAAAATAGTCCCTTCAACCCCATAATCATCTTTCAATCCCATTTAGTGGAATGAACTCACCTCATAATGGTGTAATGAAAAATTGATTCATCTATACTGGGGAAAAAATATAGAGGCAATTATATTGGATATAACAAAGATGGAAAAATTATATACTATAAAAGGTTTCATACTCTAGATTAATACATGCCATGGTACAACATAGGGATTTTTTTAATTTCACCATATCTATTGGGGTTGTATCAGATAAAAAATAAATATTATCTTCCATGACCACAACATACTTGTTTTAAATAATAATATAATTATTTTAATATTATATGAAGTCTTTGAGTCTTTGAATTTAAGCTATATAAGGTTGGTCATGATCTGGTGTTTATGGCTATAGAAAAATAGAGGAAGTGGAAATGTGATTATTCTTTATACTATATGGACATATAAATATTGACATGGACACATTGTTATGAAATAATTAAGGTGTATATAGTCATTTAATGTGTTGTGTTTAGTTATTTGGTACCATATAGATACTTAGTTTGTTGTTGAGGTGGAATGATATATCACACTCCATGAATGTGTTGAACCCTTCATATAATGTTCTGAAATGAAACATTGATTAGTATTTACATATATAGTCATATATAATAAATATGTGTATATATCCTCTCCTAAGACTATTTTTAAAAAATATATATATTGTGCATCCCTAATGATCATTATAGCTAATACATGAGGTTGTTCATGTAGTTTATTATCCAATTCACTATTGGGATGATAAATTTGTATGTGAGTAATTCAGGGAGTATAATCTATGTTTAGTTATCCCAATGTCATTTTTTTTGATGATTGGGAAAATCTATCTTTAATGATCATTGAGATTTTACACCCCACTATGGGCACGTTTCTTGGGATCTCGTCTTCAATATTTCTAGAATGAATTCGGTACTCCCGTGTAATCAATAAGGAATGAGAAATAAATTTGTGTAATATAATTTATTTCTCCTCATATTGATATTCCAAAAATAATAGGGACATGTTTCCCCTATTTATAGTGGTAGGTTCCCCTTATTCAATGATCAAAATCTAAGAGGAGAAGTTTCTCCTTTATGGGTTCAATACTCCCTCAACTGACAAATATACCCCATTTATGTAAAAGTATCGTATTTCATTTTTTGAGTAGACAATGGTTTAGTAACTAACTTTTAACCATTCCTGGAAAATTATGTGGGCCCCCCATAGGTACTCTAGTATTGTTTACTCCCATATGGATTCAATAACAAGGAATTCCATTCTTAGTGATGGTTACCTCTATCCAGACATAGATTTTTCTATGCCCATGATCCTAACAAATAAATGATCCCTTATAATACTATTAGGGTTGGAACTCCACCAAATAATGGGTTATGGGTACTACAAAGGGTGAGGTTAGTCATCCAACACACAAGATAAAGTGGGGTATCAATTTTTTTTAATGTGTTTTCCAATCCATTAATTGAATATTTTTTTAGAGTGGTCCAAGACCAATATGATGTGTATAATAAGGTAGTTTGAATATCATGAGGTCTTGTATGTTCGAAGAACTATGATACGATTGTATTTTTTCCTTATAATTATTATATAAATTTTGTTTTACTTAATATATCTCCCACAACTGGGTGTTGTGAATTATGCACCCTGGTTTTTATTATGGTATATTGGGCCAATGTGAATTTTACTAGAGAAATTTTCATTTCACTATACAATGGTGTCAAGGTTCATCCCCATGTTCTGTGTTCATTTACCATAAATAACATCATTGCTTTAGTATCTTTTTATTGGTTTAACTATTATTCAATATATTGTTCAATCTGGTTATGTTATCATTCCACTATGTTCTTTTGATCCTTCTTGGGGAGGTTGTTGAATTCTGTTTCAATACATGTAAGTTTCATAATTTTTAAACTATTTATCATGTAAAATACTAGTAGTAATGAAGTAGGTTACTTACCTGAAATAATTTACAGTATTTATGACGTCCTAGAGATGATTAGAAAGGATTCAGAGTGTTATTTTGAAAAACAAGATAGTGTATGTATGTTTGAGTAGTCAATGCATATGTGATTCACATAAATAATATAAATGGAATAGCATTGTAAATTTCAGTAGATATCATTATGAGTTATTACTAAAACATTTATGAGTGATATATTTCATGTATGAGGCATCAATAATTGTATAAGTGTCATACTAAATATTGATAATTTTCAAAGGATGCCTTTTATGTGATTTTCAAAATTATTTTTCTGCTGACTTGATGAATTAAAAATAATGATGCATTTATATTCCTTGTAATAAAAATATAATGATCAAGTTATTTTTTAGTCATGATTCAAGAAAATGGTATCAAAAATAATTAAAAAATAATAAATACATATCAGGTAAACCTAATGTTTTAGAAAAAAGTTTGACCACACCAAAGGAGTGCAGATCATTCCATATAGAAGTTCACAGACATAAAAAATAATATAATGATACAGTTAATATTTTTGGGGTTAATTGTTTCCATAAACATGATTCCACATAAAAATTACTTAAATTAACTATGTTAGGGAATTTGAAAAATGGAGATAGAATGGTGTCTATTTTCTTGGTGGTGATAATTTCAATAGAGAAGACTCAATATAGAAAATATCAATTTATAAAACACCATTGTTCAATTATTTTGAGGTTTTTATATGATATTGATATGAGAGGATACAGTATCTAGAATAGGGTACTCTATTCTAGAATACATATTGTGTTGCTACATGATTCATATAAATTTAGAACCTATGATAATTGTTGAGATATTGAGGTTGTGTTATTTTAAATAACACTTAAATGATCAATTATTTTGTTTTAAAGATGATGAAAATGATTTCCTCAACAAGAATTTAAATGAGTTTGAATATGTTGAAAATTTCCATTTGTATTTTAAAATATTTTCTATATCTATTATTGTAGTAATATTTACAAAATATTTGGTTAAAATAAATAACGTGACATTTATAATGATAAATTTTTTTGAATTTTAGAATGAGGTGATCCAATATGCTACTATTCTGTGGCTAAGAAATTAATAATATCAAAATAGTATTTTTATTTAAGGAAAAGTGTGCCGATAAATATATATAGAGTTTGTGTGGAGGCTCATTAATTTATTATTGATACCACTTCAAAATGATTATTTTTTCAAATCATGTTATATTTTAACTAGTTGATGATATAATTTTTATAAGATCATGGTTATAACCCTTATTGAGTTAATTTGGGTAAAAAATAGGATTTTGTTTTCATGGGATAATAACCACAACATGTTAGGGATATAATCATCCTTAATGTTAGAGAACCTCTTTAGGAAAACAATAGTTCCCATTCTCATTGTGCAGTTATTGAGTATCATTATAATGTGGTATTAAATAATATTGATATTTAAATAGGTATTTAAATAACTATTTCCATTTAGTCACCCCCATTAAAGTGTATAATCATAAATGTGATACATGAATTTGTACCATATATTGTACATATCTCATGTTCCTCTCATGAAATTGATTTATAACAATATAGTTCTATAAATTGAAATTGGAATAACAATTTTTGATAAAATGGTGTTTTATTGATAGAAATATAAGATGGATCCATAGATTATATATCTATATGTTCTGAATTATATTCAATATAGATTCACTATGATAAATGAAACCTCAATGAGACTTATGTACAACAAAAGAAACATTGAAAATGCTTAGAAGGCCTAAAATGAAACATTATCATCATTAACAAAAAGATGGTCACAAATGTCATTATATAAAAAAATAAAAATTTTATTTAGAATATCATTCATTTCTTTTATGGTTTAAAAATGTGAATGAAGAAAGATACCAGTTAGCCAAATTGTTTTTACAATACTATAATATAACTTATTGATGTTGTGATGAATTATTTTTATGGTTAATATATATTAACATCATTTTTAATGTTTTCATTTAATCATGTAGGTAATATATCATGGATAATAATTTGATGATAATACCGCATGATTTTTTTACATCGATTCCCTATAATATAATAATCATGGTGAATTTTTCATTATTCAATTTTAAGAAAATGCTATTAATTATGAAAGAAGAAGAGAAAATAATTTTGATGGTATATGTAAGTAGGAAATTTAAATAGTTTTTAAATATTACAAAGGTCCTTATATAGATGAATTACAAGGCTAATCAGTTTAATAAATAAATATATAATATTATTTTGGAACTCTTCCTCTTAAGTGAATAACTTTCTTAAGTGGTGTAAAAAGTAAATATGTACAAAAATTTAATTTCAAGTGTGTTAATAGTTAGAAGAATGAGAATTTATTTTTCAAACAACCAACAATAATTGTAGGAGAAATTATAACCATAATCAAATTTGAATATCCCAAATAGGATTGAACTCTTCATTCATAATTCGAATCAATTGAAAAATATTTACCATAGTTCATTCAAAATGGTCAATTTTTTAGTTGAGGAATGTATATTTGAAAATGAATAATGTTTTAATGATGGTGAAATATTTTTTAGTGATTTTTCTCATAGAGTTCCAATGTTTAATGGGGATGTAGATTTTAACCAATTATAAACAGGGATATAATAGAACAATAATTATGCTTCATTTGAATAAGATAATTCATTAGAATATACTCTTTGAATGGAAATAAAAATGTGTTTGAAATAAATAGAAGTGTTTCATGAGTATAAAACTTCAATAAGAAGATGTTTAGGCATAAAATTACAACAATATATTAAAAAATATAGTCTAGTTAAACAGAATCATATACTGAATATTATATTTCCAAAGGGAAAAATCATTGAAAAAATGATATCCACCATTAACCTATGGGATATGTGCATTGATAAACATATGGAAAAGATTTTCAAGACCATTAATAGAAATTAAAACATATATAATAATTGAAAAAATGATATAAAATAAAAAAGTAAATGTTATAAATAAACATAAATAATAATATATTCTAAAAATTATATAGTGTTTGGGAATGGAAATTCGTTATATGATCTATTAAAAAGAGAAAATGTATTTTCTAAAAAACGTTTTTCAAAAAAACTATCTAATATGACAAAAAATATTCAATAAAAGTTCAAATATACTAAAATAAAAATGATTATAAATCAATAGATGATCCATCATTAGAGAAAATATTTTATGGGATAATAACACTGAAGTAATTTTTATGGTCTACAAATTTAAAGGAAAAAAATGATCAATATTGTAGCCCATTTTGTAGTGGAATTTTCATTAGAGTAACTGATTTTATAGATGATAATGGTGTTTTGATTTCTATTTACATTGCACATATATTTTTGGTATAATATGTCTTTTTCTAGACAAATAATAGATATAGAGAATACTGGGTTATAAAAAAACCAAATATGATAACTCAGAGAAGACCATAATAGATTTACCTAAACTGTGAAGTAAGCGAAGTGATTTAGAATCCTAAAATAAGTTTGGATAAGATATATTCCCAAATGAAACAAGAAGTATGGCTGTATTTATATTATCCCAATCCATATTAATATATTAAATATGATTAGAAATAATCAAAATCAATATCTTATGTAGAAATAAGAAACTTTCATTGAAGTACCATTTAAAGGATGTAAATCATAGAAACCATTGATTATGGATAGTAGGTGTTAATATCAAATGACTTGTTATAAAAATAATCTTTAAAATTATGAGAAAAATTTTAAATGGCCTATCACATTTTGTAATTATTGTTCAATGAAGTTCAAATTTATTAGATAAAATAAAATTACTACATAAAATGTAATTTTCTGTTGATAGGTTAATGAAAAACATGTGGATCTTTCCACAACAATGTGATGATTTAAATTAATTGGTATTTTGAATAAATATAAATAGACAAAAATGAATAAAAAGGGGGATATTATTACAATGTGTTTGATAAACCTATAAAATCTATTTAAAATTGGGAAGCATGTACAACCTATTACATGTATTTACCAGTAGAAAATAATATATGGAATAAAAGATATGTACACATTGGATAAAAAAACATGATAAAATTAATGAGAGTATAATTCATTATAAATATACCCATCATGTAAGAGGCTGCCATGATTTTTTGTAAAACATTCGCAAAGAAAAAAATTGAGTAAAAATATCATAATAGGGTTGAAATTCAAACCTTAATGACACAAAACATGATACACCTATATGTATATGGTCTAATTAATAACATGCAAACAAATAAATTTTGATATTTCATTACATTCATAGATGAATTAACAAGGATTTCATTCATCATGTTTATTGCACAATAATAATAGATCTAGGATAAATTAAGTAGTTTTCGAATAAATATATATAATAAAAATGGATTATAATTAATGATATTAAGATTAGATAATGAGAGTTAATATTATTATAGAAAATTCATTCAATATAATCATAACCAAAGAATCATACATGAGTTCATTTTTCCATATAAGCCTCAATAAAATAGAGAGTTTGAAATATTTAATAGCAATTTCATTGATATATGTAATACTATGCCAATGGAGCATGATACATTTTATTAGAACAGGTAATGGGCCATCATAATTAGTAAAATAATTTAAAATATATGTCACAAAATTCTAATTATAGACATAACTTCTTACAATAATTGATAAACACAATTATAAATGATAAACACCTCAAATATATTGAAAGTACATTACTTATTATGAAAAAATATAGAAGTGAAGGAACATGTGATAAAAATTTTAATAATGGAATATTTCATTTATAATCACAAAAAAATAGATCCTATAGATGTTATAATAAGAAATAATAATGATTTATTAATAGTTATAATGTAATAATTTTTTAAAATAAATAATTAATCACACAAATTATCATTGTTGATGATGATGATATTTTTGTATTTTCTATACATGATAAATAAAATGAAAAAGAGACACATATTTATATTTAAGATGCAGAGTTTGGACATTCAAGTGATTTTGATAATGAATTTATGACTAAATTCAGCAATGCATAGTCTAGAGAACATGTCATTATTGAGAATGATATTGCATAATAGACTCGTTGTTTAATGAAAATATGGTATATGATGGACACATACTAATCTAGTACACTATAAATGGTTGAAACTCAATGTGTTGACGATGTATTTGAAAAACAAATCTAGTTCAAGGCATGAATGAGGTGCTTGGATAGATTGAGGTGAATATTACATGGGAACATGTGTGGACACCAAATGAAAAAAATGGGATTTGTGAAAATAGGACATCAAAAATAAGATTAATAGAAAGGGGGGTGTGTCTAGAAATATTTTTATGAATGTTCATAAAAGGTGGTAATATATTTAAGGGTTTAATTTGAGGAAAAATTTTCTTCAATAGCATCAAAACAGTCTATTTAGATATTTATATCTATTTTAGCTCATTAAATAATTATAATATTACAAATGGATGTTTAATTTCCTTTTGGATAGTGATATTGATGAAAATGTGAAAATGTAAGAACTCAAAGAGTTTATATAAAATTCACACTTATAAAATGAATGAATATTGATGATTTTACAATATGTTTTGATAAGTCTATATTATCATTGTATATTATGCTTTATTAGTATTTGAAAACACAGAATTAATATAATCGTTTTCTGGAAAATAATATACATGTGAATTTTATAATCACCACATCACTTTGTTTGTGATTGTGTATATTAATGATAAAATAACTTATATTACTATATAAATACATAGTATAGAGTTTTCAATGAATATAAATAGATGTTATGAAATGTCACTTCGTTGAGAAATAAAATTTTTTTTATGTCAATATCTTTTTAAAGTATATGTTTTCATTATTTTCTCATTTGAAAATTTATATAAAGGATATCCTGAAGATGTTTGACATGTTTTGAAGCTATAGGGGTGTCTTCACTAATTCAAGTGGAAACAATATTAAGAATGATAGTGAGGGAATAACTATTAATGATAATAATTTTTTAATATTATTAACAGACATATGTACTTGGAATAATCACAACCCAACTTTGTATATTACTTCAAACATTGTGCCTTATATCAATATCATAAAAAAGAAACACATATTTTGGATACAGAGAAAATATTAAGATAAATCAAAAATACATTCAAATAATGTATGATGTATACAGAGATATGTTAATGGAATCTAGGAAAATTTATTGATGAAAAATGGGCAGGGTCTTTAGAAGATATAAAATCCAAACATAGTGGAGAATATTTTATTTGTTGTTGTTGTGTTCAATGGAATTCAATGTAATAGACATCAATGAAATAATGAATTAATTAAGAAGAATATATGAACTCATCAAAATAATCCATTAAGATTATTTTGATGAAGAAATATTCTAATGAAATTAATATTGAGGATGTATATCCTTTTATTATATAATATGAAAAAATTTGTGTCATAATAGTTGTTAATAACATGGTATATACCTCAATGTAAAAAAATTGAGATGAATTAAAATTTTATGAATGAGAGGTTTGAACAGTCTATTATTTGGGTGGAATTTATTTTCTATAAAAAAATATTACTAATTTTTTTTTACCAAACGACAATAAGTGATATGTTTCATAAGATATGGCATAAAAAGATAGTTTATCCTACTCCATTTTATTGAAATTTGTAATTATTTGATTTTTCTCCTCTATAGTTTTTTAAAATTATTTAGGAAATGTTTTTTTGGAAGAGGATAAATATGATTCATCAATTCTGGATGATTTTTTAATATTATCACTCTTTTTTCCATAAAAATTAATTTTTATGTGAGAGATCCTTCAATATTGTGAGAATATAAATTTATAGGATTGAGATGAGTTTTTCGTGTGGTATACCATTCTTATTGATTTAATTACCATTATTTTTTACATGTTTTTTCCCTGATAGTCTTTATAATGATTGATTCATGATTCAATTTATTTTAGATGTTTGATTTGATCTAAAATAGATATACACTTTGGATTTTTTATCAACATGATGGAGAAACATTTTTTGTAATAAAAATCCAAAAGAGATAATGTTGAACCCTCATGAGGATGGTTTTCTATTTTTTCTAAACATATATGTTTGATTATTGAGGAATTGTTTTTGATATACCATTGGTGTTATCAAAGGATTCATTATTGGGTTCCCATTTATTATTACCATGAATATAAAATAACTTGAGGTAGATGAATGTTTTTAAAATGATTCTTGTTGTTTTATAATGATACTAAAATATTTATTTTATTACATAGATCAGTAAGTAATTTCTCGTTAATTTGGTCATGTATTAGATCAAACAATTATACAGCTGATCAATTCAGTCGATCAGATACAGTAGTCTGTTGTCCAATTAAGGTATGTTGAGTTTGATATATGGTCGATCAGAAGTTAATGGGGATGATTAAAATGTTATGTAGGTCACTTGAAATATTTATTTAGATGATTATCTTCCATGTATATTATATAGATGAGAATAATCATTTAATGAAAATTAAATCAAATATAACATATAGTTGATAGGGTTTGAATGCGGTAACATAGTTATATCATGAGTTAGATGTACATATTTGATTATAATACTTTAATAGCTTCATATGATAAATCATCCTCATTTTCCATCCCATATATATTAAATTTTAATGTTATCAGAATGGCTAAAAATGGGAGTTTCCATAATATATATTTTATGATGAAACTAAACCTTAAGATACTAAATCATGTTCTAAACTGTTAATACATCAATTATAAAATTCTATTCATGTTGTTTCTATGAGATAAACAAATAGTGGATTTGGAATATATTTTTTATGTTTTAACCATATTAATTTGAAATGATATTGTGGTGGATCTATGATATAAATGTTCATGATGAATATCAAGGTTATATAGTTGGAATTTTTATGGTGAATATGTTGTGATATTATTCATATAAATTAATTTTTATCATTTGATTATACAGTTTTTTCAGTCATGTTAATTAAAAATTGATGTTAAATCCAATGAGTAATTGTCCATTATACTAAGATACATTCATTCACATCAGGAATTGTTTGAAAAATATATAATTATAGACTGATTAACTGTATAAGAGGACATGGTTAATTTTTATGATTTATAAATTAACGTTTTTTGGATTAGTATTATTACTAAACATGGTTCATGAAGGATTTTAAAATGGGTTTCATTGAGAAAGAGATAAATAATAAGGGTTTATGAGGTAATTTATGGTCGAAAAAAAATATTTAAAATAGGTATATATTCATGAGATAACAATGAATGTTTGTGTGATTAACCTTGTATGGAAATAAGAATGGCTATTGTTAGATCATTTAATTCATAGATAACTCAATAATTTGGAGGTGGAAATTTGTTTATATGAAATGAATTAATTATTTCATGTTAATTTTGCATTATATTATGTGTTTATAATGAATAAAAAATCCTTACATATTTAGTGTTTTAGAAAAAAAATGTTTGAATAATGATAACTAATCGAATGGTGAATCTCTATGATCATAACGTTCATCTGGTGGAGTGTGTGTATAATAAAAATTCCAATTCAAATAACCCAAAACTAGGGTCTAATTCATTACATAAGAATAAGAAACAACGGTTCTTATCCAAATGTTCAAATAGGTATAGTTGTCTTGAAATACAAAAAAAAATATGGTTTTCATGTTATATTGGTAATATAAAATACATATCATAAGAAATGAACTTGTATTATTGATATTATTCATAATATGTGATGGAACTGAAAAATATAATTGGTGGGATCAAATTCTTAGTAATTTTTACATATAATAGAATATATCATGAGTGTATAGGGAATAAGAAAAATATTTTGGTAAATAACTGAGAACAAATTATATTTAATCAATAAAATGAGCACAAAAGGTATTAAGGGATAATATCAATGTTTCAATCACATGGATATCAATAACGAAACACTTAATTAAATAAACACATAATATTGGATGTCATGATGATATATATCATGATATTTATTCCATTATGACCTTGTTTCAAGACTTTTTAATCAATGTGTATTTATATATGAAATACCAATTTAATTTTCTCCATAGGTTTATTTCATACGAATCGCCAAACCTTAAGGGGCTATCTTTAGTGAATCCCCACTAATCACAACACGTTCAATGTATTACTCATATATTAAATGATAAATAAAATTTTGAAATAATATTCCTTATCAAAAAATATTTTAACTTAGTAAATAATATTAAATATTATGTTTTTCTATAGTAAATAAAATAACAATCGTAGTAGATACACATATATAAGAATGTTATACAGTTTAAGAATAAAACATATCCACAATGAAAATGAAATGTGTTTTTAGAAGAAATGTATCATTCAGAAAAAAATTATCATAATAATGTGACTATTTCAAGTAAAAGTTAATAAAAACATAATTAATCATGAGTTGTGAGATGGCCACCAGAAGATTAGTTTTTTTAGAAATATGGTATTTTAAATTATAAACAAAAATATAAATCAAAATTTTAAATTATTATTTAACATTTAAAAACCATTTAAATCATATATAATAATGTAAAGAGAATTAAATGGTTGTTGTTGCGGTAACATTCATTAAATCCATATATAAATATGATTTCCTTTATACATTATAAAATGAAAATTTTTAAAATTCAATTTACAAAGAAAATTACAAATATTTATTTAAAAAAATTTTAAAACATAACATATAAAATAATTATTCCTTTATAAATTATTTGAGTAAAAAATAGAATTTTAAAAATAGAATATAAAAATATATATGTGGAAGAAAAATATTCAAAATCAACAGAGAAAGAGGTTCGTTTATTCATTTAAAAAATTACATTCATGGTTATAATGTCAAGGATAACAAAATTTGGAAGATAAAAGGGAAATTACATATATATCTATTAGTTATAAGGACGTATTATTTTTAGGAAGGATATATTATAACATTCCTTTATTGAAAATATAATAAATACTAAAAAATGAGACTATAAAATATATTCATACCTATTTGGAAGCATTTTAATTGCATCACATTGAAATATTTACATAAATTGAATTAAAAATCATCACAAATAAATTTATATTAATATTAAATACATTAAAGGGTCAACACATAAACCACCTAATTGTAAATTGGTTTATAATCCCATATATATCTTAATGGAGTTAAATATTGAGAAAAAAATTCATTTCTGAAATCTTAATTATAAAGTGAAAATTAATCAATAAAGTAAATAAATGTGAAAAATATAAATAAAAATAAAATGTGGAAATAAAAAATAAAATAATTTGAGATTACTACCAAAAATAATCCATGGAAAACCTTTCATATGTATAATATTAATAACCCACTGAAAGGAAATGGAGTTAAAAACACCTAACCTTATGTTCAAATATCCTCATTAGTGATTTTTTCCTGTTGTAAAAAAAATAAAAAATATTATATTTATGTAATATTACATTATATGTGCCTGTGACATCATATATTATACATTTATATCAAATTATAACTTCTTGGTTTCTAATAAATTATTATTATAACTTTCTTGGGTGTTAACGACTTGATTTTTCAATATAATTTCCATTCGACAGATCTAGTTATTGAATAATTATTGTGGACTCATAATATAAATAATTTCTATATTGATAAAAATATAAATATATTTTTAATATATATCAATAATTATTAAAATTCATACATAAACGGTAGATATAAATAAATATTTCTCTATTTATGGAGACATTAGGTTATATATGAAAATGAATAACCTTTTCAGTTTTTTGTTTAATGGAATTAATGAAAATACAATAAAAATTAACATCTTTTTAATAAATTTTATATCATATAAATCATATATATTAATTAAATCTATATTTATCTTCATCTATGTTAATTTTAATAACAAATTCTTACATCACTTTGTGAATGTGGTAGTATATAAGTATGCATGTGTGATGTTATCATTTCCTAATAGTTTAAAATTTAAAAATTACATATGATATTATTATTCCATATTTTTTATTAGGAAATAAATATTATTTATATTAATTTGTTAGAAATTTAAAACCACCTAATTAAAAAGATGATGAAAAATGACTTAAACTGGTAAACGGACAAGACAAGTCGTATGTGTGCATGTGTGATATTTTATTATTTTCATTAGTTAGAAACGATATGTAATATATCTGCAGAATATTTTAAAAAATATCATATATAATTTATGATACTTGAAGTGTTATTTTATGATGTTTATGATAGATTTATGGGATGTAAAATATAGAATATACATGAATTTTTTGGTAAAGACTATTGCCTCTTCATTGGTATAATTTCTTTGGATATCCTCTAATAGGACTTAGGGTTGATCGTTTGGGTGGAAATGAACCTATAGTTCATGTATAAGGAGGTTTTAAAAGAAATTGGTTGATTTTAGTGGATTTAGGTTTCTCAAAGTGTTTTAATGTTAATAGAAAAGGGGATCCTTTTATAAGTGGGGGGAGGTTCAATATAAAATTTATTAAAGTATTAAATTAATATATAATATTTTTCACATACAAATAGATTATTGTTTGATATAATTGTAATATATGATAAATATTGTTTGAAATCCTCTCATATAATATATTTTGGACATTTGTTTTTTTAACCCATATATGTTTGTTTTAACCCTCGCTTTAGCCTTTTCAAAATTCATTCCCTATTAATGTTTTTCGCCCTTTAAGAGAAATTTATTTTCACATAACATAATAGAAATCCATAAATGGCCACTGGTTGATATTTATAAACATATCCCATTAAAATATATGATGATAATACTTCTATGAATTTTAAATATTTTAACAAAATAAAATTTATTATAAAATATTTTTAAAGTAATTTTTTGGAAATATTAATTTAATTTAAATTAGAAAGAAATATGAAATAAAAATAATTTGAATATAAACCATTCAAAAATCCAAAATTTGAAATATTTATCTTTTAAATTTGTTGGAAAAAATATCTCACTAAAATTATAATAGTTATACTATATTTAATTTAATTAATTCGTTTCGATTAATTGAATAAAAATTGTTTCGATGTATTATATGAATTTAAATTAATTATTAAATTTATAAAAAATTAAAAAAAAATTCCTGATACAAATATTATTTAATTTTTCAAATTACTATTTATAACTGAATAAAAGTTTTTGACTCCTATCATGAAATTTTATGTGTGTTAAAAGTTTGAGAATGGTATTTTTGACATTATACATCACATAAATATTATAAATTTCAAAATAAATTTCAAAAACCCAATTATGTTAATATCTTTAATTTTTTATTGATTGTGTACAAAATATACTAATTTAATAAAATAATTTATTTTTTTATATTTTATAATTTTTTATAAGAATATTTTTAACCTTAATTTCCCAATTTTCCTTTAACAAAGGAATACATTTTTTACAACAGTTAGTATTCAAAATGCCTAAATATAAATGTTCAATAATAAAAAATTATATCGTTCTGATTAACGAAATTTAATCCATTTGAATAAATTAAATCACTATAAGAGGCATAATTTAATTTTACAATAATCGCACAAACCACAATGAAAAAGGTTTTCTAAAAAATTATTTTTATATGTAAATTATTTTTCTACCATGATAAGGATTATTTTTGTTATAAAAGATATATGTAAAATTATTTTTCAACAAAAGTAAAATATTATAATTTAAAAGCAATTATAAATAAAAATAAATCTATGAATACAAAAGAAAAGAAAATATAGTTTTGTCTAAAAATCGGTATTTTAATTACACACGAAAAAATTAAGTTTTTCATAAAATTCCAAAAAAAAAGAATTCAAATAAATCATTAACATAACTATTTAAATGATGATATAATTATAACATATTAATATCAACTATATTTTCATGTTTCAAGAAATATGGGGTTTCATTATATGTATGTTGTCAATGAATTTTTTTAAAGAGATAATTTATTAAATCTTGTGTGATTATTTTCTACCTCCTTAAATGAATCTGTCACTAAAAATTATGTTTCTGAAGAAAAAACATATGAGGATACTTCTAACTCATCACATCCTTATGTTTCAATATATATTCCTTTCATTTAGGGTTTCTTCGAAAAATATGACCATATAATTTTTCATTCTTCATTCCACTTTATCTCAGTGACCCCGAATCTCAACTATTTGTTTCTTATTAGAGATATAATACTACTAGATTAAAAATTTGAGGTAATTAAAAGTGAACGATTAGGTATTTACTTCCTCCAGACTGATAAAATGATCAAATCATGATCCCGAGAGATATATTCTTTAATATCTATATGATAAGTGTCAATCCTGACATGGTATTGAATTTAGAAGTTAACTGTATATATTATTCAAATTTATTATTTCTCCAAATACAATAACCTTCACCAATGATATAATTATTAGAATGAATTATCACTAAATTCAAACTCTATATATCACCGATCATTAAAATTATATTTTTTGACTCATTGATTCCCTTATGTGTCATCGAATAGATCTAACCTTATATTTAATTTCTTTACCTAGATCATGTCCTAAAATCTTTCATTTTCTAAATTTATCCCAAAACATTATATATATATATATAATATCATCAACATAGTGATTCATAATTCTCCATATTATTTATCAAATTACTGTAATTTTCATAATAAAATTATTTAAATGAATGAATTGTTACAAAAAACTATTGAAAACCATAGAGAAAAATATTAGCATGTGTTATAGGGTTTTAATGGTCCCTTAAAACAACCCTAAATATGAGAATGATGAATATTATTTAAACTCAACCCAATATACATAGATTATTTATGGCTTCAAAAAAACATTGGGATAAACATGAGAATGTGATCTCTTAAATTTAAGTGTTAAAATCCATGAAATCCCAAAACATACTTCTCATTTATCAAAGGAGATGATGTTATTAGTATTCTATAATAGTGACAAAATTTTATAATAGTTCAATATAATCATCTAAAACACAAATAAAAATATTCCATTAAAATATTATGGGGTTCCTCATGATGAAATCCAAAATATGTTTCAAAATTTCCATTATTTTTATGGTAATGGTTGAAAAATTATCGTAGGCTTATGCCTCACACTCATAACATAATATAACACCATGCATTGAGATACCTACTCTAAAATATCCTTTTTAATGTATCCCAATTTAGAAATTATTTAAAATATCTATATGTCATCTTATAGTATTAATTAGATGAAAATAATGAACAACTGTATTTATCTAACATCTAATTATCCAAATCTGTTATTGATGATCAACAATATTGATTACTAAAAAAATCATTCTATAATTATCCTTGTTGAACTTTTTAACATTATTAAGCTAATTTTGTATATCCAAATCGACCAACTATACCTTCTTAATCCTCCCATGTATGGATGGATGAACATTCATCAAAGAAAGTTATGATTTTCCTAATTCCATTTGGATTTCAAGATCAAACATCTATAAATCTACAAATAACATATCTCTTTTAATATGGATAATAAACAAACATGCATGACATTTCTGGCTCAAAACATCAACCACCTTGAATGCCTTCACTTAGTGGTAATATATAATGTAGTCATAATCAATGATCAACTCAAAAAATATTCTTTAGAGCATATTCATCTATTTATATGTAAATATATACGCCATGTTTTTTATTAGTATATATATCATAACTTTCACTATATTGATAATTATTGAATATTTTTTTTTGTAAAAATCATAGTTTATAGATCTAAACCATAATCAGAGAAATTATACTTTGGAATATTCAATTTTTCAGAGGCACAAGATATCACCAAATCATTTTTCATAAGTACCAAACTTACTCCTTAATTTATTCATCACTACATATAACAATGAATTCTCCTCTATAGGTTAGTGTAAGAATGGGGGTGAAAACTATCCATCCCTTCATTTATTATAAATTAACCCCTCATTTAGTTTTTCATTTTATCATTACCCCCTCTTGAGTTAACATGGTGGGTGTACTGGGTATTCATGATAAATTAATCACTTATCATCGACACTATGTTGACATCCCATGAAAATTATGGATCTTAGTTAATGTTGTTGGACCATGACTTTTTTTAAAAACATCCATCATTGGTGCATCTACTAATATACCATCACATGATATTATATTACATGAGAATTAATGTTTTTAAGAACAAAATACACAATTGGTAAATATAGCATAAAACTTCTCTTTCCTCAGTATATTATATACAACTCTAAAATATTAATCACGATATTCCTTGTACATTGAATATATAAAAATATATTTTATGAATATCAACAAACATTGGTCATGGTAATCCATGAATACTATATTCATTATATTCCTAAAGATATAAGGATCATTGGTATGTTCGAATAACATTACATAAAATTCGTAATGAATATATCTCATACAAAACATTGCCTTGGCTAAATCCTCCTTGTAGAGCCTTAACTGATTATATCTAGAACAAAAAAATTCCTTAAAAAATATTTATCACCATATAAATGATAAAAAATATCATTGATAATGGTTATAGGATAACTATTATTAATAATGACCTTTTTATGTTCCCTGTAATCATAAAAAAGATGCATTAACCCATGTATATTTTTTACAAAGAGAATAGGTGAACCCTATGGTAAATATCTAGGACAAATAAATTCTATATCTACATTATCCTAGAGTATCCATTTCAATTAATACATCATAATAAATTACATTATATATGGGTTCATTAGAATAGTTTTTTCACCACATATGAGATCTACTGAAAATAGAGCTTCCACATTCAAAGGAATATTGGGAAAATATTCTTAAAAACATAAAAAAAATCTCATATAATTGGAATATCTTCGATGAAGATTTTCTACCCAACCATATGGGATATATATTACTCATAATTATGTAGTAAAAGATATATTATTGAAGTAATTTCTAGAGGTATTTATTGATTATCCTGTCACCTATAGAATAAAATATGTTGATTCATAAAACTAAAGGTGACATCCTAAAGAAAATTATATATTTTTGAGAGACACAATCCATTTTCCAAGCTAAGAGTGCATTATTTGTTCAATTAATATAAGGAGGAATATAGAACATGATGTGATCCAATATAGGTGAATATAAATGTGAAAAAACTGGCGATTCCATACCGAAATGGTTTTTCATGAAAAAATGAGTCATCTTTTCTCATATTGATATGATATTCTCTCTTCCAACACTATTATTATTGAATTTTTTGGGAGGTAAATACCTACAATGACCAGGAGTATTAATTCAATTTTATACAATATGATCCATCACTAAATAATGTTAAATAATGAGTTAGATTATAATCATTCATTATATCGAGACAAAAAATAAAAATACCAAAAATGTTTATTGTTTTCAATAAATTTAAAGGGTAACCATAATTCTAATGTCATTTAAGAAAATTTAAAATATAATTCCCAAGTGTTATACTAAACTTCCTCTAATATCCTGTATAAATGCCTCAATTCATGTATCCCCTGGCCAGTGTGCACTTTATTACATTTTTTTATGTTTCATGGGATTTCATCATAAAAGAACAATCATTTTTACCATTTCTAATAACAAAATATAAAAATTATTTCCATATTAAAATGGAATTAAAAATTAAAAATCATAATATACAATCTTTCATTATTGAAATTATTCTGAATATCCTTCTTGAAATCATATGGGATGGAAAAAAATATTTTCTCAAATTATCTATAAGGGTTATGTACAATATAGTATATCATTATTACATAAGATATACTAAATATGGGCATATAAATATTTGAAAAACTATTCCATTTAATCAACAAAAGGACAAAAAATCTTATGTACAGATAATATATACGTGATAAAATCTTGTATATTAATAAAAAAATTATCAATGATGGAAATGATTAATATTGAATGTCATGATTGAAAAAATAATTATATCTATAATTTGAAGATCATTCACCAAGATTATTTAATCTATATGTAGATATAGAAAAAAACATACAATTTTTTCAACTAATTTTTCTCATGAAACTAGTCAACGCATCAAGGGGCTATCAACAATTGGGCCCCACCCGCCCTAATAAATATAATGAATTCCTCATATATTGGATGAAAAATTTTACTTGTGAACAATATTCACTATTAATAATCATCTATATTGAGTATATAATAAAAAATATTATAATATTACTTATCCAATAAAACAAATTTAATAGTAAATCATAGTATTTAGTAAAGTTATATAGTTTATGAAATAAACATATATATGATACAAAAAGTATGTATATTTAAGATAAATTTTGAGTTTAGTAAAAAATGATCATAAGAAATTTAATGTTTCATGAAGGGTTTAAAAGAATATAATAAAATTGATATAAAATAATTAAAAATTTATTTTAATATTTTTTTCTTTTTGAAATCATTTATATATTGTATGA
Source organism: Viscum album (assembly GCA_963277665.1). Taxonomy (NCBI): domain Eukaryota; kingdom Viridiplantae; phylum Streptophyta; class Magnoliopsida; order Santalales; family Viscaceae; genus Viscum; species Viscum album. Next base: position 921,017,429 of record OY728126.1, on the reverse strand, counting down.
TAATCTAAACACTGTAAAATTTTTATGGTAGTTGGAATTTCTATTAACAAAGTATACATTAAAATGAAAACATTCATTTTGACTTCTTATAATGAAAGTTAAAAATGAAACCATCAGTAAGACAATAAAAATATTAAATTAAATACTTGTTAAAATTAATATATAACATAAAAAATCATTGATTATTCATATTATTAAAAATAATTATTTAAAAATAATTATAAATACATGGACATGAATGAAAAATATACTCGATCAAAAGAGAAACAATTCCTCCATTTCTTGTAATGATTTATTTTTTGATTTAATATCAAAATATAGGATACATTCAATGAATACATGAAAAATAATTAAATATCAATAATATATAAAAATATAAGATGTTTTTAAAGAAAATATTATAAAACTTCTTCAATGAAAATAAAATAAATCCTAAAAAAGATATTGTGATATATATTACAACACATTTGGTAACTTTTTAACTATAATCCCTTTGAATTGTTACATGAATGTAATCATCAATAATCCTAAATAAATATATGTTCATTTTAAATAACACAAATGGTCAATTTATACACCACATAAATTTATATGGGTGAAAAATATTTAATAAGTATCAATGGAGTGGAAATTAAAAAAAACCCTAGAAAGATCATAACATTAAAGTGAAAATTAATCAATAAAGTGATTATGTATAAAAAACATAAATCAAAATAAGATAAAAAAAATTAAATAATTATGGAAAATTTCATATATACTCCTTGAATAACATAGTCGTTGATGATATAGTATAACATAGTGAATGAAAAATTTGTTAAGAAACCCCTTACCTCTTGTTTGACTTTCCTCTTAAGTGATTTCATGATATATATAACGAATATAGTTTATTTTTAAGTTATCTAAGAACCATATATATTTTATCATATATAATAAATTTATAATATCTTATTAATTATTTATTAAAAATATTTAACTAAAATTTTCATGTTGGGGTTTAACAGTTTATCTTTTTATGAATATTTCAGTTTAGAAGATCATGTCCTCATACATTTATTACAGATCCATCATATCTATAATTTCAATAGAAATATAATTATAATATTATATATATATATATATATTCATTAATAAATGTAAGAAATATATAAATAAACTATATTGTTCATTGAGATGGTAGGCCATTATGATGCATGGACGTAGTTAATACTTTTCGATGGATAGAATGAAAGACAAATAAATAATAATTATCCATATTAAAATTAGGATTATAATATATATATATATATATATATTTAAATAAAGCTATTTTATTTATTATCCATGTAAAGGGTAAATGTAAAATGAAACACATTTCATCATGGAGGTGGTACTCCATACGTACTCACCAGTTTCATTATCATTTTCCAATCGATTTGAAGGTAAAAAAGAAAATATGATATTTTAATATTCGAAGAATAATTATGTCATAAATAACATATATATTAATCAGTTACATTTTTAAAAATATTAAATTAATATTTTTATAATAGATGAAATACACTTCTATATAAGGATAGTAATTCGTTCATACATAAGATATGTGATTTCTATTTTTATATAATGGAAAAGTGTTGGAATGTAGATTTCCTGCTATAAAAATATCATATAATTATATTTATAATACATAATTTTATTTTTATGATTAATATAATATATTTATATTAATTAAAAATATATATAAACATGAAATTGTCGGTAAAGAATAATACCACTTATTCAGTAAAATTCTTTTACATATCATCTTAAGGGAATTATGGTGGGTATTTTGGGATGTATAGAGCCTCCAGAACATAGATATTTTTTTATAAGTTAAGTGGTTTACATATGTAAAATATAGGTTACAAAATGTGGTTTAAATAAAGTTAGAAGTGGTATCTTTTTATATGTGAGGGATGAGGCATTGTTTGAATTTATAGTAATATTAAAATAATATATCTTTTTCATCTAAAAATGGCTCCAAATTGATATAACTATAAAATAAAATTTTTAATTGTAGAAATAATAACATCTAATAAAATTTTATTTTTAATGGTTTAATTTTGATTATTATCCTTTAGTTTTAACACCTCATTGCCACTTCTTCAGTTACCATAATGTTAAATTTTTCTACACTTTTAGGGTAAAAAATATTAATATAAAAATAAAAAATTCCAATAAATGGAACATGATTGATAAGAATTGAAACCACATACCATTCAATAGGTTCATGATAAGATTTTACGTACTTTATTTCATTTAATGAAATATTATTTACTATAAAATATCATTGATCTAATTTTTTCGACAATTCATTTAATTTTATATTGAAAATAACATGATAGCATAATAATGTGAATACAATCCCCGATAAACCCCAAGCATGTTATAGTTACCTAGATTTTTTAAATGCAATAAATATCTAAAGTTATATTATATTTAATATTTTGAATACAATTTATTATATATTTATATCAATTGAATAAATACAATGTCGAAACTACCTATGAATTTAAAATAAATATTTAATTTCAAAAAATTAAATATAAAATACTATAGTGAAGTAATAATTAAAATATAAAATTAAGATTTATAAAGAACCTAATGTTCTTTTACCCCGCTCACAATATATTATATATAAAAAATTAAGATAATGAAATTTGGACTTTAACCGTTAGAAAATTATTATTAAGTTCAAAATCAAAGATAAATTCCATAAAAGGTAATATTTTAATAGTTTAAATGATTATTCATAAAATAATGTAATTAAATTAAATAATAAATGTTTTGGATATATATTTAATGCCTTATCACATTATTTGTAATCTTAATTACCCGATTTACCCATTATTGTGGTAGTAAATATTACCATGGATAATGTTTATAAATGATAAAAATAAAAGGCACATAATAACTAAATTTGAACCTAATTATTCCATTTATGAAATATATATTGTAAAACTAAATATAACTATATTGGAAGACTCAATTTATATAATTATAAATTTTATAAACTAGTATTTACTAATTCATAAACCCATTTTAGTAGTGTATCTCATTCATAGAATCTTCAAATGATATTCAAGAACTTCCTTTAATATCTATTTAATGATGTATTAATAATGGAATACAGATATTTGTGAACAAAAGGGGTCTATAATAAATTTTATGGAAAAAATTACCAAATATAGTAGAATATAATGTTTCTATATCTTTTATCCCTCTTCTTATAAGTTATATATTATGTTTAATTTTGTTTTCCACACATTGATGGTAAATTATAATGAAAATGAAAGATAAAAGAAACAAATATAAATATTGAAAATAATAAAATTCTCATATACAATTCTTGATAGAAAAGTTTTACATATTTGTGACGGGTCTTCAATCCGCTAATGGAATGATGGATAAGCTGAAAAGATACTCTTAATGAAATATAAAAAATAATGAGATAAATTAAAAATCCTGAAATGAATGATTATTTAAATAATGATGGATAATTAAGAAAATATAAAGGAGTATTTTATTCAGTAAAATTATTTTTTTATTAATATTTATTTTTTTAGTAAAAAACATACAAATATTTATAGTTATAAATAATACCATGAAAAACATAAAAAATTGGTTTGTTTTTATGATCTAAGATTAATAATCTTGAGTAGATCATTCCATGTATGAATTACAAAAATTTTCATAGCATAATAAATGATAAAAATCACATCAATCAAGAAAAATGTGAATTTTTAAATTGATTTTGAGGCCGTGAGAAAATTTTAAATTAAATAACTTGTTGAAAATAAATAGTCATGCTACATGAAAAATGTTTTGGATAATTGAGACTATAAAATAACTATTTCTATTATATAAATGAATTTATACAAGATTAGGATAAAGGAAAACTGTAAATAACCGTCAATACGATATGATTGAAATGGAAATGCGAACTTTTTCATAATATATTATATGAATTATATTAAAACATCAAAATATTCATCGATATATTTAATATTGAAGGATAAATTTTATTGATAAAATATAATAATTTTTTTGAGAAAATACAATGGAGTTCCCCACTCATCATGTAGTGGATGTGAATGTGAGTTTATTTAAAAATTTAACATTTTTTCGTATATTGTTAAAAAATTATTTTATTCATCATGTTGTGAAAAATATGATTCAAAATATTTTGAGGTGAAACAAATGTTAGTTAAATAAAATTAAGTTTTTTTTAAGGGAATAATATTCCCATCAATGTGAATAAACATATAGTGGAATATAAATTGAATCTCATTGTTGAAAATAAAGATCTTTAAAAGAAATAATGTACCCTTGATGATGAGATTAAAAAATTCAGGTTGAAAGCTATAAAACATGAGAAATTGATAAATGGCCATGAATTAATATTTACATTGAAGCAAGAAGAATAATATAAGACCCGACTCACGTTCCTTGAAGATGAAAATGATTTGAAAATGTTAATGTTGGATTAAAAAATTTATTAATGGAAAATACGAATCGTCAAAATCATCTTAGAGAGCTGGGATTGATGACTAGGATAAAATATGACTTGAGAAATTTTTTCATTATAATATTTACACTAACAATGTTGGTTATAGCTCATAATTTGGTGATGATTTTGATTATAAAAGATTAGATAAACATTCTCACACAATAATTATTAAAATAGGTTATTAAGAAAAAACTCTACTCTCATGTTTAACTAAATAAAGAATGAATATTTAGTCTTTGAAATAAATTCTAGGGATTGAAATGTGCAAATTTTTTAATGAATGATATTTAGGTCCCAAGAGTTCTTCTAGCATTGTTGTTACTTGGGAACATATACTACATGTACTACTATGACATGTCAATGTTACGATGCACTATAAAGTTATAGAAATTCATTCATTGAAATCGAAACGGGATTTAAAAAGAATAAATATATGAATATCTTTAGCAACCCAATCAAAATGAACATTGAAATTTACATTATAATTGTGGAGTACATAAAATAGTACATAAATAGAGTCCCAAATACCATATTAGTTTAGTTCCTTGTTTATCATAGAATCCATAAATGTTGTTACAAGACAGAGAAATATTGTCTCCCACTATGTTCTCTTAGACTAAAACCCATCTTAGATATATTGTACATAAAATATATCTTCATAACCATTGAAATAAAAAATAAATAAGTGTTATATAAGATTCATAGTATGCGTATGAAAGTGAGATATGTAATTATAAACAAATGCATAAGGTTATAAGAATGGGACCATAATAATAGAAGATCATACCATGAATATCAAAGAAAAAAAATGAATCATAGAATAAATATTAGTAGTCTATAAGTCATGAATCATAAGGGAATCGAGATCATAATACATGAAATCATAACATATATGCAAGACCAGAAATTGTGTTGTATAAGTAAACATGTTATATCATTCCATATATCTCAAGTCACTTTTGTTGAACTTATAACAGAATTTCATGGGGACTACACATACTGAGTGTGAAACACCACCATCCCTAGTTGTAATCCATTATTTATAAGGTATTGGGTTTCCCAATATTCACTAATAGAATAATGACCTACAATAACGGTTTGGAACCATTGGTGTTAGTCTCCAAACCATTGGTACATTCTATACTAATGTTTTGGAGGACCGTTGGCTTCTTTAGTTTGGGGATAGATCTATACCAACCGTTCTGGTAAATTTTTTTGAATAAAACAATAACAACAGTTTGAAAAAATATTGGTATATGTCATATAATAATCCCATACAAACGGTTTCATAAAGCCATTGGTATAGGTAATTCAAAAAATATTCATTGGATTTTTTTTTGATCAAAGAACCTCCCGTTTATAATCCAACTACCTAACCACTAACCTAACATGACTTTTGGGTAACATAATTTCATTAATATATATATATATGTATATTCTTAAGTGTTTTAATTTGTAATTTATCTATTGTTATTTATAAAAATATTCCACAAATGAATGTGTGTACCTATACCAACGCTATTGAGAATCGATGGAGTAAGTTCTCTTAATTTTTGAGCTATACCAACGGTTTTGTCCGAACCATTGGTATAGTTAAAAATTAGTGACCTATACCAGTGGATGTCGCTAAACTGTTGGTATATGTCCATAGAAGTGACCTATACCAACGGTTTGGGACAAAATATTGGTAGAAGACCAAATTAGTGACCATAACCAATGGATTCTCCAAAGTCATTAGTATATGTCATATTTATACTAGTGATTCCCATAGTGGATTGGGTTTACAAATCTTCCTAGAGTTGATTAGGTTTTGTCATCTTCTATATTCTGATGTCTACAGATACTTAGAAAGACAATCCACTATCCACAATCACAATAATTTCCTTGTAACTTATATGGTTTCCCAATCATTCAATAGCGTGTCAGGCCCATTGGATTTATTTCCATCATTATCATATGATATATAAAACATTAAACAATGCATTTAAGGGATATTTAGGTCCAACCGTCACATAATAATATCATGTCTTCATGTAACATAATATAATAAAACATTCATCATATCATGATGCATAAAATAGATGTGTTTTATAAATATCATATCATAACCCATTAAATGAAATCGTAATAACTAAAATCTCATCATATCATTACTGATGTCAAAGATATAGGTATCATATCCATTTCATTATGAATAACCCAATAAAAGAATAGGGTATCAAAATAATATAACATCGGTAAGGGAAATGGGTTTCACAAAAATCATTATATCAAAAAAATCCATTCAGAAATAATATGAACGCTATTCTCAGGTTATTTTCCTAGAAGAGTATAAATTATCACAATTTATTTAATCTTACATAGATAAGGAATTTAAAATACCATAGAGAACATTTATTATATAAAATAGCCTTTCATTGAAAATCTTTTTTATAAAATAATTTCAAAAATAAATTTCATATAAAAAATTGATATTGACCATTAAATATTTTTGGAGGAAAATATCATTCCCTATTTTTTAAATTATTTGTTAAACATAAACGATATTAAATTATATTTTCTTTGAAAATTATTGGAAAAATAATAATGAAATCTTGAAAACATTTTGAAAACACTTTTTATTTGAACACACAATCAAATAATCGTGGAAATATTTTTGAAAAAAAATACATGGAAAAATTTAAAATAATATTGAAAAAAAATTTCAAACAATTTCCCAAGAAAATATTTAAGAGAATCTTGAAAAAGAATTGAAAACTATTTTCTTTTAATTCTTATAAAAGATGTTTGAAATCATTAGACACACATTGAACTGTATAACTTGTTAGAAAAAAAAATCATTGAAAAAAACATTAAATTAAACAAAATTTATATAATAATGTAAAAAAATTAATTATAAACTTCTTTTTAAAATTATATAGGAATATTCAAGTAAATAACGGTCAAGATAGTAGGTAAGTCGTTACTTATCGAATGTTACCTTTGCACCTAAAACGTTTTGAAAAATACATTCATAAAAAAACTAAAAGAATATTCCTTTAAAAATTGTATCATTAAAAGGTAATAAATCTGTAAAAATTTCATTTGAATATCATATGATAATAGATATCCATTTTTTAAAAAAATTTAGAAATAGAGTTTTGAGAGGACAAAACATTCTAATGGAAATGAAAAATAAAGATCGATTTTCATAAAATCATTTTCTTAATTATTATATGATCCAAAGAGTATAAAATGATACCATTATTTGGATATTACATGAATATATATAGGATAATATAACACTTAAATTTTCTTATTTGATGGATCATATGATTTTATCCGTTGAAGCATAATCATAACAAATATTGACAAATAATGAGATTTGAGCTATAACATGTTAGGACATTGGTAACATTGAAACATAATACAAAAAATATAATAAAATTAAATAATTCTAGAAATATCAATAAAAAATATATATATTTTTCATAACATATCAAAGGTTTTATATACACCTCAATGATAAATATAAGATCATAACCTAGAATGTGTATAAATAAAGTCAAACTGATAGAAAATTATACTATTGATTTTGTAATATGTGAAACATATAAACCATGAAGGAAAAAAAATAAAAAGGATATGTAATTACCCATATAATTAATTATTAGAATCATATTATAAATACTTAAGATGTATAAACAAAACAGACACAAAATGAGGGGTGAATAAGGCATGTATCTCATGGAAATAAAAAGTGTGATGAAATTCCATTATATTATGTGTGGACTGTCAGTGAACTCATAAAAACCATTTTTATAAAAAAAATAAGTTTATTATACATATTTTATAAAATAATATTATTAAATCTTACACCATATATGTTTTTATTGTAATTAATTATCCCCAACCAATTTACAATACAGTGTTAAGTTTACACTTTAGGTAAAATCCTCATTTCTTTTCATAAATGTGACTTAATTTTTTATATTTTTGGTCCTCATAAATATATAATTATTTATATAATTTAAAACATGATAAAAATAATACATATTCAGTATATATATTATTATAATTATCCATAAATTATAGAAATATGAAATGGAATACACCGTTGATAGAGACAACATGATGTATTTATGCACGAATGTTGTTTCTATTTTATTATCATACTAAAAGAAAGAATGCAAATTAAATAGACAAATAAATATAATTATTTAATTAGAATATTTATTTCTTATATATATTTGATAAGTTCCCTATACCCATCCTTAATACATTCCATGTATAGTGTGAATAAATCACATTACTTTGAGGAGGTGGTTGTCCACACTTCACTAAACAATGTCATAATTTTAACAAGAAATAAACATAATGATGAAATGTGTTATATAATAATTACAAAAACCTAAATAAATCATAAATATCTTATATATCATACTTAAAAAATATATTTTCTTTCATAATCACTAACCATGATTGTTGGTAAGGGAAAAATGGAAATCATCATTTTGAGGGGTCGTATTTCTTCAAAAACAAAACAGGTGTTAATCATTATCTAGAAGTGCCTATAAGTGTTGGTCAGACCCTTGATATAAAAACATATAAGTATATTTAGGTTATTTATGTTATTAGGTAATCATTGAATAAGAATAATTGAAGTGGTGGATAATGAATATAAAATATTGGAGCTTGATGAAAGATGTTACCTACTCATTAGGAAACTACATTTCCTTTACATAAATGGTATTCTATGGATAGGTTTATGTATAAAGGTATGATTGACATTAGAAGGTAGATATGTTTGTAGTTGAATTGGATACAAATTTTAGAACATAATTGTATTCATAATTGTTAATAAGGGGTATAGATGGTGGTCTTTTGTAAGGGAGGGAGGGGATACAGTTGACATTTTTTAGAAACAAAAGTTAGTTATACCAACAATTGTACCTAAAAAATGTAGAAAAAACGAATAAACACAATTTAGAAAGGTTTATGGATACAATATTTCGATAAAAATTTGTTTTTTACTTGTGTGTAAGTCTAATTGGCCCTTAATATTAATGTTTAATCCCTTATTAATCTAAATTTTAAAATAATTTCTTATTTAATTTTAATCACTATCAGAAAAAAAAGTTTTTCAAAAAAAGTTTATATTATCAGGATATAAACATTGTACTTATTAAAATTCATTATGTCCTTTTTTAAAAATTGAGTTCACAAAATATGAAAAAAATTTTTTTACAGTTAATATCATTGATGTGGTGGGAAAGAGGTTTTTTAATGTTAGAATAGCTCAATACTCATTATGATTTTACAACTAAATTAAACAAAAAATGATTAAAATTTCATAAACTGAACTAATAGATTTATAATTTATCTTATTTTACTTTAAATCCATCATAAACTATAATTTTAATATATAAATAAATTTAAAAAGTAGTTTCGAATTAAATTTTGGTTTTTTTCACTATTCATCCAAACCGTAGTTTTCCAGATAAATCCCAATAAAACCAAATAATGTTAATATTAACATTCATAAATCTAAAATGAATTTCATTTTATCATATTAAATATTTTGGTGTGTCTAAACATGATTTGATTATTGTTCATATATGTAAAAAACAAAACGAGTTCCATTAAGAAAAAATAAATTTCAATAATATAATTATTTTACCTAAAATAATTTATTTCCTTATAAAAATTTATTATTTATAGAAAAAATAATATATAAAATTTAAAAATTATTTATTACCAATCATTTTACCATGTTTAATGTCTATGTTATAACTAAATCATTTAAATAATATTAATAATGATCTGTTTCGTACAATGTCAGGGTTATGTGTAATATATGAGAATTTAGTGTTGTGTCTAGCGCATGATAAAATTTATGTTATGTGTAGTGTACTGTTATGTTGGTTTTGTTTGTATTGAATATATATTGTTATTTTATAAAAAACTATATTTTGAGTTTTTTTAAATTCCAAATATGAAAATGATTAATTTCATTCGAGTAAAAAATAGAAAAGACTTAGTAAATTGCATTATAACCCCTTAAAATGAATTTCTCCATAAATATTATACTAGGATATCAAATTATTAATACATGAAATATCTATTTATAGAAACCCATTAGTAGAAAAATACTCTATTCCAACGGTTCCATAAATCCAAAGATATTTTTATATTAGTAACGAATCATTCGGTGGGTTTCTATCTCAATACATGCGGTTTATGTTTGAATGACCTAACCACTAACCTAACATGAATTTTTTTAACATAATTTCATAAATATATATATGTATTGTTGTAAATATTTTAAATTTTAAATTATTTAATGTTCTCTGTTAAAAGATTCCATAAAAAAATACATGTAACTTTACCAACATTTTTTAAAATCATTGGTATAGACCTATTCCAACGGTTTTAGGAACCGTTGGTATAGATTATTTGATTTTGGGACCCATACCAACATTTTTGGACAAACTCTTGGTATTGGGTATCTATTGTGGACCGATACCAATGGTTTGGCCAAAACCATTGGCATAGGTCCAAAATATAGACCCCATACCAACAGTATCCCCAAATCATTTGTATTGGTCCCCCCCCATACAAACAGTTTGTCCAAATTAGTGACTTATACCAACTGTTTTGGAAAAACCATTGGAATAGGTCCATATAAGTGACTATACCAACAGTTTTTCCAAACCCGTTGGTATAGAAATGATTTACAGTAGTGACTAAAATCCTAATAATGGATGGTAAACATTCCATAAAAAATAATGTTGGAGACAAAATGAATACCCAATGTTACACGTAACAAGGTTTCCACATAAGAGAACATTTGTGGAAAGTGTAAATATATAATTGGCGGAAATGTGTTGATATTTAGAGGGAGTGATTGAGGTCATAGATCACAGACAATTGAATGACTTATAAAAAGTTTAGTTCCTTAGAGTCATTAATAGGTGCTGGTTTAAAATCCCATAAAATCAAAAAAATGTATGATATTAGGAGAACATTTATTCAATCAATTTATTAATTTTGTGTTATTCTGTTATAGACCAAGAATATATAGACATATAAATACTTGATATATTTATATAAACCAAATTTCATTCTTAGGTTGTTTTTTGATCTATTTATAATTCATGAATTACATCAAGTAATGGATATTCAAAAACAACGTAGATATCAATAGAACTAAACTTCACTTTTAATGAATATAGAATCCAAAAAAAGTGTGAAAAGTATAACAAATATGTCTATAATTATTCTACAAGTTCATCATTGTTAATATATTAATGTCTATTCTAAAAAAGTAACACGAATAGATAATCATTACTATTTATAAAAATGTACACATTTAACAGGGAATCGTTTAGGTCAGTGGTAGGTGTGAAACCATTATCATCCTTCAATCACGGGTTCAAGAGATGCAGGCTTTCCAAACATAATGGGTAGTCTCCCTACAAAAATTCCATAATTTTCTAAACCCACATTTAGGTAATTACCAAAATATATATGATTGATATCCTAGATATAACTTGAATAAAAAATGAGACTATTAAATAATGTTTTCAGAATATTAGTAATACACAAGTAATTAATATAAAGATTATCATAAACATTCTATAAATGGTTGTACTTATATCACATTGGAATGATGAAAATCACAAATATTTAAAAAAAAAATTATGATATTATCTCAAAATTGATCACCCATTTATCAAAATTTGGCACTTTGTTTTGACAAATTTCAAAAATATTAATACCTCCATATTATATTATCTTGGAACATGGTGATAACTAGAAGTACATCCAATCCTTTTTGGAAAACAAGAATTCTACCTTATTTCCAAGATTACGAGATACATTATTAAAATCCAATTTTTTTTATAATTCATCCATGATATCAAAGACCAATTTTTTAACAAAACCATTATTATTTCTAATTTAATAAATACTATCACATTTAAATTATCCAAATAAATCATCTCATTATCCATGATCAACACAATTTTCTCATCATATTTATCACATTATGGGTTTCCTTATATTTTTTCAAAATGTCAACATTCCTTTAAATTATATTTCAATTTCTTCATCAACATTAAAATATTTATTTTTAAATCCTTAATAAATATCTTATATTGAAAATAATTATATGTTTCATGATTCATATAACAAAATATTTTACTTCCAAAACATATACACTTCAATAATCAAACATTATTCTTAAACCATTACTCATTCTTCATTAGGCTACACCTTAATACACATTCAATATAAATATTAAATATGAATTATTTATTAAGGTTCCGCAAAATCAATCTTGTAATTATAATTATATTTAATGTAAACAATACTTGAAGAACATCAGATACCTTTCACAAGACCTTTTAAGTCCCATTATCTATAGTTTTATTACCAATATACATGCCTCTTTACTAATAATCATTCTAATATTTCCACTTGGAAAACCATATATCATAATTCACATACATTATAGATCTAAAACATTCAATGTAATTAATTTTCATTATAATTCTCTTCACTAAAAAAATCTATAAATCATAGTTAATGAAACACATATAATAGAAGAAAAACAAATAATCATGAAAAATTATATATTGGTTATCCATGTAATGGAACCTACTTATTTAATTAATGAAACAATTGGTTTATCATAGGTTATTAATAGTCTTATTCAATTAAAATCCCTCATTATGGTATGTAAGGATTATGTAATTCCATATGCATGCCCCCCTGTAGTGTTAAACCAACTGTCCACAAAGGCATATTTTCATGTACCAGGATATTCATGAGTAAGTCTCGACGCACAATGTCAGAGTTATTACTCCAAGATAAATCTGTGCTAAAAATATCACCATTAATATTATCTAGAAATGGATTTATTACAAGGAAACCAATCACTCTATCCATTTCTTATATTCCATGAAATTTTCCTTTACTTCTAAATATCCTTGACTTATCATTAGAGACATAGCAAGACATATCTATAGAAACATAAATAGGGATCTCACTAATGTTTTATTATCATAGATTCTAAAGGATGATTAAACCTTCACTCTGATACCAACTATAACCAACCAATTTTAATTTACATAGACATTACATCATTTTTTTAGAATACATCAAGAATTACATAAATAGATACCCCAAGAATGTATTAGTTTTTTTCTTTTTGAATCATTGAAACATAAACACTAGAACCTGAGTGAGCAACATTATATCTCACAAGGTTCTCCAGAAATATGACTCCTCTTATACATATAAAACATAAAATATATCTTCTTAACACAGGGAATGAAACAAAGAAGGGGTGAGCTCAGAAGATCAATACATGCATGAAAGGGATATATAAGAGCATAAACATAATAATAAGTGTATGATTATTTGAACATACCAAGAAAATTTCTTTCCTGACTTATCAAAAATAAAAAACAAGAATCCTGGAATAAGCATTAGTATTTCATCAGTAATGAATCATAAAGGAATCAATAGTATAATTTATGAATGCATAATATGGGAGTAAGACTTGTGATTGTGGAATACAGATAAACATGTAACATAATTCAAAACTAGTCAAGAATCATTTCTAGAACATATATTGTCACTTCATGGGGAATACACCAACTGGGTACGACACACCACCATCCCTTGTCACTATCCATTTCTTATGAAGGATTTGGTTTCTCCATCATACCATTTTTGATCGATCATATAAAATTTATTTACATCAGTATCAATGAGATATAAATCATTACCCAATACATTAGGGGAGATATAGTTCCCACCCGCCAAATGTTAAAATCATGCATACATGTACCATAACATAATAATTCTTGAATAAAATCATGACCCATAAATAGATATGGGATCCTTAATCATCAAAAAATAACCCATGAAATGAAATTGGAATAACAAAATTTTGATCCAATAATAAATTATGGAAAAGTTATAGGTATCATAATCCTTTCATTAGGTATAAGAAATGAAAATAAGTGGGTTTAAAAATAATATAACATGTGGAAGAGAAATATGTTTCATTAAAATAATTATTTAAAAACATTAAACATTTATGATTGAATATGAATGGTATTATTGGATTATGACTTCAGTAATGTATAAGGTATAAAAAATTATTTAATCTTATATTGTGAATTATATTTTATAAATCACAAGGATCATTTATAATGTTAAATATCCTTTAATTGAAATTTATTTTAATAAAACGTTTTAGAAAACCATATTATTATAATGAAAATTTTAAAATATTATCTAACAAATTTGATGAGGAATATATATTTCCCTCATTTAAAAACACTTTTTAAAAAATCATTTTGAAATAGTTTTTTGTTGAAAAGTCATTGAAAACTTATAATGAAATCATGATATTGTTTTGAAAACTATTTTTTGTTGAAATGTTATAAAATAATTCAGAAAACAATTTGAATACAATTTTCATTGAAAACATAAAAAACAATATTAAAAACAGTTTTAAAACCATGTACCTTGAAAACATATAACAGAATCTTGATGCATTTTTGAAAACCATTTTCCATGCAAAATTACCAATGAATCATGAAAGCATCTGTTACACTTTTTTAATTTAAAAAAATTGAAAATATGTTTCTTTTAAAAAAAATTAAATTAAATAAATCTTTTATGTAATATAAGAATTTGTTTCATTAAAATATAATTTTTTAACTAATAAATTATGCTATATGGAATGACTATCATGGTGACCGGAAAGTCCACATGTACCCAAAATTCTTTCTTCACCTTGAATGTTTTTAAAAGTGACTTCATTATAAAATTAGAATAATATTACTTTTAGAACAAATATTTTAAAATTTTAATACATGAGTAAAAAATTATTTTAAACATTGTTTTGTAATTGTGAAACACTTTTGATATCCATTTTAGAAAACAAGGTTGTGAAAGTAAACCAATATCCATACAAAATGAAAAATCAGGTAATATTTAAAACAAATCCTTAATTTTAAGAAGTACAAAAGAGTGACAAAATGGTACCATTAAATTGATATAACATGAATAACAAGAGGGTGTTACAATTAATGTGATTTCATTAGAGTTTTATAATAGGATTTCATTAATGGAGGAAAATCATAATTAATCTGGATAACAGATGAAATTGTAGATATGTGCCATTACCCCATTGGTAAAATTGAAACATAATAAAATGGAAACAATAAAATAACATTAATATATAAATTTTAAGAAAATATAGAGATTTAAGAAAAAATATTCCAAAGTAATTATATATACATCATCGATTTATATAGTTTCTTATAATGGAATGTTTCTCAAAGAAGAAAAATTGAGACAAAATTACATTACCAATTTCTAATCTTTTGAAACATGAACTCCATGAAAAAAGATCATCAAATCAATATGTATATAACATTTATTTGTTTATAATAATCCTATAGTACATCAATGTGTAGTATATATACCAAAAATTACTGGTGAATAAGACATTAATCTCGTAAAAATAAAATGTGAGAGGATATTCCCTAACCATATTTCTTGATGCTCATAATACTCAAAAATAACTCATATATAATAAATATATGCTGATTATAAATATTTAATTTAAAAATATTGTTATATAGAAATATATAAAAAATTTCATTATAACTTTAGATTAAACTCTTGTTAAAAATTCCAAGTTGAGGTTACGGTTTGTGTAATATCTACTTTTATTCTTACATGCATCTTCATTTGTTATATTATTTGTACAAATTATTTTATTTTGACATCCAGAATGAAAAAAAATTATTTCAGAATCAGATATATTCGTTATATAGGTATATATAATAAACAATAAAATATATAAATATGAAATGGAACACACCATTCTTGGAGACGGTTGGCTGTACATACACATGAATGATGTTTCTGTTTTAATGTTATATTGAAAGAAAGAATGTAAATGAAATATATTTATTTATTTATGTATATATTATAATTAATGTATATTTATATTATCATATTTATTATATATTTTCAATAAACCCATACTTAATACATTCCTTGTATAGTGCAAAAGAATCACATTTTTCTATGGAGGCAATAGTCCACACTTCTCCAGAAGAAATTGTCATACTTCCACATATAGGAAAACTCGAAGGTATGTGGTATATTATAATTCCATAATAATAAATACCTAATTAATATCATATATATCATAATAATTAATATGTTCTTTATAATTCCAAACCTTGAGACCTGGTTAGAAAAAAAACATCATTTTGTGAGGCGGTAGGAACTTGGACAAAAAATATCCTTTCCCATTAAATGGATGTGCGTGTAAGTGTAAATAGAACCCTATATTGAAAAATCTCAATCTATTTAAGATAATGAGGTAATTATGAAATCATGTAATTAGATTAATTGAGGCAGAAGAGACTGAAAATAATATAAAGGATCTTGTGGGATGATGTTACCTCTTCCTTAGGTAACACATTTTTCATTGCACCAAAGGGAATCATTAGAAAAATTTCATCCCAATTTGGTGATTCATGGGGAGGGGGGGTTTTGAGACAAAAAATTGATAGATATTGTCCAAACTAATGTCTTTTTATTGTTATTTATAATGGGGTGATGAGGTGTCCTTTTATAAGGCAGGGAGGGGACACACATCGAATTTTTTAAAATGAGTTAGGTGTACCAATGATATTACATAAAAAAGGACATAAACAAAAAAAAACAAAAAAATGGAAGGATTGTGGATGAAATATTACCATAAAATTGGTTTTGGAAAAGTTTATTGGTCATTTTAACTTATATTATTATGTTTTAGTCCCATATTAATCCTAATTTCACTTTAATCATTGTCATTAATTTTAATCACTTTCACTTATATTTTTTGTAAAAAATTAAGTTGATCATATTAGACTATATATAATATACATATTAGAACTGTTTATGTCCATTTTTTATAATTCGTTTTACAAAATTATAAAAAATAATATTAATGATAATCTCGTAGATGTGGTGAGAAAAGTGGGTTGTTAATGTTAAAATGCTGAAATGTTCATTAAGATTTTACAATAGCTGTCAATATAAAAACGTTTACAATGACCTAAAATGGATTAAAAGATATATAATTTATCTTCTGTCACTTTAAAACAATCACATAATATAATTTAACTATATAAATAAATTATATATAAAATGAATTTGGAATTACTATTTCTGTTTTTAAAAGAACAGTCAAAAATTTAATTCTCTCATAAAAATCCAAAAATTTCACAATATGTTAATTTTGAAATTATGAAATAAAAAAACTATGTTTTCAGTATTAAATTAAATATATATTATTTTCTAATATTTATTTTATTATTTCTCAAAAAATTCCATATAAAGTAGTTCATTTAAGAGAATACTATTTTTACAATTTTAGAGAAATTTTCCAGAATCATATATTTCATTATCAAGTATGTTTAAATTATATAAAACTATTATAAATAAATTACTTATTAATATTCATATTACCAGTTCTTATAGTCAGATTATAACTATTTGATTTAAATAATTATAATAAAATGTTTTTTTGTAGAAACTCAGTATTAAATGCAACGTAGTCGAAGTCAGTGAAGTGTGTAACACAAACTAAACATTGTGTTGAATATAGTTTATTCTTAACATTGTGTTTTTATAAGGGAAAAAACTAGTTCATTTGAATAAAAATTATATATATTTAGTGTTGCATGAAATTCAAAAAATAAACAATAATAAATTAATTTGATTATTGTTTTTCATAAAATCACATGGTGTTACAATGTTAAATGTATCAAATGTGTATATGGGAAAAAAATTTATAGCCATTGTTGGTATATATAGAAGGTGTGAGAGAGTAGCACATAATGAAAAAAAAATGTATAAAAATTTTACACGGATAAAAAACTTATTCTAGGAATATAATGGAAATTAATAAATCTATTAAATGGATGACATTCCTTACTGATGAATCATTGAATAATTATGGAAAAATATGGATTCTAGATTGTGATTCCTCCTTCCACATGACTGGTGATAAAAAAATTTTCAAGAATAACTAATTCCATGATCATGGACTAGTAAATTTTGGTGATAATTTATCTCTAAATATCTAGGGAATTAGATTGGAAAATAATTAATCTCAAAACATAAAATCAGGTGAATTTTTCATATTAAATGGATGATGAATAATATTGTGAGGCTTAGTCAGCTCTGATTATTTTAATGATATTGAAATTATGATTTATACTTGTCTTCTCAATTCATTGAAGGATGGGAGGAAAATTTTCCAAGGAATAGAAAACAATGCTCATATAATTTGGATATGAAATCCAAAAAATATATTATAAATTAGTAAAAATGATACATCTTTTTTATGGTCTAATGGCCTTGGAATTATATTCCAAATCAACTTATTAAATATTTTTATGGATGAATTTTTGAGAAATATTGAAAATATTAAGAGTGAATGATATGTTGTGGGTGAAATATACCAAACCGAAAAAGATGACTCATAAAGCTCATAAGAATGTAGAAATACTATTTTATAGGCCAGAAAACCATATACCCACTAAATTATGATTTATTAAGAGATAAAATTCATAAATATGTTATTTCTATTTTATAATATTATTTCATTATTTCATCATTAAGGCCAATGTTAATTTCTACAATCACAAATTTGATGTTCCTGATAAGTTTAATGCTTTTAGAAGACAATTATAATAAACTTTAGGGCTTTAGATGAAAAAAATGAGATCTGATCATTTGAAAGAGTATATAGGTGATTTTATAGAATGGTGTATTGTTATAAATATAATAATGAATAATTTTATGAAACTATATACTTCCCAATAAAAATTTATTTCATAGATAAATAACTCCAGTGTTTTTGTGATAGATTATTGAATATAGTTTGAAGATAAAATTTCATGGTATTTTTTGGGAGAGGTTGTCTATGTTATCATACATATACAAAAAATATTTTATTTGATACCTAGAGAGCATTTATACCCTAATGAAATGTGGTATAAATTGAAACTAACTATCATTTAATTTAATTTTTATATAATTTCATTCTTTATAATGAGTAATGTTAATAAGAATTGATTGTTAGAAGATAAATCTCATAAAGGAATCATTAAGGGATACTTATCCTATGAATATGAGGATTGTTTCTAGAAAAAATTTAAAAAACATATTTGGATAGTTCAAAATTCATTTTTTAAAAAATAGTGATTATTTTATCATTATATTCAAGTAAATATTTATATTTCATATTGAAAACCCATTTAGATTTTACATCAGTAGGTTATAAAAGAATATGAGATTAAAATAAATATTGACATATTTATTTTGAAAATATGGATGATGAAGAAGAGATTTTGGGAAAAGGACAAATTTGTATTATATGTTAAAATTACATGTTTATATTGAAACATTATTTGATAATAAGGATCCCCATGTCCTAAAAAATATTCTTGGTAGTGGTAAATCACATAGCACTCATATGAAATTCTGAACCATGATGAGTACCTAAATATAGAAAAAAATATTGAATGGGTACATACAACAAATAATTAAATGGATAAAATTGTGAAAAGTATAACTTGGGATCTTTTATATATACCAGAAGATAAGAATTTAATTATCACAAAATGGGTGTTTAAAAAAATTAAAATGATATAGGGGTACTGAAAAGGGAAAATGAATTTTAAAAAAGTTGATATACTTAATTATAAGGAATTAAAGTTGAAGAAACCATGAATCAAAATGAAATTCATGAAGAAATTGGTTTTTTTAGTAGGGGATGCAATCATGAATTATAATGTTAATAAAATTGGTTGAAATCATAATTTTTATATATTAAACATATTGAAGAGGTATTTTCAGAACAACTAATTTTATTATTCATGATGATGATGGAAATAAGGTCTGAGAACTAGGAATGGAATTATATTGATTGAAAATATGTCCTTGATATTTTTACATTAATATTGTCAGTTATTAATGAAAATTGTTTTCAAAAATGAAAATGCTGAGAAATTTTTTTATAAGTGATCTATTCATTACCACACTCTGAAAGGATCCCTATAGGTAAATCAAAAATTGGGCAAGGTAGAGTGAATCAGTGTTTGGAACATTATTTCATTATTATAAATTTTTATCCCATTACATATTATACCTATTCAGATTGATATTATATGGATTTATTTTCCTTATTACATAGAATTATAAAAAATAATTTAAATATGACATTTTATTTTTTTAAATGTTTACTACCCCAAACGATATGATATTCCTTTCCATGTATAGTGTCGAGTAGTACACAGATTCAATATTTTTTAATATTCCTTGTATTGTTTTTTGGATGAAAAACACTCCTTATCCTTGTGCGCTTCGCTAAGAATTATGATGTAGGATAGAAAAAATACATCTTCCTTAGACTGGTGATGACCTTGTCCAACATGCATGTCCACACTGGTTCATTATATTAATTTTGAATATTTTCTTTAAAATTATTATATAATTTTGTAACAATAGGAAATTATTAGGCATATTTAGTCATTTGGTGGGTCTCTTAGTGTATCTTTGATCTCACGTTTCTTATTATTCATTTTTTTACTTTCACAAAATCATAAAATCAACCTTCTTTTTGATATGAGGAAAATTCAATGCATCTAGGATTCTTTATTCTAGAGAGTGATCATTTGATTCATTCATATTATCAATCAATATAGTAAATTGATGCAATAATTATCATATGGTGGTGAAACACATGGGTATATTTTATCGATTCATTATTGTTCTTCATCGAACACCTGATCATTTAGAATAGTCTCTATAATGTATGTTTTTCTAGTTGCTATTCATCAGATTCTTCTTCTACAACCTACCAGTCTGATAAATATTGATAAGAATACATCATAAAGTTCTTGGTATATAATATATTTTTCATCATGGTGAAATGTAATTTATTCATCTGGTGATTAAGCATAGTCTAAAATGATATTATCATTTTGGAAACTAAATGTCTGATCACTCTTCTAAATTCTATCTGGAGGTGAACTGATTACTTCATTTGTTACTTCCCCTTCCAATTCAATAACCCAAATGAGAGTTCATCTCATTCTTCATGGTAGTATAATTCTTTTGACAAATTATTTCTTTATCATAAAAAATAATCAATATTTTTATAGGAACATTATTAAAACATTAACACAACTATATATATCCTTTAATTCATCATTTATTTGTGGTGAAGTGCAAACATAAAATTCACAATTACATTGAAAACATAGAAAATACCACTCAAAACAACTAGTTTAAAAAAAATATAGTATTCTAAAAAATATAATCTTCCTAGGAAAGATACATTAATAAAATTTTCTATAATATTATTTAACATTCAAGAAATAATCATGATTCACAATTTTTTGTGCTAATGAAATCATTGAATGTCCTTATCATCATCCCTACCAATAAAAACATTACAAAAAATCATAACATTATTTGAAAATTTCATCCATTAGAACTTAATATAATTTGAACCTACATTGGAATCATAGTTTTGTATTCCCTCTCTACTTTTTAGGAAGATCTGAGATGTTTTCCCCAAGATATTCTTCTATCAAATTAAATTCATTGTCTAACTATAATCATCGGTCTTCCTTTAAATTTTTTTTCAATATACATTTATAGGGATATTCATTCAACATTTAAGTCCATATATGTTTTTTATTTTTAATATATTCGATGAAAAATAAATGATATTTTCTTTACCTTTTATATAGTGAACTCAAATAAATTATTATGATGAATCTGTACACCTCAATCCAATGTTATTTTAATGGTTTATTTGATGATATCATAAAATAAATCAATCAAATACAATATATTAAGAAACTTCTTTCAAATTTTTATGTTAATATTATATGGATTCATAAATCTAATGAACATTAATATAAAATATATTTAGAATAATATAATATAAAAGTACTATATAATTCAACCATTCAGAATTATCAGAAAACCACGTATTATAATTCTCTTCTATTTCCTCTATATTTAAAGGAATCATCTATTAATCATTCAAAAAAAAATTTAGGAACCTCACAACCATTCTTCTCTCTTATGACATACCTCAGAAACATAATCTACTAATATTTTGATATTTTTAAATTTATTTTAGGAAAACCTTTTACAAATCATTAATGAGATCGAATCATTTATTTAAAATATTTGGAATCCATTTATTCACTATCATTAACAAAAGCATAATATACTTATAACATGAATATTTCTCAACCACTACTTAACATCCCTTTATAATTAATCTAATTTAACAATCTTTCATATTGTTTACCCCTCTTACAGATATTACTTTGTATCAAAATGACAAGGCATCTCCTTGTTTAGTTTGAAAATATCACTTCACATTGGAAAAAAAGATACATGTTTGAAATATCATTATATATTCGATACAGTAAAGAATGAAATAATTAAGGAATTCATTTAAATCCTTAAATCATCACATTACAAATAGTTCTATCTGATTTAACTTTTATCTATAATGAAATCATCCAAAAATAATATCAAATGGTAACTTTGTGCAATAGAATTATGTGTAAAACTACATTTAAAGGAGATTTTTTAGAAATTAGTTATGGTGGAAATCAGCTTCATAGATACCCTTATATGTTTTATCCTTCTACATCAACCTTATTACCGTTATTGTGGAAACGGAAATCTCGGCATACCATTATGCTCTCCTTAATGTACACATACAATATCCTGTATTAACTTATATATCATTATAATAATTCATTAGTATGATAGCCTAAATCCTATTAGTTTTATATAATTATCTCTATCCTATCATCTTGGAACACAAAACACCATTGAATAGTATTTTAGAGGTCCATATGTTAGATTTTTTTTCCTATCATTCATTATCTATTTTTCACAAACTTCTCTATTATCTAACATTATTTTATGAATATTCTTAAGGATACATCATAAATAAACATCTATTTATTCCTATATAGTCCAAAAATAAAAACACATAAAATTATATCTGAATATATGAATATTATTTACTTAATATAACCATCCATATTTGAATCATTTAGGTCAAGTGCCTTTAGAAACATGGAAACATAATAAATTTCATAGGCGAAATATAACATCAACCACTATTGTCTTCATGTGAGGAATCATTATTAGTTGTATAATATATAAAAACATACTTGATAACATAGGGAAGAAAACATAATAATGGGTGAGCTTATATTTATAGTATCTGTATGAATAAGAGATATAAATGATAATATAACAATAACATGATCATATGGGTATGATAATATGAATTTAACATTAGAAAACCATACCCTTTATATCCGATGTTACTCCTCGGATTTTGGGAATGTTGTTTTGAATTTATTTAATATTTAAGTAATTTTAATTTCACAGAATACTTAAAATATATTTTCATATATGATAGAAATTTATTTCACATGGAATCTACTTGTCTTACACTATACAGAAAACAAATTTTTGTGCATTACATGCAACAACATGTGTTTACAACGAATCAGATTATTTTTATAATTATATAAATGATATAATTGTATCCTAGACATCTAATATATTAATATCAATAATAATAAATAATTTTCAGATATTTTTAATAATGGTTTTATATAAATAAGACATATTTATGACAAAAGATGCAATTTTTTTAATGTTATTAAATGTTTAAAAATAATATTTTCTCAAAAGAAATGCATTTAATGTCTATATATGAAAATTAAAAAATTATTTTATTCACATTTAGAAACATTATTTTATAATATAAAAATTATTTTTTATTTTATATTGATAAAATAAGCAAAGAATTAAATTTTGGGATTTTTATGAGAAACATCATTTGTGGATGAGTAATTAAAATAAGTTTATATAAATCAGAATTGTAGTTAATTATAATTTATTTATACAGTTATATTATATAATAATTTTTTTAAAAGGAATAATTTTATCAAATTTTTAATTTAATCTAATTTATCTCGTTGTAATAATTCTAAATTTGAAATTGGGAATAAAAACATAATAATTTTTTGGATGTTCTAAATTTAAAAACCCCTATATCGTCCCACCACCAAATTAATTTTAAATTAATTTCTACAACTTATATGTTTTTAATTTAAAATTTGGATTCCATATTTCGAATCATCATAATTTATAATGTCTAATAATGTCAAATATAATTTCTTAGCTAAGATATTAGTGAATGTGATTAAAATTAATTATGACGGTGAAGAGAAATGTTAGGTTAATGAAGTACTAAAACATAAATTTAATACCCAAAATGACCTAACAACTTCAATAACCCCATTTTATATCCTTTAATCGGCCATTAACATACCATTCTTGTATTCTGTTGGTTTGTTTGGACATTGTTTAGGTAAAAAAGTGGGTACATGGAATTTTTTAAAAGAATCATATATTTAAAAAAACCATTATTCAAAAAAAACGTTCATTGTTGAAAATTATAGTATTAAAGTTATAACTACTTCTATAAAATGGGTCTTACAATGGTCTTAAATCATTTTTCCCTTATATTATTAGAATATCTCTTGCTAAATCATTTTCCATTATAACTACAATAATTAATTTTATTATTTTCACAATAAATTATGAAAAAATAGGATGAAAACACTCTATAATATAAATTATTATTCATATTAATATAGATTCTATTTTTTTCAAATATAATTCACATAAGTGGAATTCCACATTTTAAAATTAATCTCAAAGACATGATAAAAAACATGTTTTCCAATATAATAACATAATCCAAATTTTATTATGTTTTTAAATTATAATTGAATATAAATTTATTCCATATTAGTAATTTGGACTAGTAAATATATTATTGATATAATTTTACTTTTAAAATCATATTAAGATAACATGGTGATTTTATATGATTTAAAATGAAAGGTGGGTTTCAATGAAAATATATACCTTTTACAATTCTTCCAAATAGGATAATTTTCTAAAAAATCACAAAATATTCCCTAATAGAAATTTGATGTTATTTTATCAATAATTAAGTTCATTTTAATGATTATATTTTATTATAGTAGAAAAAAATAATCTATAATTTGATGTGTAAACTATGACTAAATGGTCATTTTGGAAAATAATGGTCTTTAGAAAACATGTATTATTCATTTAAATGATTCTAATTTAATTTCTAATCAATGGATAACCATAATTATCATCTCATTGTATGTACTAGTAATACCAACTAATTTAATGGATATGTTAAAATATTATAGTATATTACTT
The DNA here is from genome assembly GCA_963277665.1 of Viscum album. NCBI lineage: Eukaryota > Viridiplantae > Streptophyta > Magnoliopsida > Santalales > Viscaceae > Viscum > Viscum album. The sequence continues at coordinate 920,991,514 of OY728126.1, read as the reverse complement.
TACATATTGACTCGGGGTTGCGTGTTTTGTAACCAATCGAAGAGATAATTTTTTTTAATTAAATATATTTGAAAGAAATGGGGTGTTAAATTTTCATAGAAGGTTAGTTTTTCCTGAAATATTCATTATTACACCAAATTGTGTTCTTTTAAAATCTATAGGTGATACATGATATGTAAACAAGGGTATATTTTGAGAAAAATAATATGTGTGATGATGAAGAGTATAACTAAATTATATTTTTAGATTTGTAGTTTCTAATGATTTTTTTCAATTATATTAAAAATATTTTTTTTAATTAATATTAATCAACAAAAGATGTTATGATTTAAAAAAAACAAATGTCACGATAAATAATTGATTATCCCTTCATAACCAATTCCTTATTGTGAGCCTTTATCATGATTTCAGTAACATGGATTTGTATATACATATTTTAATTTAAATAACCCTTTTTCAATATTATCATTGATATAGTAATATTTTATCTTGATATTCCTTTTCCATGAAAGATAGAATACATTTTTTATAAGGATAATTTAACTCATGTTTTGAAACATGACATTAATACTATATTTAAGCCCATTAATGATATACACAAGTTATTTCTTCATCAATAAAAGTTATGTATATAAATTAGATAACATGATGAATTAAATTTTCATTATGAATAATTCTAGTATATTTTTAATTTATATAGAATATAAATACTTGAGTCCAAATGATAAAATGAATTACTCGATGTTATATTACGAACATCCCATCAACTATATAAATCTGTATCGATAAATCATAAAAAATAAAATTTTGATAATAAATTAAAATACTGTAATAACTATCCAATCATTGAATTTTGGATATACTAATCCACAAAGGCAAACTTCAATCAATTCATGAAATAACATAATATTTTTAACCAACTGTTTATACGAGTTATGAATGATCATACATGTTTTTCCAAAACATCTCATATCTATCTGATCTTGTGAACATATAGGTATATAATGACTCTAATATTATTTAAAAAATTAGCATATGATTTTTATCATCAGTGGGGAATTTTTTTGTTCCAAAAAATATTTATTCTTTAATAGAATGAATGTTCATGCCTTACCCTCCTCTAATTAGGTATATACCCCTTTCAAGTACATCCCTTCAATTATAATTGAACCATTCATTCCCAATATGATAAATGTTGTATTTGTGAACATTATAGTGTTATCTTAATCACAAAATTTTCTAAAACATAATAAATTGTGACTATGGAATTCGAGAACTTATACATTTATGTTACATGTGAATATGCCTCCAATTTTTAATTTTCTAGATCTAATGATCTTTATGATTTATTCATTGAAATATAATATCAACCCTCATTTATTCTTATAGATCTTATGATAATTCTATTCTTTCATATAATATGGTATGTAAAACCACTATTAATAATCAAAAATCAACCACAATCCATACATTAAATGAAATATCTAAAAGGAAAAGTTCAGTAGGCCAGTATACATTTCAACCAAATATATATCAACGTAAGGATTCATTACTCACGATAGACATAAATTCCATCATATTTCTAATCAATAACATGCATAAATCATAAATTTAATGTTAATTGAATATTAAAAATTTATACAGTCCAAAGATAAGGAAGATGAAAACGAAATCAATTTTCTATCTAGCCTGATACTCTTTATATGCATTTATAAGAATTGTATGATTATATTTTAACAATAATATAAAACAAAAAACAAAAAAACATGTTATAAAATTTATATTAATTAAAATATATGGTATTATATTAAATATATTCATCATTCATATACATAAACATGAGATAATTTTTTCTGAATAATTCTTAAATTAAGTTGTAAACACATTATAGTGTATCCATGCTTGATGGAAAATACATGATTAAAAAATTAAAATATAGTAACTATATTTGTAATAAAAACCCTTAATTGGTTTCAATATATGTAATTGTTAATTATTGTAAAACATTAAATTAAAATAATCATTTTAAATTCTTATTTTACAATGTAAAAATTTTCAATAATCAAAATATTACATATTTAATATTATTATTACATAAATCATAATAATTATTAATTGTATTTAAATGGGTTAAATGATTTCTCAAGTAATGAACTCATAATTTTAATAGTTCAGATTAAATAGATATTAATTTATAAAATCAAAAAATATGAACAATTAATAATTATTAATATGTTCTCTTTTTTATTTTCCCTAAAAATTGTATTGATAAAAAATTATACATTAGACTTATAATTCAATATAAAAATTTCCCATATAAATTATTTTTTATTTTAAATAATATTAAAATTGAAATATAAAAATTACATTTAATATTATGGAATATTTATTCAATAAATTTCTCATAAGGAATAAAATAAATGATTTTAAAATTTTTTAATATATTTCAATTATAAATATTTTAAAAATTAAATAACTATTCCAATAGTAGTTTTTATGTAATTTATACATAATATAAAATTAAATAAATCAATATACAATTTTAAATTATAGAAATAAAATGTTTCTATTGATATCAGATTTTTTAACATGATTCATATCACAAACCACAACATTCTCCATTATCAATTGTACTTTATAATTGGAAATTCATGGATGTGAAACTAATGGAAGCCCACGTAATATCAAACGATCTATCTTTATTACTCATGGATTATAGTATGTAAACTATATAAAAAAATACATGGAATCCCCAGATATCACCACTGAAAATATATCATGATGTCACCTTAGTGACCTGATACATTTTTTAAGATATAGTGCTTGATGATATAGTAGGATAAAGTATTTCATGTCATATGTTACCAGATAAAAAATAAAAATGGATTAAACTAAATAGTTCTCTATGTTACATTTTATTGTATGGAAAATCTAAATTAGTTATAACATTATCTAATTTGATATAACTAACTAAAATAAAAAAAGGTATTATATATTATAGTAGATATCATCATTGTTTCATAATAGACATGTTTTCTATTTGTCCTTCATGAATAGAGGAATCAAATAATATATTATTGAAATAATATCACATATGGGTTTCTAAGAAGTAATTAATACTATATCAATAATGTAGATAAAGCAAGAAATCAGGTTCATATGATCTACCAATTATGAATAAAAATACATGTTATATTTATAATAAATAAATGAAATTTACTTTTTTACTATTAAGATACTATCAAAGTATCCAATTATATTTATAATGATGGTTAGTAAAAAATAATTCTTTATAATCTGTTCTCAATAGTGTTTCCATGTATAAATTTTAATCACTCGAAATAAAATTCAATTCTCCATTCCTCCAAATAATTATAGTGCCATAAGTGGAAATGAAGGAATAAGAAGGCAGATTTTGTGGATGGAATAATTATATATAGATACAGGATGTTCACATGACAATTCTATTGGAACAATATCCTTTTAAAAACCTCAAAGATGATCCTTAAAGACCTATAGGATTAAAAAAACATTATGCAATAATATAATAATATTATTGTTACCACTCATTATCATATTTAGCTAGTTTTTTATCCTATGTCATTATATCATAATATAATTTTAAATACTAACTCATAAGGTTTAAATATCGCATTTTAACTTTTGGTGTGTACATAAATCCTAAAATTGAATTAACCAAAAAACAAATCCTTTAAGTATACCCTACCATACTCTATGATAGGACCATCCAATGAAATGATATCAGATATAAGTCCTTATAATATTCACTTATATTACCATAAAATATTGGTTAACCATTTCATTTTTTATGTTGGATTTATAGAATATATGATTTAATTATCTCACTCACACTATACCGTTATCGAATTTGTGCCATTTAACATTACATTTTATAATATAAAACATCTCATTAAATGATATAAAAAATCCGTTAGGTTATATTTTTGAAATAAATATTAGAATATTATTATTAATTTTATTACATGTAATGTCCTTGATTTTTCCATGTACTGTTTTAATATTATATGGGAATTAATTTGAGACTAGTTTCTGAGACGGCGTGCAGTTCTGAGGCTCGGTGAGCCCAAAAATATGTTTGAATTTAATGTAATAATTAAATAATGTGTGTGTGCGGTTTTCCTGAAAATTTTGAATAAATCCCGAACAGGTGCTCGGATCATAAATTTGAGGGTACCGTTGCATTCGGAACATTGATTTTACCAAAGGTGAGGCCTAGCATCGGCCGACACAGGTCGGTGGTTAAATCTGGTTTTGGGATGAAACTATAATAAAATATATAATCCAAATATTTTATTTAAATCCTTGTTACAGAGAAATATATTTTATTTTTAAATTGATATTTCCCAAGGGATCAAGTTTAAATTTTTCCATAACCCTTAATTTCACTGGAGGCTCTGGTGGCTCTGGAGAAAACCTCCCAATGCAGCGGCGACATTCTTGACGAGCTTCACCAGCGACGACGACGCGACGACCAAATCATCAACAACGAACGCCGCAAATCCATGTAGGATGTTTTTTTTATTTCCTTCCCCTTTTTTGATTTACATGATTAACGCGGACTAATCCACAAACAAATTATCCCTCAGATTGATCATTCGTGGAGTACTGGTTGTTGCGGGGATTTTGAGGTTGTTTTGGTTTTGATCTAACAACGACGAACCTAGATCGTCATGAACAATGATCGAGGTTTGCCCCTCTTGCTTGATCATTGTATTTTCTCCCTCACGTTCTTCGTTGTGTTCTGCATGTTCTTAGAGGAAATAAATCGTTGCACATTTGTTTGATGGTGCAATGATTCGAGATTGTAGATCCAGCCCCCGGGCGATTTCACAGTGGTGCGAAGATGGTTTCGGAAGATGATTCAGAGCAGATCGACAGATACGAGTCTATGGGAGTTTTTCTTCGGATGGATCGACTGAGTTTTATGATCCGATTTAAGAGCCAAAAACCCTCATCAGAGTGTTTATATGATGAAATGAACCAATCCCTGGAGTATCAGGATGAACAGACAAGAAATCGAGGATCCAGAGGCTTAGCCGCGGTGTGAGGAGGAAGATGACGCCTCTGGAAAAACAATCCCGACTACATGCTATGTAGTATGGGCTACATGGAATGTGTTTGTCGATGTACCACCTATCGTGTACTCCGGGAGTACACAGACACGGGTTGGGTACACTGCCAAGGACACGGAGTGTATACCCTTCCCCCGGCCAGACCCGGCATGATACACGGGATACCCCGTGTACTGGTACACGGGCATGCGACACAGACACATGTTGGGTATATGGACAAGGACACGACATTTATACCCTTCCACCGCCAAACCTGTCTAGATACATGGGATACCCCGTGTACTTGAACACGGGTAGGGGACACAGACACGGACATAGACCATGTAAGGGCACATGTCCAGCATACACGAAGCTAGCCCCAGGTGCTCATACATGGCATTTGACTCTTCTAAATACCATTTAGTTTCTTTCTATCTGACAAGAAAAATGACACGGGTCGTTTACATAGGCAGTACCCCAGAGTCAAGGAACATGGCGTCTGATTTTCTTACACACCGTGTAGTTTAGTTTTACACGGCATGGATGAATGACACGGGCCATTTACACGGGCAGTACCCGGGGTCAAGGAACATGGTGTGTAACCATACTACACACCGTGTAAAAAAATCTTCATGGCTTGAGCCACTTGTCTTCAGTGACATGGAGTACTTTCCTTTGGGTTCGTACCCTTTCTATTTTCCATGAAGGTTCTGGTATCATTTTCATTATATAGGAGTATGATACCTTCAGCAGGGCCTCATGAATAGAGTTGTTGGAATCCCCTCTAAGAGAAATCGAGTCGGATGCTCTATTCATTTCTGGAACCCAAGGTAGAGTTCTTCGTATCGACATGACCAACTTTACTCGGGTGATGATCCTCTGCTTAGCAGATTAGCTCATACTGAGTTGTCAGAATCACCCCATGACTTGGTTTTGATCCTCATCTAGGAACCATTCTCATAAAGTTCTTATGGAGTGTATTCTTCCAGAACGAGTACTTCATATCTCTTTCTTCATACCTAAGAGTGTGTTCTCCTTGTTGTATGCTTAGTAGAATCTTTGAGCTGGGTCCTAGTGGTTGTATCACGACGGTCGTTTGTGTAAGAGTATATCTAGATATTTTTGTTATATGTTCTGTAGGCATATACTGTGTGGAGGTGATTGTGTCTTTCCATTGTATTATTTTCCCTTGTTGTATTTCCATTGTGGTTTCGGGGTGTCCTACTGGGTATTGTTATACTCACCCATGCACGATCTTTGCATGCACATGTCGTGTCTTGTGCAGACGAGCGATCCATTAAAAGGATTCTAGGCGGACCAGGACCAGACGGTACTCTGTGAGATCAGACAGGCCGAGGTGTGTTCCTACGGATACATACTGCATTCCCAACACCATTATTTATATGTAGGACTTTGTTATGGACTGTCTTTTGGTGGGCTTTTATTTTTGGCCCAGGGTTTTACATAAGGTACATGGCTTTCCTGTCGTACTCTTATGGTTGTGTTTTAGTGTATGCATTCTTCTTTTCCTTTTATTAGCTTTTACTTTTCATCTTTGTGGGCTTTGAGATGTGTGTGCGTGTATATAGGTTTATAGGCAATGCCTCCCATGTTAGTAGTATGCCAACTCGGTGCTAGTCACCAGCCCCGGGCCTATTGGAGGCGGGCTTGGGGAGTTGCGGCTCGGGCCCCACTGGGATGGGTTGTGACAGAGTGGTATCAGAGGTGGTTAGTTCTACCTTGGGACCGAGAGTCTGTGAGTTAGTTTGGGGAAACAATGTTAAGTGTTTCGAGTTCGGATTTCAGGCCAGGGAACCCAGTGTTGGTGCAGGAAGCCGATGTATCCATACACCATGACTCTGATAACTTGGTTTTTGACTCATAACATGGTTTGTGGTTTCCATTTCCTTCTTGACAGGTCTCTCCTGATATACTCACTAATTGAGATACATCTTGTTTATTTACAGGATGCATCTGCGACGCGCCCCCGCTAGGATCCAACAGCTTGATCATGAGGATGACCCCCTCAGTGATGAAGCTTTGATACTGGGACCGGATCCCCCAGTTTTACCATCAGGTGGTGTGCCATTCTTCCTGCCACCTGTGGAGTAGTGTTTAGTGTCTGTTATACCAGTGGAGTAGGAGTGCAAGCTGAGCGTACTCCATGAGTTTCAGAGACAGATACCCATCAGGTTTTGAGGTGAGCCTGACCCTCCAGAAGTAGAGAATTGGCTTTAGGCAGTGACCAGTGTCTTTTGTTTGGTCAGGACACTAGCAGACCAGATGGTGATCCTGATAGCGAGCCTTCTGCAGGGATTGGCCGGGCGATGGTGGAGTTTGGTTATCTAGACCCACAATGTGGTGACTCTTACATGGTCAGAGTTTGAGTTTATCTTTAGAGAGGATTTTTCACCAGTTTCCCTAAGAGCATTACATATACAGGAGCTACTTCAGCTCTAGCGGGGAACCATGTCGGTGGCTGACTATTCATCGAGGTTTACCGACCTCTCGTGGTACTCGATGGATATGGTCAGAGATCCGTTCTTTAGAGCTCGGACTTTTGATTGCGGATTGCAAAGTGATATCCAAGATAGAATCATCCTTATAAGAATTACTACTTATGTTGGGGTGCTTGAGTGGGATTTTGTGGTAGAGGGCTTTTTGGAAGAGCAGAGACAGCCGACAGCCGACAGTTGTCAGTAGTGGGTGAGCTAGATCAGAGACCTCGGCAGCAGGGAGCTGACGCTAGGGACCCAGGCCTGGGAGACATTTTCCGAGGAGATCCCATGATAGGGGATCTGCCATACAGGGTTCACAGGGCGCATCCAGGCAGCCTCGAGAGAGGCGATGATACTCATGTGATAGCAGGGGACATCTCGCTCGAGATTGTCATACCCGCCATTATACCGACACATGAGTAGTGGATGGACCACTGAGGTATAGGCAACATGTGGAGAAGATAGATCCGTAGGGCTACAGACGCGGTAGAGGAGTTGGGAGAGCAGCTGGAGGTGGTCGGTGTTTTGACCTTTTACCACCACCACCCCAAGGAGGTCAACCCCAGGTTCAGGGAGCTGGTGGAAAAGGGCAGGGACACTTGCAGGCAGAACATGTTTACTACCTAGGTATTCTTGGAATGATTAATGGTACATTCTGTGTCTTTTCTACATTGGATGTCGTACTGATAGACACAGGTTCTAGTCATTCCTTTCTGGATGCCTGTCTTGTTCGAGACCTTGAGATTCCAGTTGATCCATTGACTCGAACCTTATGCTTAGAAACACCGACTGGAGATGGTTCAGAGATCACACACCTCTATATACAGTGTGAACTAACCCTTGGAGGAAAGAGTTTCAGTTGGAACCTCTTGGTGGTAGCGTCAAGGCCTTAATATTTCATTCTTTGTATGGATTGGCTATCCACAGTTCATGCCCAGATCTAATGTTTTAGGAAAAGGGTGTGGTGTGTCCACAGGGATGGAATGAGGTTCTGTTTTTTTTAGTGAATGAGAGACCCAGGCAGCCCATGATTTACTCATGCATAAGAAATAACAACTGGTATCTTATATGTTGGGTAGCCTCTCCCATAGAGCAGCAGATGTTACGAGTTTCATGTTTCTAGCAGTAGTGGCTGAGTAGGAGGTCATCTTTCTATAGGATGTCCCCAGGCTACCTCCCCATCGAGATATAGATTTTTTTCATTGAGCTACAACCCAGGATGACACCCATATCAACATCAGCATATCGGATGGCTCCTATAGAGCTACGAGAGCTGAGAGTGCAGTTGAACAATTTACAGATGAAGGGATTTGTGAGACCAAGCGTTTCACCCTGGGCGGCCCCAGTGCTGTTTTCCAAGAAGGCAGGCAGGAGATTTGGTTGTATGTGGATTACCGGTGCTTGAATCAGGTAACCATGGAGAACCGATATCCACTACAGAGGATCGATGACCTCTTCGTCCAGTTGAGAGGGGCACGATGGTTCTCGAAGCTTGATATATGATCAGGCTATCACCATTTTCAAGTACGGGATGAGGATATAACGAAGATGGATTTCAGATTCCGCTATGGTCACTATGAGTACGTGGTGATTCCCTTCGGCATGATGAATGGCCCGCCCATCAGTGTTCATGAGACTCATGAACCAGATATTTCAGCCCTATCTAGATCAGTTCGTAGTGGTACTCATCGTTGATATCCTTGTGTACTATGAGTCTGAGGAGGATCACGCGAGACACCTAATGATGGTTATGGACACACTCTGAGAGCATCGGCTGTATGGGAAACTCTCGAAGATCGAGTTCTGGATACAAGAGGTCCACTTTCTAGTGAACATTATTTCAGCTGGTGGTGTAGCAGTGGACCCAGCCAAGGTGGAGGAAGTTCTATCATGGGAGCCACCCTGAAGCGTGAAGGAGGTGCATAGCTTCCTTAGGGTGGCAAGCTACTATTGGAGATTCATTCATGATTTCTCCAGGATTTCAGCACCCATAACAGCCTTAACCTGAAAGGGGCAGCCTTTTGTGTGGACCGAGAGATGCCAACAGCCCTTCTAGCAGTTGAGATATAGTCTAACAAGAGCCCTGATTGTGAGATTACCGGATGAGGGTGTCGAGTATGTAGTGTTCTACGACGCATCAGGAACCAGGCTTGGTTGTGTCCTGATGTAGAGGAAAGTAGTGATTTCTTATGTCTCATGTATGTTTATGCCACATGAGTAGAACTACGCGACCCATGATCTTGATTTGGCAGCAGTAGTCTTCGCGTTGAATATATGGTGGCACTACCTGATGGGCTTGTGGTTTATCATATACTCTGATCACAAGATTCTCAGATATATCGTTTCTCAGAAATATCTATATTTTAGGTAGAGGCGATGGCTTGAGTTCCTCCAAGATTACAATTTTGAGATCATTTATACTCCTGGTAAGGGGAACGTAGTGGCAGATGCTCTCATCAGAAAATCCAGTTCACAGTTGCTGGGTGAGGTGACAGGGTAGTTAGCCTCTTTACAGTTATCATTAGTGGATAGAGATAAGGGAGATTACGTTCATTCAAAGGTTGTTACCCCTCCACTCTTACAGTGAGTCAGAGAACACATCGCGAGGATACTTGATTTGAGACTCTACGTTCTCAGATATCCACAGGTGTTGCAGATGATGAATATTAAGAAGGTGGGGAGCACGTTGTTCTTTTCAGAGGGCGTATAGTGGTTCCAGTGACGCTGTGGAGGAGGTTCTAAGGGAGTTCCATACATCCCTTTGGAAGTGCATCCATGTGTGGTAAAGATTTATCGGGACATCGAACGTTAGTTTTGGTGGCCAGGAATGAAGCAATATGTGGTAGAGTTTGTTTCTCGATGCCTTAATTTTCAGCAAGTGAAGGATGTCCACCAGGTGCCAGCAGGCTTGCCTCATACTCTTGAGGTTCTAGAGTGGAAGTGGGATGGGATATCCATGGACTTCGTGACAGTTTTACCATGTATGTACAGGGGTCACAATGCCATCTGAGTGATCGTTGATCAACTCACCAAGTTGGCCCACTTCCCAGCCATACGAGAGCAGATTTCAGTAGAGAGTTTGGGACACCTCTACGTGCAGAAGATTGTTTGACTTCATAGAGTACCATCCACGATCGTCTCAAATCTTGTTGATCATTTCACATCCTGATTGTGGAAGGGATTTCAGGAAGCTTTTGGCACTTAGTTACGCTTAAGCACAACGTTCCATCCTCATACGGATGGTCAGACGGAGCGGACCATCCTGGTTCTGGAGGATAAGCTTCGAGCATTCATAATTGAATTCGGTCATAGTTGGGAGGATCACCAACAGATTTTGGAATTTTCTTATAACAACAGTAATCATTCTACTATTGGAATGGCACCATTCGAGGCTCTGTACGGGCAACCTTGCTGGTCACCACTTTGCTGGATTGACCCAGGAGAGTCAGCACTCATGGGCTCAGAGATGGTGATAGATAATACAGAGAAGGTGCATGTCATCCAGGAGTGGATGAAGACTGCACAGAGATGGAAAAATTCTTATGCCGACAGGAGGCGGAGACCCTTGGAGTTCGAGGAGGGAGACCATGTGTTCCTTCGGGTCTCACCACGATGGGTATTGCATAGATTTAGACTAGTCGACAAACTATCTCTGAGGTTCTTTATCCCTTTTCATATTTTTAGTAGAGTTGTAGATGTGGCGTATTTATTAGCTCTACCTCCTCAGAAGGATCAGGTACACATCTTCTTCCATGTGTCGCAGCTATGGAGGTTCGTGCATGATCCATCGCATGTCATCAACTGGGGCAAGCTGGACATAGATGATGCATCGACCTTTGATGAGTACCAAGTGGAGATCGAGGATCATCATGAGACAATCCTTTGTGGGAATGATATTCCCTTAGTGTGTGTCTGGTGGTAGCACATGAATCTCCAGGAGAGCACGTGGGAGCAGGAGGCTCAGATTCGTCGGCAGTACCCACATCATTATGAGTAGCTTTAGTTCTGGCTTTTCGGGGACGTAAAATATCGAAGTTGTGTGTAATGTAATGTCCCTGATTTTTCCATTTACTATTTTAAAATTATAAGTGAATTATTTTGAGACTAGGCTCTGAGATGGCGTGCAGTTTCGAGGCCCGATGAGCCCGGAACAAATGTTTAAATTTAATTTAATAATAAAATAACAAGGGCTTCCAGTGTTCATGAAAAAGTGGAATAACTCCCGAATGGCTGATCATATAAAAAATCTATGGTCACCATAGCATTCGGAATAGATATTTTACATTAGGCAAGGCCTAACATCGGCCGGCACAGGTCGGTGGTGAAATCTGGTTTTTGGACGCAACTGTAATAAAATATTTAATCAAAATATTTTATTTAAATCCTTGTTACAGCGAAATATCTTTTCTTTTTAAGTGTAGATTTCACAGGAGATCATGGTTTCAATTTTCCATAACCATGAATTTCCATGGAGGCTCTGGAGGCTCTGTAGAAAACCTCCTAATACGGCGACGAAGTTCTTGATGAGCTTCGCCGGCGATGACGACGTGGCAACAAGATCTTTTCCAACGAATGTCGCAGATCCAAGTAGGATGTTTGTTTTTGATTTACAACCCCGTTTTTTATTTCCACGACGAACACGGAATAATACATGAACATATTAGCCCACGGATCGATCGTTCTTGCAGGACGGGTTGTTGCAGGGATTTTGAGGTTGTTTTGGTTTTGATCTAATGGAGACGAACCCAGATCGTCATGAACAACGATCGAGGTTTGTTCCTCTTGTTTGATCCTTTTATTTTTCCACGTGTTCTTTGTCGCGTTCTACATGTTCTTGGAGGAAATCAATCATTCCACATTCATTTGATTGCGCAATAATCCGAGATTGTAGATCCAACCCCCTGGTGATGTCACGGAGGTGCAACATCAATTTAGGTAGATGATTGGATCGGATTGGGAGATACGAGTATTCGAGAGTTTTTCATCATATGTATTGATTGTGCTTTATGATTTGATTTAAAATCCAAAAACACCCATCACAATGTTTTTATGTGGAAACGTACCAATCCCTTGAGTATCGAGAGGAACGGACGAGAAATTGAGGATTCAGAGGTTCAACCGCAATGTGAGGAGGAAGACAACGCCTCTGAAAAAAAACCCGACTACACGGCATGTGCTCGTCAGCAGACCACCTGGCATGTACTCCGGGATTACACAGACATGAGTTTGGTACACATCCAAGGACACAGAGTGTATACCCTTCCCCGGCCAGACCCGGCCAGATACACGGGATACCCCATGTACTGTTACTCGGGATGGCGACACAGACACAAGATGTGTACACATCCAAGGACATGGCATGTATACCGTTTCCCAGCCAGACCCATCCAGATACATAGAATACCTCGTGTACTAGTACACTGGTAGGAAACACGGACATGAACATAGACCGTGTATGGGAAAATGGCCAGCATACACGGAGCAAGCCCTAGGTGCTCGGACACGGAGTGAAAATCTTCTACAAGCCGTGTAGTTTCTTTCTATCTGACAAAAAAAATGACATGGGACGTTTACCTGGGCAGTAACCGGAGTCAAGGAACACAACATGTGATTCTTCTACACGCCATGTAGTTTAGTTTGACACGTCTTAGATGAATGACACGAGCCTTTTACACGAGCAGTACCTGGGGTCAAGGAACATGGCTAGTAACCATACTACACGACATCTAACAAATTAATCATGGATTAATCCACTTTTCTTTTGTGACATGGACTATTTTCCTTAGGGTTAATACCCTTCATCTTTTCCCTGAAGGTTTTGGAATCATTTCATTTACACAGAAGTATCATCCCATCAGTAGGACCTCCTGAAAAGAGTTTTTGGAATCCCCTCTGTGAGACTTAGAGTCGGATCCTCTATTTATTCCTGTAACCCTAGGTAGAGTTTTTGGTATCTATGTGACCAACTTTTCCTAAGCACCGAACCTCTGCTTAGCGGATTAGCTCAGACTGAGTTGACAGAATCTCCACATGACTTGGTTGTGATCCTCATCTGAGAACCATGTTCACAAAGTTCTTGTGGAGTGTTTTAGCCCATAACGAGTACTTCGTATATCTCTATTAAAACCTAGGACTGTGTTCTAATTGTTGCATGCTTAGTGGAATATTCGAGCTGGATCCTAGTGGCGGTATCTCGATGGTAGTTTGTGTATGAGTATATCTGCATATTCTTGTTATATGTTCTTTAGACATATACTGTGTGGAGTTGATTGTATCTTTCTATTGTGGTATTTTCCCTTATTGTATTTCCTTTGTGGTTTCGGGTGTCCTACTGGGTATTGTTATACTCACCCCTGCACGGGCTTTTCCCACATGTGTCATGTCTTGTGAAGATGTGCGAGGCTTTGAAATGATTATGGGTGGACTTAGAGCGGATGGTACTCAGTGAGATCAAACAGTCCGAGCTGTGTTCCTACAACTATAAACTGCAGTCCCAGAACCTTTATTAAGTGGTTGGACTTCGTTACGGACTCTCCTTTAGTGGGATTCTGTTTTTGGCCTAGGGTTTTACATATGGTACTTTGCATTCTTGTTATACTCTGTTGGTTGGGTTTTAGTGTATGCATGCATCTTTTCCTTGTAGTAGCTTTTAGTTTTCAACTTTGTGGGCTTGGAGATGTTTGTGTGTGTGTACATGCTTATAGTCAATGCCTCCCATGTTAATAGTATTCCTACTTGGTTCTAGTCACTAGCCCCTGGCCTATTGGAGGTGGGCTTCAGGAGTTGTGGGTCGGGCCCCACTGGGATGTGTCGTGACTTTACATGTAACAAAATTTATAATATATAGTGAATAACATAGAAAAAATTCCTATTGATAAAATATATATAACATTTAGAGGTTATATTTTTCTAAAATATATTAAATATTTATTCAAGTCCAAGGAGTGACCCCATAAGACATTGCATAATAGAAAAAAATATTTATTTTATTTATTCATAGATATTTGAAAAGAGAATCCTCTCCAACACAACTAGTGTTACACAAGATACAATGTGGCCTGACATTACCTCCTTTTAAAATTTATTTCTATAAACCAATGTTAACTATAAATACTATATGAAATCATGAATGTACATATGGTCCCATTGTCTAATCATTATGTCACCATAGGAGAAAATATATGAGAATATTATATAACCACTCGATCATTTCCAATTCATTTACTATAAATATAAAAATATAATGAACGCATAACATGTCATTAACTTTTATAGAATAAGAAATCACATACCCCTCTTACAATTAATAATTAGTCATAATGAGTAATATATGTACAATAATAAACTTACTCATTTTATGTAAATTGATGGAAATTATGTCATACATGTCATATGAGTGGAAAAATTCCATCCTTACTGGTATTCCATAAACCAAATATTAGAAACAAACCCAAAAATAACATAATAACAAAGCCTCAAGGATTTTATAAAGAAAATATAAACGTTTGATGTCTCCTATATAAGTTATACTAAAAACCACCAGAATATGGAAACTCAAAAATCTGAACCATGAACACCAAGTATTTAAAAGACAACATTGTATAAAAAAAATTGTTTAAAAAAAGTTGGTCATCTATTGTATAAAAATCATTTTATACATTATACACTTATTTTGAATCATTGTAGAAGATTCATACTCATGATAACCTAAATCATACAGCACACACTATAAAAATCCATGATGAAAATTTGTATGATATAACAAAAATTCATTCATTGAGATATTATGATCATCTGTTTCCAATATAATAGTTTACTAAATTATAGATTTACATTAATATAACATGATATATTTTGTATTCCTAAAAACGCTTCTGAATCATTAAAAAATATACGTGATTGCCCATAATATCATATCACATATCATATAAAACCAAATAATCCTTATGCATATTTCACTTTTAGGGGTTCTTAAACATAATAAATCTCTATGAAATTCTGATCCCATATTTATATGTTTATCTAATAAGAACCTTCTAATAAATAATTCATTGAGTAGAATATATCAAGTTATCCTTATTGAAGTATGGTGAGACATGGGAATCAAATTTTTAATTTTTAACTATATGAACATAGTATTTGATCTCCTATACTCCTGAATATTTGATTTCAAAATATAAAAAAAAAATTTCCCTAATTAAAACACTTTTAATTCCATCATCATCATTATCAAAGTAAATTATTCCAAAAAAAAGTTCCATTTAAATCTTTCGATATAACATATAACTGAATAAATTAATATTTTATTATTATACCACAAAAGTTTCATTATATTATGTGACATTGAGATTTAATTTTGATAGGAATAATCTTTTATTTGTTACTTTTTAAAATCTTAGATACCAAATGCAATCCCACTATACACATTGTATTTATATTCACTTAAGAATACTATTCAATGATATAAAAACTCTAATGTTTGGAAGTAAAACTTATATCATTAAGTATTAATGTTTATCAAATATATTTTTGTATCCATATCAGATATAGTAATATATAAACATGTAAAATTATTATAAAAATGTGGGTTGTTATTTAAAATATAACACTTATGGTGGGATATGATTTATTATATTTTAATAAAACTATATAACGAATTTTATCATAGATATAACAATTTGTTTTTAAATTTTTATCCTCTCTCGATTTATTGTGTATTTAATGAATCAAAAAAATTATTGAATCAACCATTACATGTTGTTTTATAAAACTCATTAGTTTTTAACAACTTATATTATTATATTATATAAATATTATTAAAAAACATTTTTTTTCTTTTATGCACCTAAGCATGATATTATCCCAATAAATTCCACTATATGATTTTCTAACCGATTTCATCATCATCAAAATAAAAAAATATCCCATAATTAATTCCTTGTTTTTTTAACTCTTGTATATTTAAAACATTATTAAAATTTATACTTGGTTCAATATTATAATTAAAATCAAAGATTTTAATTTTATAATGTCGACACTTATTATCGTTTTTTCAGATGTTTTTCAAACTCCATTAGTTATCCTGGACAATTACAATATATAAAAACATGGTCTTTCCTTCCTAATATCTAAATAATATTTTAATTAATGTGAATTAATACTCAAGGAAATAATGTTAGACTTCGTAATGAAATTTTTTTTCTTATGTTTTTTCTCATTTACCCACTTGTACTATCACCGAAGCCACATAGAACCATATATAAATATATTATTATAAAAATTTTGTAAGAAATTATTATGTTTGTTCATATTGTTAGAATAACCCAACAATGATTCCAAATTGAATTTAATAACCAAAATAACCCATAATGTAATCACAAAACCCATTTAAGCCATTATAAAATGAATCATATTAGATTTATTATTAGATACTAAAATTCATATTCTCATTTTTTTGTTCCTATTTTCATTTAAATCTTATAAGAATAATTATATGATTAATATAATCATTGACAATCACCTATTGAAAAATTTATATACTAATTTATTCAAAAATGTATTTCTCTAACACATTGAATTATCTTTATTTTTTCCAGAAAATTGATAATTTTTCTTCACTGTTCTAAGAAGTTACATCCAAAAGATTCTCCTACCTAAATATTTATCACAATGTTATAATTATTGATTATGAGGTAATTAATCTACAAATTGATCTTTTATCTTTTTATAATCATGTTTTAGATTTTGTTAATAATGAATTTAAATAAATGTGATACCACTAAAATGATGTGTCATTTTATTATCCACCATACACTTTAATTAATCATGGTCCATATTAAATAATGACTTTTAAAAGTCAATCATGTAAATATTTTATGACTATTTCTCTTATAAAATCAAGACCATCATATCAGATATTATTTTTTGAATATTTGAGTACATATTTCATTACACTAATCAATAATATGGATTCAGAAAAAAATATTCCCCTTGAATCCTACTGATTATTTTCTCTAACAATGCGTAAACCAAATTAAATTTCTAAAAATGGCCCTTAAAATTTGGGATCACCTCATCACATTATTTCATTATGCAATATAATCATGGGGAACTTATCATTGGGATGGCCTGCCCAATCATTTAATTGAGTTATTTATATTTTTCTATTTAGAATTAACGTTAAACATAATTATTTAAATGTGGAATTATTTTTAGACTCCCATCTCATGTTATTGAATATTCATTTATGTATGATTTTAGTTATTTATGTTGGAATAATATTCCTCTTAACAAATCAATACACTTAAACCATATTAATGTGTATCATTTTATAAAAATCATATTTTTGTTACAACCATAATTTTAAATCATGTAATATCTATACATATATTAGTACATCTATAGATTAATTTATATTAGACCATTTAATGTAACAATCAGCACAATATTAATCATAGAGTGATGTATGTACAACCCACACCTTTATCAATAAGTCATTTGAATCTAGTAAAACAAATTCAACCCCAAAGACCCTTTACCCAAGATATATTTACTCAAAAGAGACATGACTTCTGTTATATTTCAAAAAAGTAATATGATTGATCATAATTACCTTCTTAATAAAATATCATAACATAGTAAAATCCATATTATATACAAAAGACAACTAAATCAATTATCAAAAAAACAATGAATCAAATTATATGTTTGAGTGATAATTTATAGAGGATGTTCGACACAACAATCAAAATCATACAATACAATTCATAATATATCATATATATTTTTGAATAATTTTGAAAATATATTAAATAAATGAAAAATTTATGTATTTAAACATGTAATAATATATGTATGAATAATTTATAAACAAATCTATTTATAAACACTTTATAGTATAGTTATTCATCATGGACATTCAATCATGATATAAATATAAACACTTTATATTTATTTGTAATATAAACAACATCATATTATAAAATATTTGATACTTTTCTATAATATATAATATTAAATGAGATAAAACATTTTATATTCTAATTTTACTATGTATGGAAATATATAATATATAATATAACATATTTAATATTATTTAAAATGTGATTATACAAATTAAAAGAAAAAATTATGATATAAATAATTTCTAAAACAAATACTTATAAATTTCAGTAATTCAACTAAAAAAATATTGAATAATTCATAAATATAAATATATACTATATTACATTTCTTCCTTCTTTAAATATTTATATAAATTTTATAATTTTCCTTATAATCAACAAATAAAATTTTTAAATCTTAATTATAAGTCATTTTATATGATAAGTAAATGATATTTTAAAATTAAAAATATGTATTAACAAATATGTATTGAATGAATATTTGGAAAATATTTAATAAAATAAATATAAATAATTTATAATTAATTAATTTGAAATCATATTATATATTAAATTAAATATCTAAAAATATTTTTTTATAATTTATAATCAACTTATAAAATATATATATATATATATGATAATTTAAATTTAGAAAAAAATTAAACATCGATGATAGAATTTATGATATACTACATATCATATGGTGTGAGACATTTAATAAGCATTCATACTTTATTGTTGGTAATTTATGGCTCTGATATCATCACTTGTATTCATAACATAAAACTAGTTCAACATAGTTATAAGACATAAAATATATAGCCTATATATCATTAAATAAATAGAACAGAATATATTTGAACATATAATATTTAATTACATCACAATAAAAATAAAATTCCCTATTTTCAGCTAAACATGTTAAATCATTTTTGAGCTATGATGTATCCTATCATAAATTATCATATAATTAATGAAAAATAAAAAAGATGAGTTGTTTCTTATGGTTTCTTATATCAAAGGGCATGATTATGTCACGACATACAATATTCAATATTATATGGGAATGTAAAATTAAATAAAAAATTCTTTTTAGCTTATATAAAATATAATGTAACTATGATAAAATAGTTATTTTTTATCTCTATATGATATTTATAATCAAACAATAAGGTAAATATATTATATAATTAATATGATTCAATTAATTTATAATCACTCAATCAACATAGAAGAAGCAATAAAGAATATCATTAAAATAATCAAAGATGTATGAAAGCAAAAACATGGCATATATAAAATTATGAATTCATATTTACCATACACCATTGAAATACTTCATTTTCCACCACAATATATCTGAGTAACTTTATTTAAAAGTTAATACTCATATTCCTTTTATCATGGTGTATCAATGTGTTTCTTTAAGTCACTAATCACATGTGTAGGACCCACCATTATTTCAAGGAATTATATTTCCTCTTATGGAATAGAATAAAGAAGATGTGTGGAATAAAGAATGGTATATGAAACCCAGGCTTGGGAAAGATCACATAATAATTCTCATGACACGTAATCCTTTTAAAAAATACACTGTTTATCATTGGTTATAACATTTTGAAATTTTAGAGAGTTGACTATTCATTATGTTTCAATATGAGACTCTTATTTTAATGAAATAATTTGGAATAAGGGTTTAATTAATGGTTACGGGGATCCAGGTCTTGTTTGGATCCCAAATATATAGTTTTTTTGAGAGAGAAGTATGATTTACATAGTTGGCACAAATTTAGTAGTAATCATGTGTCACAACAATGATTTCACGTAAAGGAGGATAATAATTTGATAAAATGTTCTTGGGAGGCTTCATGAGAATATAAATTTGTTTAGTTTTTTCACATCCAAAACACATGGTTCACAATATGTTTTCCCAACCATGTTCAAAACCAGGATATGTGTGGTGGATTAGGAATATTAAATCCTCATGTTTGGCAAAAAATTTATTGAAATATACAACCCAAAATTTCACAATTAAAAAAAGGGAAATATCATTTTATCCATGATTCATTATTACTTCCCTATATTTGTTTCTTCCCCATATCATAAAAAACCCTCTACATCATGATGTGGTTTTCCCTCTTCTCATGATTTGTTTTGAGATATCTACCAGGTCGATTGTTTGATTGAATTTTGTTTTTTTATCATAATTGATAGACAACTGTATGTTCTTCAATTTACATTGTTTTTGTTCATTTAACATTCCATATGGAATGCTAATTCTTTGCTATATAATATTCCTTATTTTCAGTGTATTTTTCAATTTCATTGATTTCTCCATTTAATTTTGGAATACAATTCTAATAATAGATGGGGAATTATTCTCCATGACATGAAAGGTAGTAAAGATTCTTCCCTGAATAGTCATGAGGTTTTTATTATCATGCCATTGTGGAATGAGCAATATGTCAAGTGTGACACCCTTAAATGGATGATTACAATAATAATTTTAAATTTTATATAATTTCAAACCATTTATACATAATTATACCCAATATAGATTCCCTCTAAAACTAAAACCACCCCTTTGGGTTTGAATAATTTTATTCCTTCATTACATTAGGGATCCCTATAGCGAAATCATTATATAAGTGTGTTTTTAATTTTTTCTAAATAAATTGGTTAAATGGTGATGAAATGATATGTAATTGGTGGTGAGACCATAAAATATATCTTATGTTTTCTTGTTATATTCTCTTGATTTTTAATTACCAATTAAAATAATAAATTTATATAAATAAATTTTTAATGTCATGGATTCCAAACTAGCCCAAGACCACCCAACATGTCATTCCAATGGAGATACAAGGATTATGGCTCAAAATGCCTTGGATGAGCTCATCAAGAATAATAAATTAAATTAATTTCAAATGGAATATATCACATGGAGGGAAATAAACAAGTTATTCTAAACAATAATCTAGAAGGGATAAATGAATGAATGAATGTTATGTTATGCCATGATCAATACATGGTTCCATATATCTAATAACATGGAGGATATTAAATAAAAATTCCATTTTTAAATTCCACAAGTGATTATAGTTACCCGAAATAGAATAACGTAAAACCATGATATATCATTAGAGTTTTTCATTTAATGAATTTTATTATATACTACACCAATATTATCTTGTTCCATAAACAAAAATGTATTATCATCCAGTATACACAACAGTATTCTTGGTTTATGTTGCACACAATTTGAAGTTCATTTGATAGAATTCATTTCACACAATACTATGTATATATATTTTCCAATGTATTGATGAAATATGTCTGTATTATCTTATAAACCACAACAAAATAATATTTCCCTAAACATAACAATGACATGTATTTCATTACACGCAACATTAACCTACCTTGATAGCTTGCATTATACGCAATAGTGAGTTTCACTGAACAACAATATAATATTAAAATATTATATAATGGTATATAAACTAGATTTTATGATTAGTGCTAACCATATTTTTAATTTTATAAACTTAAAATTCATTTTACAAATAATCTATAACATGATATGAGAAAAAAATAATCTTTTCAAATAAAAGAATTATTTTTCAAAAAATGAAGTTTTACTACCTTTTGATGGAACACCCATTTTAAATATAGTTTTTGAAACTTTTATAAGCTAAATTTTATAATATAAAATTATTATTTTTAATTGGGATATCAAAATTTACTTTTATTTCTTTTTTGATGTTTTTTAAAAAAATTAAAAATAAATGAATAGGGAAAAATACTATATTTTTATTCAAAACATCCTTTTTATCTAATTTATTTTTTTAGTTTGATTATATATGTAATTTTTTTTAAAGGATAATTAGATTTTATTTTTATCATTTAATCCAATTTTGGTCATTGGTTGTAATTTCACTTTTAAATTTGACATAAACGCATGTCAATCTTTTGATACATATTATTCTTAAAAATCTGTTTTTTGGTTTTGACAACAGGATTTAATTTTAAATTAATTACTAATAGTTATTTGTTTAGAATATAGAAAATTTAATTCCACAATTAGAATTATAATGTTCAAATTCTGTAAATAGGTACCTTATATTTTTGACATCATGAATAGTAATATAAGTAATTAATTTAGTTACCATTGTTGAAGCATAAATCTGGAAAATAAGGTTAAAAAATAATATTTTTAAAATATTAAACAACCCTAACAAATGAAAAAATACAATTTTATGATATATTTTCGACCATGGATAACCATGGGTCAATTTTGGGATCTCATTGATTCACTTGACATGAACATTACATTTTATAAGAAATAATTTAAACTAAAGATAATTATATCCTAAACATATATCTTTTACAAAATCAATTTTAATATGGGGTTATATAAATGAAATATTTATATATATATATATTATTTATAATTATAAATAGTTTTACTACATCATGATATTATATTTATAATTTTTTTAAACCACATAAATAAACTTATTTATGACCCAAAGATGTTTTAGTAATTATCTTATTAATGAATGATTTGAACCAATGAGAATAAAAATATTCAAATAAAAATATTTTTAACCCTTTTATACCATCCATGAATATCTTGGAAGATTATGACCTATTATATTTTAATTAATAATGTTTTTTTTCAAATAATCATGTTGTCAGAGATTTTTAAAAATCATCAAATTAATATTATAAAAATTTACATAATTGAGATTTTAAAACAAATAAAATTCTATTAAATGATTTAATAGTCCAAAAAATAAAATAATAGACCGAATGACCTTAATAATAAATAATATTTAATTATTGAAATACTTTATTTTCGATTAAAAATTCACAGTAACTGTATTAACCATATTGTATGAATATACAGGATGACATTTTAAGAGTTAAATTATTTATATAAGGGTGAAAGATAAACGATAAGGTAATATTTGAGTCCTAAACTTGTATAAAACCTAATTGATGAGAGGATTTAGAAAATAACTCATATGATATTTTAATTAAATTACTTTTGGACCTTATGAATGGGAACCCCCCATCTCCACACTACCATATTTGGGAACTAAATTCTCAGTTAACCCAAACCTATTTCTCTTCTCAACATCCCCAAACATTATGGTTTTCTTAAAGTACAACACTAGTGCCCTATGATGAAATTCAAAAGAGCCATGTCGAGAAAGAGGTAATCTCTTCTACCGATTCTTTAAAATTTCATTCTTCTTCTAATTCCACTATATTAATTTATCAATAATAAATTAAGAGAATTAGAATCATTAATAAACTTATATTTTATTATAAATATGAAACATCACTATTTCACCTTCTATTCATCCTATAAAGAATGAAGTCATCCTACATGTGTATGTACGTCTTACTGCCTCCACACACTAGTGTAATATGTTTTTCACGACAAACATTTTATGATGGGTATACTAGTAGAAACAATTACTATATATGATTATTATAACATGATACAAATTATGAGATATTATAAATCCTCCACTACAATACCGTTTAAAATTATGGTAATGATACCATCATTCATGCATATGTACATCTTACAATCTCCCTGACGTAATGAGATTCATTCTCCACGTTAACTATTAGAGAATAATTATAAATTATATATAAATAATAATAATTAAATATATGAAATAATAATGATATTGTATTTATGTATATATATATATATGTATATATTTTATTACTTACTTCCATTCAATTCAATAATAAAATTAAAATAACATTCATGTGTTAGTACAACCTACTGTTACCATGAACGGTTTATTCCATTACATTTATCTATGTATTATATATATATATATTAATATAATAAATATACATGAATTGTAAATCATTTATTAAAATTTTTGAAATAATTGAATAATGTTATAATTTATAATATCAAGAATAACAATTCAAAACACATATGATAAATTAAATGATAATGACCCAAAACTTTTCTTTATCATGTAATTGAAAAATAAACGAGTAATATAACGTCTTTAGTGAATCATGTATCATATCATAAATATTAATATGGTTCAGTTAAAGTTAATTATATGTTTAAACCCACTATATAGGATATTCTTACACATAAGGGAATAATTTGTACCTAAGGTCATGGATAACTTTGCCAATCTTATTTTAATCCGAGATTGTTTATTCATATATATTTACTTGGGATATATTTTTCATCCATTTCCATGTTTATTAAAAAAAATTCATAAATTTTTTAATATTATTTTATGTATATTTGAAGTCCTTTTTACCCCTTTCGGTCGTTAACTATGTTGTATGGATGGAATCTTTCAATTGTTTAACATTCGAGGTAATTTTTGACAAATCTCACACACGTACAAGGAGAATTTTTTTTAACTTATACATCATGAATGAGTTTTTACTTCTTCATACTACTTATTTTGATAAATAATCATCTAGATGTTTTCAAGTGTATTTCCAACTAAATTATTTTCTACTAAAATTATATGATATATTGAGAAAAGAAAAATTTTTCGAAAAAGAAAGTGTATTTTCCTCAAGAATTAAATTAATGTGTTTTGTCAAAATTATTTTCATCTATGAATACATAGGGTTATTTTTTTATCCCTATTATTAAATTTATTTTAATGTTTTTATGTTGGATTTTATTTGATAAATCCATTTATTTTATATGGAATATGATAGAATGATGATTAAGAAACCCATATAATTTCATTGGTTATGCTATGGTGAATGATTTCTGTTTTTGTGGAACATATAATAATGGGATCATTATAACATGGGTGGGACCCATATATTACTCCATTTAATTGGGTATATATTTATATCTCATCATATTTACATGACTATAATGCAAAGTAAATAAGTTTTTGTAATACATAGTTGGAATGAAAAGTGAGCCTGGTTCAGTAATGGACATTGTCCACTATAATGGAATTGGGAAGAATGTCATGGCTACTATAGAAATAATATCATGTGCATAATTGTTTTAAACAATTACATGTTTTAGACTAATTTTATTTTATCATTGTTACTGTTTTGTTTTGATCTATTATTTACAAACATCCCTGATTTTTTATGACTTGTGATTATGAAATATAAACTTATGTTCATTTTTTAAATTCTTTTGTTTAAGATTTGTATTAGGTTCTCCATATTTATCCTTACTGCAAATGAAATATAATTTTCATGTATGTCAATATATGGTCATTTTTGTTGGTGTCAGAGTGAACGATTAGTTAACCATTAAGATCATGGATGGGAAAACATTAGTGATATCCCTATGGATATTTATAAGGAATGTGTAGGAATGACCCTATGGTTAAGTATAAGTACAGTTTGCAATCCTAGAATTATGGAAATGATCATGAATATCCTATGATTAAACCTAATATACTATTGATTGAATTTACTATCCCGTGATTATGTTTTCTTCCAAGTGAGATTTTTCCACTCACACTAATATTATTGGGTTTTAGAAAATAGATGTAAATAAGAGGACTCATGTTTATGGAAAATATGATGGACAATGGTATAATATTATTCAGATTAAACCAAATGAAATAGGAGTTTTAAGGAGAAACATTCTTATTATATCTAACCAGTAATCTCATAATATGATCAATAATTTCAACAATGGTGACTATCATAAAGCATCTAATATGAGAATCATGGAGTCTTATTGTGATCATCATGGAAATAATGTTCTATTTTCCACATGTAAATCATGTTTGAAGAGGCATCAAGGAGAATGTTTTAAATGAACTAGAAGATTCATTTGGTTTTGAAAAGAAGGACTCAAATCCATTAATTACAATGTAAAAGGATGTGTTAGGACAATG
This sequence comes from Viscum album, assembly GCA_963277665.1. Taxonomy (NCBI): domain Eukaryota; kingdom Viridiplantae; phylum Streptophyta; class Magnoliopsida; order Santalales; family Viscaceae; genus Viscum; species Viscum album. The sequence goes on along the minus strand of OY728126.1, from coordinate 920,965,151 downwards.
GAAATAGATAATGGTATTACTAAGACATCAAAAATGGTTAAATTATTTAAATGTTGAATGTACATGAATTATGAAAATTGATTCCCTAAGGGAAAATATCATGAAGAGAATCATCATGGTAATATTGGTAGTATTGGATGATGAAGAAGAGACTACGATGATATATGGGATAAAAGAAGTGTTGATGAGTAAAACAATGAATCTTTGTTAATGGTTTAAGAAGATAGTGGTATGATTTCCTTTTTATCCAGAATATTGTATGATAATATTGAATAAAGAAACATCAATATATAGTTACACTATTGTTTATCCTTATTTAATTGAAAGTATATTTTTAATGGTACAAGTAACCATGAAACGTAATTAATACAATTTTATGGAAAACACATGATATGTGAATAATGATGGGATTATGATATCATGAGTTGTTTGATGATAGTAATGACATCATTACTGATATAAGTACAATGTGATATCATGGTTTTAGTATATAATTTTTTTGGTATTATTGTTATTTTTTGTATGTGTAAAGTGTTAAATTTGATAGAAGCATGTTTTCACTATGGTTCTATGGTAATTAATGTTATTAGCATGATTCAAGGGAATACATGATTAAAGTATTCACATGTTTGGAATGTGACAACCAAGGACATCCAATTGAGATATGGGGGAAACAACTAAGTTTATTTAGTTTACCTATTTCTAAGGATTAATATTTTCAACTTTAGGAAGTATTGTATAAGTTATATTTTGGTTAAAGTTTATTAGATTAATGTATTATATCACTATAGGTGGCCTTACACATATTTGATTTCCTATGACAATTTTTTTGTTGAGAAAAACAGAATGACAAATCATTATATTACATGATCTTCTAACACATCAAGAATGAAAAATTCAACTACATTTCTTTAAATATGAGAATGATTTTAAATTTTTAAAGGCATGAACAATGTTGATATTGTACAGAAATCAAGTAAATCAATATTATCATACAATATTCATCAAATAATGTAACATTATATTGAAACCAAAAAATGTTATCCTAGGAGCTTCCTATCAAATGAATAAGATAAACCCATAAATCATAATATTTTTCTATCTTTATGGTTGTTAGGTTTCTCAAACATTATTCCTTATGAGTACACATCATAACATGATGGTTTTACTTCTATTACATGTACATGTTTTCACATCTCTCCTATTTTATACTATTTGGAAACCCAATTATGAGTTACTTGGGGTAACCATTATGTTTCAAAAATTCTTTTTTAAATTGATGATTCAATGTATCTTTTTATGATATGGGTTTCCATGAAGAAATATTTTAAGTAGTAAACCTTTTATAACCCTATCAAATTTTGGGGTTGAAATTCATTTTAATGGGGGGAGAATGTAACACCCCAAGATGTCATGAAAGAGATTATTTTAATGTCTTGTGTTGTACAATACATAAATATTATGTTGCACTATATGAAACAACGTATTAGCATGCATTATATGCAACACAATTATTCTCTTGTGTTGCACACAATTTCATTTTCATTTGATAGAATTCATTTTATGCAACAATGGGTAATGATTTTGTTCAATTTATAGATGATATTAGTTTTTATTTTGTAATAAACAATACCATAGGGAGCCTACAATAAAATTAACACTAACTTGTCTTGATTTACATGAAAGATCACCTTTTCTCAATAGGCTGCCTTGTAAGTAATACCATGTTTCTCTTAACAAATATATATTATTAAAATATTATTTAATGGGATATAAACTAGAAGTTAAGAATATTATTAAACATATTTTGAATTTTATAACATAAAAAATTAATCTCACACATTTTCTAGAACATTATAAGAGAACTATATAATTTTTTCGGATAAAAGAAGTACTTTTCAAGAAAATTGGTTTTACCACCTTTTGATAGTTTACTGATTTTAAATATAGTTTTTGAATCTATTATGAGTTAAATTTGACAAAATAAACTTCTTATTTTGATGCGGGAAAGAAATATTTACTTTTGTTTAATTTTTGGTATTTTAATAATAAAATTAAAATTTTAGTGAATATTAAAAGTTATTACATTTTAATTCGAAACTGCATTTTTATATAATTTATTTATATAATTAGTCTTCTTAATTGGTTTTAATGTTTAATTGGAATATATTTTAATCATTTAATACAATTTTTGTCAATGTATGTAATTTCACTTTTTAATTTGGCATAAACAGATGTTAATATTCTGATAGTTATTATTTCTTAAAAACCCATTTTTGGTTTTTACAATGGAAATTAATATCTAATTATTTACTAAAACTTCTGTGTTTTTAACTTGTAAAAATAGATTCTATATTTTGAATAAAAAGATTCAATGATATTAAATATGTACCTTTTATTTGATCATTATGAATAGTAACTTTAATAATTATTTTGTTTACCATTGTTAAAGGGTTAATCTGGTAAATAACTATAAAAATTTAATGTTATAATAATATTAAACCACTCTAAAACATATCCTAAACCTATTAAATATTATATTTCCAACCTGGTTCATTTTTGGGTCTATATTAGGACCCCATGGATTCACATGGATGTGAATATGACATTTTATAAGAATTAGTATAAAGTAATGACAATTATAACCTTAACAAATATCTTTTACTAAATGATTTTTAATAGATTATTATATAACTGAAATATGTTTCAATAAATAGTAACTATAAATATAATAATATTTAATACATCATGGTATTTTGTTTATAATTTTTAGACACTAAATAATTTTTTTTATGACATAATTAGGATATTGTGATTACCTTATTAATGAATGATTTCAATAATTGAGATTATAAATATTAAAATTATTTTTTTTAACCTTTTAATGCCATAAAAATATTTTATGTATGGTTATGACATGATATATTTTAATAAATGAAGTTTGTTGAAAATAATCATGTTCTTATAGATTTATAAAAATCATGATATGAATCGTATAAAAATTGACATAAGCGAGTTTTAAAAAAAACTAATTTATTAAATTTAATAGAGGTCTAATAAATATAATATTTGGAAAAATGGATTATATAATGGTTTATAATTCTTTAAATAACCACTTTAGAATTTATTGTCATTTTATAGAAATAATATTTACTATATAGTATGAATATACAAGTGGACTAGGTAAGAGTTAAATTAGATATCTAAGGGTTAAAGCTAGTAGATAAGGTTAAATATGAGACCCATACTTGTCTAAAACCTATTGGATTAGAGTATTTTGAAAAATAATCTTCCCATATTTATATTAAATTAGTTTTGGACCTTTTGTTTCCCGAAATACATATATAAGAAATTAATATTGTAATAGTTTTTTTAATGTTCCCATATCCTCTCTTATAAAAGGGAACCTCCTTTCTCTACACATAACTCCATTTTCTGCCATAATGCTAGGCCAACCCATACCCATTTATCTTATAAACATCTCTATAGGTTCTTGTTTTCTCAAAAATCCAGCTCAACTACCCTAAGAATAAATTTAAAGGAGGCATGTTGAGAAAGAGGTAATCTCATCTACCGATTCATTCAAATTTATTTCTTCCTCTATTTCATCTTCATTAGTTGTTTCATTATAATGTAATTACCACAGTGTCACTAATATAGTAATATTTTATTATAAATCTGAATCAACACTATTTCACCTTCTAACCATCATTCAAAAAATGAAATCACTAGAAGTGCATATTTACGACTTACCGTCTCCCGCCAAGGTGTAATTTGTTTTTCACCATCACCTTACCTAGATGGTTATAATGGTGGAAATAATAACTCTATACGATTATTATAGCATGATAATAATTATAATATATTATAAACCATCCTCTTCAATACCTGTAAATAATTATCGGAACGATATTGTCGCTCATGCGTATGTATGACTTACCGTCTCCACACTATGATGAGATTCATTCTCCACTTTAACCATTATAGAATGATTATAATGTATATATATTAAATAAAAACTAAATATATTAAATAATAATGTTACTTTAAATATATATATATGTGTGTGTGTGTGTCTTTTACATACTTCCATTCAATAAGGAAATGAAAATAACATTCATGCGTACGTACGACCTACCATCTCCATGAAGAATGTATTACATTCCATTTATCTCTCTATTATATATATATATATATATATTTATATTCTGAATATAAATTCTATATAAATCATGTTTTATATGATTGATGTCATAAATCATGATATTATTAATATTATCATGAATAACAATTAAAAACATATAAGATAAATAAAACGATTATTATCCAAAACATTTCTTTGACATTTAATTGACAAATGAACGGGTAATATAATGTATTGAGTGAATTATATATGATATCATAAATATTAATATGGTTATTTTATAAGTAAATAGTATTTATAGACCCACTCTATAGATGTTTTGTACACACATGGAAGAAATAATACCTATGGTAAGGGATAACATTATAAATCTTATTTTTATTCGAGATTGTATATTCGTAAGTATTTAATAGGGATATATTTATCATCCATGTCCCTATTTTCTAAATCTGTTTTCATAAATTTTTCAATATTCATATATTTATATTTAAATTCTTTTTAATCTATTTTTGATTTTTACTATGTGGTATGGATGGAACCGTTCTTTTGTTTACCATACGAGGTACTTTTTGGATTTTCTCGAAAAAGTGTGCTGCGAATGATTTATTAATCTATATTTAATGATTGATTTTTTACATAATTATAATACCTTATAACCCTAATTATTATTCTACACATAATAAATTTTATTTTGAACTAAATTATTTTCATTTAAAATCGAACAACGCTTTTGAAAAAAGAAAATGTTTTCGAAAATGAAATGATATTTTCCTCAAGAATTAAGTTCAAGTGTTTTATCAAAAAAATAATCAAATATGAAATAGGGTTATATTTCAATCCATATTAATAATTTGATATGATTTTGTTTATGACAGATTTATATTTATGAAATCAAAATATTTTATATTTGTTTTCATGAAATAATGATTAAGTAACCCATTTTATGTCATAGTTTTTTCTATGACGAATGATTTGTGTTTTAGGGGAACATATAAGAATGATTTCATTATCATATGGGTGGAACATATATCTCACTCCAATGTAGTGGATAAATATTTATATCTCATTATATAGACATGACTAGAATAAGAAGTAAATCTAGTTCTCTAATACATGGCTGGAATGGCATGTGAACCTGGTTAGGTAGTGGACTATGTCCACTATAGTGGTCTTGGAAGAAATGGATTGGATAATATAGATATCATATTATGTACTTAATTATTTTCCATAATTACATGTTTCAGGGAAATTTTTTTCTATCAATGATAATTTTCATTTATGATCTATTCTTTACCAACTTCCATGATTTATTTCATGACACATGATTATGATATTTAAGTTTATGTTCTTGTTTTTACGTACTTATGTTTATGGCTTACTTTATGTTCTCTATATTAATCCTTACTGAGAATTTGAGATCACCCTTTTTATTTTTTCTTTTCTGGAATATATAAATAATTGTTTTAGGTAGGAAATACAAAAGGGTAAGATCTTTGTGGGAGATGTTGAACATCTTCCACAATGTTTGAAGGTTTAGTTTCAAGTTTCAAAAGAGTGTGAACTGATATGGTATTTAGGAATATTTTGTCTAATGTATTCAGTAATATGAAAAATAAATGTAATCTCCATGTATGTTAAAATTGAGTCGTTATAGTAAGTATCATAGTTAATGTTTAGTTATACTTTGGATACTAGGATGCAAAAACATTAGTGATATCCCTAGAGATATTTTTAATGTATTTATAGGGAAGTCTATAAGGTTAAGATGAGTGTAGGTTATAGTTTTAGAAATACTTTAAAGATCGTGAATAACCCAGGATTAAACCTAATATGATAGAGATTGAATGTACTCCTCATTTATTATGTTGTTTTCCAAGTATGATTTATTCTGCTCGCACTATTCTTTTACGGTTTTTGAAAATGGAGGGAAATAGGAGGATTCATATTAATGGAGAATTTTATAGACAATAGAATAATATTATTCATGAGAATAAATATTAAATGGGATTTTGATGGAGAAACATCATTATTATACCCAATCCGAAATCTCATAACATGACAAGAATTCTCAACTTTCTTGAGTTTCCTGATTCATCTAATAAGAGAAATATGGAGTTTCCTGGTGATCATAGATGAAATAAAGTACAATTTTAATCATGTAAATAATGTGGAAATAGGCATTGAGGAGAATGTTTAAATGATCTGGATGATTCGATGGGTGTGGAATAGAAATACACAAATCCAATAATTTCAACGTGAATGGTTTCGTTAACAAAATAGACCAGGATAATGGGATTTCAATGAAATAAAACATTGTTAAATGTTCTATGTGTAGACTATATAGGTATTATGAAAATCAATTCACTAAGATAAAATATCAACAATAGAACCTGCATGGTCATATGGGTAGTATTTTTGTTGATGTTTTTAAAGAGAATACAAATGATATTGTAGATGAAAGAAGTGTTGTGGAATAAAACGATGTATCTCAGTCAATGGTTTATAAAGATAGTGGAATGATTGAATGTTTATAAAGAATAATGTATGGTACTATAGAATAAAGAAACATCTATGTATTTTTAAACAATTTTTTTTCATAAGTATTTGAAAGTATATGTTGAATGGTACTAATAACCATCAAAAGTTATTCAGATATTTTTTGGGAAAACAAAAGATATGGAAATAATGATGGGATAATGTGATAATTAGTATTTTGATAGTATTAATGTCCTCACGATATATATATATATATAAGGAAAAAGTTAAATTAGGGTTTTAGTATATATATTATTTGGAATTTTTGGTATTTTTTGAATATTTGGTGTGTGAAAAAATATTATTTAGATAGAATTTATATTTTCACTAAGGTTCTATGGTAATTCATGTTATTATAATGTTCCAAGAAAAAGCAAGATTAAGGTATTCACATGTTTTGAATGTGACAACCAGGGACTTCTAAATGAGATATGGGAGAACAATTTTAATTGACTTCGATCACCTCATTCTAATGTTTTATATTTTTAGCCTTTTTAAGGTTTGTATATATTATATTCTAGTATAAGATTGTTATATTAATGTATTTTCTCAAAATATGTGGCCTTATACATATTTAGTTACATGTGATATAATTTTTGATGAAACAGATAGAATGACCTATTGTTTTATTGCATGATCTGCTAACACATCAAGAAAAAAAAACATTATCTTTTTTTCATTCAATAATAGATGATGTGGAAATAATTCAAGGCAGGAACATTAGTGATATTTTACCAAAATAATGTAAGCTTTTATTCTCAGTAAAAATTATTAATATTTTTAAAAAAAATATTGAAACCAAAAAAATTAGCATAGTAGCTTTTTATCTGATTAATCAGATTGTACATTAAATATTTGTATATTTATGGCTTTCTGGTAGTTAACTTTCCCCAACATAGTTCTCTATCAATATCCATCAAAACATGGTTGTTTGATTTCACTTCAATATCCATGTTTCAATTTCCCACCTATGTTATCCTATTTAAAAACCCAATGATGATTTAATTCGTGTATCCATTATGTTTCTATCATTCCTTTTTTAAAATGATTTTTCAGTATCCCATTTTACGATGTGTGTTTCAAGGAACGAAACTTTCAGGTAGTCAACATTTTATAACCCTGAAAAATTCCAAGGGAGAAATTCATTTTAATGGGGAAGATTGTAACACCCCATGATTTCATGGGATATATGAATTTAATTTCTTGTGTTATACAGTACACCATGATTATAATTCTATATATGCCACACTATATTAACTAGTAGTCTTCCACACTATTTCATGTTCTTCTGTTATAATTCATATTACACAACACTGAGTAAATATTCTGTTCAATTTATATATAAACTATGTTTGGATTAATTTATTAAACCGACAAAAGTAATATTTAAAATAATTTGACAATAACTTGGCTTTCTTTATACACAAATCCAACCTTCCTTGGTAGCTTGTGTTGTACGCAATACCAATTTTCACTAAACAAAGGTATATTATTAAAATATTATTTAAAGGGATATAAACTAAACGTTATGAATATTATTAACTACATTTTGAATTTTATAGCATTAAAATTCATCATACAGATTTTCTAGAACATTATTTGAGAACAAAATCAATTTTTTGGATAAATGAATTATATTAAAAAAATGTAATTTTACAACCTTTTCACAGAAAACCCATTTTAAATCTAGTATTTACACGTTTATATGTTAAACTTGAAAAAATAACTTTCTTCTTTCAAAACGGGAAATAAAAATATAATTTTGTTGGTTTTTTGGTATTTTTCTAATAAAATAAATATTTTTAATGAATATTGTAAAATACTGCATTTTAATTCGAAACTGCCTTTTTATGTAATTTATTTATATATTTAGATTATCTTTTTTTTTTGTAAAGTGTAATTGGAATATATTATTATCATTTAATACACTTTTGTTCATTGGAAGTGATTTAACTTTTAAATTTGACAGAATCACATGTTAATCTTTTGATAGTTGTTACTTTTAAAAAATTGGATTTTGTTTTTGGCAACTAGAATTATTTATAAATTTAATACATAAATTTCTATGTTTTGAATTTCGAAAAAATTGATTCAATATTTAGAAACATAAGGTTCAAATTCTGTAAATAGATACCTTTTATTTTCAGACATTATGAATAGTAACAACTGTAATTATTTTATTTACCATGGTTAACGGGTAATTCTAGTAAATAAGGGTGAAAATAATATTATAATAATATTAAACTACCCTAAAACATGTCTTAATCCTATATAATGATATATTTATGACCATGGGAATCCTTGAGTCGATTATGGGTCCCCATGGATTCACTTGGATGTGAAAATGACATTTTATAAGAAATAATTTAAATTAATGATTATTATATCCTAAACTAATATATTTTACTTCATCTATCTTAATATAGGGTTATATAGATGATCTATATGTATATTAATATTCATTATAAATCTAAAATGAATTCCAACATCATGGTATTTTATTTATAATATTTCGACACCAAATAAATACATTTATTTATGACACAATGATGATATAGTGAATACCTTATTAATTAATGATTTAAATAAATGGCATTATAAATATTGAAATAAATTTATTTCCACCATTTTGATGCATTAAAAAAATATTTTCTGGTTTATTAATACTATTTATCATTGGAATAACGATGTTTTTAATTAATAATGAAGTTGTTATGGATTTTTTAAATTCATGATATGAATAGAATAAAAAATTACATAGTATGTTTTTAAAACAAAAACTATTTTATTAAATGATATAATAGTTCCAAAAATATAATATTCATAAATATTTCTTATATAATGTTGAAAATGTCATTAATTTACCACTTCATGTTTGATTTTAATTTTATAGTAACTATATAAACCATATAGTACAAATATTCAAGATCACATAGTAAGAGTTTAATCAGTTAACTAAGGGTATAAGATAAAATCTATGGTTAAATTGGAGAAATAAACATATCTAAAAACTATTAGATGAGAGTATTTGGATCCCTCCTATTATAATATTAAAATTTTATTTGTTTCATACCTTTTGAAAATGAAAATAATTTTATAATAAGTTAATATTTTTTGGTTTTTGTAAAGTTCCCCTCCCCTCTCTTATAAAAGGGCTCCTCCTCCCTCTCCTCTTCCCATAATTTTGTGCCTTAAATCTCATCCAAACCCTAGAAATTTACCTTCTCAACTTGTCTATAGGTTCTGGACTTCTCAAAGGACCAAATTTATTTCCCTAATAAAAAATTTAAAGTGGGGACGTCGAGGAAAAGGTAATCTCTTCTACCAATTTTTTTATATTTATTTTTCATCTACTTCATCTCCACTGTTTGTTTCATTATAAAGTAATAAAGTCTATATCACTCCTATAATAATATGTTATTAAAAATATTAAACAACTCTATTTCACAATCTATCAATCCTATGAAAAATTAAATCACCACACATATGTATGTACGACTTACTATCTCCACACCGTTGTGTAATCTGTTTTTCACCACCACCATACTCACATGTATATAATGGTTGAAATAATAAATACATATGATTATTGTAACATTATATTAATTATAAGATATTATAAAACATCCAATTCAATATCATTCAATAATTATGAGAACTATATGGTCGATTTTTCTTACATAAGACTTATCGGCTCCACGATTCGATGAGATTCAATATCCACATTACTAATTAAAGATTGATTATATATAATATATAAAAATTAATCATATAATATATGACATAATAATGATACTAGATTTATTTATATATTTATATATGAAGTTTACTTACTTCCATTCAATTCAATAAGTAAATAAAAACAATGTGCATGCGTATATACAGTCTACATTCTCCATGAACGGTGTATTCCGTTTCATTTATATATCTATTATATAAATATGTTTATATTTATATACTGAATATATATAGTATATAAATCAATTTTTACATTCTGGAAGTATTTAAATAATGATATAATAAATAATATTATGAATAACATTTCATAACACATACGATAAATTTTTTTCCCCAAAACGTTTCTTTAATATGGGATTGACAAATGAACGAGTAATATAATATCATATGAGATTAATATATGATATCATAAATATTATTATGCTTCGGTTAGAAGATAATAATATGTTTATACCCACTATAGTAGAGATTCAAAAACATATATTAAAAATCCGACCTAAGGTAATGGATAACATTTCCAATCTCGTTTTTATCCCACATTGTTTATTCGTAAGTATTTACTAGGGATATATTTATCATCCATGTCAATGTTTTTCTTAAATAATAATTTTTTATAATATTCTTATATGTATATTTAAATTTATTTTTTACCCCTTTTGACATTTACTATGTGATATGGAAGGAATAATTTTTTTTGTTTACCATATGAGGTAATTTTTAGAATTTTCTGGCAAAAGTAGGAGGGTAATATTATTATGTTATATAGAATGAATGGGTTTAAATATATTCATAATGACCAATTTCGTTGGAGCTTCATCTAAACATTTAAAAGTTTATTTTCAAATAAATTATTTCACTTTAAAATTGAACTACATTTTGAGAAAAGAAAATGTTTTCAAAAAAGAAAGGATATTTCCCTCAAGATTTAAGTTCATGTGGATTGACAAAAATATTTTCATCAAATATGACATATTGTTATGTTTTTATCCTCATTATTACATTTATTTTATTGTGTTTATTATGGATTTATTTTTATGAAATCCATTTATTTTATATGTATTTTTATGTAATGTTTTTTAAGAAACACAATTTAGTTCATGGGTTATGTTATGATGAATGATTTATGATTTTGTGGAACATGTAAAAATGGTTTCATTATAAGATGGGTGGGACCTATATCCCCCTCCAATGAACTAGGTAATGATTTATATCTCATTACATACACAATACTAGAATGGAAATTAAATATGGTTCAATAATACATGGCTGGAACTACAGGTGAACCTGGTTCAGTAATGGGAATTCTCTCACATGAAAGGATTAGACGAATTTCCTTAGATACTATGGAACTAATATTATGTGCTAAATTGTTTTAAAAAATTACATTTTTTATTACTATGTTATTCTATCATGATAAATGTTCCTTTATAATATATTCTTTATGAACTACCAAGGTTTATTTCGTGATTCATGATTATGATATTAAATATTATGTTCATATTTTCACATTTTTATGTTTATGGTTTGTTTAATGTTTTCCTTGATTACCCTTAATGAGAATTTGATCTCACCCTTTTTATTTTTCTTTTCCCCAAGACATAAATGATGGTTTTTGGTAGGAAAATAGGGGAATATATTTTTGGGAGATGTTTAAGATCTTTCACCGACGTATAATATTATGTTTCATGTTTCCAAAGACATAAAACTAATAAGTTCATTATGAATATATTTTTTTAATATATTATGTATAATGAGAAATTAATTTAATATCCATTTAAATCAATATTGGTTCATTATAAATAACGTGTTTGATCTCGGAGGATAATAAATTTATACCTGAACCTCAGTTATACCAAGGTTCATACAAGGAATGATTTTGATGGAATCCTATGTGTATTGGTTTTTATTATAGACAATGAGTGATACATGGGTCCTCTAAATGGATTTCCCTGGATTGTAATATTAGTAACTTATATCTATTGTTGTGTATACAAAATCATAGAAAACACCCTGATTTTCACAATGATTTACAAAAATTATATCATACTATTACTTCTTTATTATGAATTAAATTTCATTAAAATGTTTTCAATATCATATGAATCATTCCATATAAGGATTCATATGTGTTACAACTTGGGTCCAAGATTTTTAATTTAAATTTGAATATTATGACACATGATGGAATTTCATGTTTAGGTCGAAGCATGTAGTATTAGATAATTGTCCCATGGGGAACTTGAACTGAAAAATTTATTTATTTTTCACCATTATTTATTAAAACTGAACACCTCTAAATATATATTCAAATAATAGATACTAAAATAAACTTTTTGTGGTGGCCTATTTAGTTTTACTCACACACTAATTGATAAACCATTTGGGGAATATATTTCGTGGATAAAAGTAGAGATAATAGATAGAGTACAATTGTGGACACTTGGTTTTAGACTCTAGGATAGAATAAGGGAGAAGATAACCAATCATATGCTTAAATTATAATAGATATAATTTTTTGGAATTTTATTTTCATTTTATATATCTTGTTGGATATTCATGTTCCTCAATGTTCAATGTATACTGAATTTTTCAAAGCATACAAACATGAAATCATTTTTTATATGTTCTTAATTATGGATGAATTTATTGAAGATACTTTCCAAATGATTATTATTACATTTATATGTTTTTTTCCTATATTTCATTATAGGATTCCATTAATTACTATTTCTGATAGCTTGTTCTTATATATCACCACTATTATCTACTCAGTTGTAAGGGTATGCTCTCCCCACTATACCATCATATAACCTCTCTTCTTGTTCGATGCTTTTAGTGTATCTGTTGGCACAATAAACGACATATGGCTAAATGTGTGCAGTTACATACAAATCAACTGGGTCTATGATGTTACAATGTTGTTTTAGAGAATTTTTTTCCTTACTATATTGGTTTGGTAAATAGAACACTATGATGTTTAGAATTTTGGTAATGTCCCTATACATAAGAGAATCATACCCACAAATAAATAAAAATCAAAATTACCAAGGATGGGACTTTTTAAATTCTAGCAATTATAGTTGTATTGATTTCTTTCTTTACTAAAGAATCATATTTCTAGAATTTATTATTATAATTATTTTTGGATTATTTTTATCCATTTTTTCGACATGGTAATTAATTATTAATCATGCCTCATTTTAGTCACTTAAAGATTTACTTGTAATTATTAGTCGAGATAATGTTTACTTTATTGCATGCATTTCCAACAATATATTCATAGTCCATTATTTATATATTTATAATATACTAATGATTCAAATAGTAAGCCCAAAAATATAAATTTATTAATACAACTTCATCGACCTAAACAGTGATTTCCTTCATAGCTTCAGGGTGGTCCATTAATTAAAATGTTATTAAATGTTTAAGATATATAACAATAACTGCAGGGGATGAAACTTTAGTTGATTTAAATTACATGAATATAAATTTTAATTTATAAATAATATGAATATAATAATTGGGAAGATGGATTTATCAAATAAAATAATCTTATTCGATGTGTTATATCATGGTAAAGGATGTTAGTGTCAAGTTTTACTAATGTGACATTCCAATTACATCTTATAAATCTCTAAGATTTTTTATATTGGAGTAATGGATCATCTAAATAGACCTGGATATATAAATACATATTAATGTGTAAATAATTGAATAATTTTTAATTCTATAACAAAATAGTTACCAAAAAATATTTATTCCCATTGAAACATAATGATTAATATCCACCATAACATGAAATTAATAATACATATACATGAATCCATGATTTGATCTATGAACATTACCTAGACCTGACCATTGTAGTTGGTTGTTGGAATTTCTATTGTTATCCCTTTATTAATTTATGTGTCACATATACCAATATTTTATAGAAATTAGATGGTGTTGAATATTTAATAATAAGACTATATACATATCCTATTATATTATTTTTAAATATGTTCTATTTTGATGTGTTTGTTAAAAATTTTATAAGTATTCCACAAAAAGGGCCTTGGTTCATATTTCATGAAGATGGAGATGACTATATATTTAAGGTAGTGTTCCCTAATCAACTATTATTACCTTAGGTAGTTCCACATGTAGAACTTCATTCTATTCCCGATCAAGGATCAAATACTCAGTTCGGATAGGGTCTCATGAGATTATTGTAGTCTATACAAGGATTCGCATGATCTAACCCTACTATGGAATATCATACTAGATAATTCCAACAACAACACCCTCCTACCTTTTAATGATATGATGGTACTCATACTTCTGACTCATTGATAGAGGTTACTTTATCAACATTAAAAAATTAGAGAATCCTTGTTTGAGGTTGTATAATAATGTGACCTACATGATTTGTGATTATTCCAAGCACTAGTGGGATGGTATCTCTTTGGAATATTGTCACAAATATATATTCTGGAGTAAATTATAGTTGGTCTATTATGATTACATATCTCCAAAAACACTAAGAGATGACCACAATTGAGAGTCTATACAACTTTTTCGGGGTGAACGACATATAATGGATTTTTAGTCTTGTTTCCCTAAACTCAATAATTTCATAACAACACATGTTTTAATGGATTTAATGGCTATGAGGTGTTTTGAAGATGGAAATATAAATTCTATTCTATCTTATATAAATTTGTTAATGTTAACATCCCTTTAAAAAATTGTGATCTATTCCCTCATCATGTTGTGGAATCTGAGGAATGCTGCTGGTGTGTGTAGATTTGGATTAGCACTAAGACAGGGTAGAATTACATATAGAGGTATTAATTTACACCTTGAGTATTTTCATGGTGGAAACTACGTTCATATGTAACACATTTAATATTATAGTTTATGACACCATTGTGGTAGGTTGGTACAAAAGATGAATGGTTGTATGAGGGACCCAATTGAGTCCAAAACCTATGAAAAAATGGTTCATTACCATCATTTTTCATAATTTTCCCTCTAATTCCTAGTGATGAGGGATCTGTACTAACCCACATTAGAGAGAAGGATTAAGAGGATTAGAAGGTCCACATTATGAAATAATCAGGACTACTACAAAACATTATGGAAAAGGAAGTAGACAGGGGTTTGAAAGCTAGTATTATGACATTTATTTCACTTAGAGAATTCATACTCATGGTTTTTAGGATATTGATCATTATAGTGGATATGTCTTGGTATGTTTTGTATAAGATTAACTAGGGAATATGAGTGTTTAAAAGTCATTAATATGATGTAATAACTTAAAAGCATCTACATTAGTGTCTTATTAATATTAAATTGGGGTAATTAATTCGTTTATATTATTTTAGATTATTGAAATACTTGGTCTGAAAATTCATAATATTTATAGGATGATGACACTGAAAACTTCAATAAGTAGAATGGGATTTCATAATTGGGGTATTTTATTCATTTAAATTTATGAGGCCATCATTTCATATGGAATCTCTTTATCCTTGATAAGATATGTTTTTTCACCATTCTTGGGATTGATTTTTTAATTCCCTATCATGCATATAGCGATTTCTATTTCCAAAGGGTTTCCATTACATCACTCAATTGTGAAACATGTATTAAAAAAAGGATAATATGATATATATATATATATATATATATATATATTCTTGTCAATCATGACCTGAGAATTGTCAGCTATGTGGAATGATAGACCATATTTCAATCCACTTTATGGATGATCATGGATTGAAACATAGATATATCGATACTATATTGGATCATTTCCAAGATGTATTCCATGATGGGTTATCTACGATACCTCTAGAGAGAGTGGTATAGTTTTTAATGATATAATTATAGTATTAATGAAAAAATCAATTCCTCCATGTTGGATTACTACTATTATGTAACAAGAGATGATGATCTAGTTTGACGATTTGGAAGAAAAATGTCTTCTTCAAACCAGTACTTCACCCTAGGGGTTCGCTAATGCTTTTAGCCAATATGGTACAAGGAACCCTTATGAATTTTAGGTTTACTTGAAATTAAATCATCTTATAGTTAACAATTCTTATCCCCTACCACATATACACAACTTATTTTATTAGCTCCGGGTAGCTTGGTGTAACAAAAAATTATTCGAGGTTAGGTTAACATCATGTATGAGTTAGAGTATAAAATATACTAAATAAAATAATTTCGTAGATGATATAGCTAGTACATGTATTTCATTATTCTATTTTTTATCATCCATTAATTATTTATTTTTACTGAATTTTTTTCCGGTTTTCCTCCATTAACTAGATTCTTTCATGGTATTTTTTGTTGAATACATCTTGGTGTCCTCATAAACTCGAAATGATCATGAAACAAATCTTCATGTGATTTTGAAAACACTAATAGAGAACATGTTCAAATATAATATCCCAAAATATAAATAGTATATTAATAAATTATAAGTCAAAGGGACATATCATTTTATAGGATAAAGTATAAATGGATCTAGAGAAGGTGGGGGTCACATTTTTGAGGTATTATATTTAGAACATCTTTGATATATGGAGTCTCATAAGGATAGTTATCCATTATATGAATGTTATTTAAGATTTATCTCCCCTTGAGGAACCTCTTTCATTATTGAAAAAGATGGGTTTTTTAATTATATGGTTTGAATATTTTGAGGATGCCTTCTTGGATCTTAAAGGAATATTGTCTTCTTTACAGATCATGATTTTACCTAAGCCTATAAGGCGATATATTTTTTATTATGATGCACTAGGCATCATTATTGAATCCATTCAAATGTATGAGGAATAAATTGTAGCATACGACTCCTGCACTTGATAATTCTTCAAAGTAATTACAAAAATAATTATATCATGTAGGTAGATGTGGTACATGAGTTGAATTGCAGGAGGTATTATCTTCTAGGAGAGTATAATATGTTATACACAAAACACAAAGGATCAAATAAATACTCACTCAATTTGATTTGAATCATAGGAAACACTGATGGGTTGAATACCTTCATTTGTTTGACTAATATAATTATTTTATGTTCGATAAGGGTAATTTATTAGTTGATTTCCAATGTAAAAAAGACTCAAACACACTTCATTCAAGAGCTAGTAGAAAGTGGAAATTGATGACCTTGATTTCTTAGATGAATAAGGAGTTGTAAGAACATGGTGGGATTATTTTACATTATTCTTTTTCAGTGACTTTGTCACATTTGGAAATAGTAATGATAAGGTTTATTTCTGACCCAAAGGGATTATTATAGGGGTGACTGTTTAATTTGAGTACCCACCACTATGTTGGTTCAATAACATGGATGATCTCTTAAGAATTCATGGGTGTGTCTTGGTTCTTAATTACATAAAATATTATTTGATGTGAGAGTATCATTTGTTTACATGGGAAGTACATCCCTCTATCACAAATATGTATTGTGAAATATGCCGCATATATTGGTGGTTTAGGATGATGTTAGAGATAACATGTTTTTTCATGGTGTTCCACGTATTGGAAGGTGAATGTGGAGCAGAAATTCCTTTTGGGAATTTTATAACAATTATCTATTCCAGAGAAGAAATAGGATTATATCACTATCAATTTTCTGATTGGATTACCGAGGACCAATGAAGGTAGTGACATATTATGGGTGATATTTAATAGAAAAAATGACTCACACATCATTCCTATTTTGGAGGCCATTTTAGTTGATGGGATAGGGAGTTTGTATATTACAAAGATTATATGACTTCATAGAGTTACATGTATCATCATACTAGATAGGGATTCTTGATTCTTGTTGTGGTTTTGGAAGGGTTTTAGAAGTATCTAGGATCAAAAGTACTTCTATTTACATCCTATAAACCATAGACTAACAAGAATTATAATTGTACAGTAAATGTATTAGTGGGTATTATATGATATGATCATTGATTTTAGAGGTTATTCAGATAAAATTTATTAATTAATGATTTTTAATTATAATAAAAGCTTCTATGAGACTGTAATGATTGTTCCTTATGATGTTGTATATGGTAGGAAATTCCATTCACCCCTTTCCTGGTTAGGGTAGAGGATCATCTCTAGTAGGAGCTCATCACATTCAGGAGACATTGTATAAGGTTCAATTTATCATCATCTATATAGAATAACCTAATATAATTATATGGATTGTGTCAATCATCATTGCAAACCATGGTAGTTTATCGTGAGAGATCTGGTATTCTTAGATGTTTCCCAATGAATAGAGAATAAATTAATTCATAGATAAGGGAATATAACACTAATGTTTATTGGAACATTTTAGGATTCCTATAGATTCATTGTGGATGTTTATTAGTTGATGATACCTTATAGGTACCGATCCATGAATGAAATATTCTATGTTTCATAGCTTCACTATTACAATTCAAACCAATATCATGTTTTTTGACATAATAAGTCTTATTTAGATGTAAATGCTTCATTTTAGGATTATATAGTACAAATTTTGGATAAAATAACGAAGAATGACAATCGAATGTTAGTTAATTTAGTTCTGGTTCTATTGTAGCATGACCATTAATAGGATGATATATGGGAAAGTGATGATAATGTACAGGCTTAGTGGATGAACTATTATCATATGAAAATCAACCATACATAAAGAAACATAGATATGAGTTGATATATGTTGGTGATATTGTAACATCCTAGGAATTTAGAAAGGTAAGAATTGTTTAAAAAAAATACTTAATCTTATTTATTTACTATAAAAATGGGTTTTAAGGGTTTTTGGAAGGGTTCAGAGAAATCAATGCCTTGTTCAAAGCCTAAAACTATTTTTCTGGGGGATGAATCCTAATTCATACAATTGGAGAATGGTTAGTAGTAACCATACGGGTCAACAATGTATATAAAATGGAGGATCACATTTTTAATATACATGATATGGATGAAACATAGTTGTGTGTATTAGTGCATGTTTATTGAATATTTAAAACTGTAGTTTCTGACATGATTTTTCTATATTTGAGAATGCTGTGCCTTAGAAACAATGATCATATATGTTCAGTGCATGGTTTGGCCAATCATGGTGCCAAGCCATTATCACTTTTAAAAGATCGTAAATTTCCATTTTAACCGCCAATATTTATAGATTTATTCCATTTTTCATTCCCAAATAAAATAAAATCTCCTCCCATATGATGATATCTTCCACCTCTTCTTAATAATTTATTTATGTTATCCGTCCTATCCAGCATCAGAATCAATCACTATTTTCGACATTGGATATCCGTTAAATTGTTATTCAATATTATTTCTTCTTTTCCTTATATAAATTACTATATAAAATAATAAGTCATTATTGCATAATATGGCATACTTTTAGTCTTTTTTTCAATCTCTATAATTTATCTTGAATAATATTGAATCCAATGACTGTATTATATGTGGAGTCATTACAAAATATAAGGTAGGGTGTCTTGTTTCTTTCTATAATATTCATGAGGTTTATTTTATTGTGTTTAATTACTGTGAATAGGATCTCATGTGTGGCACCTCTTAATTGAATGAATAAATAATTAAATTTTAATTTCATTTAATTTATAACCATGTGTGACTAATTAGACACTTGGTTATTGTCCACCTATACAATAAACACCCCATTAGGAATGTTAAATATGATTGCGTCGTTACATCTTGGGTTCCTTATAACCAAAAAACTATATAGGTGGATTTTGATTATTTTATAATTTTTTTAATTAAAGTTTATTTAAATAATGGACAGATGGTGTTGAGTCTATACCACATAGAATATATTTTCCTCTTACATTTTATTCTATTATCATTATAAACTAAATGAAAAAAATTAAAAATGTAAATTTTAAATGTTATGGTTTATCAATTGCTCGTGCCCACATATTATGTCATTTAATGATAATATTCAATGTTTTTAATTTGAATTCATTGGATATACACATTGATCATAATAATTTATGTGATCTACTAATGGATTGTATCATGGCTTAGGTGATACATAATATATAATATAGAATAACATGGATCATCTCATTTAGTAGAGGAAGTAAATGTTACTCCATGTGTGATACATTGTTCCCTAAATGGAATACCTTTTATGGTTTCTACCTGAAATTTAATTATACCACATAATAAGAATTAGTTGGTTACCTATATGGAATACCTAGGAAAATCTTATTTTGAAATTCCATTAAACTATTCCTTGAGCAATACATCAGTTACAATAATGAAACACATTTCTGAAATCTAAAAGTGAATATTATTTTGTACTTAGTGAAATAATGATGATTAGTATGTTTTATTGCTTGGATGAGGTCAGGATGTAATTAAATCAATTAATGTATCTTCCAATCAAATCAAAAATATATATATATTGTCTATGCATCTTGTATGTGACTATCCTATTTTAATTTCTTATTATGAATTAATGTACCTGATAATTTTTTGAATATCATATAAATATCCTCATATATAAGATCCAAGGTGGTAGACTTTGGGTCCTGTACATTTTAATATAAATTTTTAATATATTTTAAGATGATACATTTCTAGTTTCATCCAAAAGAGTTAATATAATATGGGTATCCCATAAGGAACCCAAAATGAAATGGGTATTTATTAATAACCTTCATATAGTATACTGAAATTGTGATCATTTTATATTCTCAAACTGTATATTTATAGAAACTATTGGTGTGTACGTTATATTTTTCACTCACACCTTGTTCGGGTGGTTATTTGGTACCTAGATGGATTTCATGGATACTTGTAGAGATAATGGAAATTTTCCATGTATGGAGGCATACTTTTATGTACTAGGATGTGGAATAGGATTAGAGGACAGAACATATGATCATGATCCCCTGGGGGATAAATTGTTTTATAATTTTTCTTCTTTTTGAATAGAATGTTGTATATTCCAGCTTCTCTATTTCCATAGTATGCCACATTTTTTATAAAATATATGCCTGATATTATTTATCTTTTGTTCTTGGATATGAATATATTTATTGATGAATTTTATTGTTGATTATTATTATAAATTTATGATTTAGATTCAACTATTTTGTTATATTTTTTACTTTAATTACATATTCCACTATTTTATTATTATATTTCACATTTCTGATCTACTCTAATATGAGGGTATAGTATCTCCACCATACTATCATAGAATATCACTCAATTTTAGTTTACATTAGAAAAAGTTTATGCACACCTATGGTAATGTGGGAAGCCAATTTTTTTACTGATGAGTGAATTGTGTTTGTGGTATTACACTAGATTCTTTTAGACTTAACAAAAATGATATGAAATAATTGAGTAATCCCTTTTTTATAACTCTTTATAACAAATTTGTAATGATTATTTTTTATCAAACATAATATTAATTGACAATAATAGAATATTTATTTATTTTATTGTATTATCATTATAATATCCAAAACTAGTCTTATGGTACTTGCATAATACATACTATACGACTTAATAGAAAAAACTACCTAGTGATATACATTATCATACACTATTATTTGTTGAGGTAGTTGGATGATATAATATATCATACCATACTATATTTCATTATCATAAAATAAAATATAGGCAATATAACTTATTTTGTGCATTAGATTTATGAAATACCTCTTTCATTTCCATCATGTTCTATGTGGTTCTCAAGATCCAATTTCTTGAGGTCGTACTAAGTGTTGAGAGCCTCTATTATTCAAAAAAAAATTTAGAGACCCCAAGCCTAGTATATAAAATCAATTTTTTTATTTATTACATTGGAATAAGAAACATGGAATCACATCCTTTTGTAATGAATAGTTTAGTAGTCTTGGTAAACACGATACATAATTGAGTCTTTATTACATTTGAAGAAACAAAATAAAACATAAATTTTTTTCCAAAATAACATTATTCATTATAAAAATTTCGTGCACATAAATCATAGTATAATTAATGTAATTATTATGGAAGGAATAAATAATGGTGAGCTCAAATTATATTTAATGTTCTAGTTAAATTGAATCTATCATGAGTTTATATAGAATATTCAATATGAAATTGTAAATAACTGAACACACATTCCACTGAAGTATGTTTAATACCATTACATGAAATGTATTAATAAATATAGGAATGTAAAAAACTGATAACAAGTGGAATTTAATCAACAACGTAAATATTATAATAAAATAAGTCATAATAAATATGGAAAGGTAAAAAACCAAAATCACATTTCATTTAATAAATAAACTGAGAATGAAATTTATCAAAAGATAATAACATTTTGAGAATGTCATAGAAAATAATAATAAAAACTAAAATGGGGGAAATTCCTAATTATTGGATGTCATGACTTGGTCATATGATACCACTACCTTCAAGACCATTCACAATATGTTTAAAAATAAAGGTAAAATTTTATATCATTCTTACTAACTAATTTGTCCCATGAGACCTATTCATTCATTAAGGATGATATAATATTAGTCCCCCCCAATCAGTTCACGTGAAAATAGTTCCTCGTATATAAAATTATCAATTTAATTCATGAATAAGTATTCTATTTCAATAAATATCCATATTGGGTAATGAATATGAATTTTTCAATATTTCTACAGATATTTGAATAAAATTCCACATAGAACACTATATGAATAAATGATATATATTTTATGAAACAAAAATATCCATGATAAATATTATAGATATTTGGTGGAAATTTAATGTCCAATGATCATATGAATGTGAATAACTCAAGGAGGAGTTAATAAGAAGAAAAATGAAAAAAGAATATTAATTTAAATATTATTCTTAGTCAAATTATTCATAAACCATAAAATGGAATAATAATTTTGGTATCATCATAAAAAATACCACATGGATTATAAGTAAAATAAAGGGTTTCCTTATGAATATAAATTCATCAAAAATATTTTTATAAATAATCCAAATAAAAATATGTGTTTAATTTTGAAAATAAATTTATATAACATAATTCTTTGGAAAATCCATTTATTTGAATATTATTTTTAAAAACATATAATTTTTAGTATATTGGGAAAACATTTTCATTGGAAATATTTATTTAAAATTTAAAGGAAATATTAAAAACAAATTAGACATAAAGGTGGGTAATTATATAAAAGATATTCAAGTAAAAATAAAAAAAATCACTATGAAAAGATAGAAAATTTTCTTGTTTGGAGAACAACATGATGATTCATTTAAAAAAACATAAAATTAAAAACGAGTAAAAATTGATTTAATAAACAATTTGGAAGAGGATAAAAAATTTATTCATTTACTAGATATTTGATTTTTATAGAAAACTGACATTGAACCAAATAGAAATATAAGGTCAATTTTTTAAAAAATATTTCTTTATTGTATTATTTTATATATGGTAATAAGGGTTCTATTATTGTAAGAAAATTTTCATTAATTAATATTGGAGATTTAAATTAATGTTTTTACAAAAAAATTATCAACTAATTTCTAGTAATTAAATTAAAGTATAAATAATCTCAATCAAAATGAGATTGTGAAATAAATCCATGTATGGATCTGTAAGATTGATGAAGTATTTAAAAAATGAATCTATTATGAGTATATAATTTAAATGTTGGAAAACAAATTTGAAAAAAACAATTAAAATTCGTTACAAAAGTAATCATAGAATGTCAAAGAAAATGAATGAGTAATATAACCTAGTGAAATGAAATTTATTTATGAAATTCAATACCACTTGGTAGATTTTAATTCAAAAACAAAAAAGATGAATTTTTTTTAGATTGAAACCTAATATTCCATGATTTCTTAACAAATAATTCAATTAAATTTTAAAGGGACAGTATTCACACCATATATATTGAATTTGGTACAAAATATTCAAATATTCCATAATTAATTGAAATTGAGATGAATTCCATTACCTTACTATTTCATTATATTCAACATGATGTTTCCTCCTATATAGTTTTATTAAAAAAATTATTTAATTATAATATAATAATATTAAAATTGATAAAATATTATATTAATCGTTTATAACATCTCATCTTCTATCTTTAAATAATATATTAATGTTTTTGTTTTTTCTAGTTTTAATTCCCATATTTTAATATATATTTTTATATTCATGAAATATATGGTTCTTGTTCATTTTATATATTCACCAATTATATATAATAATAATCACATATAAAATATCATAATTATACATGAATTATACATTTATGACCAACCGTGATATATGGTTCTATGAAATGATATATGTTACGATCATTGAGATGGTAGTCCATATGTATGAATGGGTGTAATTTCAATATTCCAAGATCATTATGGAAAATAGGTAAGTAATATATTATCATTATATAATGATTATAATATCATATATACCATATTAGTTCATTAAATATAGTAATATATATCATCTATGTGGTGTTTTGATGAAAATAGATTAACATTATTTCATGATGATGTTAGTCAACATATACACAGACGACATTACCATCATTCATTGAGTGAAAATCTATAAACTAAAATGACACATATTATCATTTAATTTAGATAAATATTTATTTAATTTCATAAATAGTACATTTATATTCCATTTAATCATTATATTTATGCTTATTTCATTCCATCATAATCATTATTTAAAAATTAATCACATTTCTTCAAGGGTCTGTATTTCACCGTAAACACAACTATCATTTTTTTATGTCATAAAAATTGAAATTAAGACGGTATGAATGATATATTTACTATATATGTATTATTGTATTTTAAATATCATATATATACTTTATACACATAATTATACCATACTATGATAGGTTGTTGAGGAAAATAGACTGGCATCCGTTTACGAGATTGTATTCCCTCGTACACACAAAGGATGATTTCATGACACAATTTAGGGATGTGTAAATGGTTTTTTCTAATTAAATTTACAAAAAAACATAATTTTATGTAACATAATGAGATATTTTTTTATTTATATTTTAATATTAATATAAGGAGGTGTGATAAGATAATGAATAAAAAATTTCATTGGAGAACATTACATATTGTTTGGTTATCCTCCTCTTGTTTACAATAAATCATTCCTAGTTTTGATTTCTGCCAAAAATATTTCTTCTAGGATGATTTTATGTGTTTTAATAAGTTTCTTTTTGGAGGGTTTGGTCAATCAAAATTGATTGATAGTTTTGAATAAGTGAGGGGAGTGAGTTCTCTTTTACAATTGATGATTGGCGTTCTTGTAAATACACAAAGGTTCCCAATAATTGGATGTCAATATTATTCCATGTGACTAAGAATAAATAAATAATAGATCACATGGAAAATTTTATCTATTAAAACTACCATGACACTAAATAAACTCATCTTTAATCTTTTTATTCCTTACACATTATGTTTACTCAATATTACACTTTTAGTTTTATTACCATGATAATCATATCTTTTTATTTAACAATATAATCTAAACATGTAAAATAAAATTAAAATGTTATTAATTATATAATTTATAATTATTTATTATAAATATAGATTCAATTTGTTTAAATAAAAATCGTTTGTTTTTCATAAAATTAATTTTAACATATGCATATGTAACGTACATAACCGCATTTTAACATTGTCAATGGTGATTAATTTTTACTATTTTTACTAATAATTATGAGAAAAAATAAGAATAAAATATTATATTATATAAATATTTCTGATTATTAATTTGGAAACCATTTTTATGTATTCAATTCTCATGATTTTTAGAACTATTTTTAAATTAATCACAAAAATGTAATAAAAATGCCAGTTTTCAAAAACAAATTATTCAAATGTTTATAAAGTTGTTTATATTAAAATTCAATATGAAAATTATTATAATGAAATATATTGTATATATTTATATATATTTTAACATAATTTACTTTAAAAAAAATTCAAAAAATAATTTTACATTACAAATAATTTAAATGGAAAGACTATTTTAAATTAAAAATAAATATTATTTACTATTCTCAAAAAAAATCATTTCACAACAATTCTAAAAAATCTCTCTAAAATATTATTTTTATTTTTATTTCTGAAATTATGTTCATCTAAAATAAATATTTTCAAATTTTTTATTAATTAAATTTAAATTAGGTGCACAAAGCACTAATATTCCATCTTTTTAAAAAAATTTATGTTTTTCATAAAATATTTAGTATAATTTTAAACTAATATTATATTTTTACTAATCAATAGATAAATAATAATTTCATATAAATTACATATTTTCATAATTTATTTAATCCTATTCATACATTCGATTCTAATGGTTATGTGATAAATATCATATTAAATAAAAAATTATTATATTTTATTGCTAAAACTCAATAATCTGTGTCACAAAAAATACCAGAAACTTCTTTTATCATGTAATGGAAGATAAAATCAGCATATAGTGTAATGAAATTTATTGAATTTATTGAAAATAAAAATGTTATAATGTTTACATTCTTATATTCTCTTCTATATTTGATGTTGTTTTCCATACATGCTATAAAGAAACATATACTTTTTTTAATTTCATGGGGTTACATTCTCCCAATCTCACATAAATGACACCCTCACAATTTACACACGATCTTAATAATCATTGTATTTGTGATTTGAAATACCATTTTTGAATAACACAAATCATAAAAATTGATAATAAATTATCATCTTCATAAGATATATTAGTGATGCAAAAATGTCATAGAACATAACTCATTCTAGGTTTTTAATTTAGAGATACTAATTGGAAAGCGGGAAAATGGACATAAAAAAATAAAAATTATGCCAAAATACTATGGGATAATGATAGATAATGTGGCCTTTAGGAATTTAATGACCACTGATATATAAACTAAAGGAGTGATAAGAAACCATTGATATCTTAAAAAAGGTTGATAGTAGGTAAATTTCTTTCAAGATCAATATATTTATGTTTAAGAATTATTTTACTGTATATGAATTTATGGAAATATCCATAATTTATATATTTATTTTTCATAGTAAAAAATCATCCTTTTTTTGTTCTTTGATCAATTTCTTATTAATCACAAACTTCAACAAATGAAAACCGCGATGTGTATTTTAGTATGTCTAAAGAACTAAAATTCACATTAAATTTACAGTAAGATACATAATATTTGGATTTTTCATTCCATTTATCAATAGATATTATAATAAAAATGGTAATTATATATATTAAAATATTCATGCATTTTTATATGGTGAATAAATAAATTAATCTCAAAAAATACGTACAAAGAAAAACATAAACCATTGAATGAATGCTTATCCAATTAAAACCATCCAAAAGATTGAAATCTAAAACATAAGAAATAAGTTCACTAAATTTCAGAAATAATCATATCATTAATCACCCAAACAATATAAAGTAGCACATAATTGTCACCTAATAATCATTTGAATACCTTCATCATGTATTATCTTGATACATGGAAATAAACTAAATTACAACAAAATCTTATTGAAAACGTGCATTCTTCTAAAAAAACATATCATGTTGTTGAATATATTCCGTAGAACCAAATAGATATTAAAATTAAAAAACTGTTAATGTAAACAATAAATCACTATACAATTTTATTTTCACTATTACTATATTATATATATATCATTATCAATATCTCAAAAAATATCACATATTATTGTTTATCTTCCCTTAATCACGAGTTTTCAAAAAAGATCACCTCGGAACAAAATCAGTTTTCTGGTACTATTGAACACACGATTTACAATTATGAATTAAATACTATGTCGGTATAATTCTTTTACATTTCATAAATCATAAGACAAGGATTTAATTGATTAAAGTACTCATGCAACATAATTCATGAATCCAAATACAACCACCTTAAACATTACACTTAATATATTATAATTATTTATACATGACAATGATAAAAAATTAGTTGAGTTATATTAGTTTTATGATTAAGACATTTATTTTCATAATTACCTCTCTCCATATAGTTGAAAAATTATATATTTGAATATTTTCTTCACACCCTTTTAATTAAAATCATGGTGTCCATTCTCTATATAATTATAGAAAAATCCATTACCATACAATCATCTACATGGTTTTCTGTAATTACAATTATTCCATGTGAGAAAATAAATCTTTCCATTCAACCATGTACTTGAAATTTTCCATTTCATACTATACATATTGTTCTTCCCTTAGAATCCATAATAATAAGAATTTTTTTTCTATATCGTGTTATTATATGGTAATATGTTTTCATTTGATAAAAATTTTGGGGTGTCTAGTTCCCTTTTAATATCTTGTTTAAGGCCACAAAAGAAATAGTGATTTTTACTCTTTGGATTATGGTGATTGAATCAGTTCTCATTAATATTTTTGGGAGAAATTTATACATAATGTAATAAACAAGATTAGATAATATTATTAAGAAACATAATTTATTATCTAAAGAATTAAAATAAAATGAAAATTTTATGCATCTATCATATATTAACCATATACATGATTTCTTTGGGGATGTATACATTTTTTTATACATTATAATGGTTTTAAAATAAAATTTTATTTATCCTATTAATAAATTCATGTGTTTAGGACAATTTGTATAGTATTTATTATTTTCATAAACAATATGATGATCAAGTCAATCGAAATGCACCCATTTTGGAGTTATTATCCTTAGGTACTTCTATTCTAGATTTGTGTCCTCATGTAGTATCCTGATAGGGATGTGTTGATAGTAAAAAACACATAATATATACCTTTTAAAAAATTTTACGTCCTTATATAATTATCCTCAATGTATATAAAAGGATAGTGTTACATAACCTATTTTTTTTAGAAAATATAGTTCCCAAGGTTTCAACTAACCTTACCCTAAGACCAACTGTATCAACCCTGACCATTGTAACCCAGAGCAAGTGTATTCCCTTTGAAATTAGAATAAGATAAAATGAATGATATCAAAAAAATACTTAATGGGTTAGTATTATTGATTAATTATATTGATAATTGAGTATTTTATAACATATAAAATCAATAATTACAATATTTATTTTCAAAGAATAACATTATTCTCTATATAATATACTTGGACATCAACCATAATTAACATCATGGTACACTTTAAAATGGAAACACAATATGGGTGATATCAAATGGTTAGTAAGGGTTAAGTACAATGGAATATATCATGAATCTTTAATGAATTGTCAGTATGGAAATGTAAACAACTGGACACAACTACAATTTAAATAATTAGATTATCATGATATGATAAGGAGTAATCAATATGAAATGGTAAATAACTAAGAACAATTGATGAATAAGGATATCATAATTTTATAAGGAAAATCAATTTGGAAATGTAAATAACTAAAAACAAATTCCATTTAATTAATAAATATATAATGAAATTCATCCTAAGAAAATATGATTGTAAAAGTATCATATATTATAATAATAATATAAATGATGGTAATGATTAATTATTACACATCATGCCTCTAACACATAATACCTTTACCTAAACACCATTCACATGATGGTTGAGACTATAGGTAAAAATCCTTTTAATCCTAGATTAATGATTTGTCTCATTATACCTATAGTTTGATTGAGATAATATATAATAATTTACCCCATCCATCACTACGGGTTAAATGAATTCCCTAAATTTTGAATAGTTTACATAATTTTGGAATCTATATTCCATTTTATTTTTTCATATTTAGTAACGAATACCTATTTGTCAAGATATCCTCAGATAAGCAATAAACATCAATGTTGAACTACATTTGTAGATTAGACATATGGTTTGAGTATTAAACAAATCCCTAATAAATAATATTGTTATTTTGGGGAAATTGAATGTCTAATGATCACATGATAGTGAATTATTCAATGGGGAGTTAATAACTACAAAAATGTAACAAGGAGGTGAACTTCAATTCAATACATGGTAAAAATTATCGTAAACCATTCAATATTATAATATGGATCATTTCTATAAAGCATATAAAAAGGGGATTATATGTTAACTAATTATTTTGGGTCATTGATTAATATAAATACCATAAAAATATGTTTAATAAAATTGTGAGAAAAATATCCTTTTCGTTTTAAATATCACTATCTCAATCAGAAAACATTTTTAATTTATTTTATTGGAAAATAACATTCACAAACTGATAATTTAAAGAATATAAGAAAAAGATTTAATTTTAATATATCCTTTTAAAATTTAAATGTAATCTTCAATGATATAGTGGTGGCTCATTTGGAGTTAATGATAAAATAATATTCATTACTCATTGTAAAAAGTATAGAAGAGTTCCTTATTTCAAAGATTGAAATAATATTCCATTAAAAAAGTATATTAACAGTAAAAATTTGTAAGATTGATTCTAATAAATCAATATTAAGAGGTTCAAATTATTTTTGAAAACATTAAAAAAAACAGGTATTTTGAAAAACTTTTATGTCAAACCAAAATAAAATATAAAGTTATGTTTATTTTAAAAAATATTCTCAATTATTTTCCATACCACGGTTTCTTCCTCTTACAAAATTTCAAACTATTCCCTTATACTTAGTTGTTTTCCTATTTATTAGGGCTTCACTTGTAATCCGTTAGATAGAGGAAATTGGATGCGGTAAATGAAGTATAGTTAAAGGATGCATGTTTATTTTAATTATTGGAGTTTGGGTATAAAAGTGTTATGGATTAGTAGTGTTCTACTAAAATTTTGAAAATGCATGAATTGGTTCATGTTTTCTTGTATGAATATACAATTTTTACAGTCTTATATGAGATTACATTTTTTTATATGTTTTCACATAGTGTATTTGATTTCCTGGATCATGTCATGAGAAATGCATACCACATGATATATTACTTGCTTCACAAATGTTACACACTATGAAATTTTATATAATAGTCTTTAGTAAAATAAGATTAAATGATTTTTAGGGTATATATACCTCTTGTATTACACGACCTCTAAAGGTAATACATTTGATCTAATATTCATGAGTTGTTTGATTTTGGGAACTATATGGATGATTATTATTTCATTATTCTAAAACCCTCTTTATTATTTACCTAGATGAATTCTCCAGAGAGTTTTTGGAACCTCTTTCCTTTTAGGAATGATTCATTTAGATTTTGGTAATTAGTGTTGTGTGTGGAATCACTCCCTGTATGTAATCCTTTCTTCTTATTCATCACTTTCAATCATGGTTGCACTTTTTCATTAAATTATCAGATCTATTGACTTGGGATGATAATTATTCATGTTTTCTTCTTGATCTATCATCTGATCCTCTGTTGGGTGTATATCATTGGTTATTTCTAGTTTTGAGGGTGTGCGTTTGAGTGGAAATTGTTTTTTCACCATCCCCACTAATAGTTTTTTTAATTAAACCAATTATCAGGTGGGTGAATTTGATTCTAGGGCCTCTATTATTGTTTTTGTGCCCTTATAAATGGCAGTTCTCATATATGGAGTATGAAACCTTTGTTTTGAGTTTGGATGTTCCATCTATTCCATGGAGTTATAAAATACATTAATTTTTTTTATAAATTTATTTAGAAATAAAATGGAATTACTCACTGATTTGATTTGTGTGTGATAGTAAATCGTTTTAAGATATAATATGTTTTCTTTTAATATTGGAAAATAAAAATCGTTTTAATGAATTTTAAAATGGTTAATGAAATGGTTTTTAGAAAGTTATATGATTAAGTGGTTTAGAAAATACTGCATATGGGAAACCTTTGGTACTTTGGAGGATGGTGTATTAATAGGCCATTTACACATCTAGTGTCTTCTCATGTGGACAATTCTTCTCCATCGTATGCTTATTATTCTGGGGACATAAACGACCCATTGGTGGGTTAAAATTCAAGGGTGTTCCTCTTCTCTCTAGAATAAATTCAAATGTCAATAGGCTTGATTTAGAAATGGATGTCTACATTTTTGTTTGATTTTCCTATATATATAGACCAAGTGTTGTGTTTGGCATGATGTTGCTTATGATTTTTGAAAACATGGGATGTTTAACATGTACTATTTTATATGTACTAGCATTGTTTTAATATGTTATATGATACATTATTTGGTTTTATTTGATATATATATTCTTATATATGAATAAAACAAACATCGAAACAGATTTACCTCCTTAATATGGAAACGTGGAAAACAGTGAAATTAAATTAGTTTCCATTCTTTTGATATAATTATTATAAACTATATATCATTCCTAATTTCAGGTAATAATTGTAATTCATGGATGATTGTTTAGAGAACTAACAAAGAACACTTGTTTAGAACCCTATTGTGCCCATTATCTCTCACCATGCTCATGTTTTAAGTGGTGTGTAGACCAGATTTTTTCTTTTCATGTCGAAAATTGAAAGGTGATACAATGAGGTGGTAATGTTTCTTTCAACTATGTTTGGTTATTTAGATGTTGATATTGTGGGGGATTTACCATGCACTAAAATAGGTGATATTGTAGTAGTTTAAGTTTTTTCATCCTTCATAGTTGGACATGTCTCTTTGGGATTAAATGTATACAATTTCAGATGATTCTATTCTATTTTTCCCTTTATGTAAATATGTATATATATACATTATTTATTTATATTTATTTATATATATTTATAAATATTTTGGTTATTGTAGTTTATGTTTGGTGAAATAATTCCCTTTTTTCTTATTATTATCAAGGTGTTAGACACTAGCCTCCAGTGATTGAGAACGCCCTTCAGGTATATTGAATTTCATCTTGGGTACCATTATTTAGAGGATTTCGTGGTAATCTTCCTTACATTTTGGTATAGGAGGAGTAATTTCTTCAAGGGTCCTTATTTGGGGAAATTTGGTACACTAGAGATATAATTTCCAAGACAAGACATGTATGATTCATTGATTTCCTTGCCTGATCTTTCCATGATGACACTCAAGATACTTTTGGATGTTGGGATGTTTGTATACTATTTTTATTTTTTAACATTAATTACAATTTTAGTCTTATGGTTTCTGAGTATGAAATGAGATTATTCTGTTTTATGAATATTTATTTTATTTTATTGTGAAGAAGTATTCCTAAAAGATGTGTTTTGTGTGTTCCTAAAGAGGGTGCATCTGATTCTCCTCAAGGGAATCAACATTTCAATACTAATTTTGTCGATTTTATAATTATGGAAACTCATGATATTTATTAAAATGTACCACCCAATGAGAATGTAGTCAGTGAGGTACATCCATGATTTCATGGAGATAGGGATCGATCACATGAGTTATTGTGTGACAATCCTCTATCCAATATGTGAATGAATAAAATTCAATAGGTTTGGGACCTTCATGAAATAATTGATTAGGTTTTTCAATACCTAGATACATTTGAGTGTATCATGGTTATTTATGAAGAATATTTACTTGAGGGTCCTAGCATGCAATGTTGCGATTCAATGGTATATTTATAATGCCATGTTGATATGGACAGGAAGGGTTTCAAGTCTATATTAATAAAAAATATTTCTAGGAAATATTTGTATAGTGATGTATATAAATGACCTGTCATTGCATATGGGAGTGAATTGTGTGTCATAATACACAAATCGGTAAGCAGAGATTGTTCTATTTTCATGAATGGTAGTAAAAACTATACAATTGTATTCTTAGAAGTTCCTGATGGGTTTATGATCTGACATCAGATCATAGACATTTATGCTGATTATTTATAGCTATGTTAATGAAGTATATAGGGATATTATTGTATATATTAATATATTTAGAATGGGTTTTTATTTTTCCACATCTCTTCCACCTAGTGGATGCTTTAGTGGAATGGTAGGTAAAAATAGGAAGTGGAATGTCATCCTCAATAGTGGTGGTGGTGGTTCATGGTAGTTGGCCATTTTGGAACATCCAGTTGTAGCTAGTGGTGTGCCTATTACATAATCTATCTTTTTTATGGTATGATACAAAAGTAAGTATGGTCATTAATCGGTATTTATGTTAAATATTTATGGAAATTATGGTCATCAACAATGTTTCTGTCAAGACATGTCTACAACATGATATGATCAAAGGTTGTCAGCTCGAAAGGCTACTATGGAATAGTAAGATGATTTAAATACTATATGGATTTAGCTATATGGCTCAATTTTATTCCCCTTCTTGAAGTATAATATTTTCATTAGATGAAGATGAGGGTCCATTGATTGTGATAGGTACCATAATTATTGTATCTTCTATAGTGGATCCTTAAAATGATATAGGTTATCCATAATTTTTTAATATTGTATATTTTTGTAATATACAGAAAAGTCAAATGTAATTCATTGCCATTGTTAGGGAGTTAAGTAATCTTATTGGTTAGTGGAAATAATAATGGGTTTATTATCCTTCTTTAACACTATTAATAGTGGATGTGGTGTTATTCTGGGAATTCCACATTGTTGATATGGATTAATTTGACATCATAATCAATATGGATTTATTTTAATATTACAATGAGGTTAATTTTTATCATCATTATAACTTTTTCATGAGGTTGATGGGATATTACATGTGTATCAGGGAGTGTGGGATTCAAGGTTTGTACATGCATGACCTTACCACGAAGAGATCCAATGTTTTTCTTATAATATTGAATTTGAGATAAATTTGATTTAATATGTTGTTGATATTCATAATGTTGTTTGAGAATTCCTTAGAATTTTCCTAGATTATTTATTTGGGATTCCTTCATAAAGGGAAGTAGATTTTACTGTTGATATGGCTCCAGGTATGAAGATAATTAAAATCCCATCTTATAATATGGAACCTCTAGACCTGAAATAGATCGATATTTAGTTGGATGATCTGATGTTGAATGTTTTTTATCACCCTATTTTTTCACCTTGGGTAATAGAAGAGGTCTTTTCCTTGAATGAAGACATCTCTCTTTGATTATACGAGGAATATAAGAACATTAATAAAGTAATGGTTATGAATAAGTCTCTTTTTATGCATTGTAACACCCTGAGATTTTATGAGTATTATTATTTTTAATTTCTTTGATGTCTTTTTTTGTACACTTCACCAAGATTATCTTGATTTATACACAACCACATATTATCTTGTAGTATATGCTACACTATTCTTGGCTTGTGAGGCACAAAATTTCATATTCATTTGAATAAAATTCATTTTACACAACACTATGTATAGATTTTTATCATTGTATAATTGAACTATTTTTTTAGTATGATATATTCAAAACCAAATGAAGCATTCCCTATACTCAACCCTGATTTGGCTTGCATTACACGCAAGAGCGACCTTTCCCAATAGCATGTGTTGTGCGCAATACCGAGTTTCACTAAACAATGATATATTGTTATAATATTTTTATAAACTAACCATTATGAATATTATTAAAAACATTTTGAATTTTATAGTAGTATATTTCATCTTATACATTTTCTGTAACAAGGTATGAGAACAAAATCAATTTTTTGAATAAAAGAAGTATTTTAATAAAATGACGTTTTGCCACATTTTGATGGCACACCCATTTTAATTATAAATTTTGACAAGATTATATGTTCAATTTTAAAAAATAAAATTATTCTTCTTTTGAATCAAGATATAAAAAATTACATTGGATAAAGTGTTGATATTTTTCAGACAATGTTCTTATTTTGATGAATAGTAAAAACACGTTAAATTTTATTTAAAAACAACTTTTTTCATCTAGATAATTTATATAGTTAAATTATAATATTATATTGTTTTAACATATAAATAGAATATATTTTTATCATTTAATATAATTTCTGTCATTATCATTAATTTTAAATTGAATTAATGTGTTAAAACATTTCAATCTTTTACAATGTTTTAACTTTTAAAACTCATTTTCATAACAATAAGATTAATTTTAAATTAATTACTAAAACTTCTATGTTATTAATTTTGAAAAATGGATTCAATATTTTGTTTTAGTGGGTCCAAATTATGTTCATAGGTTACTTTTATTTTTTCGATGTTATGAATAGTAACTACTCTAATTTTGTTTTACTATAGGTAAAGGTAAATAGGTTAATTAAGGGTAAAAATAAGATTATAAAATTACCCTAAGACCTAGAAAAGGTCTATTGGATGAATAAAAGATGACCCATATCTTTTAAGGGTTGTTATAGATTCATTTCATGGAATTTTGACAATGAAAATGACATAATTATTATTAAAACCAAAGAAATTGACAGCATGTCACTCTCTTATATAATATAAATGTAATAATATTAATTTAGTGATAAACATTATAAAAAATCGATTATAATGAGTATCGAGAAATATAATAAAATTATCTACATCATGAGAATTTATTTATAATTTTTAGGGATTATATAATTATCATTAATGATGACACAGTAGTGATGTAAAAATTATTTTTTTTGAAATATCAAAAAAAATTGTTTTAAAAATATTAAAATAAATATTATATGAACTATTAATTTTCCCCATAAATTTTATAAATTAATATGACATTTTACGAGTCTATTAAATTATTATTTTTTCGATCATATCCTCTGTGTGGATTTTATTTAAATTCAAATAAATGAATAGTTTAAATATTGACACTTGTAATTTTATAAAAATAACATATTATAAAATAGATTAAAAATAAAAAAAATATTTAAAAATTATAAATTGAAATCTATATGGTGTAAAATTTCATAAAGTATCCACTAATGGACAATACAAAACACATGTAATTATGTATAACAATTTAAAATTTAGAATACTATTACAACAAATAAAATTAAATAGATTAAATAAGGATAAATCAAGTTTTTATGGTTTAATATAAATTACCAACCTATATAAATCTTATTGGTTGATGACATTACAACCCTATCTCATCTAATATTTTTATTTGAGACATTTTTGGGGTTTTTTATGTGGGGTTTGAGTTTATTAAAAATTATTATTTTAGAGGTTTCCAAAAGTGCCCTTCTCCTCTCTTATTAAAGGGAACCTACTCCCTCTCCTCCTCACAAAACATTGAGACTTAAAGCTCATAAAAACCCTGGAAATTTACTTTCCCCACTTTCCTAGAAAAATACTAGAGGTCCTGGTATTTTTAAAGACCATATTTAGTGCCCTATGAAATGGTTTAGAAGAGGCACGTCGAAAAAGAGGTAATATCCTTTACCGATTCATTCAAGTTCAATTATTCTTCTAATTACTCTTCATTTGTGGTTTCATAATAAATTAATAACATAAGTATAACTCATATACTGATATGTTATTATAAATATGAACCAACCCTATTTTACCTTCTATCCATCCTACAAAATATGAAATCATCGCGTGTGCGTACATATAGAATATTGTCTACATGTCATGGTGTAATTTGTTTTTCCACAACCACATTACTTGGATGGGTATAATGGTGTAAATAATTACTATATATGGTTATTATAACGTGATACTAATTCATAGATATTATATCAACCACTCTAATTCCATTAAATAAATGTGCAAACGATATAATCGCTCGTACGTACGTACGGATAACCGTATCCACAACGCGGTATGATTCATTATCCATGTTACCATTTAATGAATGATTATAAAGTATATATATTAAATAATTATGAAATATATGACATATTAATGATATTATATATATTTATATGTTATTTACATACTTCCATTCAATTTAATAAGGAAACGATAACATCATTCATCGTACGTATGGCCTACCATCTCCATGAACGATGTATTTCATTCCATTAAGAGATATATTATATATATGTGTATATTCTAAATATATATTATATATAAATCATGTTTTAAATTTTGGAAGAAAGTAATCATGATCTATGTAATCATATGAATAATTACAAGTCAAAACACGAATGATAAATGAAACGATTTTACCCAAAACTATGCTTTAACATGAAATTGACAAATGAACAAAAAATATAATGTTTTATGTGAATCCTATATGATAACACAAATATTATTATGTTTCTGTTACAAGGTAATAATATGTTTAAACCCACCATATAGGAGTCTCTGACACATATGGAAGAAAATTGACATAAGGTAAGTGATATTTTTTAAATCTCATTTTTATCCGAGATTTCTTATACATAAGTATTTATTGGGGTATATTTTTCATACATGTCAATAAAATTTTTTTCATAAAGTGTTTAATATTATTCCATATATGTTTAAATTGAAATTTATCCCTCATTGAATTTTACTTTGTGTTATGCAAGGAATATTTCTTTTGTTTACCATACACGGTACTGTTTGACTTTTCCATTAAAAGTACGAGGAGAATGTTTTTTTAAATTATACGGCATTAACATATTTTTAATGTTTCATAATGCCTTATTTTAATTAAGCTTACTATAAAATAATTCATGATTATTTTCTACAAAATCCGTTTCTTTGAAAATTTCATGGAATTTTCTGAAAAGAAAATGATTTTGAAGAAAAAAGGATATTTTCCTCAGAATTCATTTCTTGTGTTTTATCAAAATCATTTTCTATATAAGATAACATTATTTAATATGTTTATATTTCCAGTATAATGTCTCTATTATTTACCGGGTTATAGTTTTCTTATGATGCAATGATATCCATTTATTTTATATGGAATTTTTTATGATGGGATGGTGTTTGTGAAACCCATATTATTATTTGGTTTATGATGAATGATTTGTGTTTATTTTGTGGCACATGAAATAATGATTTCATTATGAGACCTGTTGAGACCTATATATCACTCTAATGCATTGGGTAAAGATTTATAACTCATTAGATAAACATGGCTTGAATGGAAAGTGAATCCAGTTTTGTAATACAGGGCTAGAAGAACATGTAAACCCGGTTCAGTAATGGACTTTGTACACTATGATGGTCTTGGAAAAAATGCCTTGGCTATAATGGAAATAATAACATGTTCTTAATAGTTTTTCAAAATTACATGTTTTTTCCCATGATATTTTATAATGATTATTGTTTCTTTATTATATATGCCTTGTGTAATTCCATGATTTATGTCATTTCTTATGTTCATGTTTTTATGTTCAAATGTCTATGGATTGTTTTTATGTTCTCCATGATTTCCCTTATTGAGAATTTGAGGTCATCCTTTTTATGTTTTCTTTTTCCCAGGATATAGATAATGTTTTTAGGTAATAAAAAAAGGTAAGATATTTATGGGAGATGTTGAAGACCTTTCACCATGATTAGAAGATTATGTTCCCAGTTTCCAAACACACTAAACTAATACGGCCTTTGGGCGTCTTTTTTTGTAATGTATATAGTATTCCACAAATGTAATGTTATGTATATGTATGTGAAGTATGGGTTTCTACAGTTGGTGTCAGAGTGAAGGTCTAGTTAACATTTGGAAACTAGGATGTGAAAAATTTAGTGAAATCCCTAGATACATTTGTAATGTATGTCTAGGTATGTCTCTGAGGTTAAGAATAAGTATAGGTTATAGACCTAGAATTATGGTAAGGATATTAAAATTAATCCTAAGATATTTTTGCCTCTCACACTATTCTTTTTGGGTTTTAGATGATGGCCGGAACACGAAGGAACCGTGTTGATCAATGTAATGGACAATGAAATGTTTGTCCTCTTGAACAGACCAATATTTTGGGAGATGTAGTGAAAAATATTATTTCTATACTTACAAAATATATGAATCTTTCTGGACTTACAAATGAGCAGAGAGGGGAACAATATTATATTGATTCCTTTATGGGGAAATTTTCACCTTCTTTTAGTGGGTCTTCTCATCCACTTGTTGCTGAAAAATGGACCAGTACCGTTAAAAGGATATTTTCTATACATCACTGTTTGAAACATGAAAAAATAATTCTGGCTATTTTCTATTTAGAAGGTGAAGAAGACCAGTGGTGAACTCTAAATAAGAATTAGAGGCCCCAAGATGGAATTGAATCCATGGAATGGGATGAGTTCAAGAACATATATTTCAATAAGTACTTCACTCATATTCTTCGAACAAAGATGGAAAAGGAGTTCTTTGAGATTAAGAAAAAGGATGATGAATCCGTTGGAATATATGAGGTGAATTTTACAAGGATTGCAAGGTATGCATATGGCTTTATAATCCAAACTGAAAGTAAAATTGATCGATTTTTCATTGTCTTAAAACCAAGTCTTCGAAAGAAGTTATCTATAAGAGACATCAATAACTATGAAGAAATTATTTGTTGTGATATCAAGGTTGAACTAGGTGTTGGTGTTACATGTCCATCTCATGGGTTTGACAAAAAAAGAAAGACGGAGTACAAGGAAAAGTCTTAAATCAATGATGAAAAGAAGGTGAATATTTATTTATACTCAAAGTGTGGAAATAATAATGGTAGAGATTTTCTAAAAGGAACTAAAAATTTTATCAAGTGTTGAAAAGATGTCCATCGAGCAGTTGAGTGCCAATGTAATGGGAAAATGTTTATAATGATGTGAACAAGGAAAAGACTTCAGAGAACGCTCCACCAACACTTCAATTCTTCAAGTTCAAGGAAATGGGGCATTATGATAATCAATGAACTAATGAAAGGTTTAATGATAATAGACATGATAAACCTATTAAAGGAAAAGACAAACGAAATTCACATGCGATCACTAATTGTGATTTTAATTATGAAAATTATGTTGTGGAATGATTAAGTGTTTATGTAATGAGATTTCAAGAAAGTATCATGGAATCTCATTTATAGTATCATAGAATTTGGAATATCTATGTATTGGTTTTCAATAATTGTATGGTACTGGTAACAATGAAAAGAGATTGAAATATTATTGGAAAGTAGCTGATATGCGCATAATAAAATGGTGAGGTGAAAATAATATGATTGATATTATTATCGAGCTCATAACTGATATAAGGACAATGTGACATCATGGTTTAAGTATAATTTTTTTTGGGATATTGGTATGTGGAAATAGTAAAATTTTTAAAGAATTTATGTTTTAAATATGGTTCTATATTAATTTATGTTTCAAGAGAATTCAAGATTAATGTATTCACGTGTTTGGAATACAATCAACAAGATATATCATTTGATATATGGGGGATAAATGATGGTATTAAGATTCTTGGTTGAAGACATTTCTAGTAATTATTTTATTTATAATTTAAGCATTGATAGATGTATTTTGGTTAAGCCTAATGATTTGAAATGGATTATGTTGGACAAGAGATAATATTGTTTAAGGGAAGATCTTATTTTTTTGATATTATTTCTGGAATTTGATAATAGTGTTGTTATAAAAAAAATGACAAATAGTAGGACAGGCGACAACCCGTCGCTTTGGACAACGTTGCAGGAATCGAAACCACAACCGAAGTGATACATGGCTTTATCACCTATCATTGTACTACATGAAGTACCTAGTTCGTAGAAATAAGTTTTATTTTATTAAGAGGTATGATAGATGAAGTATAAGTCCATTTTTGGAACCGTATACAATTAATCTCACCATAAGATGGACTTATGTATATAAATTTTTCTATCCTTATGTTTGAGGTAGATATAATGACCTATCATTCTATAGAATGATATGAAAACACTTCACAGAAGACAAATTAAATTTCATTACTTTAAGAGATGAAGTGGAAATTATTTAGGGCAAAAGAACAGTGAGATTGTACCAAAATCAGGTAAGTATTTATTTTAATTAAAAAATTATTCAACATTAGGGAAATGATAATGAAAACCAAAAATGTTGTTCTAGTTCACTCATTTCTGATGTATTATAAGGTATTTTAGATCATAAAAAATTTATGGTTTTGTGATTGATGGATTTTTCATAGCCATGTTCTCTACCACTCTTCATCCAAACAAGAGGGTTATATCTCTCTTCAATGTCCATATTTCCAACTATATTATCTTACGTGGAAACCCATTGTTGAGTTGCTTTGGGTATCCATTATGTTTCTAATTTTCTTTTTTAAAATGATGTTTTAGTATTCCTTTTTTTGATGTCGGTTTCTATGAATGAAACCATTAAGTAGAAAACCATTTATAACCCTGGCAAATTTCAAGGGATAAATGCATTTTAAGGGGGTTAGAATGTAACACCCCAAGATTTTATGAGAATTATTCTTTTTAATTTCATTTATGTCTTTTGTAGAACGCTTCACCAAGATTATCTTTCACTATACGCAACACCATATTATCTTGTAGTATAAACAACACTATTCTTGGCTTGTGATGCTCAAAATTTCATGTTATTTTGAATAAAATTCATTTTACACAAAACTGAGTATATATTTTTATCAATGTATAATTGAACTATATTTTGAGTATGTTATACGCAACACTAAATAAATCTTTCCTTACACGAAACCCTCACATGGCTTGCATTACACGCAATAACGACCTTCCTCAATAGCATGTGTTGTACGCAATACCGAGTTTCACTAAAAAAATGATATATTGTTATAATATTATTACGAACTATCCATTATGAATAGTATTAACTGCATTTTTAATTTTATGACATTATAGTTCATCTTGAAATTTTTTTGGAATGAGGTATGAGAACAAAATCAATTTTTCGAATAAAAGAATTATTTTTAAATAAATTCATTTTCCGCCTTTTAATGGCGTACCCATTTTAAATATAATTTTTTTTCAATTTTATAAGTTCAATTTTTAAAAATAATCTTCTGATTTTGAATCAAGATATAAAAATTTACATTGGATAATGTATTGATAATTTTCTGACAACGTTCGTATTTTGATAAATAGTAAAAACACGTTACATTTTACTTAAAAAAACATTTTAATTGAGATAATTTATAGGGATAAATTATAATAGTAAATTGTATTAAAGTATAAATATAATATATTTTAAAATTCAATATAATATATGTCATTAGCATAAATTTTATATTGAATTTATGGGTAAAAACATTTCAATCTTTGACAATGTTTTAACTTTTAAAACCGGTTTTCTTAACAACAGGTTTAATATTAAATTAATTACTATAACTTATGTGTTTTGAATTTTGAATAATGGATTCTATATTTTTATTCAGTGGGTTAAAATTATGTTAATATGTTACATTTATTTTTTTGATGTTATGAATGGTAACTAAGGGAATTTTTATTTACTGTAGTTAAAGGAAAATCAATTAATTAAGGGTAGAAATAAGATTATAAAATTACCCAAAGGCCTTCCAAAATTCTATTTGATGCATAAAATTAGACCCATTTTATTTAAGGGTCGTCATAGATTCATTTCGGGGACTTTTGACAATGAAAATGAAATATTATTTATTAAAACCAAAGAAAGTGACAACGTGTTACTCTCTAATATCTTATAAGTGTAATAATTTCAATTTAGTTATAAACCACATAAGACATAGAATATAAATAGTCTCAAAAAATATAATAGAATTATCTACATTATGATAATTTATTTAGTATTTTTTGGGATTATATATTTACCATTAATGATGACACAATAATGATGTACAAATTATTTTATTGGTTGAAAGATAAAATAAATGGTTTTAAAAATATTAAAATAAATATTATATGAACTAATTAATGTTCTCCGGAAATTTTATAGATTAATATGACATGTTAGGATTCTATTAAATATATTGGTTTTAATATATCCTATGTGTGGATTTTATTTA
Source organism: Viscum album (assembly GCA_963277665.1). NCBI lineage: Eukaryota > Viridiplantae > Streptophyta > Magnoliopsida > Santalales > Viscaceae > Viscum > Viscum album. The sequence continues at coordinate 920,920,902 of OY728126.1, read as the reverse complement.
AATTCAAATTAATTAATAGTGTCAAAATTTACACTAGTAATTTTATAAAAATAACATATTATAAAATTGATTAAAAATTACAAAAAAAAAATTAAAAATTTTAAACTGAAATATATATGGTCTATAATGTCATAATTTATTCAATTATGGACAAGTCACAACACATAAGTAATTATTTATAATAATTTAAAATTTAGAATATTATTACGACAAATAAAATTAAATATATTAAATAAGAATAAATCAATTTTAAAAGGTTTAAAATAAATTACCAAAATTTATAAATAATATTGGTTGATGAAATTACATCTATATCTCATCTAATAATAGGATTTGAGTCATTTTTGGAGTCTTTTATGTGGGATTTGACTTTATTATAAATTTATATTTTAGAGGTTTCCAAAAGGATCCCTCTCTTATCTTATAAAAGGGCACCTCCTCCCTATTCTCCTCACACCACAATGAGCCTTAATTCTCCCCAAACCCTGCCCATTTATCTTATACACTTTCCTAGTAACATACTAGAGGTCATGGTCTATTTCAAGGGCCAGGTTTTTTTCCCTAAGAGGAGGTTTAGGTGAGGCTCATCGAGGAAGAGGTAATATCCTTTACCGATTATTTCAAATTAATGTCTTCTTCTACCTTCTATTATTTTTTTGTTTATCAATAAAGTAATAACATTAGTATCAATCATATACTAATATGTTATTGTAAATATGAACCATAATTATTTCACCGTCTATCTATCCTATGGAAAACGAAATCACCGCGCGTGCGTACGTACAAAATACCATCTCCACGCCGTGGTGTAATCTGGTTTTCCACCCATGCCATACATTTATGGGTATAATGGTGTAAAGAATAACTAAATATGGTTATTATAACATGATACTAATTCTATGATATTATATCATCCAGTCTAATTCCATTCAATATTTACGGGAATGATATCATTGCTCGTCCGTACGTACAGATTACCGTCTCCACGACGCGATGAGATTCATTCTCCATGTTAACCATTCAAGAATGATTATAAATTAAATATATTTAATAATAATGAAATAAATTACATATTAATGAAACTGGATTTATGTATATTTTATTTACTTACTTCCATTCAATTTAATAAGGAAAGTAAAACAACATTCATTCGTACGTACGGCCTACCGTCTCCATGAATGGTGTGTTTCATTCCATTTATCGATCAATTATATATATGTATATTCTGAATATATATTATATATAAATCATGATTTAAATTCAATAAGTAAGTAATAATTATCTATGTAATCATATAAATAGTTACAAGTCAAAACACAGATTATAAATGGATCGATTTTACCCAAAACTTTACATTAACATGGAATTGAAAAATGAACTGGTAATATGAAGTCTTAAGTGAATCATATTTGATAACATAAATATTATTATGGTTCTATTACAAGTTAATAATATTTTTAAAACCACTATACCAGAGTCTCGGACTCATGTGGAATAAATTGGACATAATGTAAGAGATAATTTTTCAATCTCATTTTTATCAGAAAATGCTTATATGTAAGTATTTACTGGGGTATATTTATCATCCATGTCCATAAAATGTTTTTCATAATGTGTTTAATATTATTCCATATATGTTTAAAGTAATTTTTTACACCACTTTAACTTTTACTTTTTTTAATGGAATGAATCTTTCTTTTTTTACCATACGTGGTACTTTTTGACTTTTCCATTAAAATTACAAGGAGAATGCTTTTTTAACATTTAAGGCATGAAAAGATATTTAATGTTTCATAATGAATTTTTGTTACGAAGCTTACTCTACATGATTTCATGATTCTTTTCAACACAATACTTTTCATTAAAAAATTTATGGCATTTTGTGAAAAGAAAATGATTTTGAAAAAAGAAAGGATATTGTCCTAAAGAATTCATTTCAAGTGTTTTATCAAAATCATTCTCCATATAAGATGAAATTATTTAATATGTTTATATTTCAAGTATAATGTCCCTATTATTTACATGGTTTCATTTTTCTTATGATTAAATGATATCCAATTATTTTATATGGATTATGTAATAATGAGATGGTGTTTATGAAACCCATATTATTATTTTGGTTATGATGAATGATTTAGGTTTATTTTTTGGTACATGAATGAATGATTTCATTATGATATGGGTGGGACCTATATCTCCCACTAATGCATTGGGTAAAGATTTCTATCTCATGAGATAGACATGACTGTAATGGAAATTGAATCTGGTTCAGCAATACAGGGCTGGAATGGCTAGTAAACCCAGTTTATTATTTGACTTTGTCCACTATAATGGTCTTAGAAACAATTCATTGGATACAATGGAAATAATAACTTGTGCTTAATGGTTTACCACAATTACATGTTTTATTCCAAGGATATTTTATGATGATTAATGTTCATTATGATCTATACATTATATACTACCATGATTTATGTCATTTCTTATGTTCAGGTTTTTACGTTTAAATGTTTATTGATTTTTTTTATGTTCACCATTTTAAACCTTACTTAGAAATTGTGCTGACCATTTTTATTTTTTATTTTCCCCATGATATAATTATTGGTTTCAGGTAAGAAAATAAAGATGGGAAAATATTTATGGGAGATCTTGAAGATATTTCACCATGATTAGAAGATTAAGTTCTGAGTTTCCAAAGATAGTAAACTACTAGTGTCTTTAGGAGTTTTTTTTGTAATGTATTTATTATTTCTCTAAATTAATGTAATGACCATTTAAGTCAAGCACGTATCTCTACTTGAATGATTTATTTTATCAGTAAAATTGGTCGAGGTCTTTTTTTTATAAATATTTGGACATGTTTTCCTCAACTTTGAGTTCAGATGTGTGATATTATGTTGATGACATTTCAGATAAGGATGTCTATTTAGAAGATCATATGATATATTTTGTTCTGACTAGCTCCCCTTCAAATTTTTGGTTTTTATGAATAATTTATTCCATCATTATCATTACCCTTATTGGGTAGTTCTTTGGGATGATATTTTCATTCATTCTAGATTTGAGTAAGAGAACCATTTGAGATTGGTTGCGGATATCATGAGGAGTATTCATTTATATAATATTATTTTAAAATGAAATTATTTATTCTTTAAGTAATTTTATTTGGCAATTTTATTCTCGATAATGGATTATGGGATGATCTTGAGAAATTTAATTTATTATTATGATAGGAAAAGCCATAGAATTACTTTGGGATTCATAGATTCATTGATCTTGCTCAATAATATCGATGGTTTGTCAAGGATTTCATGAAGTGGGAATCCACATTCATAAATCTTACCATGAAACGAGTAAAATTAATATGGGGTGAAAAGTGTTAATATTATATTTATGAGATGAAAAGACATATGATAGTAGTTCCAATTATGATCTTTCTTGAGCCCAGTAAGGTGTATGTGGTTTTCAATAATGATTCATTCACTAGTTTGGGTTGTGTTTTCATGTAGGTTGATCTTGTGGTACCATAGTGATGTTGTAATCTTTTTCCACATGAGAAAAATTAACCAAATATTTATTTCGATACATTATTTGTTATTCATGTGCTTAAGTGTTGTATAAACTATATTTGTAGGGAGTGTTTCACTATCTATTTTTACCATAAGTGTTTGAGATATATATTTTCATACAACGATTTAAATATCATACAATAAAAATTTTCCAAATACCTTGATACATTAAAATACAATATCAAAAAAAATCCTAGGGCAGAGGATTGTCATTGTGAAAACACTCAATAGGGATGCTCCATTGTAGGCTATCCTAGAATCAAAGGAATAGTAAAACCTTATGTTTCATTTTGTTTAGTTTCATATAGATTCTTAAGATGATTCTTCAAGTATGATTTTTACTTTTTTCAGCTATGCTCATATCCTAAGGTGTTTATTATATAGAATTAGTAGTAGGATGATGAGTTCCAAGTAATTAAAGACTCCATATATGGTGGGTAGACTATTTTTAGATTATATCACTCTTTAGATATTATTTTAATTATTAGTGATTCATTTTTCAACCCAATATTAGTGAAGAGCTCGTTTTTTATTTATTTTCACAGTTCTCCATGTGTCATTCATTTAGGCACTACAAATATTTATTATGAAATGATATAGTGATTTTGGTTGAAGTATATAAAGCATCACATTACTAATTATGTGTCTCACTGTTACACTTGACAATAGATAAAGGACAATCATATGAGTCCTTTTAGTTTTCTTCATCCTCAAATGGTTCATTTCTAGAAATGGGATGAGTTATCTACGTATTTCATTGATGAATAACAAATGCTTTTTATGGTGGGAGTTATATCTATGTGCTAAATGATTGGTTAACAAATAAATCACATTTTAGTCAAATTTGGGACACCCCTATTGTTATAGATATGGTAAAGATATGTGTGAAGGATATTGTGAGGTTACATGGGGTTTCATCATCCATTGATTCATAGGGGGATCGATGGATTACCTCAGTGTTCTGTATGATTCTCCAAGTGGAAAGGGGGACTCATGTTAGGTTCAGTTCTATTTCTCATTAATAGAAATATGGTTATAAAGTGCATGTTATTCAGATTTTACAGGACATCCTCCATGGTTATGTATTATAATTTTATTGATCTTGGGATATCCATTTGGGAATTTTTGAATTTTCCAATAATAATAGTTATCAATTGTTAAAAGAAACGTATCCTTTTGAGGATTGTTATTATCACCCATACATATCTCTTTTACTAAGAATATGGTAGATATGTTTCTTTAGGGGGACTAATATTGGATTAGGGTATGTTTTTGATGATCACATATATACAAAAGTGTCTATTTACAACTATGTGTTGAAAAAATGTCTTATTTCGATAAAAAATCATTGCAGTTTTTTTGTATTTTATCGGGATTTCATAAAAAATTCACTATGGTTGGGTCACCATTGGATAAAAATAGGGAATTTTTTCTCTAATAATAGGTAGACCATTTGATATCAGTGATATATAAGGGATGGTTTCTTATCAAATGGTTTTTCTATTTTAGATGATATGAATTCATGATGTTTTATACATATTGTAACTCGATAAATAACATCCTTACCCACCTCAAGTTTTTAGTTGAAAAGTGATTGAGTTTATTCTTATTATTTCTATTGTGGAGTATCGAGAATATATTTTTGACTCTAAAGTGAAAATATTATATGGTATGTCGATACTATTGGTTATAGTTTTATAGAATCATGTATTAGATTCTCTTGAGACATAGGATTGAGATTCATTGAAGAGGATCCAGTGGCCTCACCTATTTATCATACTTCATTATTCTATATAATTTCCCATGGATGGAAATTCATATGGTGGGGATTTTGTTACATCATATTACACACATTCATGAACTTTCTATCCCTTTACATGATGTCAACATTAATTGGGTGTGTCCTAGACTCCCATGAATAGGTAAAAATAAAGGTTTTAAATGACCAAATGACCATGGAGGTATATTAGTTTTTATTAATGGAGTACGTGTATAAATATGTTATGGTTTAGTGGGGTTATAAAAAATTTAGGATTACTCTCTAGGTGGTTTTGGTTTTTATTTAAGAATTTATTATTCCTATATTCCTCGAGGTGATTCCACATCGTGCAACCAGTTTACAAAATAGGTATTTTATTTCCAGAATGATATTTTGATCTGTGTACAAATCATGAATCATTACTCTCCATGTTCAAAATAAAAATAATATTTTGTTAATGAATGGGTTATAATAAAAATACCATGATTATTTTACTATATATAAACCTTGTGGATTACATGATGTGTAAAGGTATTAAGCAACAAGTAATAGTCATGATTTGTGGATTTCAGACAATGGAATAAATTTTTTTATTATATTCTTCTGAAACCCTAGGCCCATATGACCTTGAAGCATTCCCAAATGATTTGGGAAACCTCATCCCTTTCTTGATCGATTCATTCAATGTGGGATCATCAGGGATGTGTGTGGTATCTATCATGGTGTCTAATCAAATAAACATCTTCATTTCGTTTGATCGTGGTCGGACTATTTCATTGATTTATCAAATCTGTTGATTTACTTTGATATTATTCAGGTTTATATATATATTTTTTGTGTTATCTTATTCAAGGGGATGATCCGTTCTTGGTTTGGTGAAACATGAATTTGTTCATGAGTATTTTGATGTTTCATTTTCTTCTCTGAACCATTAGTTAAATTGAATAAATATTAAATTGGGTGGATTAGATTCTATATCCTATTTCATCAGTGATGCATACATTATAATGTTGTATCACAATGTGATCATGTGCACCCTGAGATTATAGGATGGTTTTTTTATTTGTATCCTATATTGGTGAACTACATTTCCCATGTTTTTTATAAATTTTTTAGGAATTATATTTTATGATAGAATGATTTGATTTTTGTTTGTGTAGATGGGTGTTTGATAAATGATGGATTCCCTACAAGTCTTGGTAAATAAAAATGGTCTTCAAATGTGTTTTGTAATGGTTTCATGACATTTTATTCAAATAAAGATATGATTAAATTGATTGAGGTAATGGTTTTGAAAATACAAAACATGGAAAGCCTTGGTAACATCAATGGACGGTGTTGTAATGGGCCTCATCCACTTTAATTAGATTCACTAATGGAACATTATTCTTATCCCTTTGACTTTTCCTATTGGTATATGCTTGAATTTTTGGGGGGTTCACTTTTTAGGTTCTTATTATATTCTCTAGACTATATGCATATTTCAAGAGTCTTGATGTTATTGTATTTTTCTATGAATATATTTGAGTTTATTATCTATCTTGATATAGTTTGATCCTTTGTGTGATATTAAGTATAATTTTATATGATTTAGGATATTTGAATTATAATGTTTTCAATTTACTGAAATTGTTTCGATAAGATATGTGGTAGATTAATTATCTTTTTTTGATATATCAATTTTAATACATTTATATGTAATTCATTGAAATTGATTTTCCAGTAATATTTGAAAATGTTGAAAATGGAAATAAAATTCCATTTCCAGGATTTTGATATAGAACTGGTAAAATGTATATAATTTAATATTATCGTTAATGTTGAAAATTATAGGATTATTATTCATATATTTGATATGGAACAGCTGGTGGAGACTCTACAATGCGAGTATCCTCACACACCACATACTCATTCAACGGTTTGTAGTCATTTTTATGTATTTTGATATTGGGAATGGAAGAGCACAGTAGTGGGTCTGAAAAGTTTTTGGTTTGATAGGTTTATTCATGTGGATAGTTAGATAGTGGGGGTATTTCTATTTTATCTCATGGTGAGTATTTGAGTAATTGTTTTAATTTTTTTTAAAATGGACATGTCACTTTTGGATTTTGTTTTCTATCATTTTAGTTCTATCATTTTAGTTATATCATTTTTTTCTCATTATATTATGATATATATATAATATTTTATTTTAGTACATTTCATTCTATTAATGTATATATATGTAATTTTTTCTACTTTAGGTTGGTATGGATTTATAAATATAATAACTTTTTTAGCCTAGATTTAAGGTGCCATCCTATGGGGATTGATAATTCTTTTAGGATATGAAGCCATTAATGTTGTGTACCAATATTGAGAGAATAGCTAGGTGGGGTTCATATTAATAAATTAGTTGGAAAATATTATATTATATAAAATATTTCATGACCTCCCAAAGGAGAATAAAATTAAAGGGTTTATTAAACAATTATATAAAACATCATTCAATGGAAATTCATGTTAATACAGTCTCGATGGAAATTAGATTCTATAATTATCTTGATAAAAGATCAAAACATTGATATTTGATTTAAAAAATGAATTAATTATCTGTAAAAATTTCAAATCCACGCAAAAATTTTAATTAAAATACTATAACATAAAAATTCATTACACAGGTAATCAAAAAATATCAAATTAATTGAAGGAGTAATATGACCAAATTAAACAAATGAGTTTTCTAAAATTCATTACCATTTGTTAACATTTAATTCAAGTGACTATAAGATGAAATATTTTAGATTGAAAAATTAAATAACATGAATTATAAATTATTCATGACATTACATGTAAAAAGAAAATCATGTACGCAATATATAATAAATTAGGTTAATAATAATAAAATATGCCTCATTTAAGGGAAATGATATGAAGTCCCTTACCACATGCGTACATTCTATTGAACATTTATTGAAATTTGGTATAGTATATTTAAAATTGTTATTAATTTCTAACAAAAGTATACTAATATTTATAATATCATATATGATCCTTTTTGGAAATTTTTTAACCCATACTTTAAAAATCATTCATTATTTTCATTGTTTGGGGTGTTTGTTTTTTCATTTTCTCATGTTTTTATGGCATTAATGATATGGTTCATCAACATTTGATATAGTTATATCATATCCATAATAATAACCATGATATAATTCTTTTTTTCATACAATAATTATATTTTTAACACCAATCATTAAATATGGTTTTGTGAAATGGATTATGTTATGATCATGGAGATGATAGTTCACACATACAGATGATAACATTTCCTTTTTTCAACGAACATCATGTAGATCGGGGAATTATAATATTATCATTATATAATGTCAATAATATAATATACAACATATTATTTCATTAAATATAATTATATATGTCAGCAATTTGGTATAGCGATGAAATGATAGACACATGGTTTCTTGACTGTGGTAGTCCAAAAGTAAACAAAAGACATTATCATAATCCATTAAGTGAAAAGGTTTCAAATCAAATGCTATTTATTATCCATTATGACTAATAAATAGTTCATGAATATCTAATTATTTCATGTATATCACATATAATATTTATAATTGACCTTATTAAATTTTATATATAGATTTAGTGAAAATGGAATCACATCATTTCCATAAGAAGTGGTTTGCTGTACACATATATGACATTATCATACCTCTTAAAAAATTGAATATAAAAATGTGATGTATGATATAATGAATCAATTGGTATAAAAAAATTTTAAATAATATAAATTTATATTTATATAATTTATTTCCATCTTCATACCATCCCATGATATGGTAATGGAAAAAATTAAAAACAATGGTTTCATGGTAATAGTATGGCTTATACACGAATGGTGTTTCCGTAACACATTTGAAGGAAGCGGAGATTTTCAAAGGAGATAACCATAACATAGAATAATATAAAAAATTGTTAGATACTATTTTTTAAAATATGGTCATGGTTTAATAAGAATTTATGTTGGTGGAGGACGAAATAATAATAATACACTCCATAGAGAACGTTGTCACTTATTCATGTATCCAATTTAGGTTTGAAAATATGCTTTCATAGGATGGATTATTTCTAAAAAAAAAGATACTATAATTATAATATATAATTTGGGATTTTATTTTAATTTTTTTCGGTGATCCAAATGGTTCTAAGCTTTTCAATAAGTTAGGTGAGTGAGTGCCCTTTTATAAATGATGAGTGGAATTCTTTTAAATACCAAAAAGTACTTTCTAATGACTTTTCACTATTACCCCATGTGCCTGAAAATATTTTTTAATAAAGTGGATGTATTTTTTTCCATGAAACGCCTCCAAAAAACTAATTATTTTAGTTTTAAATCATTTTATTTCTTTTTCATTAGGTTTATTTAATTTTACCCTTCTAATTTTTACCACTATAACCTGAATTTCTTATTTAGGTAGGAATTTATTCCTAAAAGATTAAAATTAAAATGTGATTAAGTAGATCCTATATACTTACTAATTCAAAATACGAAAACCAATTTGTTATATAAAATTTTTATTTTTGTGAAAAATTAATTTTAACACAAGAAGAAGTAACCTGAAAAAAACATACATTGACAAAAATCTCGACAATTAAATCTAACGGTTTTTAGTAATAATTATATAAAAAATTAAGTTGAACATATTATATAATAAAAAAATTATTCTTCCAAATATAGAATCTATTTTCCTAAATTTAACTCACATAATTTGAAGAATTTATTTTAAAATTAACCCCATAGTTAAGTTGAAGATCCAGTTTTAAAATAGAACATGATCAAAAGATTATAATGTTTTGATATAATAATTCAATATTAAATTAGGTTCAATGATCTAAATTAGATAGATTTATATTTATCTTAACAACCTTTTAATTAAAACCTATTAAATATATAATTTAACATTATAAATTAATTAATGGATAAGTGAGATTTCAAATAAAATTCATAATATTTCACTATTCATTGAAATATTAATCATTTTAGAAAATATAAAAAATTCACCCTAATATAATTTTTATATTGATATTTAATTTTTTTTGTAATATTATCAAATATATTTCCTAATATTTTTTAAAATGTATTTTAAAATATCACCGCATTGCATGAATGTACTATTTTTTAAAAAATTCATGTTTTTTAGGAAATATTTCTTTTTTCTTTTAAATTATGTTATATTATTTCTAAAAAATAGATAACTAATAAAAATATGTAACATATATATATTTATTACTTACATAACCATATTTATAACCTCTATTATAATAGCAAAGTGAAAACTTCCCTATTAAATGAATAAAATAATAGAATATTATTTTTTGGAAAAACTCAGTCATGGGTGAGACAGAAGATGTTGATGAAACTCATTGTTTCAATTAACATAATTAAATTCACTTTTTTTTTGTAATTCCAGATATTTATGATAATTAATATATTTATAAATAAATATATCATATATTATTGGCATGTTATATTCATTTATATGCATGGTATTACGTGTCATACATTCTATAAAACCCAATGTTCTTATTTTAAATTTTGGGTGTGATACATTTTTAAAAAGTTTATAATTTTATCCTTATAAATATATTTTTTATGAAATAATTTCACTTGTTTTTCAAATTAATAAAAGTTTATTTGTGCACTTTAATTTGTAGTTTTTACTTAGAACACCATTTTATGTTTTTATTATATATTTTTTATTCTTAATTTCAACCCTAAACTAATATTTGTCTATTTATTCCTACTATACATTTAGTTTTTAATAAAAAACTGGCATATAATTTTTTAATTTAAACCTATTAATATATATCTCATCAAATTCATCGTTTTACAATAATTTTATGTTAATTATTTTCTTATTTTTTTGATTTTCACCATTACTTTTTTCAATATATTGGTATGTCTATAGAAAGTAAAAAATCCTCTTCGTTGAGGTTGTTAAATACCTAATATTATTGCAAATTATTTTTTACATGATAAATCCCAATTTTTAAATCAATTTTTTTTAAATTATTTTTTGACCACAAATTTCATTTAACAAATTTATATGATTTCTTCATTAGATGTTATTATTCTTCACCATCATTGAATTTACTCAGAAACAATACAATTTGGTTCAAAAATTGTGCACAATGGAAACTTGTAAATGGAAGCTTCATTTTAAAATTTTCATTCCCCTTATTATATTAGAAAAATAAAATGTTATAACTTCATATATTTCCTTTCATTTGGTAACATGCTATATCAAGAGATTTTTTATAACTATGTATTCTAATTATTGGTAGTAGTTTCTTCCACTAGAACAATATTAGTGTTCCTCGTCTCATATGGGACAACAGTAATTTAAAGGATATATAATGTGGCCTTCTTCTGATCAATTTCATCAAGAGTCAAAACCACTAGAAAAGGCTATGGGGGGAAAATTATCTTTAATGTCCATATAGTCTTGCTATCTAGATGGACTTATTTATGTCCTAAAATATTCTATATAATAAATTTATCTAAATAAAATAATACATCTAATTAATAATTTTTCTTCTTCCACAAGTCATCTTACTTAATATAAATTACCTTGAATTTACCTCCACTAAAAAAAATTCACATTTAAATATCTTATAAAAATTTCCAAAAAATTGAACATTATGATTTACATGATATCACCCTTATATATAATACAATGTAAAAACATCCATATAACACATTCATTCCTTCAACATAAATATCTAAATATTAATGGCTAATCTCTAATAAATCATTAGTGTTGATGTATACCGTAATTCCATGTAAAACAACCATAAATGCATCCACGACCGAAGATCGAATATAGTGTTTTATTTTGTTTATCCATATATAAATGTTGTTTTAATCAATGAAAGGAATAAATTTTTGATTTACAACTATATCTTAATATTTAATTTAGGTAATACTCCATTAATGTGTAATTTCTCTCTGACTCCATTAGAAAACCCAATTTATGATAATATGGAATGATTTTTAAATTTGTAATAATGTTTTTATTTTGAAAATGTGAAAGTAAATTATAAAATGTTAATGAATTTAAAAAATAAGAATTAAATAAAGGATATTATATTTTATATTATGAATTGTTCAAAATAATATTTAATTTTATGTGTTTAAAAAAATTCATTATTTTACAAATTTGTAGATAATAATCATATTATTTTAAAATAATTAACATGATTAATGATTAGTTAAAATTAAATAAGTTATATCCTGAATTTAAAAATTATTTATATTTATTCTTTTTGAATATAAAATATTTATATTTAATTTAATATCAAATATTTAAGTAAAATTTCATATAATGGATATTTACAATTAGTTTATAATAGATATAAATATAAGGTTTTTATATTAGTTTATTTATAAAATATCTATAATATATATGTGAATTATAACGTTCTTTACAATAAAAAATTATGAATTGATCAAAATTTATTTTTCGCACCATTAAATAATTTTTATTTATTTGTTCATGGATATATGTTTTATATTACGAATAGATATGTGATTTAATTTTTTTTAACGTACTTTTATAAATCATCATACATGAATATAATGAGTTTCATTCTTGTTAGGATAATTAATCTAGCTTTCTTATACATCAACATTCAACTGATGTGGTTTATGAGAATGAATTAGGACTCAAATTATGATTTATAAATTTTATGTTTTATAATTAAAGTGGAATTGAAATATTTTTTGAGTAATGATTCCTTCGGTAGAGAGAGATTATGTTTGACTACTCACTATTCTAGATGAATATTACTCCATTTGAAATTTCGTACATTGATATATGTTTCTCCTAAATTACTCTTATGGTGGTTATTACATTTATATAATTTTTATCCATTATAATTTATTGATTCATGTTATATATTCATTTCAATAATTTATATTTTTACAAATAAAATTTTATTTTTAGTTAGGGATACAAATTCAAATTATGGGGTTTGTTAAAATTACACACTAATATAGTTTAATAATAATGATTTGGTTTAAAGGATAGTATTTCAATATAAATAAAAATAATATTGAAAACATGTAAGGTGAATAACATGAGAAAATATAGGGAGATTATATCCCCCATAAAATACTATGTGTCATATTTCATATAATATACACACATTTCAAAACCACATTCATATAATTTGATATGTTATGCTAATGATGGGTTCCCCAATGTTATCTTCTGTAAGGAATTAATGTTATGGAAACCAATCATATGACTATTTTCTTTTCAATGATTCTTTCATTGGGTTACAGTTATCTGGGATACCCTAATTGGATTAGGTTTTTATAAGAATTGAATTTATTTTTTCAATATGATGTATTAAGAACATGGTTGTAAAATCTACTATACATGATTAATAAGTTATATGATTGGTGTTGTTTGGAGAGGATACTCAAGAGGGGGTGATTTGAGTTCCTATTAAAAATTTCTGATTAAAACTTTTCTATTAAAAACACTAATTTAATAAACAAGATAAACTGTAGTGAATTTATAAAGAATGAAAGTGTTCTATTAGTTTCTCAATGATTTATTACTTCTCAATTAACTCAATATGATGATTATGTTTTCTTTTGAAACTAAAGTACTGGCTAAAAATAATTACAAACACTTTCTAGTTCAACTATCACAGTTACTCTAACAGAGATTTGAATTTCAATGTAATTGATATTGGAAAAGTAAAAATAGTTTAGACTGAAATAATATGCACATCGGTTTTTACGAAGAGGTTCAATATCATGCTGAGACATAGTCGTCTCAAACAGTTTATATAAAAAATTGATCCACAACCTGGATCGGGTTAACAACTGTACTGAGACTGTCCACGTACTAAGACCTCTACCAAAGTTATACGTTGGAAGACTATAACAATAGCACACAGGCTATCCAGGTCACACTTGAACTCTAACACAACTCACAGTGGGATACTAGATGGTTTAGAATGTTAGAGAGAAGATTTTAGATATCCCCCAGTTATACTTAGGATATTGTGTGAGTTTATGATAAAAAGAAGCACACACACTGCTCGAAATGTAAATAAACAAATCACAATAGAGCTATTAATATTTAGATGAGTTTGTAAAGCTATATGTGATTGAAATATAGCTCTGGAATCCTTTTGGACTGAGCAGATGTTTTTTTGAGTCCTTCCATGGAATTTTTCTAGAAAATAGAGTATCCTGGTTTTGTTTCTTGATTTCCAGGTATGAGTGTTTTTCATGATATTACCGTACTCATTGCAGTACAACAATGTCCTTCAACTTCTAGTGAAATTCTTCATTGAAGTTCTCATGTATTAATTACTTTTTATCCAATACATTTCTATTTTTGAATCCTCTATGTATCTTTTTTTATGTGCAACTTTTATATTCCTTTTATATCTCATGCAGTGGTTTGACATAAGCCATATTACTTCTTCAGGTACGAGGCACATTTCCCTCACATGCAAAAAACCTCATTAATTAATTTCTCACATAAGGAGAGATTACATATGTTGGAATGAGGTATAATTTCTTGACATCCAACAATCATTAATTAATATTAGTTACATTAAAAGCTCAAAATATAACTGTTTCTAACAAAAAAATAGAGATAGAGTTTAGAGAAGTAGTGACTGGTTTCCATCAGTATCTCTTTGTATCAGTGAACGTGTAGCGGTGGACTTGTAACAGTTGGTATTTCATTAGTAGTTTTTACTCTCTATAATGGAAGCCTAATGTATCAGTGATTCTGACTAGCAGTATTTCCTTTAATTGGTATCTCTTTGTATTGGTAACTCTTATAGCAGTAGATCATGTATCAGTAGCTCCATGTGTAGTGGTAGTTCCTTCTATCGGTAGCTATTACTCTCTATATTAGTAGAATCCTCTATCAGTAGATGCATTATTTCCTCTATCGTTATCTCCATTCTATCAGTAGCTTGTGTAATGGTAGCTCACTTGTATCCGAATCTCTGTCTGTATTAGTGACCCTAAAACTCCAATGCTTATAAAGTATTTGTTCTATGCATTTCAATTATTGATTGGTTTAGTATGAAAATTAATCATTGTTAAACATGAATAAACATAAATAAACATTAAATAACATATTTCGATATTAATATAAACTCATTAGCATGATTTAAAAATTATAAAGTATAATTAATATATAGATAGTAATTATTTAGTATTATCAAAGCATATCTAAACCAAATTCAGATTATCAAAATAGGTGAGTCCAACAATCTCCCTTTTTTATAATCAAAAATTACGGAATTATAATCATAATAATCATTATTTAATGAGTATAAAATACATTTGTCCCCACTTCCCAGTGTGTTCAATGTTATTTTTAAGTGATGTCAAAATAGCAGTCTATGTAACCATAAATGAGATATTTCAAATGAAATAGAGAATATAGTATAAAAGGAAAATATATCAGAGGTAGAATTATAAAATAATAGAATCATTATTTATTTGAGACTCAATATCCCTATCTTTAGCCATATTATTATCCCCACACATCTTCATATCATTATTTATCCCCCTTTGTGATTAGAAAAAATGAGTAAACAAATGTTTAGTATTGAATCAACATAATGTAAAAGAGAATGAGATAATGTAGGTATTACTTCATGCAAAGATAAATAGAAATACAAAAATGATACAAAAATAATACATGTGATCCCTATCAAATTCCCTAGACACTAATCAATCCACCACCCCAAAATGTACTTTTATTTTGCCTTTGGGATCAGAAGAGGATTTGGGCTTGGTAGTCATAGGTGAAGGCTTGGGAACAACATTGATAATCAAAGGTGTTTGAGCTAATGATAAACTATCGGGTCTGTAATGGGTACTTATTTTTTTATTCATAGGAGTAAGACTTCTGATAGCTTGAGCTGGAGTCAATTGATGGGTGGAAGTAGACTGACCAGAGGTAGGCTGTGCTGGAGGTACGATAATAGGTGTATTGTCCACAATCAGGAATGACAGTAAGATATTCCTAAAATCCATAATGATTCCTCCACCACTCTCCATTCTAGAAATAAAATCCTCCTTGTTCTCCATAAACATGTCCACAGAAAGAGTAAACTCCCTGAGCTTATTAACTTGTTCTTTGAAGGCTTGAGTAACTGGGTGCAGTTGCAAATTCTCTAACAGCAGCTTGAAATGATTGGTTAGCTGATGCTTGGTGTACACTCTCGAAAAATAATAATCAATTTTGTCTTTGATTTCCTTTTGTCCTATAGTAGCATCACTCATATAATCATGGATGATTCTTTGATATCCCTATTGGTAGTAATTACCTAAGAATCAGATGAGCTACATGGATGAACTTGAGCATGTTCTTCATTCATCATAGATCTAAAATGTTCAACATCAACTTAAGCTCTAGAGGTACAAAGATGTTTTATAGTAAAATATAATGTTTCATTGAAGGGTTGTGTTAAATTTATTATCATTTTCATTACAACTAAATACTAAGTACTGACTTGAATTTTTATGGTCTTCTAAAAATCATCAGATACATCAACAAACTATTTCATTACACCTAGAATGTAGTTGATGTCAGTATCAACATGAGATTTAAAACTCATGACGGTATCCAAGGAAGCATCATATTTTCTTAGAGAGTCAACAATCACTGATAAAAAGTTAACTTCATTTTGACATTCTTTTACTTTATTCAGCACTTCTTTCACAACACTTGACACAACACATGCCAGGGAAGATACCAATGAACATTCCATATTATTTTTCTCTTCAACAAAATAGATTTTCAATTCATATTTATGTACCTCAAGATTTCCTTTTCTCACAATGTGTTTAGGAAGAGCTTGAAGATCTACTGGTTGAGTAGTAACAGCCTCTGAGAAAATATCATAAGACACAAGATGCCTTCTAATGGTTGTCTCATCATTTCAATTTGGATTTTATAGTCCTAATAAAACAAATCCTTGATCCATAGACCAATATTCCACTTCATAGGACACAGAAACAGATCCTATCCTTACAGGTTGCTCCCCCTCAACCTAAGGTTCCTCCTCTTTAGCACTAGATGCAGCCATATCCTCCTCATATGAGTCATATACAACCATATTTATATCCATGCTAGGTGGTATAGGCTACATTATATTATCAATAGGTACTGGTCAGTCCTTTTCAAGAACAACCTCAATAGGCATAATAGATCTCTCAATAAGAGGAATAAGAATCAAACATGTACTTCTATTTTCAAATATTTTTTTCCTCATCATCATCACTACTACTAAAATCTGGAGTAGTCTCTTTATGATCTGATCTAGCCAGGTCTTCCTCATTTATAGATAATTCTTCAATATTCTATCCCAGAACAGCTTCTTTTCTAGGTAGGGTCATAGGTGGACTTGCCTTTCCATATGATAACTTTTTAGTAGTTAGGTTTCGAGGAAATTTAGGATCCCCTCCATATTCTATTGAGGTATCCTCCTCACCATCATAATCATTTTATTGAGATTCTTCTTCATCAGGTCCAAGACATAGATCTCTCATATCTCTTGGATGATTGGGTTGATCAAAAAGGATAAAATTATCATAAACATTCTCATCATTATTTACCCATTTCCTTTTCCATGGGTTCCAGCCAATATTCATGTTATTTCATTCCAATTTCATAATAAAAATGTTGTATCATACAAAGACTATCTCATCCTGAGACTCAGCCACAACTTTTAACTTGATCATCAACGAAATCATCTTTGCAAAGAATAGAGCATTTGTTTTTTATTTTCGCCTTGTCATATCTTCTATTTGAATCATCAGAAGGCTACACAAATTTTCCTTGACACAATGGCTAAGAAGTTACAATAAGAATATAAATTTGAATCTGAGTTTTGAAAAATCTACACATCACGGACATAACCCATGCTTGATAAATTTGAACAGAAACCGGTTTCCCCGTCCATTTCTGTAGCAACTACTTTTCATGGTGTTCAATCTCCAGTGAGCTCTTCCAAAGAAGTTTCATACTATGAAATGTCGCTAGTGGGAGGTACTGACTTTGATCAATATCTGAAATTCACCATTGTGTGGAAATTTATAGAACTCATCTCATTAAATGGAAGAAAACGATATTATTTTGTCATTCACTACATCTACCATTCTGTTCTCACTTTCAGATTTCTCAAAACGAACAAATTTGAATATTTCCTTTATCAGTTTTGGATAATAAGGACCATTTTTTTCTCAAAGAATTCGAGCCATCCGTGATCCTCCAATATCCTTAGAACCAATGTTTTTCTATGAAGGAGATATTATGTACAGTGTTCTTTCTCGATTACGATATTTCTATTCTGTAAGTGCGGGTTCATTGCACTATTCTTACGACTTGTTCCACTGCCACTACCTTCAGATCCTTCTTTTTTCCTCTTTGCACTTGAAGAATCACCTTCATATCTAACTACTAGACAAGTTTACTCTTTCCATTCCGAAATCGAAGAGCATAGGGTTCGTAAGAAATGCGGGAGTTTGAGAATTAAGGTCTGAGGTGTAGAGAGTTCGTGGTGGGTTATAACATTACTTAGAAATAATTTTTATCATTTAGAAATCAAGATGTAATAAAAAGAAATATATTAAAAATAATAAAGGTTTCCATTAAAAACATGAAACCCTGACAGTTTGAAACATATTAGTGACAAATACCCGTGAGAATCATAATGGTGAGGTCTCTCTGAAGGTGATCATTCTCTAACGGTGTGGTCTATCTATCAGGGAGGTTTCACTAACGGCGAGGTTTATTTATCAGTGAGGTTTATCAATCGGTGAGGTTTCACTAATGGTGTGGTTTATCTATCTTTGAGGCTTATCTATCGGTGGGATTCATTAATGGTGAGGTTTATCTATCGATGAGGTTTATGAACACTTTATAATTCCTAACTCATGTCTAATGTAACTTTACCATTCTGAACATAATGGATTGGGGAATATATCATATAATTGATGTTCTATTCCTATAAATTCAAGAGTAATATCATTTTTTGATAATGATCCCTCAAAAAGTGATTCCTTAAAACAATGTGTTTAGTCCTAGAGTGAGATATAGGATTCTTAGAGATATTGATCACACTAGTGTTATAATAGTTTATAGGTACAAGACTAAACTGATATCCATAGTCCAATAAAGTATGTTTCATCCACAAAATTTGTGCACGACAACTACCAGCTGTTATGTACACTACTTCAGTAGTAGATAATGCAATAGAATTATACTTCTTACTACACCAAGATATCGAGAACATACCTAGAAAGTGACATGTTCCCAATGTACTCTTCTTATCAAACTAGAAACCAGCAAAATCAGCATCTAAATAACTTATTAATTCAAAAGATTGTTCTTTTGGGAAAATTAGTCCTAAATTAGTAGTATGTTTAATATATTTGAAAATCCTTTTGAAGCCAAGCAAGTGAAAATCTTTTGGATTAGCTTGAAATCTTGTACACATAGACACACTAAACATATTATCTAGGAAACTAGCAGTATGATAAAGTAAAATCCTAATTATACCTCAATAAATGGATCGATCCACTGATTTCCCAGTATCATCAGTATCCATTCTACATGTGGTACTCATAGGTGTATCACATTCCTTATTATTATCCAAACAAAAACATTATTAAATATCCTTTTAATATTTACTTTGATTTAAATTAATACCATTTTAATTTTGAAAAAAAAGAAATCCAAGAAAATATTGGTGTTCTCCCATTAAACTCATTTCAAATACACTTTTTATACTCTTTTAAAAATCAATACCATAATAATTTTTAGAATGATTCAAAAATAATATCATTAACATAGACTTGTACTATCAAAACATATTTGTAAATCCTTTTGATAAAAAGAGTTGGATCAGCAATCCATTTAATAAAACCTTTTTCAATAATAAAATTACTATTTAAATCATACCAAGCTCATGGATCCTATTTTAAAACATATAATGCACATGAATGTTTAAAAACATGATTTGGAAATTGAGGGATAGTAAATCTAGGTTTTTGTTAAACAAAAACATCTTCAGTTATAAAACCATTTAGAAAAGCACATTTAACAGCCATTTAATATAACCTGAAATTCTAATGAGCAGCGTAAGGAAGTAGAATTCAGAAAGCTTATATTCAAGCTACGGGTGGATAGGTTTCCTCATTGTCTATACATTCTTCTTGACTATATCCTTGTGCATCTAACCTATATTGGTTTCTAACTATATTTCCAAAATCATCAAAATTATTTATAAAAACCGATTTACTGCATATATTCAAGTTGTCCTTAGGTCTTCCAACTAATTCCTAGACATTGTTTCATTGAAATTGATTTAATCTTTCATGCATAGCCATTACCCAAAATTCTTCATTGATAACATCATTGATATTTTTAGGTTCTGACTGTGAAAGATAGGCTTGATGATCAACCTAATTTCTTAAGGAAGATCTAGTTTTTGTTCCCCTGTATAAATCTCCTAAAAAAGCATATAAAGGATAGTTATTAAGGGTCCTAGTTGGTATAGTAAAGGTAGGGGTAAAAATTTCAGGTTTTTTTGTAGGTTCTGTTCTAATAGAAATAGGTTCTACAAAATTTACAGAATTACTTGTATTTACATAAGGTTCACAGTTTCTATCATTGAGTTCCAAAATGTACAAGTGTTCTTCATGATTTTTGGTTGATGAATTATATTCATGTAGATCAATTTCATAAAATTTAAAATGTTATGATTCTTCAACACATTAGGATCTTTTTTTAAATTCAATATATTCTTTTATAAATATAAAATAATCTAGAAAGATTCCTTTATTTCTTTTGGATGCATAATTTTTAAGATTATCATTAGTGTTGAGAATTAAGACTCTGCAACCAAAAACTATAAAGTAATTGACCTTAGGCTTCCTATTATTCCACTGTTCAAAAGGGGTTTTTTTAAGAACATGTCTAATAAAGACTATTTATAATATAACAAGATGTATTTATAGCTTCTGCCCAGAATTAAATAGGTATGTAATACTAATTGAGCATAGTACATGCAATTTATTGAAGGGTTCTATTACTTCTTTCTAATACACCATTCTATTGAGGTGTCATAAGGGCAGAGAAATTATGACTGTAGAAATTGTGTGAGAAATAGGATTCATAGTCATTATTGTCAATCTCATGATCATGATCACTTCTCCGGGTCTTAATCTTATGTTCACTATGGTTTTCTGTAGACTATAAGTATTTAATGAAATAAGATCAAGCTTCACTTTTGTGAGAATAAATGTATACCCATGTGTATTTAGAAAAGTCATCTAAATGAAGATAGACATAGTTCTTCCCATTTAAACAAGAAATTATAGATGGTCCAAATAGGTCCATGTGAACCAACTTCACAGGTTTAGAAGTTGAAACTTATTGCTTTAATTTGACTGAATCTTTATGATGCTTAATATTCTGACAGGGATAACAAAATTTGTCTGTTGGGAATTTTTTTAGGGTAGGTCTCTAAATAAGCCATTTCTAGTCAGTTTCTTGAGGGAACGAACATTTCAGTATCCTAATATTCTGTTCCATATCGAGTATTCATTACAAAAATCATTTAAACAAGTAACATTTTGTTTTTCTAAAGAATTTAAATCTACAACATAAAAAGTTTCATTTGATAAAGTAGTAAATAACAGATCATTTTTAGCATTGAAAACATTACATGAATAATATTAAAATTTTACATTTAATCCATAATCACATACGTAATAAATTCTTAACAAGTTGTATTTATGTCCATAAACAAATAACACATTAGAAATTTAAATTGAGTCATTATTACCAATCTGGCCTTAGCAGATGTTCTTTCCTTTTGAATTATCACCAAAGGTAACATGCCCTCCATCCACTTTGATAATTCTCTTAAAGAATGTGTACTCTCCAATAATATTCCTTGAACATCCACTGTATATGTTACATATCATCCTATAGTAACATTTAAATAATGTTTCATACAAAATAGATTTAGACTGAAGATAATCTTGGTACACAAATTTTCTTGCATCCATACAAGTTAGCAAGTAAACTTTAGGCACCCATTTTTTTATAACATAATTTCTATAATTAACATATTCAAAATATTTTGATAAATAAACATTGTTTGGTCTGTAAGAATTTGAATATCTAGATAAAGCATAAGAATTTCCAGAACATCAAATAGCATCATACTATCCAGATTTTGGAATGAAGTTATTCTTAAAGAACAGTATCTGTCTAGGTTGATATCCTAAACCAGTAGTATACTTTGGTGAAACTTGTTTTCCATGAATTTGAGTTAGAGTATTCATTCCATTTGTGAACTTCTCTATGTTTATCTATGTTTCTCATTGGACAATTTAAGTTCAGTATTTTCTTTCAAGAGTTGAACATTCTATTACTTTTCTATAATAAGATAATATTTAATAGTACTAGTCAAGGAATATTATTTCATTAATTATTTGTACCTGTCTTTCATCTCATTAAAAGTATCATATAACCTACTAGAGTATTCAAATAATTCAGCTTTAGGAATATTATAATCACAATTAGAATAAATTTCATTCCCAGAATAATAATCATTGTGCGTAGAGGAATTAAGTGTAACCTTAGATGTTTTAGTCGTGAAAGACATGTTAGAAAGATTGTTTTCCTCAAAATCAGAAGAATCAAATCCACATGAGTTTTCGTCGTAATGACTCCAAGTTGTATTCATATATTTCATATATTTTTTGTCCTTGAAATCATTTTTCTTCTTAAACATCAATTTTGAACAGTCAGCCTTAACAAGTCCTTTAATTTTACATTCATAATAGACTATCTCATCATCTTTATCAGTTTTATTCTAATCCCTCTTCTAATTACCTCATATTTTATACTTACCCTTATATTATTATATTCTGAAAAATTTATTCTTCTTATTGAATTTCTAGAATCTCCTAGCTATATGAGCCTTCTCTTCATCACTATCTGAATTTGAACATTCACTTGTAGAGATTTTGACAGATATGTGAACTTTTTCCAAATCCTTGGTCATTGAGGTAGTATACATAAATTCCACTGAATTCTTCTTAGGTTCTTCATGTACCTATTTGTTTACCTTCAACACTTATTCATACATCATTAATGTAACAATAATCTCTTTAATTGGTAGTGAACATATATCCCATGATTCCCTTATTGAAACTGATGTGCCTCTCAATATTTATGGAAATCATCTGAGTATTCTCATGATTTTCTCATTTACTGGAACTAATTTTCTCAGTGAGATCATGGTGTTGAAAATTTCATTGAACATGAGATACAATATAGAAATAGTTTCATCATGCCTCATTTTAAAATTATTATACTTAATAGTGTATGTTTTTAATCTCATCTCTTTCACATCGGTTGTTCCTTCATGAGAAATAGCCAAAGTATCCCAAATTTCCTGAGCTATTTTACTAACAGAAATTTAGTTAAACACTTCATCTCCTAGAGAGAAGTAAATAGAATTCATTATTTTAAAATTATATTTGTAATTATATTTTTTAGAATCATCCCATGTAGTTCTATAAGACTTTTGAATCTCATACATAGACACTATAGGAGTCCAAATGTCAAATCCCATACTTTCTAAGTGAATTTTCATTTTTATTTTCCATTGGGTATAATTAAAAACATTACAGAAAGGTGGAATGTATCCAGCGTCACCTTCTAATCTGTTATCCATAAAATCTATGTTTTTAAAATATATATAAAGATATAAAAATTTAGAAATAACAGAAATTCTTAGATATTTATGATACATCTAAAATCATAGTTGAGAACTTTTCATAAATGGAGTGTTTTCAGAAACATTAATCTAATACCTCTGAAACCAAATGTTCATTGTTATGGATACTCAATAGGTGTGGGGGTTGAGTTGAGTTCCTCTTATCAAATTTTGATCAAAAAATTTCTATTAAAAACACAAATTTAATAATCAAGTTAAATTGTAGTGAATTTATAAGGATTGAAAGTGTTGAATTGGTTTCTAAAAGATTGATTAATTATCAGTTAACTCAATCTGAAGATTTAGTTAGATTTTGAAACAAACATATTGGCTAGGAATAATTAAAAACACTTGCTAGTTCAACTATTAGAGTTACTCTAACCCATATTTGAATTTCAAAGTAATTAATAGCGGAGATGTAAAATTTGTTTAAAATAAAATAAGATGCACAAAAATTTTAACCAAGAGGTTATGTATCAAGATAAGTCATAGTACTCTCAAAAAGATTATATAAAACATTGATCCACATCCTGGATTGGGGTAAAAAAAATATTTAGACTATCCAGGTACTGAGACCCCTACCACATTTCTTTGTGGAAAAATCTATAACAATACCACACAGGCTATCGAGGTCACAAATGACCTCTACCACAATTCACAGTGGGATAAAAGAAGGTTTAGAATGTTTGACTGAAGGATTTTAGATATCCTCATGTTATGATTATGAGATTGTGTGTGTTTATGATAAAAAAAATCACAAACTTCTCAAAATGTAAATAAACTAATCACAATAGAGCTAATAAAGATTAATATGAGTTTGAAAAGCTCTATGTGATTGCAATGTAGCTCTGGACTTCTTTTGGATTGAGTAGATGTTGATTTGATTTCTTTTCTAGAATTTTTCCGGAAAATAGAGTATCGTGGTTCTGTTTCTTGACTTCTAGGTATGAGTGATTTTCTTGAGATTTTAGTAGTATTTGTAGGACAACAATGTCCTTCAAATTTCAGTGAAATTTTTCATTGAAGATCTCATGATTTATTCCTTTTTCTATAATATACTTCCCTCTGTACATCCTTTATGTCACTATTTTTACGCGCAACATTGATCTTCCTTTTATAGCTAATGTGGGGGTTCATCATAAGGGATGATTACTTATTTGGGTATGATATATGGTTTCCTGACATCCAACAATCATCATTAATTAATTTCGAACATAAGTAGTGATTAGAACTGTAGGAATGAGGTACAGTTTCCTGATTTCCAATAATCATCATTAATAAATATTTTTTTCATTAAAAGCACCAAATATGACCGTTGATAACAAAAAGAAATAGAGATAGAGTTTAGAGAAACAATGACCGGTTTCTATCAGTACCTCTTTGTATTAGTAAACATGTAGCGGTGGACTTGTAACTGTAGGTCTTGCATTGGTACCTCTTACTCTCTGTAATGGTAGCATTATGTATCAGTGATTCTGTGTAGTGGTAGTTCCTTGTATCGGTAGCTCTTTATAACGATAACTCTTATAGTAGTAGCTCATGTGTCAGTAGCTCCATGTCTAGAAGTACTTCAATGTATCAGTAGTTGTTACTCTCTGTATCAGTAGCTCCCCTATCAGTAGCTACATTCTTTCCACTATCGATAGCTCCATTCTATCGGCAGCTTGTGTAGAGGTAGCATACTTTTATTGATAACTCTATTAGTATCAGTGAACCTAAAACTTGAATGATTATAAAGTATCTATTCTATGCATTTCAATTCCAGATTGAGTTAGTTTCAAGATTCCTCATTGTTAAAAAACTATAATCATAAATAAACATTGAATAACATATTTTGATATTCATATCAACTAATTATAATGATTTAATAAATAGAAATTATAATTAATATATTTATAGACATTATTTGGTATTATCAATGAATATCTAAACATAATTGAGATCACCAAAACAGGTGAGACTAACAATTGGATTGATTTCTTAATAAAATTTCTAGGTGTTGGTAGAAATGCTAAACTGAACCAATTATTTTTAAAATATGTGACTTGGGACAGTAATAATGTGGGTATATTTAATGTCACTTCATCATTTTAGATAGAGAAAATTTAATAAAATTATAGGTTAAATTTATTAATAATATCAAGTACATCTCATAAACGATTTAGTTTTGGATAAGAAATATTTTTAAATGAAAACTTCACTGAGATGTATCATTGTTATGGAAATATAATTATAAGTAACTTATTTGACTAGTATAGTTATTAAATAAATTTAATGAAATAAGAAAATATATTATATTTATTATAAAACCACATTATTATCAACTATGTTTTTTCTCATGACTTCTCTTTTTTCAATAATAATCCACGGCTTTGCCTTAAAAAAAAATAACCATGTGTTTAAATAGTACAACATGTTTATAGAATAGTATCATATAATAAACTTGGAAGTATTAACATACTATTTATAAGGAGTTATTTTTATGAAGACTAAAGTACATTCCATCTCCAAAATATACCCAATTCAATTGGAGGATTAATGACTTTATAAAGATATAGGTTTTTAGATGGATTATTTTAGTTATATAATTCAATATAAAAATAATTTTGGATATGTTGAAAAATAAAGAATCATATTAGTAGACGTTCACTCCAAATTATCAAAATATTTATGATTTATGAACAAGTAAATTTTATGTCTAGCTGCTATTTTTTGAAATTAATAAAAAGTGATGAAATATAAAATAGGGATGAAAAAAATTAATTTGACAGTCCAAAAATGTATCTTTATAATAGAAATTTAGATCATTAAACCATATAAGTTATATTAGGAAGGTTGCATATAGTTTTCAATTGATTGACTTATTATAGGAATCCAAAGGTGTTTGTAAATTCAATGGAATGGTCATGTTAATAATAGTGAAACATAATGAATATTTTGAAGGATATATAATTAAAAATTTATATTTTAAAAAAAATTATATGTAATGGAATAAACATTTAATGTATTAATTGATAACTATTAATGTTTTCATTGAAATATTAATTTAATGTCATTTTAGTGCAAATGTTTGGTTAATGGTTTATGATAAAATAAACCAAACCCAAATTATCCCAGGACTTGTTAAACATGAACCTTGGCTATTTAATTAAAATGTTTGGCCCATATAAATCAAACTTGATTAACCCAAATTTAAAATTGTTGTGTATAAACCTTGAAGTCAGACTTAACTACATCAAAACACACATAAATAATATCATTCAAATAACATGACCTTTTAAACCAATATATCCTATAGTAAAGCTTAAAAAATATGGGAAAACATGTATTATGAGAGATTCAAACTCCAAATATCTAATATCCATGGGTGTATAAGGAAAAACTACTCTAATTGTTATATTTATTATGTTTATATAAAATATATGAATATTTTTTTCATTCATATTATTTAATTTCTTATGTGAGTAAATACAGGTCAAGAGAAAAACAGTATAGATAATAGTTGGCACAAACATGTTAACCTAATTACAACTTGAACTCATTTATTATCAATATGAACCTATATAACTACTCAAGATCATGGATTTTTTTGTCATGTTCTGTTAAAAAGTTCCTCTTACATGTGGTTGAATCATTAATTTTAGTGTGACGAAATTTATCAAGATTAGTTTCCTCTAAATGAAGGTTTGTTTTTCGTATTATATACCATATATGATAAGTGAGGACAGATTTTTACTAAAGAGTTGTTATGAACCATATAAGATGATAGATTCAATAAAAATTGTATATGACCCTTGTATTTAAATAACAAGATTCAAAATAACATAATAATAATTTTTTTCATATATATAAGTGTTAATACATATTTTTATTAAAACATGATGGATTTAATCAAAAAATTTAGTTAAATATTTTAAAAAATAAATTCATTATACGATTAAATGATAAAAACACAGAGAATACCACATAAGATATTTTTATAAATTCATCATTTTTAAACAATAATATTGACTGTTAAAATGTGTTATTTCCTAGCAGAAAGATGATTGTGTATCATTTCATGATATTTTTGTGGGGAAATAGTGTCTACGAAACTAGTGGGTGTATCATTGGACTGAGAAAAGCATAATGTTACCAAATAAAGGATTATAATTTCAAAATTTTAATTTAATTGTAAATTTATATAAAAGTAAGGATATCTTATATTATAAGATGATTAATATAAATAGTTAAATATAATTGAAAAAATGATCTTAGGGAAATATTTGAGGTAATAGGTTAAATGTATGATAATTATAAATAGTAGATAATGAGATTTAAGAAGAAGAAAAAACTTATTAACGGTATAACATTTGATATTGTAAATTTTATTAGTTTGAGTACATTATTTGGAGAGTTAAACATTATGGACAGTATTCCTATGTCTCGCGTTTATTCAAATGGACGTACATCATTTATTTTTTCCAATATATTGTTTTTTGTATTTGTATCATATTTTGGATGTATTTTAGAAATTAATTTAATATTTTATGGGGGGTATAAATTTTATTTTATCCTTCTGATTTTCAATGGAAATTCTTAAATTGTTAATATTAAAAGGGAAATTTTAACCAAATTCATTAATGTAACCTACATGTTTAATCATCATTTGAAATATTTTTATTCAATTCTAATTCCAAATCTCATATATATTCTCTTATGAATATATAAAAATATTTCCATAACTTTTCACGATCTATTCAATCATTAATTATACATTAATGACATATGATGTTGGTTGTGAGATTTTATTTTCAACTGTTACCTCTTCATTAGATCCTCTTTTATTGTTTTATCTTCTATTGTGCTTGTTTAGTAAATATCTGAAGATTAATTAATTTTATACTTATCATTTTTATATTATATAATTCTATACTATCTTTTATTTTAGTTATCACATTGATGAAATTATTAGAATAGTTCTTTCTATATTTTATATTAATGTTTTATCACTATCTTCATGATTTTTTATTTATCCGTGACATTTTTTATTTTTTATTACCAATAAATTTTCATTCAGAAAAAAAATTTTCTATTGATTATGGGTGTCTACATTTTTCATAGAAATAATTCTAATTGTTCAAATGTTACATAATAAACCATGTAATTATAATAATAACATTCATTTTATAGAGTTAATCATTGTATTCATTATGATTAATGTATTCTTACATCAAATATTTTACCTCTATGAATTATATATAATTATATACCTATTAATATGAGATGTGTTGACTCATAATTATAAATACCACTAATACTTTAGGTAAATTTTATATTCCATGAAATTATAAGTGTTAGATTTATTTAATTATACTAGTCCACCAAAATAGTTTTTGACCAAAATAATTTTAAAAATGATGATGTGGGGGGGTGAATTAGGGTAGATAGTAAATAAATTTCATTCCTTTAAAATTATTCTTCCATAATGGATCTTTTCCTATCTCTAGAATGGAAATAATTAAAATTACTTTCTCCTATCACAGAAAAACGCAAAATATTAAAACCATATAGATGGAATATAAATAAAAATAATAAAAAATTATGTTACATGTTTAAACACTAAGGTATAGTCCATGTAGAATAGACAAGATGCATTTTAAGTGTACTAGGATATACTATTCTCAATTTAGATGGATATATGTTTTTAGGATAACATCACTCCATAGAAAGGCACACTACCCTTACTATTATTTAGGAAATACACAATATTATAACAATGGGAACTCATAGTTTTTGTCCTCAGCAAACTACATTAGTGATGGAATAATCAATTTATTGAAGTGTCAAACACATCATAATCAACATGTAGAATTAGATAATGATGCATCATAGCTCCATATTTCATTCTCCTTTACGATCAACATTCACTACACTTATAATAATTCTAATCCTATTTATATTGATGATTCAATATGTGTATCAATGATATATGATCTATTTGAAAATTACAATAACACTTCATCCCCCTGATAATAATAATTCCATACTGGAATATTCCCATTTCACTTATTCTTAAATAGATGTATATAGTGGTATAACAATATTTTCGTTTTTCACCTACCATAAGATATGGAATAAATAACATGAATATAATACATCCTATATATAGGATATATCAATATGATTGAATTCTTGTTTTTTCATAAATGTAATAATAATATATTATAAATATTTTCTCCACCTCTAACCCTTGATTCAAAGGCTTGGATCATTTATCGTCCCCCAATATTTCATTTCTATTACAAGTATATCATTCAATTTAATGTGGTCATAATAATCCAATTAAACTAATTTATCATTATAAAATCAAGTCTATATTTTCATCACATTTAAATCAAACCAAATAATTATGATATTCCATAAATATTCTATCCATAGCATCGTGATTCTCACTATTGCGTGATATTATACGTCCCCATCTGAATCACCACATGGTATCCTTCATCGAAGAGTGTTGTTTAGTCAGTGAACAGATTCATTAAATCTAAAAAATATATTTTATCTTTCCCATATTAATATATTGGTGGAATTTTTTAAATCTTATGATCCTCAAATTTTTCTTTGTGTGACGTACTCTATTTTGACACAAATACCTTGATCTCATAATTTTTATCCCAACTTATCCCACTATGTGGTATTCTCCAAAATGGAAAAACCATTAAAATCCAATTGAATCATTTCTTTGAATAGAAATCCAACATATGGGGTGAACACTATGGATCACGAATATGACAATAAGAAATATTCCATGACAATTATTATACAATGTGGATTTCAATACAATGACATGAATTATTATATAATAAATCATTCATTTACTATAGTACTAAATTTTCACCCCAAATGGGAATGTAAAAATAGAAACATATATTCCAACTATCTAATTTATCACTATATATGATTTACATTGTACCCTTATATATTCTCTTCTTAGTACCTTTATTTATCACATGGAATGTTTTCTCTTCACCACAAACAACAATAAAAAAATCATTATATATTTTCCATCTATACGTAGTACACTTATATCTTATCTTTGAGTACCCATACATATTGAATCCTATATTACATTATTTATCATATTAAATTATCAATTTCATAGTCACTTTATCACCCGAGAGATGTTATGTATAAACATAATAATCATTACATTTTGTTTTGGTGACCTTTAAATTTAATAATATCAACCCTTATGTATCATAATAATTTATTAACAATCTAATAAATTTGAAATTTCAAAAATAAAAATCTCATCCTTTTAATATTGATTTCAGACATCACTAAACAAGCTCTTGCCTCTTACAAAGAATATTTTTTCTGGAAAAATATTATGTATAACCTCTAAAATGTATATATACCATCAAACTATAAATAATAATATCATTATACCTAAATTATCATATATTTGATTAAAACAATACTCAGATCAATATATTCTTCCTAAAACCTATATCATGACTTTAATTCTTCTTAATCAGAAATTATATGATCATCCACAAAATTTATTTCTAGGTATGTTATTATCATGCATACTTAATAAACCAAATGTTGATTTTATGGGTATGGTAACCATTATATTTTTATTTCCATCTCACTATGTCGTATTATGATATACATAATCCATCGTCACTAAGATAAACACTTATTATCAAAAAAACCAACAACAATCCATCTGGTTGCAACATTTATCCACATTGGATTTTATTGAGAATACTACCATAAATCCAAATCCACATTATGACACAAAATAAATAATAATTTATACAGTTTTATAAGAAATTTTGACCACTCCCCCTTTTTGGATATAATCAAATTACATTATTTACAATATTTTATCCTTTCATTCTCTCCCACCCCATCTAAGTATTCGATAGGGGTACCTTTTCAACAATAATATCTCCTTATCTAAACAAGCTCATTTACTGTTTTTATAATCTCTATTGTATTTTTATTGGAACATGATAAATATTATGAAATTATAAAATCATGGATTATTGATTATTTCAACTTACTTTAATATCAATCCACATTAAATGTCACGACCCGTCCTTAGGTCCCGTGTCGTGACTACCCCAAGCTCTCCTTCAATAGGCCAGGGGATGGTGACTAGAACCAAAGGCGTATATCTCTAAGGTGGGAAGGAATTTTCTTTATGAAAGTAAAAAAACACAACATAGTACGCAACATGAAGAAAACACTAAGTTAATACAATATAAAAAAAGTAGTTCCGAAATTAATGGGGCTGAAAATACACGCCCAATAGTAAAGTACAGGTACAACGGAAAGCTGTACAACTGAAAAAGGGACAACATCTAAAAAGGGAATCTCCTAGAACATTTTCCGATTATCCTACTTGAACCGTATGTACAGATGTCCACCTCAGCACTCCACGTCTATCGGTCTTCTCCATGTAAAATATCTCCAGCTGGTCCACCTCCGTGTATCGTCTGGTCCGAGTTCTCTCTCTACTTCTGTCCACACTGTTCATTGTCTATATCCAACACAATGATGTGCAGGCATTTCCTGTGTAGGGGTGAGTATAACGATACTCAGTATTGACCCCAAGACCCTAAAGGTCTCACAAAATCCACAAAGGATAAACCATTGAATAAATATACAACCATGAAGTATCAACCAACCCTACGTAGGTATATTCCCATAAATATAGCTTTGTTTTCAATCTCAGTTCTACTCCAACTCTCAAGACCAAGCACAACCCTGTCCATAGAGGAAGTAATTAAATCAAAACATTGATAATGATTGAAATTAAAGAATCATCTCACACTAGTATACATCATTCATATAGTGATATAGATGACCAGATGTAGTCACTGATTCATCTTTGTTGTCGGACCCACACATGATACCAGATGAGCTAAGCTGTCGGACCCACAGAGTATACAAGACCAACAAATCTGTCGGACCCACACAGGATAAAGTACAGAGGTCAAAATTACAGGACCCACATAGGATACAAGAATAGTAGTTATCACCGTTGAACCCATAGAGGATTCTAGTACGGTAGTCATCGCTGTCAAACCCACAAAGGATCCCAGTACAATAGACGTCGCAGTCGCAACCAGCTCTAGGGTTCCCGCATACAACACGCTAGATTCTATGAGGGTCTCTCCTCACGAAAAGGGGGTCGATACATCAACTATCACGAAGTCCAGAATTGATGTATCCTGATTTCTGTCTAATCAAAAGGAACCCAACGCGACAGACGGCTCGTCAATCGGACGCCCGGTCTGAGAGTGATGAGATTTTCTGTTCTAGGGGCTCGGTTAGAATTACGCTCATTCCAAACCCGTCATTTTTCCAATGTTTTCCAAAAATAACTTAGAGTGTCACCAAAGGACTGTCTCGTCATGAGGATCCTAGTGCCATAGACTGCGCGTCATTTGGACGCATGAACTTTGAGTAATACACATTGAAGTTAAATGGGCCCAACCCGTCAAGCCATGTGGGAGAAAAGAGGACCGCCTCTCTTGCCCGGCGGGCTGAAGCCGGCCGGTCTTTCTGGTGTAAGAGGCCCACACAGGCAGTCCATTGTTCTCCAACATGGAACCTTCGGGTGTCGCGGCCTCCTTCAACCCGATTGGCAGGTGGTCGGCTGATTCGCCTGCTGAAGGGGCCCGCAGAAGCAGGCCATGGTTCCTCCACAGCGCGGCGCAGAGTGGCACTGCGATTCTTCCATCCCAGCTGGATTTATTCGGCCGATTCTTCTTCGGCCGAGGGGACTGCGGTTGCGGGTCATAATCTCCCTTCCATGCGGCACCCAGTGCCGCGATCCCCTTTGAGCCGGCATGCGGCCGCCGTTTCTGCCGCTGCCTTCAGTCGTCGCCGCCCCCCATCGTCGCTGACTCTAGTTTCCGCTAGTTCTTCCCACACCATCTTCATTTCGAATAAAAACAAGAAACAATGGAGGGTTTTCGAGCCGTTTTCGTTCGGCCCGTGCCCTCCGCGTTAGGCGGTAAGAAATGGCCATAGACGATCACTTTCAATCAACATGAACTAAGGTATTATTTATTCAATTCAAACTATACAAACACCTACTTCGATAATTGACGTCACAGGTCGATGAGCCATGGAAGACGAGCGTTGCGGTAGTTAGGCGTCGTGGAATTCGACATCGCGGAGAATGGTGTAATCCCATCAACATTAGAGGAAGAGTCGTTGTCATGATGCGGGAAGATAATTCGAAGACGACATAGACTCATTGATGTCGGGGTGCGTCCAAAGAGGAAACATCATGGAAGAAGTTCCTCACATTCATCGTTGGGGAAAAGGAAGTTCCACCAAGAGTTTTTCTCCCCAATGTTTTCCCAAAAATATTCACAAAAAAATATAATAAATGGCCCTCCAATATAAACACATTTCCATGCAATTCAAACCAATTCAAAATGAATTGCTGACACATAATTTAATTAATTAACAGAGCAAAATTAATTCAATTTATGGGGTTGGAATAATCAATGGAGGTAGGTGGATAATTCAAATTAAAAGAGGGTAGTTTTCAAATTAATTAAGGGGTGTTAATGGGGAGTTTACGGG
This sequence comes from Viscum album, assembly GCA_963277665.1. Taxonomy (NCBI): domain Eukaryota; kingdom Viridiplantae; phylum Streptophyta; class Magnoliopsida; order Santalales; family Viscaceae; genus Viscum; species Viscum album. The sequence goes on along the minus strand of OY728126.1, from coordinate 920,886,126 downwards.
AGTCGAGGGGAGGTGAAAGTTTTTGGGTTCATGTGGGCACTATAACACTAAATCCTCTCATGTGTTGTTTTGTGGGGTGTTGGACCCACCTCCAAATTTCTTTTGGAGATTATAACCACTCACAAAATAAAAATATCTAACTCATATTTTTATTTATTTTTTCATAACATGCCCCAAAATTTATCTTCTCCTCCCAATAAAACGCAACTAAAGTAAAGGTACCCTTAGGGGATTACTGGTGCTATGAGTTCATCTGTTCCGTCTAATTTTGATTCCAAGCATTAGTTCAGATGTTAGATAATCCCACTCGTAAGTTCACTGAACGTACCAAAACAAAACATCAGAAAATGATTCTGGGCACCCGTTGCCTCGGAATCAGGCACTGTCAAAAACTGAAGACTCGTTAAATTCAAAAGTATTTATTAAAAAATTTCCCTTCAAATTTCTGGGTCATTACATTACCCCCACCTTTGGGATTTACATCCTCGTAAATCTACATCACACACTAGGGAAACAAATGAGGGTATTGAGCATGCATCTAAGCCTCCCGTTCCCATGTTCTCTTCTGGAGGTTATCGTGATTCCATCGAATGAGAACCAGAGGAATAGACCATCTGCATAGGACCTTCTCTTGTCGATCCTTGGTCTCCACCAAGACCTCCGTGAAGGTCACCCCATCATCGATGTCAAGCTCACCTTGAATGATGATATGGGATGCGTCGTGCACATATCTCCTCAGCTAAGATACATGGAATACGTCATGCACCCAGTGTAACTGAGGTGGATGGGCCAGGCGGTAAGCCACCTCTCCTACTCTGATGGGGTCCTAGAATGGCCTGATAAAGCATGAAGATAACTTTCCACCTCAGCCAAATCTCTATAGACCTCGCTGAGGTGAGACCCATAAGAAGATGTGGTCTCTATCCTCAAACTCTAGTGGTCTTTATCTCCTATCAGCATAGGACTTCTACCTAATCTGTGCATTATTCATCCGCTCCTAGATGATCCGAACCTTCTCTGTCATAGCCTGCACCATCTTTGGTCCTTCGAGTGCTAACTCCCTAAGGTCAGTCCAGCACAATGGTAATCTGCAAGGTCAATCATAAAATGCCTCGAATGGGGCCATCCTGATGGTGGAGTGGTATCTTTTGTTGTACGAAAACTCTACCAAGGGTAAGTGATCATCATAACTTCAACCAAAGTCAATGACGCATGCACAGAGCATGTCCTAGATACAATGAATGGTCCTCTCAGTCTGGCCATCCATATGGGGATGGAAGGAGGTTCTTAGACGTAGTTGCATCCCAAATGCCTCCTGTAACCCCTTCCAATGCCCGGAAGAAAGGCGTGTATCCCAATCAGAGATGATCGTCGATGTCACTCCATTAAGCCATATGATCCCTTGTATGTAGAGGCACCCTAAGATATCTACTGATATTTTCTCTCTGATCAGTAGTAAGTGGGCCGATAAGGTGAGTCAGTCGATGATCACCCATATAGAGTCATGTCCTCTAGATGTACGAGGAATTCCTGTCACGAAATCCATGGATATCCAGTCCCACTTCCACTCTGGGACTTCTGAGGTTTGTACCAAGAATGCCGGCACCCATTTCTCTGCCTTCACATGCTGGCAAGTGAGGTACAGTGACACAAACTCTGCTACTAATTTCTTCATACACGGCCACCAGTGATGTCGTCTAAGGTCCTGATACATCTTCACCACTCCTGGATGTACCACTAGAAGGGAAATGTTAAACTCCCTCAACATATCATCCTGTAACGCAACTGGTACCATGGTTCTTCCTCTCAAAAAAATGACATGCTCCCCACCTTCAAAAAACACATCATGTCCCTGCCCTGATGATATTTGAGCACGTCGCACCTCAAAATCAACTTCCTCATACTGCGCCTCCCCAACTCACTGAAGTAGTGGAGGAGTGACTGTGTGGGACTGTAGAAAGGTAGATCCTTCTCTATCCATAAAGGATATCTACAATGCGGATATCTGCTCTGTCGCCCTTCCTAGTAGCTGAATCCATGATCTCATACTGAGAGCATCTACTACAACATTCCCCTCCCCAGGAATATAAACTATCTCGAAGTCATAGTCCTTGAGAAACTCGAGCCATCGCCACTATCTCAGGTTCTGGTCCTTTATCCAGAAGATGTACCAAAGACTCTGGTGGTCAGAATAGACTGTAAAGCACTCTCCCATCAGATTGTGCTGCCACATCTTCAAGGGAAATTCCATTTCCGCTAACTCCAGGTCAGGGGTAGCATAGTTCTGCTCGTGCTGTCTCAAATGACGTGAACCATACATGATCACTACTCACTCCTACATCAGGAAACACCCGAGTTTGGTACCTGATGCGTCGTAGTGTACTACATACCCAACACCCTCCATCAGTAGCCTTAATATGGGAGCAGTGGTCATCCTCTACCTCATCACATGAAAGCTCTTCTGGAATCTCTCTGACCACACGAAGGGTTTCCCCTTCTTCTTCAGTCTTGAAAGTGGTGCTGCAACTCTGGAGAAGTCTGGCACAATTCTCCGATAGTATCCAGCCAGACCCAAGAAACTATGTATCTCCATCACCCTCCTAGGTGGCTCCCATGAATGTACAGCCTGTATCTCTTCTATATCCACTACTACCCCTGCCTCAGAGATAACGTGTCCCAGAAAGTGAACCTCTCGAATACAGAACTAGCACTTGGAGTGCCTACCATAAATCTGGTGCTCTCAGGGTGTTTCCAGTACAACCCGTAAGTGGTAGGTGTGCTCCTCCTCAGTAGTTGTGTAAATCAGTATGTCTTCAATGAAAACTATGACAAATTGATCAAGGTGAGGTATGAAGATCATGTTCATGAGACTCATGAACACTGCTGGTCAGTTGGTTATACCGAAGGCATAACCAAGAACTCGTATTGGCCATAACGACACCTGAAGGCCATATTCTACACATCCTCATCTAGAACTCTAAGATGGTGATATCCTAACCTATGGTTTATCTTCTAGAAACACCGTTCTCCCTTGAGTTGATCAAATATTCCATTAATCCTCAGGAGTGGGTACTTGTTCTTCACGGTCACATGATTCAAGAGACAATAGTCTACACACTGTCGCAAGCTCCCATCCTCCATCGTGGAGAACAAAATCGGAGAATCCCATGGTGAAATACTTGGTTTGAAGAATCCCTTTCCATGCAAGTACTCCAGCTGTACATGCATCTCACGAAGCTCAGCGGGAGCTATCCGATATGGTGTAGTAGATATTGGTGATGTCCTATGTTACAGGTCTATGTAGATGTTTACCACTATATGAGGAGGTAGTCATGGAATATGATTAGGGAAAACATCCATGTACTGATCCACCACAACATGGAAACTCAGACTCCACACATCAACCTCTCCAAGGATGAGACTAGCCAACTGATGTGTGATTGGCTGCCCCCTCCTCTGTGTAAGTCCATCTAGCGCTGCAAAGGCTCCCGTCTTTCCGGTGATTTTGAACATGGTCCCATCCATGTGGAGACACTGCACCTTGAAAATAATACATTAAATATGAGAATGAACTGTTGATAACCAGTCCATACCCAAGATGATGTCGTAAGGCCACGGCGCCACTACAAGAAGATCCCAGCCGAAGGTCTCACCTCCTAGAGTAAGCTGACACAGCTGGAACCCAAGCTTATTCCTCGAGTATGCTCCTGTAGAAGTCTCTAGACGTATGCATCAAGCAAAAAGCTCCATCAGAATCTATGATCGCTGAACAAGGGAAATGACAATAAAAGAATGACTTGCACCTAGCTCTATATGTACTACAACAGGGGTGGAGTAGACATAGATAGTCACTCGAATCATCTCAAGTGTTCCATGGTCGTAGGCCTCCACTAACTTGACCTGAGCCCGCCTCTATCTGCTAGCTCTCTTTGGTCTGGGAGGAACTACTGGTGGTGGTGATGGTAGAGCCTCAAAACGTCGTCCACCACTCGCTGCTCGGCAAACTTTTATGCCTCGTCTGCCTTCTCCCGGTGGACCACCATGGTCAAACCTCTGCCTCCTCCTAGAAGGTCCCTCAACCATATTCTTCTCATCCACATGGCGGGTCGGGCAGTCTCAAGCCATGTGACCTAGACTGCCGCATGCACAGTACTGTTTGCTCCTCATAAGTCTGTATCTGTTTCGTGTGCCTTGCACAACAGAACGTGTATCCTGAGGTCTTCCACCTGATGGCCTGGTCTTCTTGGACCTCTGCATAAAATGTCAACTTCCGGCTGTATAAGACTCTACTACGTGTTGTCCTATAGTGGGTCTTGCCACACGTGACTGCTCAGTGAGAAAACACTCCCCTAGAAGGGCTCTCTCCAGCACCCTCGCCTGCGTCGGGATGCAGAGGGGAATCTTTGAATCCATGATCTGATGCCTAATTCCCTTCTTGAATGTTTGGTCTCTAAATAACTGGTCTTGTACCAAATCTGTGCATTAGCGTGGGAGGTTAGGGAACCTCGCTGAGTACTGATATACTGACATGCAGCCCTATTGTAGATGAAGTAACTCCAGAATCTACACTATACGAAGGGTGGCTGGAACAATATTCAAGCGGAAGAGACTCTCGATGTCTGTCCAATGTAAAGATGTATCTTCATGCACCTAGAGTATTAGGATCCACCATATACATGTTTTTGCGTGTAGGAGACTCGAGGCATGGATCACCATAAGGTTGGATGGTCTCCCCACCAATCTGAAAACTCTGACGACAACCTCCTGCCAATCCTCAACTTCCTATGGGTCTGTCTGTCTGCAGAACCTGGGCAGCCTCTGTCGATGGAACTCGTGCAACGCACTCAGGCTGCGTACACTCTCTTCTGCTAGAGATGGTGTCATCGGTGGCCCAGTGGGTAGTGGTACCGCTGGTTCCTCCGCTGTGATGGGACCCTACACTGATGCCTCGTCGCTCGGTGTGCTACCAATTCGTACGTAACTTGGAAACCTAACTGGCTATCTTCGTGGGGCCATCCTGAAAAGAAACAGGTGTTCCATGGTCAAACAGTATACCTATTGAGCTAACACAATTTAATAACATTGAAAACATTTCAAAGGAAACACACACACAATTGGGGTTTTTGTGCACTGATTCAGAAATGAGAGGTCAGGGTCCTGGTGTATGGACACATCGGCCCCCACACCAACACTGGACTCCCTGGACTGAAAAACACAGTCAATAATCTTAACACTATTGCTTCACAGAAAATAATGATCAGAGTCTAGAGTTCTGCTGCAGAACTGACCTCTCTGATACCAATTTTTCATGACCAGTCCCCCGGGCCCGTGTCGTGACTACCCCAAGCCCACCTTCCATAGGCTAGGGGATGGCGACTAGAACCAAAGGCGTAAAGCCCTATGTTGTGAAGGACATTCCTTTATGAAAGTAAAAAAACACAAAAGAGTATGAAACTAGAATAAAACACTAAGTGAATACCATATAAAAATGTATTACTAAAAGTAAAGGTGTTGGAAATAAAAGCCCAACAGTAAAGTAGAGGCATAATGGAATGAAATTAAAACTGAAAAAGGGACAACAGATAAAAAGGGTAGCTCCTGGAACGTCCGCTGAGTATCCTACCTGAAGGGTAGGTACAGATGTCCACCTCAGCACTCCACGTCAATCGTTCTGCTCATTGTACTGTCTTGCCTTTGGGTCGACCTCGAAGTTCCGTACGGTCCTGGCTCACTCTCTGCCTCTATCAACGCTGTTTGTCATTTGCATCCAACACAACGAGTTGCAGGCATAGCCCTTGTAGAGGTGAGTATAACGATTCTCAGTAGGCACCCCGAGACCCCAAAGGTCTCCAAGAATCCACAAAGGATAAACCACAGATGAAATATACAACCATGTAGTATCAAAAAACCCTACTTAGGTATATGACCATACATATACCTAAGTTATCAATCTTAGTTTGGATCCAACTCTCAATACCAAGCATAAACTAGTCCACACAGGAAGTAAGTGAATCAAATCATTGATAATGATTGAAATTTAAGACTCAAATCACACAGGTATAAATATTTCATATAGTGATAGAGATGATCAGATGTTGTCACTGATTAATCTTAACTGTCGAACCCACATAGGATATAAGACCAACTAAGCTGTAAGACCCACACAGGATACATGAACAGCTACTCTGTCAGACCCACACAGGATACAGCTACAGAGGTCAAAACTACTAGACCCACACAGAATATAAGAATAGTATTCATCGTCGCCGAACCCATGGAGGATTCCAGTATGGTTTTATTTGTTTTCGAACCCATAGAGGATCCCAGTAAAGTTGACGTCGCAGTTGCAACTAGCTCTAGGGTTCCCACACACATCACGCTCGCTTCCAGGAGGGTCCGCTCCTCGAGAAAAGGTCTTCGACACATAAAATATTACAAAGTCTAGAGTTTATGTATCCATATGTTTCGTCTCATCCAAAGGAACCCAACACGATAGACGGTGCGTTAATTGGATGTCTGGTCTGAGAGTTATTGGTTTTTCCATTCCAAGGGCCCGGTTGGAATTATGCTCGTTCCAAACCCGAACATTTTCCCATGTTTTCCAAAACTAACATAGAGTATCACAAAAGTATCGTCTCATCATAATGATCCTAGTTCCATAGACAATGCAACATTCGAACGTGCGGTCTTTGAGTTATACACATTTAAGTGAAACAGGCCCGACCTATCAAGCTCGGTGGGATGGCGGGTTGGCCCATCCTGGCTCGGCAGGTCTGACCCGGCTAGGGGGTCGGCCTGGCCCAGAGGCAGGCGGCCCAGCCAGCGAGTCGGCCAGCAGGTCTAGAAGAGCAGGGGGGGTCATTACAACGGCAGCTCTGGGTGGAACCACCTTTCCTACCCGGCTGTCCGAGGCTAGCCAGTCTTCCCAGCGCGAGCATCCCACATAGGCGGGGCACTGTTCTCCCACACAGAACCTTCAGGTGTTGCTGCCTCCTTCAACCCGGCCGGCAGGTGGGAAGCCAGTTCTTCCGCCGAAGCGGGCCGCGGTTACTTTGCAGCGCACCGCCGAGACGCACTGCTGTTCTTCTAGCCCGGCCAGCTTTATCTGGCCGCTTCTTCTTCGGCTGAGCGGCCCCCGGTTCTAGGACGCGGTCACTCTTCCACGCAGAACCTGGTGCGGTGGTCCTCTTTTGGCTGGCGCATGGCTTTCGTTTCCGCCTCCACCTTTATTCGTCGTCACCCCCAATCGTCTCCAACCCCAGTCGCCACCACCTCTTCCAACACCAACTCCATCATGAATAAAAACATGAAACAACGGTGGGTCATCGTTTTGTGTTCATTCGACCCGTTCCCTCCGCATTAGGTGGTAACAAATGGCCATAGATTATCACTTACATTAATCAAGAACAAAGGTATAATTTATTCAATTTAAATTATACAAACACCCTACCTCGTTAATTGACGTCGCACGTTGATGAGCCATCGAAGACGAGCGTCGCTGTAGTTGGGCGTCGTGGAAGTTTGCGTCGCGGTGAACGGTGTCGTCCCATCAATGTTGGAGGAAGTGTCATTGTCGTGACAAGGGAAGATAATTCGTAGACGACATAGAATCATTGAAGTCAGGGTGCGTCTGAAGAGGAAGTGTCATGGATGAAGTTCTTTGCGTTCTTCATCGGGGAAAATGATGTTTCACCAAGGTTTTTTCACCCCAAATTTTTCCCACAACTATCTTCCAAAAAAATATAATAAAAGTCCCGCCAAAATAAACACATTTCCATGAAATTAAAAACAATTCAAATTGAATTTTTGACACACTAATTATTTTTTTAATGGAGCTTAAATAATTTAATTGATGGGGTTGGCACAATCAATGGAGGTAGGAGGAGAGTTAACATTAAATGAGGGATGTTGTCAAATTAATTAAGGGTAGTTAATGTAGAGTTTAAGGGAGTTGAGGGGAGGTGAAAGGGTTTGGGATTTTATGGGCCCTCCACACTAAATCCTCTCATGAGTGGTTATGTGGGGTGTGGGCCCCACATACAACTTCCTTTTAGAGATTATAACCACTCACCAAATAAAAATTTCTAACTCATATTTCTATTTATTTTTTAATAACAAACCCCAAAAATTATCTTCTCCTATCAATAAAATGAAACTACGGTAAAGGTCCTCTTAGGTGATTACCGATGATGCGCATTAATCAGTGCCATCATATTTCGATTCCGAGCACCAGTTCAAATGTTAAAAAATCCTACTCGTACGTTCAATAAACATACCTGAACAAAACATCAGAAAATAATTCCTGGCACACCGGGCCTTAGAATCAGGCGCTGTCCGAAACTGTGGACTCGTAAAATTAAAAAGTATTTACGAAACAAATTCCCTTGAATTTATAGGTCATTACATTAAAACAGATTTTATTCCACAAATTTAAATCCATCATTTTTAATTTTACAACTATCTAAAAGATTCTATAAAAAATTGTGTTTTTATAAAAACATCAAAATCATCATAATCTGTTGATCATTTCAAGATAATTACCAACATCTATCATTTATTTTTTTAACATAACACTAGTTGATTGATAACTTGTCTCATTAAACACTATTAGATATTAATATTTTTTTTAATTCTACCTTGAATCTTATTTAAGAGAAAAATCTATATTTTTCATGTTTCAATTTAAAAATTGCAATATCTAATTAGTTGAATTTCACTCAAATAATTTTTTAAAGAGATGTTGTGACTTGATAATTATTCATAATAAAATATCTAAGCCTTCTTAGTATAGAATACTATATGAACAATGTATTTTATTATATAATTGGAAATATTGGCATGTCACATAGTAAATTTTTTAAAAAATTATAATAGTAAATGTTAATTATTCCAATAATTTTTCCTATGATATCAATTATATAAATTAAATAACCTAAGGAAATAAATGTCATGGTAATAATGTTTTTAAACCTTGTTCCAATTAAAACAATTAACACCACCTATGAATGATAAACATGTTTTACGACATGACATCCGTGATCATTCATTTCATCACACAGATTATCCTTTTCTCGACGAGGGCATCCTTTCTAAAAATTATCATCACCTACACCCTCTAAATGCTTTCAATTATTTCACCTTTTATTGTGATACTTTTTATAAGTAGGATCCCAGTTTCTATTTATAAAAAGTTCATCTATAAAACATTTGGTATTCATAAAATTATTTAATTTATTCCACATTTTTAGTATAGGAACAAATCTATGCTACTTTAATGAATGTTATTGCTTTTACCTTTGAGATATAATAACCTTGTTTTTTGAAATGATATCACATAATATATGGTCTGATATCATTATTTTATCCACAAATAATATATATATTATATAAGTCCATGAAATAATTTAATTATAGATCAATCTTTATATCATTTATCCACATAATCACCACATCAAATTATAGATTCATCTATGAACTCCAAAGTGGTAGATCGACACCATGTTTGGAGTCGTAATAGGACTTGATGCCATTTTATATTTTTTGGGAATTATACCAATTTAGAAAATTATTAACAATTACTCAAATTGTAAAACATAACTCATTTACACAAAATTACACTCCATGGATCAAATGTCTCCCTTCAATCAACATCACATCATGAATTAGATAAATGTATTTAAACACATGAGAAGATGGGTACATTATGAACATAATTAATTTTTCATATCTGGTTATTAATTTCTAAATAAACCTTTATTTTAATATTCAATTAGTCAATATTTATGTCTATTCAATATATACCACCACTTGGGAAAATTCATTCCATATATTTTCTATAAATATTTTGATCAAATTTTCATGGTTCCTACATATTATGTGAGAATAATCTTATTATTATATCTATCATCCTTTGATATGCCACTCTTATACATCCCTTTATGTTTCCTCCTCTATAGTTTGGTTATTACAGCCATAATCACTTCATTCCTAATGGTATTATTTATGAATACACTATGTCTTTCATTATGTTTGTCCTCTTAAATTTCAATTATATCCAAATCGTATTTTCCAAAGATACTGAGTATTTATGCATGTATTCATCAGTACTTCCCAAATCTATAAATCCTCATAGACATCATCCATATTTAAAATTATTCAATTATACAAACTATGAGTAAACCGCTATAGGTTATTTGACCACACTTAATTTTTCTCCTCTATTACATTCCTCTAGAATTGTAAATATTTTATAAGAAAAAAAATTGTGTCACAATTTTTATTCTCATTTGTATTTATAATAAATTATTTGTATCATTTGGATCCTTTATTTTTGAAATTTCATTATATATATTCATGATTAATAAAGATGAATCATCTCTTAAATAAATTCAATTATCATGAAATAAATATTTATTTTGTGTTTTCTCATAGTTTGATTTTCATTTCCTCATTTTAACATTGGATCCTATACACATCCATGGTGTGTCCCATTCATTTTGAATAATAACACATTTTTTATAATTTTATTTGAGAACCTTCATAATGGAATTAAATAAAATTAACCATTTTACCACTAATTCTATATTTAATTCATTATTCACTCTACATATTATGGTATCCATAAGATTAATATTCATATTTCAGTAATGGTTTTGAACTCTCATTGGTATCCATAGTCTTATAGTATGTTTCCTTCGATTAGACAACCATCACATTGAATCTTGGGCAATATTCCTTCTCAGATGTTATCCACACTTCTTATTTTTTGGGAAAAATATTTCCTTTGCCTACAGATTTTTGAATATTTTTCCTGAATCATGTGAATTATATTCATATAGGTCTCTTGGAGCATTTTTTATTATACTAAAATCCATTATTTCTTCATACAAGGCCACAACATCATTCATCAATCCTTGATTCTATAAATTAAAATTTTCATTGAATTTTTAATGTAATCATAACATAATATCCTGTTGATACACCAATTTATTAAATATTTCAATACATTATAACATACTGTAATAAAATTATTTGTAACAATTAATTGATGTCACTTCCATATTCTTAATGGAATCCAAACACCACCCAAACTCCAGGGAAAACACATAATATTCATAATTAAAATAATATTATTTTAAAAAATTTGTTTTAGATAAAAAATAACTAATATAATCATTAACGATATTTTAATTGTTGATCTGTTCATGATCATTATTACTTTTAATGAAAATATTTTCTTCTATATGAAATTAAATCTATAGAATATTTTGTGGATTATAACTCTATATACTATAACTCGACTATTTTTTTATATATAATTCTGAAAGTATTCCAATTCTAGAATGAAATAGAGTAATTATATATTTTAATATATTAATGAATGGATAAAAAATTCCATGATATTCTCTATCATTTCATCGCCAATTATTTCACTATTCAAATATGAAGTAGCTTTTCAAAATATACCCACCACGTTATCCTTTCCACAGGACTTTCAGAAAATATATGTATCTTTTTCCATTCCATAAAACCCATCACAACTATGAAATTAAGGATTTATTGTTGAATCCATATACACAATTAATAAAAAAAATTTATATATTAATCATAAATTTATAAACATTATGATTTGGAAACACTTTATTATAACATGGTGACTATAAGAACCCGAAGATGAAGTATATCTCATTACAAAACAAATTAAATGTTTCTTTTATAATGTTCTATTTCCTATATAGGTCATATCACATAAATTAAAGGAACAATTTCAATCTAATTTTCAATAATTTTCAATAAATCCAAATGTTATACACATTGTAAAAATTATTTAAATCCCAATCATAATCATGGATTTTACATGGTTTATCACTATGGGAAAATCCATACCCATATTGATGTGTTTTTTACCCAATTAGAATATAATAATATTATTATATGATTGATTTAAGGATGAAATCACTCCACTATATAACTGACAACCTTTAGTGTTTTTCAGGATAGACACATTGTTGATGTAACAGCCTAGTCCAGCCCATGATCATGATATTGTCTGCTTGGGGCTTAACCCATATAGTTCATATTTTCCTTAGGATATGGCCCTCAAGATGAAAGTGGGTTCCATAGACACAACTTCTTTTGTACTTTGATTATTGTTACATTTATTTAGTTTGTTATTTTACATTTGATTATCTTTCCATGATAGTGTAGATACTTATGCATCCGCTTTATTAATGGCAATGTCCTTAGATTACCAGTCACATCAAATGGTTATAGCAGGTCCAAGGCTATAATGAGAACCCAGAGATGCCATGAAAATAATTTAATGTAATGTCCTATGGTCCAGTTACATCATTATGAAAGGACATAGATGATGTGTGACCATCAGGTGCTGGGGGCTCATAAGCATTGGGACTTCATCTCATGAAGTTTGTACTTGATGATCTCTAGCTATTCAGATCATGAGGACAGACCTGCTTGATAGGAATCCCACATGTTTCTGGTATCATTGGTCGTTACTACCTTTGAACATGTGTAATGGTCTCCTTACTTGAGATAATTATCAATTAATTTCATTTAATTACATAAATTTGATATAAGGCGAAAACTATGACGACAAGTCGTGGTGAGGTAGTTTATATCGGGTACGTCATTAATGGCCAGACATTGATTGAATGATCGAGTAAGGATTTGTCGATTCCGAGTTTAGGAAGAGATATATCAGGCCTGGTTTATTAAGATAGTTAACCTTCATAAAATCCATGGCCATGGTATTCGAAGGTAAGAAAGTCCGTACAAATCAACAATCAAAATAAATCAAATAAAGAATGATGACACTAGTATGCATTCTCCTTTTTTGAGATATCGATGACGAAGAGATTATATTACATGGATTGTGTTTGTAGGAAGGCATTCGTTGCTTTGACATTGCCTTATCCTTATACGGTCCTTGATGGGTTGTTATACCACTCTCTAAGTCGGTGATATTATTCACTGCTATTGAGATAAGGGCCTAGAGGTTCACACATGATAGAACCTTGAGAATCTGCCCTATTCTGGGAATAGGAATTTAAAACATGATGGGCCACGCCAAAGGGTCTGAGCACTATCCAAGTTCTATGGATCACCAACGAATAAATAAATTCATTAAATATTCGATTTTAGAATAATTCGTTGAATTTATTTATAACATGTATTTACGAGTTATATAGTAAATACACATATTAATATTATTTGACTGGATTTAAATATCCTAGGTTCGTTTAATATTAGCAGGAGGAATGAGTCGTGTTAAAGACTCAAATTTATCACGTAATATATTTATATATTATAAACAAGTCATAAATTGTAAATATTCTTTATGGTATAATTTTATTTGTCATAAATAATTATTTATATTGCTTATATAGCGGACCTCTATTACACGGGGGACGGGAACTTATACCACCTATTTTAACACTCCCTATATATGTGATAGAGATGCTCTCACACTATTACTATTCATGTGTCTTGATTGAGAGCATCTCTCTCCTCCTGGAATTTAGAGAGAGATTCTATCAAGCAAAGAAGGATCTTCAAGATCATCCATCTCGGATCAAAGCTTCTTCCTTTGCGGTGATCATCGCAGCGCTAAAGTGTGTGTCGATGATCCACGCTAGCACCCGGATCTTGAGGAACGGTGCATGAGCATATTTGTGAGGCGTGTGTGGACGATCTAGAGGGCTTCGACGTCGGAGTCTTAGAGAAACGATCGTTGGCATCCTGCACGTCAATTATGAACAAGGTAAATGTTCAAGTTTAATTTTTGTGCTCCTAAATAACCTTGCGAGATCCTCAGACCAAGCCGGGACAAGATCACCGGAGTTGACAAGGTTATGTAAATCCGGTGAAGCAGAAAAATTTAAAAATCTCAGCCCACCGGCTTTCGCTGCATAGTCCTGGTACCCAATAGTGGTATCAGAGGGAGCGCATGGATTTTCTGAGTCAAAAACATTAAAATGAATTAAATTTAATTACGGAGTGTTAAAACAGGTAATTCAGATTCGACCGCACGTCATTTCGATTTCGAATGATCAAGATACGATCATTTGAAAATTTTGATCGGATCGACATCCCATGTTTTTTTGTTCATTTGATGTTTATCTCAAATTGAGAATTAACATCAAAAATATTTTTTATTATAAAATATTATAATAAATACATTATTATGTTTATAATAAATATTTTATAATATTTTTATAATAATAAAATATTTAAAGGAGGGAGACTAAGACCAAGACCCCAAAGGGGGTCTTTTTGATTTTTTATTTAAAAAATAGGAGAGAAGAAAAGACATAAAAATGGGGTCTTCCCCCTTTATTTTAAAAATAATAATAGAGGGGCTGGATTTTTGTCTAATGGACAAAAATAATAAAAAAGGAGGAATCCCCATTTGGGGTCTCCCCATGCGGCGCACCAATGGAGGCCGAACCCTAGGGCCTCCCTCTTCCCCCTCTGCCGGACCTGCTTCACCGCATGCCTCCCCGGACGGCCACCCGGACCTCGAGCCCGCACTGGCCACTAGTCACGCCGGCCTCCCTTCCTCTGCCCTGTGCGCGCTGGCCTCCCCGACCCCGAGCTGAGCCGCCTTCGGCCGGCTGCCACCCTCCGCGCCCCACCCCTTCGCCGGACATCCGAACACGACGACCTCCGAGCCCCGTCCTGGCCTCCGAGCCCCGAGCCGGACCTCCCTCTCCCTCTATCGGCCGGCCTCCCACCTCGCGTCGGCTCCCGCTTTGCTACCGGTCCGCGCTAGTTCTGTTTTTCCACCCTGGACCGTCGCCAGCCTCCTCTTTCGGGCCGCGCCAGACCGGAACCCTCCTTCCGCCCGGACCCTCTTCGACCTCCTCCGAACTAGCTCCGTTGGGCTGCCCCGAGCCCACCATGGGAGTTGCAGCCACTGCGGTAGTCGTTGGATGCTGCGGTCATGCCGCAGTTAAGCCGCGGTTCCAGGATGACATCCAGCAGCGGTACGCAGTATCGTCGGACTCCACACCGGCTAGAGGTAACCCTGCACTGAATTAATTTTAATTAATTTAGTTTTTTAAATAAATTAATTGGAAATAATTTAGGGGTTTAAATTATTTTAACCCTAAATATTAATTTAATTTATGTTTAAGAATTAAATTAATGGTTTTATTTTATTTTATTTTTGGAAATAAATTAAATTAAACAAATGGAACCAATAAAAATAAATTATTTGAATTTAATCAAATTCATTTAATTTATTAGAACAACCGTGCATAATTTAATTTTATTGAAATTTAATTTTATTGTGCTTTTAGCCCGACTGGTAATGAGCTATTGACTGACCTGTGTATGTTTGGCATATATTCATTTATTTAATTATTTATTCAATCCGTTCGATGATTGTAATATTTAATTAGATAAATGACAGTCTGCGAATCATCTTTTATTTCAAAAATGTATAAGGGCCTACACGTCCATTACACTGGTTGTATTTTGTACCCCAGAACCCCTCGCCTGTGTGCGAGTATATTTGTAATTATTCAGTAACAATCCAAGAGGAAGACCCCTCCATGTTGGGGTGGTAGTCCAGAAAGGACTTGGGCACTTTACACAGGGGCCCGCAGTGACACGAGTCATGTATCGACTCAGGTATGGATGACCCTAGGTGATGATTGATCAAGTTATCGATCAATCATTATAGAATGCTCAATACCAGTCGAGATGCATGATTTACTTTATGCACAGTTTATTATTTTATGTGTGTGCATGATTATATCAAGATCACATAGGATTGTAAACAAGTTAAAATGCATAATTTTTTGACGAAAAATATTATATTGAATGTTATGATATGAGCGTTACAACCCAGTTTGTATATAATAAATAGAAAAGGATTCTATCATCAATAAATATTTAAAAAATCCCATAATGATATATTAAGTCATAAATTCCATCCATTTCTCACATCGAAACAAAATCGGATTCTTGGGTTCTCATCAGCCTCAGTTGAGGGTTCCTCTTACTACTGGGGTGTTTCCATGTGAGAAATGGGTCGAATGAACTAAATTGAGTAGTCAAGGATTATCTTTAGCTAACTTGATGTCACTTTAGAGGTAAGAGGTTGAGGGAATCAAGTTCAGATTCCAAAAGATGGTACTTTACTCAACTACACAAGGAACCACAAGAACAAGTGGTTGGCCAGTATAGCGCCTACCTTGAAACCCTCCAAGGAGTGTCATAGACCTAGATTATAGACTATTAGGTAGGTTTAGAGGATCCTTTCTACTAGAATGATCAAGAGATTGAGTATTACGAATATAATAGTGATCTCTATTATATTTCATCAAATTAGTTGGTGACATTAAATGATATAATAATTTATTAATCATAAAATGTCAAATGATAATCATGAAAAAGTACTAACTGCTAAATGTTTATCTGATGTAGATTGAAAATTGAAATCACCAACACCATAATTACTTTATCACTGCGATCGATCTTGGATAAAGAAAATATCCTGACTGATAATAACTTCCAGGAGTGGTACATGCCCTTGTGCATAGTACTATGACAAGAAAGGATGTTATATGTGTTGGAATCCCTAATTCCTACTGATCCTCCTTAGGGAGTAAGCAAGACGGAAAAAGATAAGTGGAAAAAGCATGTAGACGACGTGCTTGATGTACAATGCATCATGTTGTCATCCATGTCCAGCCAATTCTAAAAATGCATGTGGAAGAGGACGCCTACAACATGCTTTCACATCTCCCAGAACTATATGAGGAGAGGGCTAGGCAAGAAAGTCATGAGATCTCAAGTGTGCTTTATAAGTGAAGGCTAGCAGAAGGGAACCAAGTCGGTCCTCACGTACTCAAGATGAATGGGTATATTGAGATTCTTGAATCCCTTGGGTTCAAACTGAACTATGAACTAGCAGTGGATCTCATTATTTCCTCTTTACCGTTAAGATTCTCGACATTCATTTTGAATTATAATATGAATTATATGACAAAGTCGCTCCTGGATCTTTTGTCTTTAGTTCGCCAAGCTGATAATCACATGAAAAACACTGATACATCTGTCCTTATTTTGAACAAGAAAACTAGGGCAAGGCAAAGGGGACTAAGGCCAATTCAAAGCCAAAGACACCAACGAATTGTCCGACCACGAAGCCAAGGTTCAGAGGAAAAGTAATGAGTAGGAAGTTGTCTTCTTTGGATGTGGCAATAAAGGCCACTGGAAGAAGAATTGCAGAGCTAAGAAGAAGAAGAAAGTTGACACTTCTACTTTAGGTATTTTTTTCATTGAATTCAATCTATCTTTATCTATAAGTTGGGTATTGGATACAGCATGTGGCTCACAGATTTGTATTCATATACAGGAACCAAGTAGTTTTATGAGGATTGCAAAAGGTCAAGTGGATCTCCGAGCTGCAAATGGTGCATGTTTGGCAGCCATGGCAGTGGGAGAATATCACTTGACTTTACCAACAGGTTTGGTTCTTTTTTTAAACAATTGCTATTATGTATGGTCTGTTACGAGAAACATTATCTCTGTGTCATTTTTAGACACTATGGGTTTTTATTTCATGTTTGGAAATAAATGTTGTCTCTTTTATAGGGATAACATTTGTTATGGTATGAGACATCTAAACAATGGTTTATATATACTTGAACTTGAAAACCCAGTAATGGAAATCAATGACAAAAACAACCAACTTTATTCAATTAACACCCACCTAGGGCACTTCCGGCTTGGTCATGTAAACAAGAAGCGATTATGAAGATTACATCAATAAGGGAATCTAGACTCGATACAGATAGAACCCTTAGATGTATGACAAGATTGTTTACAAGGGAATATGACCAAATCACCTTTCTCCGGAAAGGGAGAAAGATCCAAAGCAGTGCTGGAATTAATACATACCAATGTATGTGGTCCATTTCTAGTAGATTCAAGGGGTGGTTTTATATACTTCATTACTTTTACTGATGATTATAGTAGGTATGGATATATCTACTTAATGCGGTATAACTCAGATTCCTTTTGTTTCTATAAGGAATACCAAAATGAAGTAGAAAACCAACACGGAAAGAAGATAAAAGCACTTCGCTCAGACCGAGGCGGAGAATATCATAACCAAGCATTCTTTGATCACTTGAAGGAGTGTGGGATAGTATCCAAACTCACTCCTACATATACACCACAATGGAATGGTGTTAGTGAAAGGAGGAATATGACCTTTCTTGACATGGTTACATCAATGATGAGACATACAACTCTTCAATTATTATTTTGGGGACATGCCTTATAGACAACAGAATATACCATTAATCGAGTACCTACTAAAGATACATATGGGATTCCATATCAGTTATGGTATGGAACGAAACCCAATTTGACACACATGCGTCTGCAGGGATGCAAGGCATTTTTCAGTACATTACCATGTGAAAAATTAGCATCCAGAAGCATTATGTGCATCTTTATAGGTTATCCTAAAGAAACTATAGGATACTACCTATATAAACCTATAGATAGAGAAGTAATTTTGGAATGAGAAGCCACATTTCTAGAAAGGGATCAAATTTCAACTAGAAATTGTGGGGGCAAGATTGACTTCGATGAAGTTAATGTTATAGATGCAGAAGAGTTGGTAGAGGAACAATCTCCCCAAGAGAAAGTGGAAGAAGAAATTGTTCCTGAGACACAGATACTACGTAGGTCTATGAGAGAGGATAGTGAACCAGAGCATTATGGTTTTCTCGTCACAAAGTTAAGTGACACCATGATCCTTCAGGATGATGAACCTCTAACCTTCAAGGAAGCAGTAGAAGGAAAATAAGCTTCTACATGGCAAGAAGACGTGAATTCCGAGATGGATTCGATGTACCAAAATCACATTTGGATTTTGGTAGACCCTCCAGCTGATGTAATTCCCATTGGTTGCAAATGGGTATTCAACAAAAAGTTGTACATGGATGGTAAGGATAATACCTTTAATGCAAGACTGGTTGCAAAGGGTTTCAGACATCATCAAGGCATTGACAATGATGAAACCTTCTCACAAGTGGGAATGCTTAAATCCATCAGAATAATTCTTGCAATAACAGCCTTTCATGATTGTGAAATTTTGAAAATGGATGTCAAAATTGCTTTACTAAATGGGATGTTGGTTAAAGACGTCTATATGACTCAACCCGAAGGGTTTGTTATGTCAAAGAATTCCAATAAAGTATGCAAGTTGCAGAGATCTATTTATGGATTGAAGCAGGCATCAAGATCATGGAATGTATGCTTTGATGAGGCCATAAGTGATTTTGGTTATGTCAAAAATGAAATAGAGACTTGATTCTATAAAAGGATTGAAGGGAATGCTATCATTTTGCTAGTTTTATATGTTGATGACATATTAATCAAGGGAAACGAGGTTCAAGTCTTACAATCTGTTAAGACTTAGTTAAATGAATGCTTCTCCATGACAGACTTAGGTAAAGTAGCCGACATTCTAGGGATCAAGATCTATCTAGATATATCTCAAAGGATTCTTGGCCTAAGTCAAATTACATATATTGACAAGGTACTCAAAAGGTACAATATGGAACAATCCAAGAGAGGAATGTTACCTATGACACTTGGTGTAAATCACTCCATGAAAATGTACCCACAAACACATGAAGAGATTGAATGAATGAGTAGTGTCCATTATGCTTCGGTAGTGGGTTCTATCATGTATGCCATGCTATGTACTATGTTTTATGTGGCCTTTGCTTTAAGCATGGTGGGTAGATATCAAGCCATTCCAGGAGAGCTGCACTGGACAACTGTTAAAACTATCCTTAAGTACTTGAGGCGTACTAAGGATATGTTCCTGGTGTATGGAGGAGATGAGGAAATAATTGTGAGGGGACACATTGATTCTAGATTGCAGATAGATCATGATGATATGAAATCGCAGTCCGGCTACATCTTTTTCCTGAATGGTGGTGCAGTGAGCTGGAGAAGCTCAAAGCAATATGTGGTTGTTGATTCTATAGTAGAGTCCGAATATATTGCAGCTTCCGATAAAGCAAAGAAAGCGGTCTGGATACATAGCTTTATCTCAGACATTGGTGTGGTACCTAGAAGTGCCGACCATGTTCCAGTATATTGTGATAATACTACTGCAATGGTGCTTTCCAAGGATCCCAAGTCCCACCAAAGGACAAAGAATATTCTTTGGAAGATTCATCTATTGAGGGATTTTACTGAAAGTGGTGAAGTGACAGTTAGTAGAGTAGCCATAGAGGACAACGTGGCAGACCCCTGACTAAATCCATTTCTCAGCAGAAGCATGATTCACATGTGAGAGCTAGTGGAAGGAAACTTGTTAGCATTTGGCTCTAGTGTAAGTGGAAGTGTTGAATGTGGGTTCCCTAGACCCAACATGTTTGGTACTTTGATTACTGTTACATGTATTCAGTTTGTTATTTTACATGTGTTTATCTTTCCATGATAGTGTAGATACTTTTTCATCCTCTTTATTAGTGGAAATGTCCTTAGATTACCTGTCGCATGAAATGGTTATAGCAGGTCCCATGATATAATGAGAACCCAGAGATGCCATGACAGTAATCTTAAAGTAACATCCTATGGTCTAGTTACATCATTATGAAAGTACACAGATGATGTGTGACCATTATGTGATGGGGGATCATAAGCATTGAGACTTCATCTCATGAAGTTCACACTTGATGATCTCTAACTATTGAGATCATGAGGAAGACCAACTTAATAGGAACACCACATGTTTCTTGTGTCATTGGTTGTACCTATCTACGAACATTTGTAATGGTCTCATGACTTGAGATCATTATCAATGAATGTAATTTAATTAGATACATTTTATATAAGTTGAAAACCATGACGACAAGTCGTGGTGAGGTAGTTTATATCGGTTACATCATTAATGACATGGCATTGATTGAATGATCAAGAAAGTATTTGTTGCTTCCGAGTTTAGGAAGAGATATCATGGGACTGGTTGATTAGGATGGTTGCACCTTCATTAAATCCATGGCCATGGTAGTTGAAGGTAAGACCATCCAAACAAATAAACAAAAAAAATAAAGAAAATTAAGAATGATGACACTAGTATGCATTCTACTTTATTGAGATATCGATGATGAAGAGATTATATTACAGGTACCGTGTTGGTAGGAAGTAAATCGTTACTTTGACCGTGCCTTATCTCTATAGAGGCCTCAATGGGTTGCTAGACCCCGCTCTAGGTCGGTGATATTATTCACTGCTATTGAGATAAGTGCCTAGACGGTCACACATGATAACGCCTTGAGAATCTTCCCTATTCTAGGAATATAAATTTATAAGTTGATGGGACCCGCCAAAGGGTCTCAGCACTATCCATGTTCTATGGATCACCAAAGAATAAATAAATTCATTAATTATTCAAGTTTAGAATAATTCGTTGAATTTATTTATAACATGTATTTACGAGTTATATAATAAATACATGTATTAATATTATTCGAATGGATTTAAATATCTAGGTTCGTTTAATATTAAAAGGAGTAATGAGTCGAGTTAAATACTCAAATTTATCATGTGATATATTCATATATTACCAGAAAGTGATAAATTTTAAATATTATTTATGGAATAAATTTATTTGTCCTATATAATTATTTATATTTCGTATATAGCAGATGTCTATTACACGGGGGACGAGAAGCTATACCATGTGTTTTAACACTCCCTATATAAGTGAGAGATATGTTCTCCCACAATTACTATTCATGTGTCAAGATGGAGAGAATCTCTCTCCTCCTAGAATTTAGAGAGAGATTCTCTCAAGAAAAGAAATATCTTCATGGTCATCCATCCAAGATCGATGCTTCCTCCTTTGCGGTGATCATCGCTGCACTGAAGGGTGCGTCGGAGATCCACGCTGGCACCCGAATCATGACGAATGGCATGCACACAGATTTATGAGGTGTGTGTGGACAATCTAGAGGGATTAAACGTCGGAGTCTTCGAGCAACGATCTTCGGCATCCTGCACGTCAATTCTGAACAAGGTAAATGTTAAAGATTAATTTTTGTGCTACTAAAGAACATTGCGAGTTCCTCATACCAAGCTAAGAAATGATCATCAGAGTTGACAGGGTTATGTCACTCCAGTGAAGCAGAAAAATATTAAAATCTCATCCCACTGGCTTCTACTGCATAGTCCCGGTAACCAACACAGGCATCCCCTAGGAAAAGGAATCATAATGGGAGAGGTATCCACACCACCTTATAAAAGGTTTGTTCGTGCTCCTCCTCCTTCAATGTGGGATTTCCCAAACCCACCCCCTAGATTGGCCAAGTTTCCTTGATGACAAATCAAATGGACAATGTCTCTGATACAATTTGTAACGGCCTAGTCCAATCCACGATCATGATATTTTCTTCATTGTGCATAGCCCGCATAGTTTTGCTTTTACCTAGGCTATGGATCTCAGAAAACCCCCAGGAAAAGACCTTGAAATGGGAGAGGGATTCTGATGTACAAACATAGTGGCCAGAACTATTATAGGGTTCTTCCTTTACGTCGCACTAGGGAAATTTAGGGAAAATTTTCTTTAAGGGGAGAAGTTTGTAAAAACCCGCACTTTCTTTTTTAGGTATTTTTTTCCATTACTAGAATATTTGGGAAAAATAGGAAATTATAGATATTTTTTAAGTACACGCCATGTACATTATGATTACACTCTATGTACATGGTAACCATAGGTAGCCGGGTGCTGGATGTGTAGCGGCCATGCACACAGCCATGTTGAGTGACATGGATGCCTCTTATAGCGGAGTACGGAAATGGAGAGTACACATAGGTTACTTCAAAAGTTGATATCATGT
The DNA here is from genome assembly GCA_963277665.1 of Viscum album. Taxonomy (NCBI): domain Eukaryota; kingdom Viridiplantae; phylum Streptophyta; class Magnoliopsida; order Santalales; family Viscaceae; genus Viscum; species Viscum album. Next base: position 920,863,225 of record OY728126.1, on the reverse strand, counting down.
AATTTTTTTCATTAAAAAAACCAGGGTCATGTCTAATCACCAGAACTCTCTCCTTCTAGGTCTCATTCGACCGAGAGCTCCACACGACCGTAGATCTTTGATGAACCCCCGAGCAAGAATTTTTCCTCCGAATCGAACACTGTCGGTTGAATTGGAATCACATCAGTGATTTCTATCTTCTCATAGAGCCTCATCTTCTGATTTCACCTTTCTATCATGAGTTATCATGGGTTTAATGTTTTCGATTTTTTTGTATATCTACCGCATTCGAGGTCGATCCAAGGGCCAACACCAGAGTTTTTCAATCTCCTAAAGCTGAGATAGGTTGTTTGAGCCTTTATGTTGAATGTCATTGATTATTATGTGAAATTATTCCCAATACCTTGAATATGATATTGTTCATGTACTATTTTACCCATGTTAATTTTCGGATATGATGGAATGTGTAAATAGAGGATAATTGGATGTGAATAGGGTTGTTTTCTATGCCACAGATGTGTTTTCCTATGCATGTTCTATTTATGGTCATTAGGCCGTGTTTAACTGTTAGGATTCCTTGATGTTTTCATGCCTAGTACTGTATGATGCAGTGATTATTTTATCAGACATTCTTGAGATTCTATAGACTGTTTACCCATGTAGTTCTTGAGGTTTACATTGTCCATATTTCATTGCTATTCTTAGTGACTTATATAGGGCCGTGAGAACCTATTGTAGGATAATATAAGTGTAATTGACCATGTGATCTTCCTCATGGAGACTTTGAGCACTTCATACTATAGGTGGATTTACCGTATGAGGTTCCTCAGAGAGTCATTGAGCACTATAGACTATATGAGGATTGACTATGTGTGATTCCTCAGAGATTCTTTGTGGACCATAGACTTTATGAGGAATTGACGTGTGAGATTCCTTAAAGATTCATTGAACCACTTGGGAATATAAGAGGAATTGACTGAGTGAGATTCTGAAGGGTGTCCCTGACCTTGGGGATAAAATGGGAATTGACCGAGTGAGCTACGTCAGGGAGTCCTTTACTTTCCATATACTATAAAAGGAATTGACCATGAGAGCTTCCTCAGAGAGTCCTGATATATCTTATACTATAAGGGGAATTGACTGTGAGTTCTTTCTCAGAGAGTCTTTATATATTCATTCCACTGAACCAAAGGGGATAGGTTGTGTGGACTTCCAAGAGGGTTACTATTCTTGATTTGTTGTTTTTTATATGTGGAATTGTTTCAGTTTTGTACTTTCTTGTTTACTAATTCTATAATTTGACCTGCCATATATTCACTAACTATTAGGCACAAATCTTTGGGTGGATGCCTACTGGGATTTTGTCTCAAACCATGTTTGGTCCATGCTTTTGGGCCCAAACTGATTATATTGTTGTAGGTATAGACAAGGGCAAGCTCCCTTCTTCTTCAGGTACTTGACTTGTTGTGGAGTTGGAGGGCATGAGTCCAAGATTAGGCTTGCGATGCAGAGGATCTATTCATTTCTTTCTTTTGTACATGGGTTATATTCTACCTGTATTCCAGAATTGTTATTTTTGTGGATTCTTTCTGAGACACATGTTACCATGCATTATTTATATATGTGCTTCGATTGTTTGTTATTCAAGTCTTTTGATATTACTGTGGTCGGTATATTGGCTACTTCTTCTATTGGGTATTTTTTCCCATACTCCGTGTTACTTGGCCATTGAGGGAATAGTTTCCCCACTATCACACCCAATGCCCTTGCTGCTACTGGGCAGCTTCTGGCATTTGAAAAAATGCACTTGAGGCCATGTGACCAACCGGGTATGGAGTGCCTCTGGTGGCTTCCGAAACCAGGATGTTACAATGTGGTATCATAGGATTATTTTCCATTGACATAATGTTTGGATCCATTATCTATGTATAGGATGGAATAGGTATATTCTAATAATCAGTGCCTAGGAGTAGCTGACCCGTGTAATGGGAAAAGCCAATCAACCTCATTTAATGAAATGATTCTGGTTTTGAAACATTACAGTTGATTTGATTTTTACAATTGGGTGATTCAAATGTTTTGTGTTGTTACCATTAATGTTATTTATTTTCTATTTTTATCACAACCCTATGATATGAGGGTATGCCATCTCATTCTTCAAACATGAACTTGCTAGAAATCACATGAAATACATTCTGGCAATGCTATTTAGGGTGCATTAGTGATTTCATGATGTTTTGATAGATGTTGGGTAAAAGATGAATGTTGTTGTGATATATACCATGATAAAAATACCTATTGTTTGATAGGGTATTGTTTGTTTGTGTTTTTGTTTAAATGAATTACAAACCATGGTTCTTGAGGTGTTATGGGACCTCATCGACTAGAATCTGGTGAATCATTGATTTTTATGCCATGTTATAGCATGTATAATATTCCAAACATTGATTCATGATGAGTATGGGCCGTTACGGATCAGAATTTGGCACATTCAATGTATGTTTCATTGTTTTTATGGGTTCTAGAGTAGTTTCTAAGGATTAAAATCCAGAAAAACCACGAATACACATCATGTAATGTTAGGTACATACCATGTGTTCTTATTTTCAGGATAAAACTATTTTTATAAAGTACATGCCATGTACTTCATGTACACGTCGTGTAGTCTTTAACCATGTCATAGGCCGCATGGGCAGAGACACGAGTTGTAAAAATTCTAGTGGGAATACGCCATGTACCAAGCGAACACTCCATGTCGAGTTGACCCAGTGTCTGCTCTGTGACTAACTACACAGATCGATAAAATTTAAACTATACACTCCGTGTTAGGATTGAACACGCCATGTAGTCTAACCAAGGTAGTCGGCCATGTCATAAACAATACTGGTTGGTGTTATACATTCACGTACACTCCATTTCCTCCTTGAACACTCCTTGTAGTGTGATCCATGTATCAAGCCGTTTCAATAACAACATGGTCCAGGTGAAGCTTGTCTAGTGCACGCCATGTCTACCGTGAAATTGTGGTGTAGTTTTGTCTAAGAAGATATGTGTGGCGTAACTGTTTTGAAGCACTCGTTCATGGGAAGAGGATTCAGGTACATGCCATGTGTTAAGAAAACATGTCATGTGTTTGGGTTGTTATACGACTACTTTAGGTATGAGTACATTACCATTTAAATGACGAATGGGAACACACTGTGTCGGAATTGTACACACCATGTAGTCAAGTTTTGTAAAACATTAGTGATTTATTTCTCTTGTTCACCTCTTATAATTATATTTTTAAGTCCTTGTAAATCATGATGTAAGGTTTGAACTTGACCATGCAGATTCAGGCCACCAAGACATCCTCCAGTTGTACACTATTTTCATGGAGGTGATCTGACATCAGACATGGCTGATCATGGACTACATGCAGATCCTCCTATCATGCCAGTCTTGGCACCAGCAGTTATACCCGACATAAGAGTTAATGCATTGTTCATAGTTGGATTTTTGAGGATGATGCATACAATTTAGGGAGATCCGCCTCCTTCCCCATCAATGTAAGAACTGATGCAGGTCATTCACCAGCAACATCCTCCCACATTCTAAGAGGATGGGGGACCACAGGCTACAGAGTCATGGCTAGAAGTCATGCCGATGGTTTGTGAGCATCTGGAGATACCTTCATGGAAAAGGATGAAACTCTCTACCTACATGCTTCAAGACTTCGCCAAGAGGTGGTGGGATGTGATCTCATATTTGGGATGCTAGCAGAATATGACTTGGATTGAGATTCATCACATCTTCTATGATTACTTCTATCTGAAGACCATAAGGGCCAATCGAGCCTGAGGGTTCATGTGTCTAGAGTAGGGTACTATTATTTTAATGGAGTATTCATATCACTTCACAGAGATGTATAATTTCATGTCTATTCAATGAAGTGATGATTATATCCTTGCATGGATGTTTGAGGATGGTTTGAGGCACGACATCCGATCTCATGTAAAAATCATCAGGTTGACTTCTATATCCCCTATCATCAACCAGGCGCTGATCACAGAGTGTAATATAAGGGAATCTAGAGCTATGATTCTGGGTGGTTTCGCATTCAGAGTTATTACTCCTCAAATTGGTAGAAAGAAGCGCAATACGAATACTTAACAGGGAAATCAGAGTAGGCGGGATTCATATTCTGGTACCCAGGTGGTGTGCTACCAGTGCGGGAAGAGCGAGAATATGAGGCCTCTTGCCCGAGAGACCCAGTCGAGTGCCAATAATGCCGCAAGATGTGTCACCTTCAGTGATTTTGTTCGATATTCTCACCAGCAGCTGGTGACAGGGGTTCTTCTATGACTCCGCATTCAGAAGCAGGGCCACCAATTTCTCAGTAGTCAGAGAACTGGAGTTCTTCCAGACATTTAGGCCGAGGTGTTGGCTATGGTCGTGGTAGCCAGTCACCTATTTTTCTGCGACATCTGGGTGGATTAGCACAGAGTGGTCTAGCTGGGTCACAGGGCCGTGATATAGGTCATACATTTCTAATGGAGCAGACCCAGCAGAAGCAGGATCCCAGACCCTCTACCGTTCGATGTATGATCTTAGTAGCATCAGTTTTCGCTTATACTCCTTTTCATATAGGGGCTTTATAATGATTTATATTTTTTATTTTGTGGAGAGCATTGGTATTTTAATCATTTCTTTTGTTGACATCTTGACACTAGATACCCCATTGGAGACTATAACGGCTAGTGTACATTTGTGAAGAGAGTTTCGTCTACAATTTGGTGGGGGTCACATCTTATGGGACCTCTATGTCCTATAGATGACATGATATGATATCATTCTTCATATGGATTGGATAGTTCCATTCCAAGAATTCATCGACTGTTATCACCACATGGTGAGTTTCAAGTCAACAAATGTTCAATCTTTCCATCATACGTGTGAATGGGATGTCCAGGTGAGCAGAGCGGGACCTGAGCTTCAGGGGTTGGGAGGTGTTACAGCCCAGATTTCTAGTCTATATGTGGATGACCAGGAGACTTCACATATATAATTTATTCCAATGTTGGATTGTTTTAGAGGTGTATTTCTTGATGACTTTTCAAGTTTGGCTCTGGAGCGTGAGGTAAAATTTTCTATAGAGATTGTGCCAGGGGTTTCCCTGGTGTCCATTCCTCCTTATAGGATGGCTACACCTGAGTTGTTGGTGCTCGAGATGTAGTTGGAGGAGTTTCAGGTAAGGGGTTTCATCCAACACAGTACTTCTCATTATGGTTCGCCAATCCTGTTTTCGAAGAAGGTAGAAAATACCCTCAGGATTTGTGTTGACTATCAAAAGTTGAACAGATTTATGGTCAAGAGCCGATATCCCTTACCTTGGATTTATGATCTATTTTATTAGCTTTTATGTGACCGGGTCTTTTCAATGATTGACTTGAGGTCCTAATACCATCAATTGTACGTAAGACTATCAGATATACCTCTTATAGCCTTCCCTAGTAGTAATGGTCTATACCAGTATACGGTTATGCATTTCGGTCTCACGAATGCGCCTACAGTTTTCATGGCACTGATGAAACAAGTATTCCATCCATACTTGGATTCCTTCATGGTGGTTTTTGGGGATGATATCTTGGTGTACTCTCAAAATCAACATGACTATGCCACCCATCTTGAGATCTTTTTTAGTATACTGAGAGATCATCACTTATATGCAAAGATCTCCAAATGCCACTTTTGGATGGAATAGATTGACATCTTGGGTCATGTTATTTCAGAGATAGGAGTATCAGTAGACCCAGAGAATGTGAGAGCAGTAGTTTTCTGGGAGTAGCTGAAGAACATCTTTGATGTGTGGAGTTTTCTAGATCTGTCTAGATAGTACATATGTTTCATAATGGACTTTTCACGCTTAGAAGCACCGATGATTGGTCTAACAATGAATGGTGTGTAGTTTATGTGGTCAGATTCTTGTGAGTTAGAATTTCAAGAGCTGAAAGGAAGGTTGAATTAAGTACCTAGATCTGGGCAGGAGCTATACTGTTTACTGGGATGCATTAGGTATCAGGCCTGAGAGATGTGGTTATGCAGGGAGATGGAATCATTGTGTATGGGTCTTGGCAGTTGCAGCAACATGAGAGGAATTATCCGATGCACAATCTCGAGTTGGTAGATATTTTCCATGCCTTATGCTATTGGAGACATTATATTCTGGGATAGTATTCTGTAGTTTTCACCGACCAAAAGAGTCTCAAGTACATTTTCACCTAGTGTGATTTGATTCCGAGACAATGAAGGTGGGTAGAGTACCTAAAATCCTTTGACATTAAGCTTACCAATATGACTGGGAAAGGCAACACACTGGCTGATGCATTGAGAAGGAGGACTCAGATACAGGAAGTTCAAGGGGCCAGTATTGAGTGGCAACTTATGGATTTTTTCTCTAAGATGCATTTAGAATTGCATGACAATTAGGGGTATATTTTTCTTTCTTCTGTGGTTGTTACCTCTACTATTATTGATCGAGTGCGGATGAGGTAGATATCAAATTCAAAAGGTATATGACTATGGGAGAGTGTGTCAAGAGATGACCCTATTATTGAATGGATAGTCGGCGGGGATGAGATCTTGCCTTTCCAAGGGTGCATATGGGTTCTAGCATATATATTTGAGGAGCTGATGCTGGATTTTCATTCCTCAGTTTGGGCAGTTCATCCTGATATCACTATGAGTTATTGTGATCTACACCCTCAGTATTTGTGGATAGTTATGAAGAGGTATGTTGTTGGTTTCTTCATGATGTGTTCCACTTATCAGCAGGTGAAGTTGGAGCATCAATGGCTAGAGGAACTTTTACAACAGTTACCCATTCTCGGGTGGAAGTGGAACGATGTCACGATAGATTTCTTAACCGGGTTTCTGAGCTCACCTCTAGGAAATGATGCAGTCTGAGTTTTCATTGATAGAAACCTAAAGGATTCCCACTTCTTGTTGATCATAGATACCTTCAGTGTTGATTATCTAGGATGGTTCTAAATCTACGAGAATGTATGTCTGATGGAGTCCCACACTCCATTCTTTCAGACAGGGATACATGATTTACTTCTCAGGTCTAGCAGGGGCCTCATAATGATTTGGGTACATAGGTACTTTTGAGCACAACATTCCACACCTAGATAGATTTCCAATCGGAGCGTATGATTCAGGTGATTACGGACATGATCCGGTCATTCATCCTTGATTTTCGTGGTTCTTGGGAGAATCACATAACTCTTGTGGAGTTTACCTACAAAAATAGTTTTCACAAAACTATTTAGATTTCACATTATGAGGCTTTTTACGGTAGGCCATTCCGGTCAACCTTATATTGGTTGGAGGTAGGAGTGGCTTCTTTTCTCAGACCTCATCTTTTTCAGGAGACCACAAAGCAGATAGAGTTGATTCGGAAGAGGATGGCGTCTGCACAATCTTGACAGAAGTCTTATGATGATCAGTGGTGACGACCTCTAGAGTTTGAGGTTGAGGATCAGGTTTTCCTATGTGTTACACCGAGGCTGGGAATCAAGAGGATTAGGAGACAGGGTAAGCTTTCACCAAGGTACGTCAGGCCATTTGAGTTTATAGAGAATGTTGGGCTGCTTGCCTATCAGATGTAGTTACCCCAGAGGTACTGGTCTATGCACAACATTTTTCTAGTTTCTCAGCTCCGACATTACTTTTCAGACCTGTCTCTTGACTTTCAACCCGAGGAGGTTGAGCTCAAAGCAGATGCATCATTTGAGGAGCATTCTATATTGATTTTTGATCACAATAAAAAGGTTCTCAATGGCTGTTATATTCCTCTAGTATGAGTGCTATGGAAGTACGGGCGGGTGCAGGACAATACATGGGAGAGGGATGCCGATGTATGAGCATAGTGGCCAGAACCGTTCCAGGTTTCTTCTTCTACGCTGCGCTAAGGAAATTTGGGGATGAATTTCATTAAGGGGGGATGTTTGTAAGAACCCATACCTTATTTTAAGGTATTTTTTCCTTTATTGGACTTTTTTTTAAAATGATAAAAAATTGTAGATATTTTAAATGTAAACACCGTGTGCATTATGAGTACACACCGTGTTCTTGGTTACCGTAGGTAGCCGGGTGCATGTTGTGTAGCGATCATCCACAGGACTGTGTGGGGTGACCTGGAGGCCACCTAAAGTAGAGTATGGAAATAGTTATTACATGCCAGGTATAATCTTTTTTTCATTAAATGTCTCGGGGTCTCGTCTAATCTCCAGAATGCTCTGCTTCTAGGTCTTGTTCGAATGGGAGCTTTGTACAACTGCAGAACTTCAAAAAAAACCCAAGCAATCGTCTATCCTCTTAATCAAACATCATTAGTTGTGATGGAATCACTTCATTGAGTTTTATCTTCTCCTAGAGCACGAACTAATGATTTCTACCCTCCCATGAGATATCATGGGATTAATGTTTTAGACATTTTTGTAGATCTACCACATCGTAAGTTGATCCATGGGACGACGCCAGAGTAATTTGATCTCCCAATGCTGAGGTAGGTGGTTTGTTCTTTTCTGTTGAATGTCTTTGATTTTCATTTGTAATTATGCCCAATACCCTTGAACGGGGTATTGTGCATTTACGGTTTTAGCCCTATTATTTTTCTTCTATATGGGTATGTGAAAATAGATGCTAATTGGATGTTAATAGAGTTTCTTTCATGGCCTTAGATGTTTTTTCCCATGCATGTTCTATTTATGTCCATATGGTCCTATTTAGCCGTTAGGCTTCCTTGATGTATCCATTCATAATACTATAGGATGGAGTGATTATTTTATCTGACATGCATGATATGTTGTGTACTATTTAACCAAGTAGTTCTTGAGATTTACATTGGCCATATTGCATTGATATGATTATTTACTTACACATGGCTGTGAGAACCTGGTGTAGGAGACTATAAGGGGTAATTGAACGAGTGAGCTTCCTCAGAGAGTCATTGATCACTTTAGACTATATGGGTATTGACCGTGTGAGCATCCCCAGAGAGTATTTGTTCACTTTAGACTATATGGTGATTGACCGTTTGTGCTTTCTCAGAGAGACTTTGAGCACCATAGAATATAAGGGAAATTGACGTGTGATCATCCATATAGAGTATTTGAACCACTTGGGGCTATACGGTGAATTGACCGAGTGTGATATCTCATTGAGCCATTGACCTAGGGGATATATGTGGAATTGACCAAGTTATCATCCTTAATGTGACCTTGACTTACCTTAGACTACAATTGGAATTTATTGTGTGAGCTTCCTCATAGAGTATTGATTTACCTTTGACTATAAATGGAATTTATTGTGAGTGCTTCCTCAGAGAGTATTTATAATTTCTTACAACTGAAATAGAGGGGATAATCTATTTTCACTTCCTAGAGGGTTACTGTGCATGATTTGTTGTCTATGATATGAGGAATTGATTCTGCTCATTATTTTCTTGTTTACTGCTTCTGTACTTTTACCTTCCATATATTCACTGACTGTAAGGCATAGATCTTTAGATGGTTACCTACTGGTATTTAGTCTTACACCATGTTTTGGCCATTCTTTTGGAACCAAAAGATTATATTTTTGTATTTATATACAAGGGAAACCACACTTCTACTTGAGGTATTTGACTTGCTGTGGAGCTCGAGAGCATGCAACCAAGCTTATGCTTGTAATGAAGAAAAGTTGTTCACCAGTTTCTTTTGTACTTGTGTTTAGTGCTGCTTGTATTCCAACATTGTGATTTGTTTGGATTCTTTCCTAGAAACATGTTACCATGCATCATTTATATATGTGATTCAGTTGTTTGTTTTTCTAGTCTTCCACTATTACTGTTGTTGGAATATTTACTCCTTCTACTATTGTGTATTTGTTTCACTTATATTCGGTTTCTCTTCAAATAGGGGCATAGTTTCCCCACTATCACACCCACGACCTTCACTACTAGTCAGAAGCCTCTGGAATTTGGAGAAATGCTCTTGAGGTCATGTTACCAACCATGTATGGGGTGCCTCTAGGTGGCTTCATGAACTGGGACATTAATTATGACCAATGGGGAACTCCATCTACTTAACCATTATTGACATATTTATGGAAGATGAAGTATGTTCAAAAATATGACGATCTATATATAATAACTATTTACCATTTCATCTCTATTCATAATAACCAATGAATTGAGGCACAATTATAGTTCTTGTTTACTGAACGTACAATCCTTCATGGACTCATGATAATGACTAATCAATATGATTTTCAATCATATTTCATTAAAATTAACCACATAGTAGGACATATTCATTCAAATAAAGATGATTTGGTCTAACATTATCATATTTAACTCCTTCAATTGTATTATATTACCATAAAATAATTTTTAGGTTCCCTATCTTCTCAAAGAACTATATATGGAAATGATGTACAAAACACCCCTTCTTCCCCGATACGAGATATTTAATTCTATTTAAAATCATGATAATTAATAACTTCAATAAGAAGCTTTTATGATTCATTTTCATTCTCAAAAAATTGAATCATTTTTTTGGGATTTATATTATTCTTTTAATTCATCATGATCATGATAGGTGTAACACATGGTTTTATATAGTCTTAATAGGAATATTAAAGCAAGTTACCTTCGTAATATTTCAGTGATATATTCCTCATTTTAAATTCTAGGTAAATTTGATAGATATATTTAAAATTAAAAATTCATAAAAATATACTATCCACTAATTTTTTACCTTATACATCTACATATTAATAAAAAAACTATAAATATCCTCATAGTGTATTTATTTTGTAATAACCTAATAAAAAAATCATAGAATTTCCATTAATCAACTTCTTTGAATATCATTTTATGTTAAGACAACTCTTCTTGATCCACAATATTTTTATGGTGTGACATGGAATCAAAGGATAAAATGATTGGATACTATAATTTTTTTGACATGTACACCTTTCATAATGTGGGAATATCTAAATATGATGATCTAATAAAATCCCTAGGGAAATTCTCATGACATAGATATCATGACCACAATTTATACACCTAGTAACAAGAAGATAAAAATCTTAAATATTCTTATACACTAATTCCATAGAATGGCCTTAATTCTAATGGGGTAACTTCATAAAAAATAACTCCTATATATTACTTCTATTTCAAATATTCACCTCAAACATAAACACCAAATAACTTATGAATGTGACATATCTCAAGAGTACCATTATATATTATCTTATGAGTACACTTATATATACTATTTTTTGTACACTTATTTATCAAAGGGAATGCCAAATATTCAGAAAAAATGTTAATGGGAAAATTGCTATATATGTGTCATTTATCAAAATTAACATTACATATTATCTCTTAATTATCCTAACATATCCAAGATATTTTTCTATTTTAGTGTATGATTATCCCTAGAGAACCCTTAGGTGTCTTCCAGTTGACCATTACATATTATCCAGCAGACTATTTCAAAAGTGAATAGAAAACCTTGCGTATCACAGTAATTTTTAAATTTTACTTGAAATATGTAACTCTAAAAAACATTATAATTTATATTATCCCTAGTTTCTAGACTCCAAACCATGTTACACATAATTGTAACTCTTTATAATCAAAAATATTACTAAATATGTACATTTATAACGTTTAAAAACTAGATGTACTAGTAAACTCCAAAACATAATCCCATCATTCATCAACTATGATATATAGATGATTTAATGTTTCTTATTTCAAAATATCATATAGATAACAATTTTAATAGTTTTTATGATTCCTTACTAGATTTGGAACGATTATCATCATACTCCAAATTCATGTATGTTGATGTCTTATATCCTCAAAAACCCAAATGTGGACTATATTTTATTGTTAACCATCCTATTATTTATACATATCATTATGTCTATTAATGTAAACATTAATTCACTGTAAAAAATTAAATTCTTATTATCATCAAATACAATGCACATCCATTTGAATTATTTTAATAATATGAATACCAATCAAGATCCAATTTTAAACTTCACATTCTTCATAAAGATATATAGATTTCAGTATATCTGTATCACTACCCTATTTTTGATATAATGAAAATGAATTATTTTTTTATATTTATTATATTAATTCTACCACTCATTCTAAATGTTTTTTATTGGGGAATATTCAAAATTTTACCACCTTCATCTAGTAAATTATTTCTATAAATTATCAATAATCTCTACAAGAATCTTAATGTGACACACTAATTTAACTCATATTTTTAAATCCATACATATAGATTTATACCTCTCCCATTGAACTAAAAACAATTCAAAACGAAATTAATATCATTATTTGAAAACCAAAGCACTCATCTCTATAAAATAATCGAATGTTCTGTTCAAAAATATCAAAATATATTAATAATTTCTAAAGAATAATTATAACATGAACTCTTGGGTATATATAGCATCTTAAAAACATTATCTTTTTTTAAACCCCTTGTTTATTGAACATTGGATACCTTTACCAAATTTTAAACTTAAAATTGTTCTCTTGAATATTGATATGATTGATGAACAAAACAATTAAAAAATTTTATTTTTTTAGACTTCAAACTACTACAAATCTCTACTTATGTTTCAATTAATTTTTTTTATTACGTGGATTAAAAATTATAACTAAGGACTTAACAGACACAAAGAATAATAATTTTGATATCTATTTATGATAATTTAGAAAATATAAATAATTTAATTTTTTCTATGTCTCATAATTTTTTCCATAAAATTGTATGATTTAGGTTTAAATTGATCAAATAATTCTTACAAAAAACTCATCCAAATCTATTCAAAAACATATGTGAAAAGATATTAAATATAAATTCTATGATCCCTAACAAATGTTTAACCATTTGAAACTAAATATATATAATAACATTATTATACCACTTCATATCCCTAATTCATCATTTCATTATAAGGATTCAAATTTCATGAATGATTCTTGTCGAACACTAAATGTTGAATACAAAATATACCTAAATTTCATTAGTTCCTAACATATATCATTGAGATAATTATTATTGAGGAGAAACAAATTTCTAGTAATGAAAAATTATCCACTATAAAATTTGGTATTTTGTAAATAAATAAACTCATAACATATTTTATATACTAAATTAAATAAGAATAAATTTGATGAATGTTGTTTCTTCTTCCTTAGAACTATATTATCCTTATATTATGGTATGATACCACTTATGATTTGTACATATGTCATTTGTTGACGAAAAAAATTATTTATACCGTTAAATATATAAAATAAATACCATACCTGGATTTTATTCAAGATCATTACCTACATAATATTAACTTATTTATCACATCATATATTTGAAGATTAAACATCGAAATCCCACATGTTTACCCAAAACTAGTTTTTTATTAATATTAGGCATTCATAAAATTTTAATTTGTATTGGCCTAATTCCTGTAAAAAACAATAACAACCCTTTAACCACTTATAAGACCAGTGAAATTTCCATAAAATCCCATATAATATTTCTTATTACCAACCAAATTCTAAATCACATAAAATGAAAGATAATTTCATTAATAAAAATGGTCATAGGTTCTTATAAAGTATCCTTATGTGGAGGAAACAATTGTTATTTTAGGAAAAAACACTTTATTCCAACATTAATCCAATACTATGTAACTATTGTTATTTATTGAACACAATTTTGAAAACATCATTATTGGTATGTGATTTAGTGTTATCCAACTTCTTTTTCTTGGGATTCAACTCTCGTGTGAGTCTCTTCCCACTTTTACATGTCACTTTCTTTGTTTCAATATTATTAGTGCCTTCATAATTCTTCCTATGTGAATGGAGGTATCTTTAAACAGTCTGAATTATTTCATTTTGGTATAATTTATAAAAACACTAAGTCCTTCTTCATGTTACAACTCTTTAATTTACAAGAGATACACCATTAACCTTTCTATCTTGAAGAGTCATTCTAAAATTAAACTTCAATATTTCTCAACATTATGGTAGCATCTTTCATCGTCTTATATATTTTCCTTCATTAATTCCCCAGTGGATGATTTGAATAAAAAATTATTGGAACTTGGTGAACCCATTATTTAAATTTATGATTATGTTCTTACTATGTGGATAATATGTTTTTCTATCATATCATATAGAAAATTATTGTAAATTATCTTCTCAACAGTAGAATCAAGGATTTAATTATGACTCCTTAAATCGTCTAATGTTGAAATTTAAATCTATATGTATATTGTTAAGAAAATTATTACATAAATGGGGTGATTTATACAACATATAATTATTCATTGGTTTATCTTATGATACATTAGATATTATTCAACATTTGAGAACTTAGGCCTCTAGACAGTGATTCAGGTTGTGTCTCATTCTTCCAAAATAGTATATATTTTTTCTAACATTACTTTGAGGATCTAAAATTCCATAATTAGAATGAATCATCTATTTTCACATTGATTATGGTTTTCCATTTTTATACAATCCACTTAATGTGGATTATTTGTGATGTAACTTATTCTTATAATATTTTCTATCCTAAAAAAAGTATATTTTAATTTCTCAACCTTATCTTTCATTTTGGTAGTCATCTTCATCAAACATGACCCAACCTGAATCACACATTCATTCCTCTCATCAATTTGAGTTTTGAGAGGGTTAAATCATTCGTTTATATCTTCTTTAATGCACATTATTTTTCCATGTTCATATGAAGTTCCATCAAGTGGGTCTCTTTCATACATTAAACATTTCACTTATTTTTCTAATTTCTAAACAATATCACATCATTTTTTTCAATATTTGATAATATAAATAATAATATTCAATGAGAAAAAAATTCAATCAATGATTCTCATTATAAACCATTTCATATATGGGTTGGATCTTTTTTTGATCTCTGGATAAATATTCTCATGTTGAATGACATGCAATCATTTCAATTTAATCATTGGAATAATTATATCATCAAAAGTTTTTGGGAGAAACATAATTTAATGTCCCAACGTATGTTCCCCGTGTATGTTCTCCGATATGGTTCACGTAATTATCTCAGTCGCATATCCTTATATGCCATAGGTTTCCAGCTAATAAGGAGGATATACTATGTAATCTTTGGATACAATACACTCTTTATAAATGTGAAAAAAATGATTAAATAATTTATAATAACTAAAAGATAAATAACATTTAAAATTATAATACAAAAAAAATTATCAACACATGTCCCATGAATAAATCCAAAATAGGGAAAATTAACATAATTCAATGACTTAGATATGTAGAACCATATTAGTGTCATGTTTTATATGAAAACCCAAAATAATGTCACACTGACAACCACAAGCAGGTCCTGAAATCATGTTTGGTTCTATCATCCATTCTTCATTCCAAATCCAAACTCATCCATATTACATTGGGATATTACCCTTATCATTTCTTGCAAAAATAATAAAAATTCAGGTTCTGATTAATTATCCCTAGTAAATTATGAGTACAACTCAGTAGAGAAACACAAACAACATCTATAGAAATAACCTATCTATTACTATTTATTAAAATGTAAAAATAATTAATAAAATTTTCTAAAAGAAAATTTACTTAAAATTTAATTATTCTGTAAACAACTGTTACAGACCTCAGTTCACAGTGACACCCGAACTAATCATACCTACTTCATGCCAGGTCATAGTTTGAATCATTCACCATAGGGATTTATACAATTAATTATTAATGGGTTTTCATTATCCTATTAATTCTATTATCACATTTCTTCATTGGGGGCCGGAATCAATAATCTAGAAACCAAGGATTATTTGGAGCATAATTCCCAGACTCACAACTCATTTTTCACATTGAATTATAAATATATATCAGGGGCCTAGAGATTGAGTCTAGAAGCCCCTCTGTATTTGGAGAATCAATGAATTTCCCATATATCCTTGTTCACATGCCTGTATTAGGGATGAACTGAATCAAATGGGAAGCACATCGCTATTTATATCATCATTCACTTACCCAGACTCCTTTGATCAATCAATCAAAAATTTCTCATATATTATAATATATAAATCAATGTATGACATCCTTAACCTTCATGTAAATCACTGACATCGTGGTTCACTATTTAATTAATCTTACACAATGATGGTTCTTTACATTATTCTCATGTTTTAACATAAACAATTATCTTGTAAAACACTTATCAACCATTATTCACATATCACTAGATTATCAAAGTTAATCAAATCATCCCATAAAATATTATTATCAACCATAAAATAATTATTTACGTCGATCATATTAACCCATTATATCCCTTTTTTACAATTAAATAATTCTCATTTCAAATTTATTAGAGAACCCTACATGGGATTCCATTGAACTCAGCCTCAAATATACAATGGGTCCAACAAGATCCACAGAGGGTATCATAATTAAAATTGAATATAATCATTAATTATATTTGAAAATCAATTTTACAATGTGAGTAAACATTAAACTAAAAAATGAGGTCATGATCAATAAAATGGAAATTATTAATTGGACCACCAACCTCAAGATCATTGAGGAATGACTGTCGAACTGTAACTTTCAATTTTATATGGAACAGATACATTCTCAATAGTATATGAGATATAGGATAAAAATCATGGTCTATGATCCATCATCACCCAGATATAAATGAATAAAAATGAATAAAATAACCCCTCTCATAAGGTGGATAAATAATAGAGAGTGAGAATAATTTAACTAAGGAAGAAATCACTTATAATGTGGATTTGATCCTACAATCGGATCATAGATTCACAACATAATTCATTTAATGAGATTTATAATCCAATTTGGTTCCTCAAAAATAAATGAAAATCATAATAGGTAGAAATAGAGGGGGTTATTTATATAAACCTCCAGTTCATGAATTTATAAATAAAATATTGATGTTTGAAATCACATGCACATGGTTCCCATGGCAGGCCAAACAATTTTCTACACTATTCCCACTATTATCTATCCCGAATAATTACATAGATTTGGGGGCATAGTTTGAAAAACCTTTCTCCAAAAATCAATACCCTTCTACCTCAGAGGGGCATGGTTTTTTAGGGGTAGGTGGATAGTTTGGATAAACATTGCTCCAAAAGTTGACTTCCAAAAACCCCTCTAAAACTCAATCAAAAACTCACAATACAATCCTCGACAAAAATAATACTACAAAAAGAAAAAAAACCTGATAACGAGAACATGACATCTACATAGTGTTTAGGATACCAAAATCACACAAACATATAAAACACATCATCCAAGATTACCCCCAAGCATCCCTAAACTTTTTAGGTAAAAAAAATAATACATTTTGGAGCACATATCTAATTCCCTCTCTCATGGATCCTACATAGAACATATATTTCTGCACATCACTCAAAAAAATGACATCATATTTTGAAAAATAAATTTCTCACTATGATCGAAAACACATATCAAATGCTCCAAAAAGGACACATTAGTATAAGTATTAACATAACTAACCTAGATCATAATAGAAGGGTTATTTTGATACATATGATGAATTTTAAATGTAAAGTATCATGAATAAGGCTACAGTTGTATGGATGATCCAATCGAAATGCCACAGGTTTGATCCCCTTCATAATCTCAAATGGAATTATAATATTGAGAGCCAACATAACATACCTCCAAATATTTTGGGGACCAATTCTCATCAAACAATGAAGGGATACGTGATCACCCATGGTAAATCCAAGGGATCTATGAATCTAATTAGCTGATGAATTTTTCTTATACTAACCCATATCCATAAGTATTCAAATCAGCTGGGCCTAATCAGATGTCTCCACCGTGAGACATTGTCTCGACAATACTAACTCACCTATCCTTATCCATCATATAGTTTATCTTCCTATAAAACTATAAATCACCTCATTTGGTTATATCGTAATAGTTTTATTATATAATTTGTAAGAGGTGAACTCAACTAGTTATATGTTCTTTTACAAAAGTCCTTCCAAAATCATGAATGTATGCCCCAAAATATACTAAAATACCTAATAATGATGCTATTATTATATATATATATATATATGTGGGTGAAAATTGAGTTTCAAAAGCACCTATTAACCCAATTCCATTTGTAATCCTTAATTGAAGCACTATGAAAATAATGAATCATGATCTGAAACATTTCTCAGTGGAATCCCATGAAAATGTACTACCTCTCAAAAATTAATATCCCCAAACTAGTCACTCATTAGATTCTCTGAAATATGAAACAAATTACCTAATTTTCTCAAACAGTCCCCAATCATCCACATATAATAATTATTATGAGGTATCCCCCAAAAAAACCGCCAAGATGTTCATGGTAATGCCATCCAAATTCAATTCCGTAATGGGAAATACCTCTATCTGACCCCCGTGTCATTGATACTTTTCCTTCACCCATCAATCAGTGTAACATCATGTCAGAAAACCAACAAACTATATTTCTATTCCATACCACCGAAACTTTCTCTGTTGGTGCTGGAACATTTTTTCACAATGTGGATGAACTTCCCACCTAAATGAATGAAACTCAAGAATCATCTATTCACACATACATATATTCACAACAAAACAATTATGGAAATATCTCATCTCGAACTTATATATACTCTAACAGGAAGGTGACTACCCACCTCCATGGATTTACCTCAATGTCAAACAAATTGGATCCTCCTAATTCATCTCCCTAATTCTGTTCAAAAGTGTGGTGTCAACTAATAAGAGTATGAGTTTCATATACTTAAATCCCTTCTAGAACTCATTTTTCATATCATCTTATAGATATATTATCTTAAAATATAAAATATACTTTCTAAATACTTGAGTATGTTTCTTTCTACTCACAACTTCATCAACACTATTTACAATTTTAGGCATATATGCTAGTTGAATGTCAAATGACTACATATACTCAAACAATGTCTGATGATGGTGTTTCAAATCTCACTACATGCTACTCTACATTATGATATTGTGATTGGTATACTTATAAATCATTTAACCCAGATTAAATATGTATCTATCATTTAAAGAGTAAACCAAAAGGGATAACTTGATACCAGGAAGAGTGAAATTCCATTAATGTGTCCAAAAATGGGATGACCCATGTGTTGCAACTTGACCATTCTATATAAATAACACTCAAAATCCAAATATGGTGCGTCAAAAACATGATATGCTCCTCACCCAACTCTTTTACAATAAAAAATAGTGTGGCATTGCAACACTTCATCAAATCCTATAGAGAATTCTAACTTCCTATAATACAATAAAAATTTAATCTGTTCACGTACAAGACTACTAATTGTGATTCAAAATGGGAATAATCGAGGAAAATACTATAATAATAACCCACCAACCACATAAAGGATTAGCTATCAATAAAAATAGGATAATACTAATAAAAAATTCCCCAAACATTCACTGTGTCCACTAACACACCATTCCAAGAGATGATGTTCCAAAATTAATTTACCTTGTCTATTATGAATTGAAAACATATATCTTTTCATAAAGATAATTCATTCCTATAGTACATAGCATGACTTAAAAATGTTCAGAATGATCATCATGAGTTCTAGATAACACTAATGTTTCACATGAAAATAAACACAAATTAATACATGTTTGAGGGAAAGATTGTATTCCTCAATGATTTAAACACAACTAGAGTGTTTTAACACCCTAACAACATCATGATGGACTCATATAGGATATTTGAAATTCCGAAATCAGTTTATGGTATTCTAGAAGGTGTAAATATTAGCCAATGATTCGCTGATCTCAAGTAAATCTTGGATAATATACCAGATCCTATCAACTAGTCAAAGAGATCATTGATATGTGAGAGATGATACTGGTTCTCCACTTTCATCTATTCAACTTCTGTTAATCAACACATAAATGAAATTCCAAGTCAGAATTCTTAGAAAACAAAACAGAACCTCAATGGAGATATACTCGGAAGGATAATTAACCTATCTATCAACTCTTCTTGATGATTCATACATTATAGAAACTCTATCTGTTCCATTTTGTATTGTGGAATGGAAAATTATTTCACTCTAGGAATTAACTCAATTGTAAACTCAACATCACTCTCATTAGGAATCACTAATATGTCCTCATGAAACATGTTATGAAACACATCCAGCACGAGTGGAAATAAATCGTTATTTACACACCAAACATCTAATAGAAAACAAGCAACATATGGAGTGAAATACTTTAGTTGATGATGAACAATCCCTACATAACATGCACTGATATCCCATTCTCCATGATAAACATATTTGATACCCTCGTGATATGATAAGGTTAATTTCATAAAAAAATAATTAATGTGGTCTTCGTAAAATACTGGGCATTTCATAACCAAAATCATGTAAAACCAATACATGTCAACCATTTATAGATCCAAAATGAAATTATTCCTATTAACCTTGATAGTGTATCCATATCATAAACTAATACCCCTCGACTATACACCCAAAATTGTTATCATTATAAAAGATACACTAAAAACTCCACCATAAGACTCAATCATTAACAATTTTAGATGATACAAATTAATATGGGAATTTTTTCCAATAAATGTTATGAAATTGTAGAAGCTAAAAGAGTAGTTCATTTGACAATGGATGGATGATCCTCATTATCCACATGAATATGTTGAAATGCATGAAACAGTCCCAACCCTCGGCCCAATTTACCAATCCAAGTCCTTAGCATCACACTACTATATGGATATGGGGTCCCTTTTATAGATGTAAAACATCCACTTCCTAGACTATCATTACCTATAGTACTCCAAATGCATGACTCATATAGTGTAGAAGACCCCCTTCTTACACTCTAGTTCAGTCTTTTTACCCCATCAGTACTCATATTTCATGGTTTTTATAGAAATGATGTATATTACACATATTTCTAGAGGATTATCACTCTAACAGTTGATATAGAAACTAGATATTATAGTAACCCCACATACATCACAGATTGAAAATAACATGATGATTCCCCAATGTAACTGATCCTCCATAGGTCATTATGTTTACCACTACTCTGGTAAACATTATCATAGAAACACTTAATAACCATAGTTTATGTACCTCCTATTCATCCATTGAAAACCACTTGTACTTCCCTTGAAGACTCTGGCATGTTACAGTTAAAAAATTACGAGCATGATTTACTACATATATAGACTTATTCAGTTGAATGATATTAACCAGGGACTTAACCACGTATCTATGACCATATTGAAAGTGCATCATCATAGTTTCACATCCCTTCCAATAAAGTGAAAATCACTTCATGTTGATGATGTGACCAGCATAGCCCATCATTGACACACATCCTTCGGTAAACTATAGAATCTTTGTAACAGTCTTCTACCTAAGTGTCTCTAGGACAAAGTGTTCCAAGAGTTTGTCCTGAAATAATTTCTATACCATGATCACTTGAAATCGTATGCACATGACTAAATATCCCAAATATTCATTTATTGACCATGTATCATAAAATCAAACAACCTAACACTTATCTGTACATGAGATTCCAAATGGGAAAGGATTGTCCGGATAGACTCAATCTAGAACTCAACTGCCTCAGGTTCACTATATCCAATGAAGGTCAGAGGTTGTTTCAACTAGAACTCCAATTTCATGTCACATATTACCACAGGTCTCAATAAATTATCTATGTAATGAAATAAAAGTTCTCAAGAATCTTATCTCTCACCCCTTCACACAGAACTATCAGGGCTTATTATCTCATTATCGGAGGATCATTACTAGTAAGGTTTATTTGTCATCCAATTGAAAAACAACTACATGGAGTCATGTATCTACAATATCAAACAAAAATATTAGGACATATAACACAGAATTAACAAAATTACATAATAATTATTCACATAATGGTTATAATAATCCATCCATCACACACTAAAAAAATGTCAAAATTGAGGCATTATAACAACCATTATCCTTCCCTAACCTCAAAATGGGCCAACACAGAGTAAATACTTTTTCATATATTTAGTTTTTACAATAGACACCCATTTTATAAAATTAAATTTTCCCCATTTTGAATCATTTCAATTTATCATTTCTTTTTTAGAAAGCCATAAATTTTATGTTACTGAAATAATTTTATTTCAACTCACCTAAAATTTAATTTTTCTTACATACCGAAATTGATCCATGTCACATCATATCCTAATTAACAATAATGAATCATGTATAATAACCCTATTACAATGATGGGACATGAGGAAAATCACAGATATAGGTAATGATAAGATCACAAAACATGTGCGCCACCCAATGTGAAATTACATAAAACTACAACAGAAAATATCTACTACATGAATCCAACCCTAGAGACATGGTATTTTAACCCACAAATGTTTTACATTATCCCATTAATGATCTCATTAATTTTTCACTACACATAGTAGTATTTTTTCGACATTTACCAAATGGTAGAACAAGATAAAAGGGAATTAAAATCGTCTTGGATACCACATTATAACGTCCAAACCAGTGTTCCACAAGATGATTTTCGCAAGACTGTCCTACACATGACCTCAGGCAGGCCTCCCTATATGACATAGTAAATCATAAATAATCACGAGTTTAATATCCTATATAGTGATAATATACCATATTTATCAAAGTGAAACAATAGAGGGAATAAATATAAAATATCCCAAATGATAACAAACAATATCAAAAATAATACCAAAATCAATAATCAACCAAGATCACAAGAATATATCCAAAACATGGATAATGACCATAAAACGAATTATATATATCATTCCATTTAAGTGTAAAAATTCAAATGAGAACCCAAAATATAGTCACACTAAAAACTCCAGGTCCCAACATCATATCCAGTTCCCTCATCCATTATTCTTATCAAATACTATCCAATCCACATGACATAGGGATCATTCAATTATCATATCATGAAAGAATTATGTCTATTTGGGAACCATTTAGGTATCCTGGCTAGGTTGTGTGTATAAATCAGAACTCAACCACCAACTACATAAAATGAAATACCAAATATATAATTGTATATGAATTTTTATAAATAATAATGAAAAATTGAAAAATAAAACATGCTTAACATATAATTATTATTTAATCAACCACATTTACCACCATGATCATGGTAACTGGCGAACTAATCAATCCTGCTTCATCACATGATGGATTTTCAAGCACATACTTTAGGATTTAACCATTTACCCAATCATAGTAAATCATTATTCATATAACTATAATTTCAAAATCATTCATAGTGAAAACAGAGATTTTTTATACTCCTCATGGGTATTTGGAGCATCAAACCATGATGCAAAACACATTATTAATATTCACATATAAATTTATATCGGGTACCTAGGGAATAAAAATGGAACTACATGGGTATTTGGCTCATTAGTCCTTGTCAGACTACTCAATATTCACACTCATGCTCTCGGGGTCTAGGGATTTAGTCTAGAACCCCATTATTATTTAGATAATCAGTTCCAAACCCATACAAATATTGATTAAACAATCCTAAATATCACATATATGAAAATAAATAAATCAATATTCAACATATTTAAACACATTATCAGTCATTCACATTATGGTTCACCATTTAATTTATCATAAAAAACAATAATTCTAAACAATATTCAAAAATAATAACATAAAAAAATCAGTAGTAATCCATTTATCTTCAATTTATCACATCTCATTAACTCCATAAAGATTAGATAATAATTCCTTAAAATTATATTATCTACTATAAAATAGGGGGGTTTCAATATTATTAACACATTATTTTAACTTTTTATAATTTAATAATAATATTTTAAAATATATTTTCACTCCCCATGGGTATCAACAATGCTCAGTATCAATTTTCAAATTGGTCATTTGGGATCTTTGTATGGGTTTCACAATCAAAAGTTAATTAATTCATTAATTATATTTAAAATAAAATTTTCCAATGTGGAAATATTATAGTACCACTAAAACATAAACTCATGATTAAGTATATTGTAATTAGAAATTACAACACCTAACTTAGGATCATTGATGAACTCTAACCAAACCATAACACTCAAGTTGATTTTAAACCATTGAATTCTCAATGGTAGAGGAGATCTTTAATCAAAAAAAAGGACTAAGATAAATGAATTTGGATCCATCAAAACCAAGTTCTATTCCACCGACAATGGAGGAAAATCAATCCTCTCAATGATTGTATATATAGGAATTTAAAATATGAAGATGCCACATAAAAAAGAGTCAATCCATTAACTAGATAATCAATATCCAATGGATGATATTCAAGGAGCCTTTATATCCTATTAGGAGACACCAAAAACTAATCAAATCATAGGATAAACCAAATTTACCTTACTTGTTTTGTTCACAGGTACTCCTTGGTGAATTTATGGTTTTCAAAACCATGTTCCATCAATAAAAATCAATTGTACATCGACAGGCGTGATAATTTTTTGTGTTGGTGTATGGATTAGGAAAGTAGTACATCAATCGTGGACTTCGTAAACTCCCCCAAACCATAAAACCAGACTCATACTCACACAAGTCAAGAATTAAATGATCTAAGATTAAAAAATTGTGAAATAATACCTAAAAAGTATTAATCATCTATAGATGTTTTTGGATCTTCATATTAATTTTCATATTTATAATCATTTTTTAAAACAATGTTAGAAAACAAAATTAACAGTAGAATAATAATTATGGACCTCAATTTTATGATTTAACATCTCATTATACTTCTTCCTAATCCTATAAATCCTCTCATTTATAATAATTAATTTTTAATAGATATTGAGGGTGATATCACTATATCCTTTACTTCCACTATTATTTCATAAATAATTTTCATTTTATTATATACATATAATGTACTAGTAAAAATAATGTTTTTCATTTATGCCTCATCAAAAAACGATTTAATAAAGATATTATAATTCTTATAGAACTATTTCATTAATAATTATTAATCAAAT
The DNA here is from genome assembly GCA_963277665.1 of Viscum album. NCBI lineage: Eukaryota > Viridiplantae > Streptophyta > Magnoliopsida > Santalales > Viscaceae > Viscum > Viscum album. The sequence goes on along the minus strand of OY728126.1, from coordinate 920,838,023 downwards.
CATGATTGACTAATATAAAATTCTTGGCATCCTTTTCACCAGCCTTTTGGAATATAAAAATATGTTTTATGAAAACAATGATGTTAGTACCACAAAAAATAGATGCATATTTATTGAATCAATGTATAATAAATATAAAAATATATATATAGAAATTGAACACCAATTTATCTCCGTTTTTATATAATACCACTTATTAGGACCAAATGTATTATATAATCCCTGAGAGTGGGTGAATCTTTGTTTACAACAAATAAAACATTGTTCTTTAATGTCCCATTTCCCATGTAGATGTTATCCCATTATTAGAAGAAAAATGTAATTATCAATTTTTATCTTTTTTTATCACAACCAATATAGAATAATTTTTTTAGGATTGATACAACACAATAAAAAATAATGAATTTATATAGTTCACCAATAATAGTTAATTAATTTCGAATACACACAACGATGTGTCGGCGTACTAGAATCCAATATTTCATCTTTTGGTGGATTAATTTCTTTAGGTTCTGTTCTATTTCAGTGGAAATGTAATACAATGATATTTAAATTTATATTTTCTTGTAAAATAACACTATATACGATATTATATAGCACATGAATCTCTACGAATAAATGAACCGTGAAATAATAATATTTAAATATTAATATTATAACAAAACCTTGGCCTTTACATATAATAAAAATGATAACGAAATTATGAAGTATATGTCATATAATATATTTGAAAAAATAATAATTAATTCCATCAATAATTTTAAAAAGTAATTATTTTTTATTATTTTTTAAAACATAAGAATAAATTTATTTTATGTTTTAAAACAACCTTTCTTATACAATTGTTCTTATTATATTTTGTTCTCAAGTAATATAATAAATTTGATAAAATTATATAAAAATTACTTATAAAAATGGATATAATATTTGAAAATCATAATTTCATAATATGACTATGATTATTTTTTGATTTATTTAATAAAATGTTGATTTTTCAACAGAAAGAGAAAAACTATGCTTTTATAAAAACTATATATTTTATGATATTATATTAACATAAGAGTAAATTTAATATATATAAATAAATCTATATATATAATATATATATTTAAGAAATAATATAATTAATATAAAAATATAATTTTTAAGTTAGAATTTTTTTCTTAACATTTTAGAAATCAATGTTATATTTTTCTTCAAATAAAAAATGTTTTTATTTCTTCCTCTTTAATAAAGTTTTTACAAGGTAACTTCATGTTTCGGTTTATATTAAAATAAAAAAGTATAATTTTCTTTTAAATATTCTATTTGACCCGATTGGAATAAGAATGATAATTGATTTTTTAAATCATTTCATGCTTCCTATAAAAATTTTTCTAAAAATTAATTTCGATGTGCTTTAAAAATTTATATTAATAGTCATTTATTCAGATAATATGAGTTTAATAATGTGAAATGGATTGCCTATTTTTAATCATCACAATTAATATTATGTAATATCTTCTAATTTTTTCCCTAAATAATTGTAACCAAGGTAAATATTTTTCATCTTAGTTAACGTTAAAATGAGTTTAAAAGGATAAAAATAAAGGCATAAGGCATAAATAGTACATAAAATACATTATTAATCCTCATTGGTTGGTTTTATTTCAAATTACCCTTATCATAATTGAATATATTACAATTTTTTAAACATTCATTGTAAATGGACTTTATATTATTTAAATATTTTATGTAATACATTGTGTGTGTCCTTCCAGACACTTATAATAGGGAACCTATTGTTCATAATTTGTCTAATATATTAATCTAAATATTAAAGAAAGTATCTACCCTATACCATCTCTATATTCCATCCCTTAATTTTTTTAACTCCTATTTAATTGCTAATACCATCTTATGAAGGCTTAACGTGTAAGCTAGAGCATGTCTATCCAATAAGATGTAATTTTCTTAACAGACTCCATAAAAGCTTCGTTCATCTTTCAAATTCAGTATGTCTATTGTATCTATAAAAAATAATAAAAATAAATATATGATAAATGAATATTATATTCTAATTATTGAAAAACTATTTTACACCTCTATATAATATGGAAAAAAGAAAACTTATACTTTTGTGTAGTACAACCAACTATCTCCACATTATTGTGTAAATCATTTTAATCCACAATTAAAATAGATGGTTTTAAATGTTAAATTATTTAATTTTTATCATATTTTTTAAATATTTATTATTAATTAAAAAAATTATATATGATTTTTTTCTAAATCAAGTATCGATTTGAAAAGGATAACGTCACCCATGCATATGTCTGGACTACCATGTCCAAGAAGAGTTGTCATTAAGATTACCATTACTACCATGAATTAAAGATTAAAATATTTTATATAATAAATAAAAATTATTTTAATGAATATACATATATTTTTATCATATAAACATTTCATAACATTTTTAACCATCAATAATATACTGATGTAATTTTGAAAAAATGAACTGAACAACCATAGGTGATCAATTTAACAAAAAACTATTAAATGAATGGATTTGAATTTAATATATATTTATTGAAGTAAATGGTAGTTAGATAAAGTTTTTTTAAAATATTGTATATAATTAATTTAAATTCCTTATATGAGTGGATCTGCAATGAATGACTATGTAGAGACCAACGATAATGGCTATATATTATTATTTACAAATCAATGAGATATGATAAAATTAAGAAACTAATTTCATTTATATGGGGTATATAACTAATCATTGAAATACTTTATCAGTAATTTATATTTATTCATGTTTCATAAATTTTAAACTCATTTTGACTCTATTAAAGGTTTTAGATTCAAATTTCCAGAAAGATGTGTCAGATATATGTTATAATCTCGTTTTATTTTAGGATTTCTTATAATAAATTTTCCTTCAAAAATATTATATGATAATAATCTCTCAAAAACTAATCTATTTCATTATCATCGAGTTATATTGGTGAAATTTATGTTTTTGTCCATTTATTATCTTATTGGGTCATGAATCATCATGTGAATCACGTAAATGGATATTCTTTTAATGAAATAAATATTTTAAAATTTTTCTTCAAAATACATTTTCTTCTATAGTGAGTATATTTTAATGAAACTATTATTAATATTATTTATTAATATAAATATACAATTAGATGACATTTGAAATGATATTTTACTTTATTTACTATCTTCTAACTGGAATATTTGTATGATTTCAAAAATGATTTACTTTTTATAGTAAAACAATGTTAATGTATTTCTTCTTTCCATATTTTTTTGTTGACCCAAATGTCCCATCATTACTAAATTTCATTAAATTTAAATATAAATTAAAATTTTACATTATTTTTAATTTACATGTTTATAATCAATTCGTCTTAAATAATTAATAAAAATTATATCAAATGAAAGTCTTCTTATTTTATAAATTGAATTAAATGAATATTAAACGTGAAAAATAACTCTGTTCTCACACAATGTAACAAGTATGCCAACCCCATCCCTATTATCATATATATATTAGTTACATCATTAAAATGGTACTATATACTGTTTAAAAAATCCAATGGGAATGAATAATATAGTAGTCTTTGTAAAATAGATAAATAATTTAATGAATGAATACATATAAAAACATAAAACACAGTATTGTATTTTCAATGAGAACATTTTTATTCCTTCAATCCAATAATTACATAAAAATAATATTATTCATCCATGAATTCTAGGTAAAGGGAAATAAATAAATGTGCGATATCATATTCTCATAAAGGGATTGTATAAATATAAATCTATCATATATTTTATAAGGATTCCATAAAATATAATGAATAAATGATAATCAAATAATTCCATATAAATAATCACAAGATAGTGAAATTTGACTTTTGAGGAAATACCTATTCATATAATCACATGTAAATTGATAAGTATTTTCATAATGATGCAATTAAAAATAAAGAAAATTGTAATCATATCTTTGGGGATTTGTGAAAAGAAATCATACTTAAATGGGTATGAACTTGGCGTAATACAAAACATATTTTTTCTCACCTGACCTATTTATAAATAAAGGTTATTTTTAATTTATGGAAAAAAAATAAAAAATCAAAATTCTAATTAATTGAGAATAAGAATAATCAATATTACACAATCTGTATTCCAAAATATACATCAAATTCACATGTTGGAAGAACATTATGGAAAAACCACAATACATTCCCTTGTAAAAATGATCATGAGTGATCCAAAAAACATATAGTGGATGGTATCACATGAGTATATCATTAGTAAAAAATAATCTTCATCAATTGATAATTAAATAGTAAAAAAACTCTTAAAATATCATCAAATTGTTCTATGAGGTAAATACACCTTTTATTTTGGGGAAAAATATTTAAAATCTTATTTTTTTGAAAATGTTAGGAAACATTTTTTTTTAATAATTTTTACAACATATAATGGAGGAATCATAGAATAAGGTGATATTTATGATGTGAAAAACTATTCCTATAGTGTTTGATAAAACAAATACATTATTCAATCATTTTGTTAGGAGTTATTCATTTGGAAAATGACATGAATATCGCATAAAATTTTGTATTTAAAATTAAAACATCATAAATTATAAATTTTCATAATAATTAAAGAATAGTAATAAAAATTCCTCTAAAAATTTTAATTATAATTATACATTGAATATTTTTGTTCCCAGTATAATTTAAAAACAAACAAGGTTTTCCTTTCAGACATTTTCATTGTATTTTCAGTAGATAATGTAGTTATTGTTGGATTATAGTTAATATGGAAAAATATCCAAGTGAATGGTGAATATAAATTTTTGACATTTTTTAATATTGTACCGGAGTTTTCAGGTAAATAATTTGAAATAAAATAAAATGAGGTATGCTATTTTTATAGTGGTTCAGATCTAAATGATGGCAATCCAATCATCACCCTAGTCAAGAATTATGAGTGATTATACCAACTATAACCAATATAATTGACAATTACTATGAATTTTTTATCTATTAGTTGCAATCCAAATAAAAATACTCTACTCATAAGGATTAATCCAAAAAAAATCCTACAATTTTCTATATAGATGAACAATCAGAACTATCTACAATTTCCCCCAATGAGGGACCACCCAATGTCGAACAGTATTTTGCGAGTTCCAACCCATATACCTAAATTTTTATGTGTATTATAACATGTTACATGTATTCACCTTTAAAATGAAAAAAATTTATCAAATCATTAATAAGGTTAATGTTCCGTAGTCTAGGTGTTAAGGAAGATAGTTTCTCTAAATAAGAAAAGGCATAAATTTTTGTAGATAAATTAAGAGTTTTATATGAATACTATATCACATGAAACTTACATAGTTCACTAATTTTCCACAAACTCATGTTTAAATTTATATCTATCTAACTCGATGTGTATAGGGTTCCCCATTTCACATTTTCATTCAAACATGATATTCAAAATAGTTTTTTCCATTTCTAATCATGAATTTTAATTTTTCATTGAATTAAATTTTTAGAATAAATACATTTCGTTAGTTATATTATATGTATATTTTAAAAAACTCATAGAGATAACATGTTATAATAATTAATATAAAACTAATATAAATAAAAAATAAAGTATTTTGACCAATGAAATATTCCCATATAGACCATGAGATAAATATTTCACATTCCAAACCCATTCTATTTTGAACTCATGTTTTCCCAGGATGAAAATGCAGAACATCAACCCAAGTAATTTCAATTTAATCCTATATAAAATATGAAAAATAATATTCAATAGTATAAAATTAATTATTGTAAATTAATAAATAATTAAATTAAAATAAACTTGTGAAATAAAAATAAATTAATTAAAAATAGGATTTTATAAATAACATATATTATATTTTAAGTTAAATATGAAAAATGAAATAAGTTACCATAGATAAGTCAAAACTTAACTTCAACAAATTTTCAAATTTCAATTTTTGATAACATTATATTTCCTCTTAGTATTAATATTTTTTTTCGTTTGGTATTTATATATTTTTCATTCATAAGGTAAATTTTTTCATATAGTATGTACATTTGTTATGATGTGGTAGGTTAATTATTTCATGCCATATGTAAAATTTTCTCATGTGGTAGGTTAATTGTTTTGTTAATGTTGCGGGTAAATTATTTCATGTGGTGTATAAACACTTTCATATATTTGGAACATTTTTTTTCATGAGGAGGAATATACATAGCCATATTTTTAATCAATCTCAATAATCAATTTCACCAAAAATATTTTCTAAATTTTTACCCATTGTTAGTACTCATGGATAATTTTGAAAATTACCAAATTTCCACTCAAATTCAATAATAATTTTCACCTCTAGATTTTTAAAAAATTACAATCATGATAAATGTTTAGGAAAACTTATAAACATTGGAAAAAGTTCACTCTCCTTCATTACTCATGTTCACTTCAAGACATTGAAAATTTCCAATAATGGTTAGCTCTCATGTCCACTTCATGATTTTACCAAATTTTTACTCACAATCAGGAATCGAGGTCACTTCAATACTTTCCAAAAAATATTTCTGAGTATGATAAATTATAATTATTTAAATTATCATAAATAAAAATGAATGTTATCAAGGATCCAATTCAAAAATATCCTTCTTTATGATATTATTAATGTAAATGTTAATTACAGAAAATTTTACATCATTTTAAAATTAATCAACGACATTTTGTGATTAAAGATGCTTACCCTAATCATGGAAAGTTTCCCATGGAGGATTATTAGGATTATAAATATCTCAGAATAAGTTTTATAAAACACATAATAATCATTCCATTAAATTATAAATGAACGTTTTAATTATTTTAAATTACATAAGATGTATCAATATTCTTTAAGATCACTCCATTAAGCCGATATATTAGAATCGGTTTAAAATACACACTATCCAAAAAGAACAATATTAATTTTTTCCATAAATCTATGTCAAAATACCCCTTAATATATACAGTATTAATAAAATTCAAATATTCATATTTCAAATTTCATTTTATCAATATTATCAAAATCTGGGGTTTTATTAAATATTTCAGTTAACTAATTTTCAAAAGACAAAAACAATAAATTTACATTTCTTTTTTGGATATGATCATCAAGGAAAATATATCTCATATACATATTCTTCATCTAACCAGGTTTTATTCAATTTCTATAAATATATATTGCAATATTATTATAACAAAAAATTAGTATCTTGTCAAAATAAAAACCATAATCAAAAAGAATTTTCTTAATCCATAATGATTGCGAAAAACATGATATAATATCCCTATAATCATATTTATAAGTTGAAATTGAAACATAATTATGTTTATTTAAATCCAGAGAAACTAATTATTTACAAGGGAATTGAAAAATATCAAAATTTATCTTCAATCAAATATTGTATCCAACCAAATCCGATTTAGAATAGATTATCCAATAAAAATTAGTTCTTGAGGCACAAAACTACAGTGATTTAAAGAACATAAGAAATATGTAATTATTATTTTAATTTATATAAATATAATGACCATAGGATCTCTATGATATCTTTCACACATGAAAAATGGAAACATTATATCAGTCTTATAAGGAAATAAATATAATAATCATTAAATAAGGCCCCTATTGTTTTTAACATTTATGATTTTCCTAGAATTATACATATTTAACATGAACGTTTTACTCATGGGAGAATAATTACTCATAAAATAATCTAAACTAAACATATAAAGATAATATTGAATTTAATTCATCTAATTTATAAAAATAAAATCACTTCATTGAAAAAAAAAACCAATTAGAATTTAAATACCACCACCAAAATCATATAAAATTAGTAAGACATAAAATCTATTTTTTAAATATTTTTTTGATGATATAGAAAAAATTATATCAACATATATTTTCTACCATAAAAATATCATTAAAAAATTTATTTAGAACATTGTAGGATTATCCATTCCATTATTATAAATATTTTTCAAAATAAAACTAGTAATACTTTTATAAAAATCTAAATGATATTATTTTAAACCACATATACATTATATATTTTAAAAGATTGGTCATGATTTTTTTTTCAAATCAAGGGTGTTGTCTAACATATAATTCATCATAAAAATAACCATTTAAAAATCAGTTTGACATCAGTTTAGACTAATTTAAAAATAAATTAAAAGTAGAATATTACATAAAACATATACATAAGTAAAATGGATCCCTCAAAATAAATATCCAATTTATGTGAGTATCAATTATTCACAAATATATATATTTTTTAATTATATTTAAAGTTTCACCACATTTATTCTTAAATATCCTTTTTGTAAAAATAATGTGACACAATCATTTGGTGGATCAGGTAAAGTACACACACTATTCCTAATATACTGATTTAATTAATATTTTATGGAAATTTATAAATTTGAATATTTTAAATCATCAAAAATTTCCATAAGAATAAAATAAAAAATAAATTCATGATGAATGAGAATATTAAAAATATTATTTCTAATTTGAATATTTATTTCAACATTACCAATAACATTCTTGATAAGATTATCTCTATTAGTCAACCATGATTTTTATTAGTATGTTCATATTGAATGGAAATATTCTCTCCCACAATATTTTCATCATTACCTTGTGGGATGTTTTATTCAAAAATAATATCTCTATATTTTTAATCAATTTGATCTTTATCACTATATCTTTTATTTAAATATTTATAATTTGACCATACCTGAATTGATTATTCAAAAACTAGGGTTCTATTATTGTATAATATTAATGCATTATGTTTATTTCAATATCTATAAAAATAACTTCACAACATTTTTCACCAAATTTAAAAAAACACCCAATGTTTTAAGAATAAAAATATTATATTAAAAGAACTTAAAATAAAAATTTATTGTTTTCTTCCAATTAAAATGCTCATATGCTTTTCTTAAAAAAATAATAAATTAAATATATTTTTAGTATGATGATAAGAAATAGAATATTTTTCCAAAAACATATTAAGACAAATTAAACTCATTTTTCATATTTCTATCAATTTGTTGTTGTTTCCTATTTCTAACTACACTAAAAAATATTTTTTGATGTTATAAGAGCTATAAAATTTTTAAAATACATATTTTATTAAAAAAATATAAATATATTAGATATTATGAAATTAACTACCATGATAACTGACAATGAATTTAATTATATTTCCTTTCATCATTTCAAAAAAAATTCCAATGTTGACAAATATAGACAGTGTATTAGCAGTAAGAGTAAGAATGTAAACACATGTGTTTATAGTAAAATAATCAATAATAACAAAAAATTAACTTTTACCATCTGTACTAGAAATTTAAATTGGTCCAAATAAATCCAAATTAATGTGATAAATAGGCCATATGGTTTCTATATACATAATTGTCTTCAAACTACTTATTTCTTCTTTACGTTTCAAACAAGAATCCAATAATAAGGAACAGTCAACATTAAGTTTGTCTAATTGTAGAAATAATTGTTTTTTGGAATTCATATGCATCGATATGATATTTTTATACACTAAAAACTTCTTCAATATTTGATATCAAATTTTACAGTATTTACACATTTGAAATTATGAATAGTTAGTTTTAGAACAATTATTCAATAAATGGTTCCTTTTCTATTTTCATAAAAAAAACTTAATTATCCTTGAAAAAAATTAATTTATCATTGTGACGATTAAAAAAATCCCATTAAATTTTTCTATGAAATTATTTCTAAATTATTATACAAACATTATACATAAAACACGTAAGAAAAAATAATAAAATTTAAAATGTGAACCTTTGGAAAATAATTTCCTTTTTCATTAGAACATTCACCCAATGTGACATTACATCCATCAAATTTATTAAAAATATAAAATATGATATATAACCCATATTTTTTTATTCTGAAACAATTTTAAATATACAAAAAATCAATTTAAATTATACCGAGACACTATTTCTGAAAAATAGTTTTCTATAATTCTCAGTACACATGAATATTTGTGTCTAATGGGATTACAGTATGAATTCTTTGGAAACCAAAATAATTTTTTATAATTTGATATAGGAAATAACGAAGATAATGATTTTCAAATAAAATACATAATATATCCATGATATTTTGGAAATATGACGGAACTATCATTAACATAATTTCCTTTCATATGAAATCTAATATTTTTACCATATATATGGATCCATTAGTGATTTTAATAAATAATGTGTTATACATTTTGGGAAAATAATCTTTATAACCAATACTAGATATCAAAATATTATTTTCATTAAACTCATAATTTATCAAATTTTCCAATACCATTAACGAATATTGATATATTTTAATTCAATAATTAAAGAATAATTTTGAGTTTTTCATTATAATTTAGAAAAATATTAATATTCATTATTTCAAATTTATGATAATTTTCCAAAAAATCATATTTTCCATTAATTTTATAATTATTAGTAAAATCATTTTTCAAATTTTATTGATGATCATATAGATTGGTACATGTAGAATACAAATTTAAATTTTTAGATTTAAATCTTACCTAAACATATTTATTTACCTTTTCATTATCCATAAAAACAACCCAATATTAATTCATAATGTTTTCATAAAATCCATTCATCTTATCAATTTTAAGTTCGTGTATTACATCATAATGAATTAAATATTCATCCATAGTTTATTCAAAATAATATTCAAATGATGAATTATTAGTATAATCACTTTCTAAATTTTATAAATATTTTAAGCATTATTATTTTGCATTTATCTCAGTACCGCATTATTTATTAGTATATAAATACTCAGCACTACTTCATCTATATACAATTTATATATTTTATTTCTATTATTTATTGTTTTTTTCGGTTATTGAAACATGGTTAATCATGATTTATTTTCCCTCTCTTCCAACACTGATAACTATAGAGACCCCTAATGTAGTAACCCATATGAAATTGCTTCTTTATTTCATTTCCATAATGAAAAAGAAATCACAAACACAAGTACCAAGATATTTATTAGTATTGGTAATGTGGACAAACACATGATATTTAAAATAAATTTCAAAACATAAAATATAAAAAAATATTTAAAAATTACATCATTACCATTCGTTTATCCCTATATATCAATCACAAAATTATTCATAGTATCCTTGGGAAAATACATCTGAAATTGGTCACCATAGATGGTTACTAATGGTAATATTACAATTAAATCAATTAAAAAATAATGTATAATAAGCATGAAACTGTTAATAATTAAATCAAATTACATTTAATAAATAAATTGATAATAATATTATAGGAATAAAAGATAGATAAATAATTCTATACAAATAATCATATGATCATGAATATTCAGAATGGGTACTCTAAATAATTGAACAATCACATGGAATATTAATAATCTAATTCAAAATAATGGAATGCATAATGATGCAAAACTATAACATATCCTCGAGGAAATGTATGAGGATAACTAAAACCATTCAGTACTATTCAAATATATATAATAAATGGGTAAGTCCTCATTTAATTATTTATATAGATTTCCCCATTAGAAAAACCGATTCATTTAGGGGATGTAGGAGGCCCCTCCCATCACATACAATCCCTATGGAATTCCTCGTATGAAAGGGTTGGAACATAATCAATATAAAAATTCATATAGGAAAAGTAACATATGAATTTATAATACTGAACCTAATCAATAATCATATTCACAAACCAATCAAAGGAAAATGGTGAATAGAAATAAAATCACACACACTTAATTTTACTTATAACGAACCATTTAATGAAACAGTAAAGATTTTATCAACACAACATATAAAAAATCATATGTACATTAAAGGCTTGATATCTACACTGAATATAAATATATTTAAAAGGTTTAAAAAAATTAGAGTAAATTATCCTTTCCATTTTTAAATTAACTATTTAAAACATAAATCATTTTGAAAATCCATTTCTTTCAATATCACATTTAAAATTCTAATAACATGCGGAATTTTATGTGGTAATTTTTCTAAAAAATGTCATTGTTAATTTAAAAAGTATTATTCAAAAAAATATATTCATGATAGTATTTAATCTATATAGGGTGTACAAGTGAAAATTATATTCATTTGACACTATAAAAATGTTATAAATTTGGCTTGTTTAAAAATTATTAGATGATTTCTTTCTCATTCTCACCAAAATACAAAAATGATTTTTTTATAAAATACATAATATTAATTTAAAAATATTTAAAAATAGTAAAATCGATATAAAATTATTAATAAATAATTTTGAATATTTTGGGAACAATTTTGGAATTTTTTTAGGAAGAATAGTGTTTTGTAGAAATATAACTTCCGACATAAAAGAGAAATAAATTTGGGTTTTCTTAAAAACATTTTTTCAATCATTTTAAATTTAAATTATTGGTAAAATATTAATATTTTACTAAAATATCATAAATAAACATATATAAATAATATTAAATACTTGTATTATGAATTTTTCAAAAAAAATCACTTTACACAAATTAATAAATGAATAACACCAATGAGAATGAAATTGTGAAAGAAACACTTACAGTGATCATATAAAGGAATACAATAATAAAAATGAATAAATTATGTGTGTAAAATACAAATAAAAGTAATATTATTATATATAAATAATATAAAAATAATAATTCTTTATTCAAATAATCTTATAATATCAAATACACCGAGGGAGTAATATTCCCAAATGAATAAAAATTTAGTTATGAAATTTTTTACATGTTGCAAATTTTTATGTAAAAAACTTAATAGATTAAATGAATAAAATAGAGGAATAAAATAAAATAAATAATAAATTTATAATGATATTATATCCAATGGGTAGTACATATATCATATAAAATAAATTTTGTGTAAAACATTATAATATGCCTCAATGAAGGAGAATTGAGATGAAATACCTTATCTCTTCGTTCCTTTGGATGAAGATGATATGAAATAATTTAATATTTTTTTAAACATGTTATCAAGTTATTATATAACAATATAACTATTTATAATATCATTTATGATCCTTTTATAACATATTATCAAACATTAATTAATAATAATTCATTTTTCATAGTTTGGGGTTTTAATTGCAATGTTTTCAAATGATTATTTTTTAGTAATGATCTGATTCTTGAACATAAAAAATATTTGATTCATATATAGAATATAAATAATGAAATAATTATCGTATTTATATATTTATTAGTATTTCAATACCAAATATATTTTTTTGGTAAATGTAGTATATTATGACAATAGATATAGTATATCATACATATGCATGAGTAATGTTTCCATTTTCATTGATCATTTTCAAAAGATGGTTGGTAATATATTATCATTATATAATGATGATAATATTATATACACCATATTATTGTTTTCAATATACTTTTATTTATAATCTTTGATGTTTGGTGATGAAAATATTGTCACAATATTTCATGAAGCATTAGTCCAGACATACAAGAATAACGTAATCATCTTTCATATCTTGAAAGGGTAAGAAAGAAAATGATATATATATATATATATTAGATTCCTATTATGATAAATATGTCACTAATATAATAATTATTTCACTTATATCTAATATAATCATCAAAAAAATTCTTACCACCTTCTTTATATTGTCTTTATGAAAGATGAATTACATCACTTTGTGTGGTAGTTGTTTATTGTACACACAATCAACATTATATTTTCACCTAATGAATTGAAACTAAAAAAGTTATATATGATATAATGACTCCAGATATATAATTATGTTTTAAATATAATATATATATATATATAGATATATATATTATATCCATCATAATACACAATTGTGATAAGTTACAATATTAAGACGAACAACATCAATTTGCGAGGAGATAGTCTCCAATTACACCCAAATGATGATTTTGCAACCCATTTAATAGGATTTTATGTGAATTTTCATCTTAAATTAAAATAAAAATACCAATTTATATTTAATATACTTTTTATATTATATTATAATTGTTTAATAATAATTTCTATTGGAAGAGGAAGAAATAAAATATTAATTCTCAATGAATAACACTAACTCTTCTAGGGGTATCCACCATAAGTATTGACCCATGCCTTCCATGGATAGTTTTCATCCCAAAATAATTATTATACGATTATTGGAGGTAATTATGTATGTTATTTGATAATTTATTTTTTTAAAAATGCTGTGATTGTGTGAATATGTAAGGAGATTATATATCCTTTATAAAGTGAGGTGACTGGAAAACATGTAAATTTTTAAAAGAAATAATTTTGTCCACATTTTATTCATTGATCATGAATATAATAATGGAACATTATTAATAAATGAAGGTATATATTTTCATTATGTCTATCCAATAGTATTTTGTAGGATTTTATGTTAATTTAACGCTTATTATAGTAATTTTACCGGACATGTAAATCCATTTTTTCCTTAATCACTATAATAAATTTTAACCATTTTGAAAATTAATGTTGATCCAAAATTTGTTTTTCTCTATTATGAGTTATAAATTATTTTTATTCCAAATATGGAATCCATTTATATTTCTTACATTCTTGTACATGTAAATTTTTAAGTGAAAATTAATCCCATTGTCACCATGATAAAGATGGTTTTTAAGAGAAAACGTATAAAAGATTAAAAAAATTTATATCAAAATTCAATATTCAAATGATTGAAATAGACTAAATTAGAACAATTTTTATAATATAAAATCAATTTTTCATTAAAAATAATAAAATATATAATTCGTCAATATATAATATTTAATTGAAAATGTAGTTTCCAAATAAATTCATTACTTTTCAATATTCATCAAAAAATGAAACATTTCAAATTGATATTAATAATTAAACTTATGTTAATTTTTATATTACTGTATATAAAATAAATTATACTTTTTTCAGTAAATGTACTAAATTTGGTAAAAATTTAATTCTTATTTATGTGTGGAAAGCATGACTAGAACATCATAGAGAAAAATAATTTTTTTAGAAAACACTTCATTTTCATTAAAGTGATTGTTATTTTATTTTGAACAATTACATAAAAAAAATTCATAATTTTCCTATTAATATTCATTCCCTCGAATTTAATGAGTTTATTATATTTACATACTAAATTATAGTTAATTTATACATGGGGTTACATGGTCCACAAGCTATTTAAGAGATTAAAAATGAGAAAACATATTTCATGGGTTTTTTAAACATAATGTTTCATGTACTATACAATATTGAAAACAATTTTCTTATTTTAGAATATGAGGGAGTTACTTTCTAACATTTTTAAATAAAATTTGCCATGACAATAAAATCATGATCCCAGTAATCAATGTTTTGATATTTGGAAGTAGTATTATTAAAAAAACCACACAATAATATGGTTAATAAAAATGCTATTAAGAAAATTAAAATAGAAGTATCATGGTCATGTGGGAGAACACATAATTGGGATTCTATGTATTATAAAATTGAGGACTTGTGAAAATATATACATGGAAAAAATAATAAATAATTATAGAGAGTGATTATGTGCATTAAATAGAAGAAATTTAATAATCAATGGAATGTTTAATGGCTCCAAAAGTAAATATTTCATGATTAAGGGACCATTTCATTCATCATCTAATAAATTAATATGATAAGTTTTTAAAAATTATCCATTTCTTAACATTTAGTAATTTTTTAAAATCTATTAACATTTTAAAATATAAAATTCCATTCTTTTTTTGTTCTATGATAAATTTTTGATTCATACCATTATCTAAGAATTGAAAATACAGGAATAAATTTTCAATTCATGAACTTCCAAAATTTACTCTTAACATATTTTAAGCTCCATAAAGGGTTTACAGCTCGTTGCATCTATCCCTATATGTTAATGAAATAAAAAATTGTTAACATAAGTAATTTTATCTTATAAATTAATCTCTAAACTTTAAAACTAATACCACAAGTTCATAATTAATATTTATTTGCCAATTTTTTAATCTAATGAAATGTTAACTAGGACATGAAATTGGATAGTGGAAGTTTCTCAACCCTTATTATTATTCAGTTATGTGTTCATACCCATCGTCATTTCCAAATGTGACGGTTCGTCACCCAACATTCATGTTTTCCTGTTTGAAAATTATATTAATATAATTCATATAATGTTCCCCAAAAAAATAAAATAGAAATCCTTGAAATGAAATTTATCATTAGATAACATTCTATTAAGATTTGAATAAAAACCATTTTTTAATGTCTAATAAACTTATTTGATTATTATTATAATGTCATTTATGATTATATGAATACTAGAGGATATTAATATCTATAAAATTATTTCTACAATATGTAACATAATTAGTCCTCAAATAACATCTCCACTAAAACATATGGTTGTCGTTTATTTCCCCAAAAAAATTCATAAACCTAGAAGACACCCATAACTAAAAAACAGAAAAATATGTGATTAATACAGTGAAAATATAATCACTGATAAATTCATTAAGCCATGATGTTATCTATAAATCTTATGTAAAGGTAGACAGAAATTATTTAAAACATTAATAAATTCTTTAAATGATTTGTAATCCAAATCACCTGAATACCATTTTTTAAAATACATTTAAAATTTAATTATTGAATCCCAATAAATAATTAATTCATATTTATTATTTCAATGAAGTCCTTTATTAGATAGGGGATTACTATATAATCATTTATATTATGTCTAAATCATGACACCTTATCTGAAATTTAATAAACATTATGGTTAACCAAAGTCCTTTATTTTCATCATCATTTCAAAACCTTACTAATTTTTTGTAATAAAAATGTGAATTATATTGAATGTATACAACCTAAGTGTCAACCTAGATGTGAAGTATGGCCCATTATCATGCACATGGTGGTGGTAGGGTCAATCCCAATTCACCAATTTCATAGTTATTACCCAAACATAAATTTCTTCTAGAACAACATCTACTTTTAGTATCCAAACATGGATTTATTTCTAGTGAAACCACCATATTTATATGTTAGAAAAACCTAAATATGTTCATAAAAACATATCCTCAATTTCTATATAATGTTTCTATTATATAATCTATGTTTTCATAAATCTAGTTTGTATTGTTTTTACTAACATTCTTTTGATAACTACTACAGTGACCTAAACTCCATTAACTCAGGCAGAGTGTGTACTTTATAACATTTCCATAAGATACCTGAAATCACAATCTGAAAGGCTAAAAAATTTATTGTACTTCCTAAACCAGATAAATACTTTAAATTCTCATTACATATTAAAAAAATAAAATATACAAGGAATATTCATTGTAAATTCCATTATTCATTATAACATATCCCTATATATAAAGCGACCATGAATTCCTTACATTACTATTAAATCATTTTAATGATAAACCACATAAGAAAATTAAACAATGGGGATTTAATAGTTTAGTTTCTTGGGAAAACATGGACCATAAATGGCTTTTACAACATAAAAAAGAAACATGTATTTAATTCAATCTTTTCAGACTTCTTATTAGCCCTTCAGTTCTTTTTTTTACAAGTTGTCACAGGAGGATATACATCAAAAAGTGTTGACATAAATTATCATTAAGTGGATAGATAATAACATTAAATAGTATAAAATTCAGTAGAATAGTTATAAAATAATTATCAAAATCATGATAGGAAGCATTATATTATGGTATAGAATGTGGAAATGAATTCAAATATAACATCATGTCTTAGTAGTTAACTAAAACACATATTTTTGAACAAAGAAAGCATCATATTTATGATTATTTAACTTTCTCTCTTAACATTCATCATATTAACGAATTATTTGTAGAGCTATATAATTTTGGGCATAGCCATTACATTATAAAATTTACATTGCACTATATAATTCAGGGTGAACCTATCACATCATATTATTTACATTATCACGAATGAAAAATGTAAGATATGTCAATATTAAACCTAAACATACCCATTTAATTAAATGATTTTAATTTCATAAATAATATGTTAATAAAAATTGGTTTCCCAAATGAAACAGTGAAAAGCATACTAGATATGAGTGTCATTATTCATGAGTGAATAAGAAACAATCTCGGGATGTAAAAAGTTTTTTCTACTGAAAGAATATTTATTTTTTTAATAATTGTGTTTTTATAAATTCAGGTAGAAACAATGTAATCCAAAAAAAATTATGAAAATGAGAAATAAATTATTTTTATGGAATAACCATACATAATATGTACTGAAAGAGGGAATACCCAAAGAAAGAGAGATGCATTTGAGAAATCACTTTAACATATGTTCGAATATTTTCATCCATTTAATATAATTTATAATCACATTAGATTAATTAATTAACCATTAATACACATTTTAAACATTAATTTGATTCACTAATGTTTCATTATGTTATGTATGGTCATTTTTATGAGTTATAGAGTTTACTTTCATCATTTGGGGGCATTTGTTTTCATTGTTTTCACAATCTGTTCACTTGAATTTTTGAATGAATGTTCATTTACAATGAGGATGAATTTCTAGAATTGTTATTATATGTTATTAGTGATCATAAAAAATATTATATTATTTTATTATTATTTTTCTTATATTATTATGGGGATGATTTATTACATAAATGTTAATGATGATCATTTTTTGTTACTTTTGATAGTTTTTCAATCACAACAAACTCGTATTATATTATCAATTAGTATTATGATTATAATAAGATCCAGTACAAAAAATAGGCTAATAAATAATATTTTTTATCCATTTTCAAACAATTCATGTTTTTATTAACTACTTTGAATGTGTAAATGTAAAATGGATGTGCATCACATATTATGTGGTATATTAACACATCACGGGTGGTGATATAAATTTTCAAATAAAAGATAGAGTGAGAGAGGGTTGGAGGAAAGAAATTAATGATAAATATAACATTAATATGATATAATTATAGTATATGTAAGATAATTGATGTTTTCATTACAATGGATGATCGTAGGTGTGCGTGGAATAAAAAATTATGATAAATTAAATGAAATTAAATGAAAAAATAAGATGATTTTACTTCTTAAATATATCTTTATTAAGAACTTACACAGGGAAATTGATTTTGTCTTTTTCTGTGATAGAGATATCCTAGATATGGGGGAGGGTCTATGGAAGAGTATTTGGATGAACATAGGTATGGTTTATGTCTCGAGAGGTTTGGGGAGAAGTAGGGTTAGGGGAGGTATTTATAGATGGGGAGAAGGGTGTTTTCTCAATATTATAATCATTTGTTCATTATTTTGGCTCGAGAATATATTTATCGTATAAGTATTAAATTCAAATATATTAATTTAATGAATGATATGTTGATATTTGTGTTTTAAATCAGCCTTAAATCTTTTATGACTCCATAATTCATGTATATAGCTTTATTTTACATTATCATATTTTAATATTCCTAAAAAATCATGAATTTTAGAAAACCACAAAAAATTCACCCTAACCATTTTACAATGTGTATAATTCCAAAAATTAACACCATTTTAAGAATGTATGTTTCTATATATGAGTAATTTACTTTCTTATTAAAACAATCATTACGTGGAAAATAATTATTTTTTAATTATAAATAATTTTATAACACATAGAAAAATTAGTTAAGTCCCCATAAAATTATTTTAAAACCATGAGACATTAAAATATAAATTTTTTATTACATTGAATGAAAATACATTTTCTTATAAATTGATAAATTAATTATTTCTATATAATTAAATATTTATGACTTAGAAAAATACCAACACTTAATTAACAATTTTTAATATATTTTTTTACATTGACTATGTTATAATTATATCATATTTTCATTTATAAGATTTATAATTTTTGTTTATAAATTAATGGGTGAGGTTAACATTCAGTTCTAGAGTTTACTATTGATAAGGGTCATATTTATATTCCTACATTCACGTAACTATCTCATCGTTATAGGTTCATTAACCTCTATAAATACATTCGATTTCATTAATTATTCATTTATAAAGATTTTTTCGTCGTCTCTAAGTGATTTTATGTGGTTTATATGACGTAAATATAAGTTAGGAGAAATTCCATTTATAGATGTTTGGGTTATGTCATTTTTAACCCATTTATAAATCTCTTCCTCGAAATATTATTTTACATAAACTAGTGAGGGTACCTCCCTAACATCTCCTCCCCCCGTTCCCATGTTTCTTATTCATATTTATGGTTCTGCCACAACAATTTGACAAGGTGGGTTGGATTTTTGTGTATAACCTTTTATCTCCATTCTATAATCTTTAACGGATGATCCTCACATGAGAGAGCATCTTCCAGTTGTACCACCTCTATGTTTAGTATTTGTGAGTGGTCAAGTATGTACTTCTTGGGAAATTATATGAGGGAGACATCCTAAACGTGAGCCATATTTGTTGAATGTTCTAACT
Organism: Viscum album; assembly: GCA_963277665.1. NCBI lineage: Eukaryota > Viridiplantae > Streptophyta > Magnoliopsida > Santalales > Viscaceae > Viscum > Viscum album. The sequence goes on along the minus strand of OY728126.1, from coordinate 920,817,319 downwards.
GTTTGGACACTAATAATATGAGATTATGGATGTAAAAGGGGCCTATGTACATTGGGCTTAACATTTCCTTCATTCCATATTGGACGAATCACTTCCATGGTGATATTCGAAGGAAGAAATTATCTCCAAAGTCAAACTCCATGCCCCATAAATGGTTGTAAACATAGAACTCTTTCCGACTCCAAGAAGCTTTTATATGTTGATTGAAGTATTGAAACTTCCCTTTAATCTCTTGTAATATATCTGGTCCAAGTATCTTTCTTTTTCCAACATCATTTCAAATGTTTGGTGTTCTACATCACTTTCCATACAGTGCATCATCTGGATCCGTCTGAATATTTGAGTTGAAGACATTGTTGTATGATAACTCAACCAATGGGAGACGTTGATCCCATCAACCATTTTATTCTAAAGATAAGGCTATTAGAATATCATCGAGCATCAGAATAGTCCTTTCATTTTATCCATCACATCGGGGGTGACAGGCCATGCTAAAATTTAATTCAGTACACAATGAGTGTTAAAGACTCCTCCATTGTTTAGATGTGAACCATGTACCACAATCAGATATAATATTTATTGGAATCCCTTGGAGTCTAACAACATCCTTCACATATATCTTTTCATTATTTTCTTCTTATAGATATTCCGGAATAGTGTTAAAGTGGGAACTCATGGGGATTCGGTCCACCATTACATTTATTGTAATGTTTCCTTGGATGTATTTGGGATACCCATGGCAATGTCCGTTGTGACATTATCCCATTTCAACACGGGTATGGGAAATGGTTTCATCATCCCAACAAATGTCTGTCATTCATGTGACATCTATAGTAAATAAAGAATATGAATTTTACATATTTATTAATATTTGTGAATTAAATATTAACTTTACTTTAAATAGAGATTCTATTCCAGTTAGCGTACTCAACATGCAAAAACATGTTTCATTGAAATCTTATGTTTCACACAACATTGAGTTATACTGAAAAATAATATATTATTATTATTATAATTTGTAGTTAACAAATAGTTGTTTTATTGTGGGAATGAACATAACTAACTAAAATATGATTTAAATAGTTTTTCATTGTTTTTACAAATATCCAATAAAATGTATATGCTTTAAATGTGAATGAATCTAATTTTAAGCACGAACACTCTAATATTCATTAAAAATGTCAATTTATCGCCTTTTGATGGAAATTTTTTTTTATATATAGTTATTTTCACTTTTATATGCTCTTTTTGAAAAAATAATCTTTCCATTAGAATCAGGATATCAAAATTAACTTCAAATGAAGTTTTTGTATTTTTCTGATAATGTTCATTTTTAATGAATAGTAAAATAATACTGCATTCTAATTCAAAACTGCCTTTTAATAAAATATATTTATATAGTTTGAATATTATTTTTATTGGTTTTAATGTGTAATTGGATTGTATTTTTACCATTTAATACAATGTTGGATGTTAGACGTAATTTCACTCTTAAATTGAACATTAAAAAAGGTCAATCTTTTGATATATGTTATTTCTTATAAACACGCTTTTTGTTTTGACAAAGTGAATTAATTTTAAATTAATTTATTCCAATTCATGTGTTTTGAATTTGGAAAAATGGATTGAATATTTGGAATCTGGAGGTCCAAAGTTTGTGAATAGTTAACTTTTATTTTTAGACATTATGAATATTTATATTAGTAAATATTCTATTTATCATGGTTATAAGGTAAATATGGTAAATAAGTGTAAAAATTAATATTGTAATAATATTTAATTACCCTAACACATGTCATAATCCTAATAGTTGATACAGTTCTGACCATGGGTATCCTTGGGTCGATTTTGGGACTTCATGAAGCCACTTTTGAGTGATAATGACACCTTATATTAATTAATTTATAGTAAAGACAAAAATTACATAAACATATATATTTTATTAAATAAAATTTCATATGGGGTTATATAAGATATATATTTAACAATAAATATTAATTTATATGATAAAATTATTTCCTACATCATGGTATTTTATTTATAATTTTTATACATCATATAAGTAAAATTATTTATGACACAATGATGATGCATTGATTAAATTATTAATAAAAGATTTAAATAAAAGAGATTATAAAATTTAAAAAACTATCAAAAACCTATCCAATTATTATTAGATGGTATTTTTTGACCTCTATCCCTCTTATCATTACATTTAATGAGTTTTGGACCATTTGAAACTGAATATATATATATATATATAATTTTTTCAATGATTCCTAAAGAGCCCCTCCTCCCCCTTACTAAAAGCCATCACCTCTAACTCATTACTCACACCTCTCAAGCCCCATGGATCATTCAAAATCAGCATAATTAAGCTCCATAAACCCCTAAATTCCTCCTAAAACCCTTACCTTAGGCATAAGGCACTTCAAGGAATCCTTTTGGTTAACACAAATGGACTTACCGATTTAAAAGTAGCGTTTTCTCTTACGTTCTTTTTTTCCTTTACTACTCCAACCCCCTAAAAATTACTTATTCCTTTATTTTATAAAATCAATAGTATCCTCAATATAATAGGTTTCTTTTATGAGAATTAATCTATCAAAACTTCCACACACCTCCATCTAATGGTACAAATATACTGTTTCTGTGGACATAAATCTAATGCCTCACGAAACAATGATTGTTCAAATATATCTAACCATCTATCATGGTGGAAATTATGATAGAATAATATTTAAATATGTTATATATTATTTTTATTTTTCCTCTTTTCTTTTTTTTCATTTATAACATACTTTGTAGTTTCCATAATGGGGAAATACGATAATTTCATTTGATGAAGTGCATACTACCACTCCCTCAATGTTATATGACTCATTCGTACCATACATGGAATGTATAAAAGATGTTGATAATGAAATTATGTAACAAATAAAAATATTATTTTATGTATGAGTAATAATATACCGATATATCATTTGGTTTAAATTCATTTTGAAATAAAAAAACAAATTGAAGTAGTGTTCATTCGTCAGTACATCATACCGTCTCCATGAATGGTGCATTTCATTTTCAATTAACCCAATGAGATGGACTATTCTTAAAACCTAAATAATGGATATTTATTTAATATATTATCTAAAAATCATGAATATAATTCTAGATATAATGTTATTTCTTCCACATGTAAAATTAATAATTATAATAAGTTATTTTTTAACTCAATGTTTGAACATCGATAAAATGTATGATATGAACTAAAATAATTAGATAATTGTTATAGTAAGGTAATAATTGATATTAAAGGAATAATAAACATTAAAAATTTTCTTAATCAAGATGGAACTAACTTATTTTTATTATTCTGGAAGAATAATGAACATACAAGACTAGTCAGACTTGAGGTAAGGGATTTTCATCTCACTTTTTATTCTTATGAGATTCCTAGTATATATGCCACTATTTTATATTGTTTGGTGTATATACTTCCCATAATGGTATTATTTGTTTAATATAAATTAATTTATAGGTATTTACATATTAGTTGAATGATACTACTTTCATGGGGTGTATTTTTCCAAAGTTACCAAATCGCTAAGGGAACTTCTTAACCCCATTTAAATTATTTAGGTTAAACATATACTTCTAGATTATTTCATGCAATGAATATGTTTAAATGAGATCTTATTATTTTACACTAAATATCCACTTATATTGGTTTTATTTTTCTTTTCCACATATATTTATGTCATTGAATTATTCTTAATCTAAGGATATGATATTTGTAAGGGACATTGTCTCAATTTACATTACATTGAGGCTTACTTGTTGTTATACACCAATTTACTTTATTTTGGTGTATATAAGTCCATTTTACATATTATATCATAAATCTCATTATTCACTAGATATTATAATATTTTATTAATATTATTCCTCAATCTTTTGTATTCCATCATCTCTCATTTGGTTAGGAACTCTTTTACTAAAATACTATTTTAAATGTTTTAAAAATTTATTATTCCAAATCTTTCACATTAATTTCAATGTTTTAAAATTAGTTTTTAGAATTTATTAATATGGAAATTAATGCTTCTAAATTAATTTTTTTTGAAAATATTAAAATTTGTATGGGACACTTTGATTCAAATAACTCTTTATTAATTTTTTAAAATGTTTATGAAAATGGTTTGGTAAAGCATTGAATATGTTAATATCATAAAATGATATATGCCGATTGTTATTTGGAAATGTTATATTTCATTTATGCTTGTTTTATGTGTTGTGAATATTTTAGGGTCATTGGTAATTTTCTACGTATATGTGTGGTTTCATGATGAAATGAGGGAGGGTGAGCCCAATATAGCTCACAAATTAATTGAGTAAAGTGAAATAGGAAAACATTAATGTTTCACCTAAGATATTTTGGGAATAAACAATGATGGGTATTCCTGACGTAACTCCCTATGTAGTTTTTAATGCTACCATGTATGTATGTTATATATGACATAAGTTACCTTTATGATTTATGATTTTTCTGTGTTTTTCATGGATATTATTATTTCCTAACGTGTGTTTTGATTGAAAACTATGTTTTCATTGATTTGTATTTATTAATGGGGTAGTGTTTTCATTCCTTATTTTATAACCCTTGTTGTGATTTTTATTCTCATACCATATTTTGTAATTTTTTTAACATAACTTAATGATAAATTGGGTCAAGGATGGGATCAAGGAAAAACATGTTACTTAAAACATAGAATTAGATATGTTTTTATGAGTTTTTATTTTATGAAAAAATGGAATTTGAGTATAATTGTCTACTTTATAATTTTTGAGATGAAATATAATTGTTATGGCATACTTCTCAAAATCTTTTAACCTGAAAATTTCATCAATGAGAATTCATGATTTTACTGAATATTAAGTAATATTTTTGGATATGGCCTTATAGTTGGTATCAGAGGTTGCTTTAGACAACTTTAGGGATTATGTGTTTTCATTAAGCACATTGTTAGTCCCTATGTCTATTATTTGAGTTAAATACTTGTGTTATTACATTATCAGATCATGAAAAGTTGGTTACATATGAAATAATGAGGATTTGAAATGGAGTTTGTATCTCTTCCTAATGAAATTCTTGCAATAATTATTGCAATGTCTTTTCCAGATGACTCAAAAATATTTTATAACATAAAACTGACATGCAAAATTTTTTTTGAGATATCAAACACCTATGTTGTTCCTTGATATTATCATGGATCATGTGTTGGATTTAATCATATCTCATTTTTTCAATATTCTCATATTTTCATAAACGGTAAATATTATCATGTAATAATCAAATAATTTAAATTATCAAAAGATTTATATATGTATTATGATATTATAAAAGGTGTAAAAGAAAGAGACCCTTACACAACCTATTTATTTTCTATTTTTAAATTATAGTCTTTCAGCACATACTTATGGTATTTTAAAAGGACCATTTATTAAATGTTTCAAATCAAACTCAGTCTGACTATTTTATAAAAATAATTTTTTATCAGACATTTTGAAATTATATGGCATACATGATTATTTTTTGAGATAATTTTTATTGAACACCCATATAACCCATGTTGTACATGCTGTATTTGGAAGAAGGAATAAAATTATTTCGAATGATCTTTAAATCATCGTTGCAATGCATGCACCTTCTAACTATGTGAAAAAGATGACAATGAAACCCTATGGACACCATAATGAAGTTATGCCATTCTTTCTGTTAGGAAAAGTTTTTGGTTTATCATATGGATGTGATATAAATAATAGAACAATATATATAATGCTTCATGAATTAAGATGTTGAGGTTATAATATTAATGGATGAAAATAAATGTTATATAAAAATAATGGAGGTTAAGTAATGTTATGGTTATTTTTGAGGAGTTTATCTCAATTTTTTAATGTTATAAAATTGTCCTGTTTTTGAAAAAGGACAACACACCGACTGTGTGACAACCCAACACGTCGGACAAAACTACGGGAATCGAACCAACAACCAAAGTGATATTGGTATTTATCACCTACCAGTGGACTACGTGAAGACCCTGGTTTTTATGACTTATTAATTTTAGTTAAATAATTTTATAAATTAGGAATAAGTTGAATTTTGGAACATATGTTTTATCAAATAGATGACCATAATATAGGAATATTATTTGGTGATTAAGTGATAAAGGTTATTTTGGAAGACATTCTCTCTTTTGGGAACACTACATGCTTGTGGAAAATAGAACACTATGGGATCTTATTTGTGGAGTAAAGTTTGAAATTTTATTATGGAATAATCTATGTTTTCATTGTGAACATATATAAATTTGGGGTATATATGGAAATGATTAACATATCATAGAGAATATGTGATTAGGTTAATTACATTTCACTATGAGACCTAAAGAGTTTCTGATGTTATTTGATGATAAATGTTACGATTTACTATGGAAGACTATGTGATTAAATCCTTCAATGTTCTGGATTTCAATCTTAGTTTGGTATACATTGAATAATTTTAAGGATTTGTGTTTATTGAATGTTCTTAGTTGAACTTAGTGTATTGATTGATCAATTTTTTATATTAAGATTACTATTTATTTTTTATAAAAGATTATCCTTTTGTGGGATTATCTGATTTAGTATTAACCTTTTTAGTTTTGGATAATGTTTATAGACAAGGGGAATATATTTTTATTCTTCTGTGAATTATGAGATTCTCTATAAGTGGATTCTAGCACTTAAGATGTGACCATGTCATCATTAATACTAATCATTTGGATACAATATGATTTTGTGGTGGGTATTAAGTAAAGGATGAAAGTCTAAATTACAAGATAATATGTTTCCTTGTGTATTTAGTCAATCTCATAAAACAATTATCCATATTTACTAAATGAAATATTAAAAAAAAATGTTGTCTGTTTAAATTTCTAATTGGGAAACCAAAGGTAGTTTAACAGATCTCAAGTTTGTTTTTTTTGGTAGTTAACATTTTCCTGATCAAGTTTTCTATCAATCTCCATCAAAACATGAAATTTAGTTTCTCCTCCATATCCATGTTTTCATCGAATCATAGCATGGGTTATCTCGGATGACAGTTCTAATTCTCCTTCTTTAACTTAATGTGATAGTTTTATTGAATCTTTTAGGATGTGAGACTTTTAATGATGTTTCTAATCCTAATTTTAATTATTAGGATGCAATTCTCAAATGGGGGGAAGAATGTAACATCCCAGGCAAATAAATAATATGAAATATTCATATTTATTATGATATGTGAATTAAATATTAATTTTACTTTAAAAGTGGATGTTATGTCTGTTAGCACTCAACACGCAACAACGAGTTCTTTTTTGAATTTTTATGTTGCACTCAACATTTAGTTATTCTGAAAAATAATATAATATTATTATGTTTTTAAATGATAGTTAACGCATAGCCATTTTATTGTCTGGAATGCAAATAACTAATTGTAAAATGATTTCACATTTTTTCTAAATTTCTTTAAATTTATCCAATAAATTATATAAGATTAAAATTTGAATGAAACCAATTTTATGCATAAACACTCTAATATTGTTTAAAAGGTAGAGTTACTACCTTTTGATGGAAAAGCCTTTATAAATATACTTTAGTCACTTTTAGATTTTCTATTTGACAAAATAATATTCCTCTTATGAAATGGGACATCAACATTTACATTGGATGAAATTTTGGTATTTTTCTGATAATATAAATTTTTTAATGAATAGTGAAAAATACTGTATTTTAATAAAAAAATAACTTTTAATCTAATTTATTTATAAAAATGTAATATTAGGTTAAAGTTTTTTAATGCTTAAATGGGTTATATTTTTAACAATTAAGAAAAATTTTTTCTTTGTAAGTAATTTCAGTCTTATATTAAACATAAAAAAGTGTATATCTTTTGATAGATATTATTTCGTAAAAACATCTTTTTTGTTCTGAAAATGGGAATTAATTTTAAATTAATTTCATCATCTTCTACATTTTGAATTTATAAAAATGTATTGAATATTTAGAATGAGGAGGTCCAAATTGTGTGAATATGTAACTATTATTTGTGGACTTTATAAATATTTCGTTCTGTAAATATTTTATTTAACTTGGTTAAAAGGTAAATCTGGAAAATAAGTGTAAACAAATAATATTATAATAATATTAAATTTCCATAACACATGTCCTAATTCAATTTTCTGATACATTTCGGACCATGGGAATAGTTGGAACAATTTTGGGACCCCATGGAGCCACTTAAGAGGGATACTGACACTTTAGATTAATTAATTTAAAGTTAAGATAAAAATTACACAAACATATATCTTTTAGTAAATCAATTTTTTACATGGGTTTATTTATGTTATATATATTACTATAAATATTAATTTTAAATACAAAAATATTTCCTACATCATGATATATTATTTATAATTTTTTGACATCAAATCAAATAAAATTTTTTATGACACAATGATGATGCAATGATTACCTTATTAATAAATGATTTAAATAAATGAGATTATAAAATTTTAAAAACTAACCGAAACCTTTAAAATTTTTATTGGATTATTTTATTTAGAAATATAGTATTATAATATAGTTAATTTAAAGAGTTTTGCAATTTTTGGAACCAAAAATCTGTTTATAATAAAATAATGTTTTCAAACATTTTTAAAGAGCCCCTCCATATAAAATTTCATCACGTCTAACCCATTACTCTCCCCTATCAAGGACCTTGGATCTTCCAAAATCTACCCAATTAATCTTCCTAAATATCTCTCTTATTCATATAAGCCTTACAATATACATAAGGCTCATCCAAGAATCCTTTTGGATCAAACTAAGGGAGTTACCCTATTTAAAGATAACATCTTATCTTAAGTTATTTTCTTTAATTTTACTCCAACAACTCTGTAAAATCTCTTTATTTCATTATTTTATAACATCATGAGTATCCTAAATATAATAGGTTTTAATGATAATTTTTCAAAAAATACTTCCACACACCTACATCTAATAGATATGAACATACTTTTTCTTTGGACGGCGAACTACTGCATCAAGAAACGATGATTGTCCAAATATCACCAACCGCCACTCAAGGTGGCCATTATGATAGAATTGTATTTATATATGATATATATTATGTTTATATTTTATCTATTCTTCTTTATTTTTCATTTATAGCATACCTTTATTGTTTACATAAATGGGTAAATATGACAATTTCATTTGGGAAGTGCAGACTACCACCCCTCAAAGTTATATGACTCGTTCTTACCATAAATGGATCGTATAAACTATTTTGTTAATGAACTGACGTAACTTATATAAAATATGATATTATACTATAATAATAATATATCTATGTACAATTTGGTTTTCATTCCTTTAAAAATGAAAAAAATGAATTGGAAGTAGCGTTCATGCGTACGTACGTCTTACCGTGTCCATGAATTGTGAATTTCATATTCATATATCCAAATGATATGGACTATTATAAATAAATATATACATGATATATATGATATATATGATATATAAATAATTCATACCATTCTAGATAAAATGGAATTTTGATCACATGGAAAATTTGTAATTATAACAAGTTCATTTTAAACTCAAGTTTTGAACATCGACAAAATATCTGATATGAACTAAAATAATTAAATAATTACAATAGAAATATAATAAGTGACATAAAAGGAATAATACACTTGAAAAATGTTATTATGAAATAATAAATTAACTTTATTTTATTATTTCTAATAACTAGAAAGATTCAAGATAATTTGTACTTGAGGTAAGTGGTTTTTATCTCACTTTTTATTCCTGTTAGATTCAAGCTATATTTTCCACTATTTCATTTTGTGTTCTGTATGTACTGCCCATGATGGTATAGTTTTTTTATTTACTATAATTCATGGGTATTTAAATCATCATTGTATGATCCTTATTTCATGTGGTGGGTGTTTCTTACATTACCAATTTGGTAATGTAACTTCTAAACCCAATTTCAATTCTTTGGGATAAACATATACTTCTGGATTATATCATTCTTCAGGAAATCATCTCAATTTACATTCCATTGAAACATATTTTTTTATAGACCAAATAAACTTTTATATGATGTATATACTTCCGTTTGACATTTTGTATCATGAATCTTATTATTCTCTTGATTTTATAATATTTTATTAATGTTATTCATCTATTATTTGTATTCAAGCATCTCTCATTTGTTTAAGAACACTTTCACTAAAATATGGTTTTAAATTTTTTAAAAATTTATTCTTCTAAATCTTCCTCATTAATGTATGTGTTTTAAAAATGAATTTCAGGATTTATTTATATGGACATGAATGTTTTGAAATTAAAATTTAGTTCAAAAGATTCAAAGTTGTATGGGACACATTGATTCAAAATTCCCTTTATTAAATATTTTAAATGGTTTTGAAAATGGTTTTTGTAATTCATTGATTATGTCAATATCGTGAAATGATATATTTTAATTTCAATTTGTAAATGTTATCATTCTTTTATGTTTGTTTTATATGTTATGAATATGTTATAGTTATTGTTCATTCATAATGTATACGGGTTTTTCTATGATAATCCTAGGTTGGGTGAGCCCAGGAAATCTCTCCAATGCATTGTGTAACGTGACCGAGGTAAACGTTAATGTTTCTCTAAAGAGATTTAGTTAATTTACTATGATTGTTATTCCAAACATAGCTCTCTATGTATCTGTGAATGCTACAATGTATGTACGTTATGTATGCCATAATTTACCTGTATGATTTATGACTTCTATGTGTTATTCATCAATCTTATAATTTCATAATGTATGTTATGATTGAAAAGTATGGTTTCATTGATTTGTATTTATTGATGGGATAATGTTTTAATTCCTTATTATATAACCCTTACTGTGTTTTTATGCTCATCCCATGTTTTGAAATGTTTTTATAAGACATAAAGATGAATAACATCAAGGAAAGGATCCTGGAAAAGTCATTCCATCTAAATCATGGAAGTAGACATGTTTCTTTTTTAAAGATTTTTTATTTTATGAAAAAATGGAAACTGAATACAAGCGTCAACTTTTTAATTTTTTAGAGGTAAAGTAATTATTATAGAATATTTCTTTAATGCCATATACATGAAAAGATCCAAAATGTGAATACTTGATTTAACTCAATATTAAGTAATGTCTAAGGATAGGGTCTTATAACTTTTCATTAACTTAAAAACATACCGATAACCTTGAGATATACTATGTAATCTCCTTCTTCATGTTGTCCCACCAAAATTATTCTCGGAGATCTCAGAACATCTTCATGTTACTATGGTGTACATAGAATATATAGATATGTGAGTTGTCGAATAGATGCTTCTATATCTTAGGTAATGAAAGAACACAAAGTTACATTCCAAAAGGAATAACACTATAAATATCAATATATAACACTTGCAACATTCCTTTTATTATGGTATTCACCTTCTTTTGCAACTCTAGTTCATCCCATTATGCTCCATAACATTATATTGGACAGATTGTCCGGAAATCATTTTTTAAAAGTAATATTTATTATATTCTCATAAAATATGAAAATCTATCATTTGAAAATCCATAATGATATGGTATTTCTCAATCCATAACAAGGATAGTTTTGCACATTATTTTCTACTTAGAGAATCAACTACCTTGTTTTACTTGTTAGGATGACGGTGAAAAGGTTTTTTATAGTAATTTATTAGTTATAACAATATCTTTTAGTCCATGTTGAGAACATTTTGTGTGTGTGTAAAATTTAGGCTTTGTTGATCGGTATATATGTCACACATCTCAAAACAATTGTTTTTACGCAAAATTTTCAATCTAAAAATCAAAAATTCTATCTCTAGACCATTAATTATGTAGTTATTCTCATTGTTGAATTTTTTTTTTGAAACATAGTATATCACATTACCATTTTTAATGAGTACACAACCCAAGAATTTTTTTTAAGAATCACTGTATATCAAAAAATGTTATCCTCTTTTTGGTAATGTGAGTACTAAGAAGTGATTATCCTTCTATTTAGATCCTAAAAGCATTCATCACATTATTTAATCATGATATAATTTACCCCTTTCTAGTTTAACAATGTTAGTGTTCTGGGCATTCATGTAAAATTTGACAGAAAACATATTTAGTACCTATCTAATCCAAGAAAACTATAGTATTATATGACATAAGAGGGTATAGTTCATTGATCAATTTCCTTTTTTTTATGGGCGTATAGGAATTCCTTCCCTTGTGATCACATATCCCAATAATGGGACTTTCTAGATCCAAAAGTCAGAATTTGAAAATGTTTTTTATAACTTATCCTTCATCTATCTTACTAACACAATACTTGTATATTCATTATGTTTCTCCTATATCTTGGAGGAGATAACAATATAATTGATGAACACTACTTTAATTTTTAAATGTATTTTCTAATGACCATATTCATCAAATATATTAATATATCAGTTAGATTTGTATGTCCAAAGGGAATCACCAATAACACATAGTTCCCATTCCTTGTATGTATGGAAATATGATAAATATCATCCTTCTTCATCTTTACCTGACGATATCCAAAATAAAGATCGACCTTTGAAAAGTACTGAGTACCTATCATATAATTTACCAAGTCATAAATCGTTGTATGTGGATACATGTTCTTTATTGTGATCTTTTTGAGTTCATGATAATCAGTAAACAACCACATTTTTCCATATTTACTCTTCAAAAAGAGCATGTGTTCACCCCATGGTGATTCCCTAGGGTTTATAAACCATTTGTCTAAATGATCTTGTGAAAACCTATTGAAATCCTCTAGTTTGATATGATACATCCTATAGAGAAACACTGATATAATATTGTCTACATGTACAAGTTCTATTGAGAGCTATACCTCATGGTCCAATGGATATTTGGGTAACTCTTTAAGACACACATCATTATAATCCCTCATTTTGGGCATTTCTCCTAGGTTGATAACTTATGTTGACTCAGCCATTAGAGAATGGTTTTCTTTTTCACAAGGAATCAACACCCATACCATTAAGGCATTTTCTTAAATGAGATTCATAGTATTCCTTGCATTTATAGTTGATAATTATATGATTCAAAAAATGAAAATATATTTCCTTTTACCGACAGTTTATATTTTCTCTATTTGTTGAGATCCAATACATTACCAATATTACATAAAGTTACACCAAGGGATTTGTTAAGAGATTCACGAGAAGAATCTTCCCACATATTCCAATAGGGGAAAATTCAAACACATGGGGTTACAATGATTGCACCACATTGTGTTTTTATAGAAATATCTATATCATGGTTTCAGGGCTCTGATTCAATTGATTAATCAATCTTGCAAGATATAAATGAATACAAAAAACTAGAATCAAATAATACTTTTTCATTCTTTAGTGAATAGAAATTGTAACACGTGTGACATCATTTTCGTGCTCAAATTTCACATTAGTTATGGCATAATCCCTCAATTAATCCATTGGATTTGGTGGATGATGAAACTAATTACCCTTGAGAAAATATTGTTTAGTGAACTGTCTTGAATATTTCCATTAAACCTTACAGTTGTAGCATTGGATGATGGGTGGTGCTCTCTTTTCATATGCCACATTCTCCATCATTATTATGTCTTTTCCACATTCATGATCTTGGTGGATTTCCATCCCACAATTGAAGCCCTTCCCTATACCTTGGAGGATATTACCATGATTCATCTTCCCATATTTTATGTAAGTGGGTTGTTGAGTTATCATTCCACCATTCTCATTAGATCCTACAATTTAAAGCTCCATCCAATAGAAATAAAACTGGATTATAACAACATAAATTTATTGAGAGAAAATATATTTGTTATTAAAAATGAGCAATTCCAAAAGATATTAAGTATTATTGGTATTAATGTTTAATACCAACATTTTTTTACCAACAGATATATCTGTTGATATTGATCATTCAATACAAACATATCATCTACCAATAGTTGAATCGATTTCTTTTTCATAATACTACCAATAATTTTTTTACTAACAAGTGAGTATGTTATTAATATCTCTATAACCAACAAATCTTTTATCATTAAAAAAAGTTACAATAAAACATTCAATCCCAAAAAAATATTTTATCAATATTAAATTAAGAGAAACAATGTTTATATATATATATATATATATATATATTCATGACCAATGCAAATTTTTATTTCTCAATGTTTTACTAAAAACATCACATAATTGAATTTAATTTTCATTTTTCTCCAAATGTTATTTTTTATATTTCTCAATATTGTTTATTTATTTCTCTAGAAAAATTAACTATTTTTATATTTTTCAATATTATTTATTTAATAATCATTTAACTATTTTTAAAGAATTAATAACAACAAAAACCCTAATTTGACTCTTGATCGCCTCTATCACTGCCCTTCTTTCTTTGACCTCGCCTCCATCGCCGACCTCCCCCTAGCTGTGTTCAGCCTCGCCTCCATCGCCACCACCCATCTATGATTGGCCTTGCCTTCATCGCTGCCTGCCACCTATATGTGTTCGGCCATGCCTCCATCAACACCCCCTATCTATGTTTGGCCTCACCTCCCACTACCCGTCTCACATCCCTCCCTACTACGACCTCACTTCCTATCTTTCCTTGCTCCAGCCTCGCCTCCATCACTACCCGCCCCCTGTTTGTGTTCAGACTTGCCTCCATCACTGCCCACGTTCTGCCTCTAGCTCATGACTTTGTGTGGGGTCAGTACCATATAGTTCTTTTGGTTTGTTTATATTTCATTTGTTGTTTTATATTGAGGGTTTATTCCCCATAACATCATATTAACACTCATCTAGATTTTATATTCCTCTTCTCTACTTTGGGGTATGTCGATTTAAGTTTCAACTAGTTTTGATTTCCCGGTTTTATATCCTTCTTTGGCCTCAATATCTAAACAATGATTGATGTTAATGGTGGCTTCAATTACCATCTTTGGCGGCCCCACTAGGTCTTGAAGCAAGTACTCCTATCATGGACCAGTGTTGGTCTATCCATCTTGATTTGAAAGGTACTAAAAGCATGTATCTTGAAGGAGTTGATTTATGTAGAATTTATGATGGTGTACTTTTTGATGTTTCTCCGGGTTTGGTTTCGATATGTGCTGAATTTCAAGGTTTCCAATTGTTCTTTTGGACAGAATACATGAAACTATATGGTCATTCTTTGACTATATCTGATTCCCAATCTTTTGAATCAAATAATGAACTGAAAAATGAAGATGGAAGTGATTCTAGGTTGGATTTATCTTCTCGGGATTGGAGGTAGCTGTTGATATCTTCACTAATGGAGTGTTATTTTGAAGAAATTATTCGTACTGATCTAGTATGTAATTGGTCTAGAATTTGGTGCTGATATTGTATAATGTATGAATGTTTTTTGTTATTGTGTATTGAAATTCTGGTCTACAATGCAGACATGGTTTCTTAGGATGCTTACATTGAGAGTAAGTGTGAACCATAATTAAAGGGTGCAGTTTATCTCTGCAATTTGTAAAAAATTAATATCATTATAATGTTGTAATCTTTTATGGTTGATTATTAATATATTTAATCTACTTAATACAACATTAAGTTATCTCTTTATATACAACAAATATTTGATAACATATATTTGGATTCTATTAATTATTTATTTTACATAAACTATAGAAATTATCCTTTATCATTCTTTGTTGGCTTTTATGCTTTAGGATCTTGGTATCATGTATTATATTACTTTTTATTTTGATGGTTATACAGACTCTTCTAGCATTTTTTTAGTTCAAACATTATCATTCCTTGAATATTGATTATTTTACTACCTCTAGTGCAACTAGTATGATACATATTTCATATTTTTCTTTGAATTGGAGTTCTCAATCATATATCATGTGCTCCTGGTCCCTAACCAATACAATGATTTTTTTTGTTAGAATGTCTGGCTAATGAACTTGTCATGTTAGACTCCACATGAATTTGTTCGTTGTCAGGATACATAGATTCACATAGAATGAGTCAAATTTTGGTAGATATATTTACTGACGATAAAGTTTATGGGGATACAAAAGTCTGTAACAATCTATTCAATGATGTAAAAAACTTCATAAAACCTATAGATTATTGGTTATGCTATTTGGTGGTTTGTTGTGTGAATATTGGAGCCAAATGGTGTGTCCTAACAACGACTTGTGGATTCTCTCTACTACTTGTGCTAACATGATTTTTTGAGGTATGAATAATTCCCATTAAACGATGATAATTTTTTAATATTTTAAATTATTTCTATTTTGGTTTCAATTAATTTTATATATTCATTTATTTGTGGTTCTGGTATTTGGTTTTGTGGTGTAGATCCTAGAGTTGAAGGGTACCGTATGACATAGAAGTGACTTGATATTTCTCACTGGTACAAGAGCTAACATGATTTGTTGAGATGTCAATATGGATGATGAATGTACTGTCTCACTTTTTACATAGTTTTATTCTTCTTGAAATAAAATTATTGAATGTGATGTCAATTTTTTTTCATTTGTATGTACTTCAATGAAAAAAAATCAGGTTGAGGGAAATCTAAAAAGAGAAGGATGGATGGTTCAAAATTTTCTAGAGGATATCACCCTAACATTGTAAAAAAGTAGATTATTCATTTGATTATAATTTGAATTGATCTTATTATTCATTTTATAACAAATCGGAACCCCCTTTGTTCTGATGGTTGTGTGTTATTACCTAATATTTTCATTCAAATAATCAATCCACTTAGACTGTACAAATAGGTTAATAAAAAACTACTTGGTTGGTTGTTAAACATGTTGGGTTTTGAGTCTAAAGGCCTTCTATTGTTGTTTTGACATGTATTTTTCATTGGTTGTTTGTTGAAATATGATTGGATATTCATTGGTTGAAATCATTTACGTTGAAATAACTACCAACATACTTTTAGAGCACCGTTACAAGATAATTTAATGTTATTTTTATGTTAAATGAGAATTTCATTCATGATGAATCCATGATTTTTGGATATTATAACATTAAATACTATAATTATATTATTTTCTCAAATATTGATCGGTTTGAACATTATAGATTCCATTGCAATAAATTCGATCCTTAACTGATTGAAAAAACTGTTAATATTTTTCTCCAGAATGATTCTTATGTTTTCGTGAATTAGGGAAATCTTCAAAGATAACTATTTCTTAACCTCGAGATTTTAACTCATGGTTATAGTAATATCAATGATGAAATTAATTCTTTTTATCCTATTTCACATAAAGGTGTTGAATGGACCAACAATTTTTATCTTTAGGAAATTGAAATGGGAGTGATAATCATGGTTTTAATTAAATGGAAGGAAAACAACCTAGTGATTTTATGAATGCTGAAATTTTTAGGAGAGTAAAATATTATTATTTTTGTAGTGTAGTTTTTAGAGCTTATATGGTTAAAATGCATGATATGGTTATCTATATTTTTTATTATAGGTTAACATAGTAATGTGTCTACTGGAAATTTGTAAATGGTCATGATGTTGATGTTTTGATTTTTACGATGGATTGTATGATTTTCTTGCTGGTTTTTTCATTATGTTGTTCTAAGATAGTAGTTTGCATGTTTTGATTTTTGATCATGTTTTGTTGAAGATTGTGCGAAAATATCCTTGTTCACTCATTTATCTGAGGTGTTAGTATTCTAATTTTGTAATGTCTTAATGGATGCATCTCATGATTTTGATTTTATTCTATTGTTCTTTTGAGATTAAATTGAATCAAGTTGGTGTTCTCTCTGAATCTACCTTTACAAGTGCATAATGTTCAAATTTTGTCATTATAAATATTTTTCTGAATCTTTATCCTTTATAACTATGGGTGCACCTAGCATCCCATCTTCAAGTATAAATTCCATTAGTGCATATTTGTCTCTTGAAATGGTTGTTGGAGATCATCTAGTAGTCGAGCCTCACCACTGTTGGAAAACTATAGATCATACTGGTCTAACTGATGGTCTTCACTATTTTGAAATCAATGGATTAGATTTCAAAGCATGGTGTAAGGTTCCTCTTTTCATAATTATAGTCCCTATTAAAAAATCAAATGTTGTTAGAAGCCTCCCTTTACTTGGACAACTTATGTGATCAATTCATGGATATTACATTAATATTTTTGGATTATCATCCCCAGTTATTTTTTAACATGGTTTCAATCGTTTATATGTATACTATTGGTGAAATTAATTTTTTTCAATACTCTTTTGTGTAGTTTATTTGAACTATGAAAACAGGTTCGTTCTTTCATAATAAATTTGGATGTTTTTGTTTACTCAACAAGGACAATGCTACACATTTTAGGGTATTTGTTTTTATGTACCTTTTTCCTTCTCAATCTCTCAAATTTGAGGCTTTCATTTTATTTGTACTATTTTCAATTCATGCATATATTTTTCATTAATTTGTGGGTATTCATTTTGATTGCGTGTGGTGTAGACCTCAGATGAGCTAAATGGTATGACCTAACAACATGATGTTTTTCAATTGTACTAGAGTTGACATGGTGTGTTTTTTCTAGTGGAACATGTGGGGGGTGATGAAAGAAGTTTGGTGGAATTAACTATTCTTCTACAGAGGATTGAATTCAAGAGATGACAGTGCTTGAGGATTGGTATCAGGAAACTACATTGGTGGTGGGGTTGAGATGGAAGAAAATGTATAGATATATCTTGGGTTTTTTGAGGTTTTATGGTCCTTAAATTATTGATTGATTCATTTTGTATTAGACTCCACTATTAATACAATTAATCTTTTTCTAAGTTTCAACATGTGTGAAAATCATCTTCGATATGATAATTAAAATAGATGAATTATATATGATAAATGAATAAATATAATATGAACTTTTAGTAGCGATAAAAATTTTAATTTTTATTTAAAATTATTTTATAAATAGATAATATATGTTGGAAATATTATTACAAAAAAAAATATTTGTCACATGAATCTGTTGCTAAACACATTGACCAACATATATATCATCTGTTGGTATTATTATATTAGTATCAGAAATATATTATCTGTCGCAATATCATTTAGCGATAGAGTCTATATCGACCTTTTAATGACAGGATAATTTTTTTTGGTAAAACGTTTTACCAAAAAAATGTACTTTTAACAACAAATATACCCATGTTGGAAAAACTAATTATTTTGTCTTTTATTTCTTATCACCATACCCATGGGATAATTCTCCAAATTCAAAATCCACATTGGAAGCACTTAAAATAACTTATCGATAAATCTTGAAATCTCTTGATGCATGATACTTTTGAAGGTGTGATTTTAATCCACTAAAGAATCTATCAAATTTTCTATATTTGCTTATTACAAAACCCAAAGAATACCATACAAACCTTGTGACATTTTTTTCATAGGTTGTGACAGATTCTCTTTTCTTTTTCTCCTTATCTATAAAATCAATCTCCGAATTCATTCAATTATTTCATAAGAAATACATTTTAAGAAAAATTATCTTAACATCTTCCCACTCTAGCTCTTTAGTTTTATCACTTGGTTTTCTGTTCTTTATCGAATCCCATAGTTAGTTGGCCTCTCTATATAGATGATAAAGAGAAAGATTTTCCGTATCCATCTCCAAACAGTGAATCACTAAACATGTCTTCTCCATTGATTTGACCCAATATTCTGAAACTAGTTGATCATAATATAATCTAAATATATCTAGTCATTATTTCATAAAAAACTCGATAGACAGTTTATCCCTTATAGGAGAAGAAGGATGTTCTACATTATTCAGGTTTTTTTTCTTAACCTAATATAGCTGGGTATGCATCGTTATGAAATTTTGAACTCCTCCACCCAACAAATTATGGATCTCATTTGTGTAATCACTTCATTTTCCTTCGCATGGGTTGTTGGCATGGTTTCTTCTAGTACCCACCATTTCATAAAATATAAAATGTTAGAGCCAAACATAATTCAATAATTTATTAGAAAATATTTTAATCCTTTATATAATTAACAATAAAAAATTTCTTATGGGATCCCTATTTATTGAAAAGAATCCTATTTTTTTCTTATACATAGACTCATACGGAAGGATTTCATTAAGGTACTATAATCCTAATTTAAAAATTAACTAAACTGTGCCTCTAATACCAACTAGTGAAAACTTGTTTTTCATACATTACTATTACATAATTTTAATGATAAACCACATAAAAAATTACCCAATTAGGATCCAAAGGATTACTGTATTGGTAAAAATATTACCATACAAAACTTTTACAGCATTAAACATAACCATTTAGGTAATCCTTCTTCTCTCTCTTCTTATTATCTTTTAAATTATCCTTAGTATAATTAGTCGCAAGATTATATAAATAAAAAAGAATAGTGATAAAATCCAAATAATAATATGGATAATTAAATGAATGAATATAACATGGGTTGAGAAAATTTATAACAACATCATCATTATCATTAGAGGAAGCATTATATTAAGTCATGGAATGTGTCCATGCATAAAAATGAATCATCATGTCTCTGTGGTCACCTACCTAATATAGTTGTGAAAACGTATAGAATTATGTTAATGAATATATCATATTAACTCATGAGATTAGTCACATTACCCAATGCATTGGAGTAAAATGTTATTCTATGAACACCAGTCACATTATAACATTTACATGGTGCTATATAATTTCAGGTGCACCAGTCACATCATAATACTTACATTAACATGCATGCCATATAGAACATGTGTAAATAATGGACATAAAATAACCCATATAATGGAATGTGTTTAATTTCTGAAAACCTAAATTATTAAAAACTTATTTCCCAAATCAATTTTGGAATAATATAAATGTCATTAGAATCATTTTTCCTGAGTGAAGAAGAAACAATTTAGAGAAGTAAACATCTTTTTCTATTAAAAGAATAGTTCATTTGGAAAACATTTAATTTTTTATAAATTCATGTAGAAAATATATATATATCCTAAAAATGGTATGTTCATGAAGAACAAATTATTTTTATGGAATTAAAATACTAAATATGGGGTTAATTATGGAAAACACAATGAAAGAGTGTTAGGTTTAATAAATCCAATTACCATGTGTCTGTATACAATATTGACATGAAAGTCCTTTATAATCACAATAAATTCCTAATGTAACAATTAAATAATCATTAATACATTAATATGATTCAATATGGTTGTATTAAGTTCTTTTATGGGACTTTTGATGAGTTATAGGTTTTAATTTTTTTCATTCGGGAGCATCCGTTTTCTTATATTTATTTATTGGTTCACTTGTATTCATAAATGGAAGTTCATTTAAAAGGAGTAGAAATATCCTGAACTATTATTATATTTTATTAGTGATCATAAATAACCATAAATGATCAAATAATCAGTTTTTTATATACCATGAGGATTTTTCTTTATATAAAATTTAATGATAATCATTTTAGGTTAAATTTTCCGGTTTTTTGATCATAATGAACTCGTTTTAATTCCTCATTTAGTATTATGGGAATGGGTTTGTTAGATAACATATTAAAGGTTATAATTTAAACATTAAAATATATTTTAGACCAATTTTTCGTTTTATCAATAGCCATTATGTTGTTAAATGAAAATTGATGTGAATTTCCCATGATGTCGGTAAATTGGCACATCATGGGTGACGATTTCATTTTTAAAATAAAAGCGAGTGGGGGAATTTTGATGATTAATAGTACATAAAAATGATATAAATATAATAAATTAAAGATACTATATTTTTTCATTCCATTTTGATGATGTAATTTGAGGACATAATAATAAAAGGAATAAATGTTAAATGAAATTTAAAGAAAAAGAAATTGGATATTACCTCTTAGATTTCTCCTCCATGAGAACCTTCATAGAGAAAGGGTTTCCGTATTTTGATGATACAAAAAGATATTGGAAGTATTATAGGGGACAAAGAAGTGTATTTATCATAACATAGGAAATTCTCATGGCTTTAGAGGTGTGAGGAGAAGAGGGGTTGAGGGTGGTATTTATAGTGGAGGAGAGGGATGTTTTCTTAATATTTTAGGTGTTAGTTTATTATTTTGGCTCAAGACAATGAATAGTTCAAAAATTATCTTCAAATATAATATAATAATGAATTATTTTTCTATATTTTGTATTACATCATCCTTTCATTATCTATTACTCCATAAATCATGTATTTGACTTTTATTGTAAACTACTATATTTTACAAGTCATAAAAAATTTCTACTATTTTAGAAAAGTCCCAATAAATCACCCTTGATGTTTTTCGATGTGTTGAATTAAAAAAATAAACTCCATTTTATGAAAATAATTTTCTAAATATGAGCAATTTAATTTTTAATTAAAATCATTACATACATGGATGAAACATATTTTAAAATTACATTTGATTATATAACACTTTAAATAATTACGTAATGTTTAATTAAAATAACATTAAAAGAAATGATATAAAAATATTAATTTATAAATAAATTTCATAAAAATAAATTTTCGTTTAAATTAATAAAATATTAATTTAAATTTAATTACATATTTATGAATTGTAGAAATACAAACACTTAATTAAAAATTTTAAATAAATGTACACACTTTTACTATTATATAATTATATCATTTTTTCACTTACAAGATGAGTAAGTTTTATTTATAATTTAATGGGGGATATTATTTTGTTGGCCGGTTTACAATTTATATGGTTCATATTACAATTCCTAATGTCATGTTACTATTTCATTTGTATAGATTCCATAACATCAAGAAATACATCTTATTTATTTAATAATTAATTTAAAAATCTTTTATCGCGTTCTCTTTGTTATTTTTTTTATTTTCTATGAAATTACTCTAAAAGGCTAAATTTCGTAGATATATGTTTGGTTCATTATAATATATCAAAAAAAACATCATAGATTCTTAGAAAAAATAAATCATAAAAAAATTTGGGCTGACATGCACAATTAGTGTTAGCGTACAAGTGATTCATAGAATATATAAGAAATACAAAATAAGGTAAGATATATAAATCAAACACATTCCATTTAATCAATAACATGTGAATACTTTGATTGAAATAAAGGACAGTCAAATAATATTTTACAAATTATCATATGAGCTTGAAAAATTACAATGGATATTCAAACAAATCAAATTATCAAAGAAAATATTAATAACTGAATTCATACTAATGGAATAAATAATTCTATAAATTTAACAAATAATATAAAATCATTTTTCCAAGGATTCTAATACAATAATTCCTTTTTTCCATGAAATCCAATATATTTTTAATGAATTAGACAAAACTATATCTTTTTTTTCTCTTTAGACCTTCTAATTACTCGATGGGATATAGAGGGTAATGACTACAAATTAATATTTACAATGTATTCCTCATAAAAAAGGGGTAAAATACAATAAAAATAAAAATTATGATTAGAAAATCAAACCTAGGAAATTTTATAACATAACCCAATTAGTCAAAAAAATCATAAACCATTCAGAGTAAAATGGTGAATTGTAATAAAATTTTACATCCTAAGATACACATATATAAAATCATCTAATGAAATAATAAGTATGATATCAAAACAACATATCCCTAGTGGATCATAATTTCATAAAATTGATGATATCACACATTAACAAAAATAAACATAAATATCAAAAAAATATTGAGTAAAAAGGGTTTTAAATTTTTTATACCACCTTTTAAAAAATAAAATATTATGAAAATCTTTTTCATTGAAAACATCTTTTAAAAGTCCTATGGATTTCCAAAAAAATAAAAAAAACATTTTTCCAAAAAAATGTTTCTTTTATACATGAAAATAAATCTTAAATGAAATGATAACCATAATAGTAGGTAATCTGTACATACTATACAGGTTAAAAACATTCAATTTTCATTGTAAAAAGACTAGAAATGTGCATTTTTTAACAAAATATAAGAATATTAATTTAAAATTTTAGGTAAAATCCCAAAAAAAATTTTGTTTGAAAAGGGAATAAATATTCATCTAAAAATATATTATATACATTAAAATTGGGTAAAAATTTCAGAATGATATATATTTAAAAATGATAATAATATTTTGGATTTGTTTAGAAAAAATGGATTTGGTATAAAATAGATTTTTGACTGAAACGAAAATTGATGACATTATTTATATAAAATATATTATCAATAAATTTAACACTGTAGAGTGGAAAAATATCCCTATTACATGGATATATAATGAATAAAAAAACTTTGAATAAAATTAAACTGTCTGATAAGAAAATGTACAAATAATTTCCTTCAATAAAAATTCATGAATGAACTTTCTCAATTAGAATGAGATTTTAAAATAAACCCATATGGCAATCATAAAATTTATATAAGAATTAATCAATGAATTCATATTGTATAAAAACTATATATACATAAAAAGTAATTGTAATTTATATATAAAAAATATATACCATTATACAGATAATCTTTGAACGTAAATGACAATTCAGGTGTAATATATCACAATGAAATGAAATAGAGTTAAAAAATTATTTACCTCTTAGTATTTTTAATATCAAAATACCATTAGATAAAATATTTCATATTTAGTATTAAAATACCCTTATTATGGAATTATTCATGATATAACTAGTCAATTGGGAAGTATATACACTGTACAAAATAAATTAGGTTCATAACATTAAAATATTATTCCACTGAGTCGAATTGAAACGAAATCCCTTACCTCATACTTAATTTAGGTTGAATGTGATTTCTATTCATTATAAATGGTTTTAAAAATTTTATTAACATATTCTAGTACCATATTAGAATTTATAAAATTTAGTATGATCCTTTTATAATATCTTTTCAGAATTTCATAAATAAGCTCTAATTATTTTCTTTGTTTTGGGTGTTAATTACCTTGTTTTCTCAAGGGTGTTTTACCATTTAATATTCTGTTATTGTATATATTATATATTTTTATAATTTTAAAAACAATAATAATGAAATAATTATCATATTTATAAATAAATTATAATTTTATGTCCAATTAATGATGTTATTATTGATAAATGATGTTTGTTACGATCATGGAGAAGTTGAATGTATGTACGAATAGTAACGTTTCCACTTTACAATTGTCATTTTTGATAGTTGATAAGTATTATATTATGTTTCTTGAATTATAATATTATAATATATATCATATATACTCATTAAAAATACTTTTATATACCATCCATCTTGTGTGTTTGTGAATAGAGTTGCACATCCTATTGTGAATGCGGTAGTACACATGTACATGAATAACATTATCATGTTTCATTGAGTTAAATGGTGAGATAGTAAATGTTATATTTTATCATCTCAGAATTATAAACAAGGAAATAATATAATAACTATTTAATGTATATGACATTTAATTATAATTATTATTATTTTCATCTTCTATATAAATTGTTAGTGAAACACAAATCACTTCACATTACGAGGAGGTAGTCCACCACACACATGGGCGATGTCATCATATCTCATATTAAATGGTTTAAAAGAATTTATATATTATATAATAACTCCAAATGTATATTTATTTTATAAATTATATATATATATACCTTATATCCATCATCAAACCCAATATGGAGATATTTTAATCTATAAAACGAATGACATCGAATCATTTGGCAGTAGTCCACTATACATGAATGATTATTTCATAACATTTATGAGGTGATTTTTTTTTTTTGTATGTAATTAAATTAATATAAAAATCATCAGTTTATGGAATATATTTTTTTAATTATATATATAATTTGTAATAATAATTGATGTAGGTGGAAAATGAAATAATATGAAAATGCTCATTGAAAAATGTTACCTCTTATTCAGGTATCCTCCATCAGTCAATGATAAAGATCCATGGTTGTATTAATTCCCAAAAAGGATTATAGGATGATGTTAGGTATGTTGGAAATTTATTAGGGTAGTAAATGGTTGATCCAAAATGGGTTGATTATTTTAATAAGAAATGAGAGTGGTTGGCCTTTTATATGTGAGGTGATTTACAGACCTATAATTGTTTAAAATAATTATTTACCCACCCATTTTTTAAAATAACATGGCCGCTGTAAAAATGAATTCTTGTATAGATATTGGTTAATATTTCAATATGTCCAGAATATATAATTTAGACATGTTTTTAGGTGAATTAAACCATTATATTTTTACATTAAACATTAGTAAATCAATTTTTACATTAACCATGGTAATTAATTATTAGTATTCTCAATATTCATTTTTGTAAAGAATAATGTTTCACTTATTATGATATTAATTATTCATATTCAAAATATGAAATCCAATTTCTAAATTAAATCCACATAATTGTTAAAATTAAATTTAAAATTATTCACACCGATGTGACCACAATACATGGTTTTAAAGAAAAAATGTTCAAAAGTAAACATAGTTTTTATATAGAAAAATAAAATTAGAATCATTCCAATGATCTAAATTGGATTAATAGATATAATATTTATGTAACATTACATTATAACTAATTATAAATATAATTATAAATTATAAATTATTCATTTTAAAAGGTAGTTTTCAATTAAAATTTAGCATTTTTCATTATTCATACAAAATGATAAATTTCAGACAAATTAAAAAATTTCATCCTAATATATTTTTGGATATTATGATTTAGAAAATAATTTTTAATTTTTCAAAAAACATTAATTAAAATTTTAATATGTAGTTAGAAGTTATTTTTGAAAATTATATCTAAAACATCTCTTGGAAGAAAATTGTTTAAAAAAAATACATATTTTTCTTTAAAATGATTATTATTTTATTTTAATTCAAAATATAACAAAAATTTTCATAATATAGATATTACAAATCATAAATTCCAATTTAACATCTTGTTTATAATTTTTTCTATAATATATTTAATTAATTCATGGTGTTTCAGGTTCCACAAGCTATTCACACATTCCAAATTAACATCTAGTTTATTCTCAGTGGTGTGTGTCACATATGATATCTAATAAAATGTAATTATTTTATAATTTATGGGAGTTACAATAATAAATTAAATCTTCAAAATGATTATAAATATTACCATTCTTATTCTTAATATGATCATACTTATGATAGTCTTTCCTAGTTCTCTTTGAGTATACATTCTAACATTTATTTCCAAATTTTGTAACAAAGGGTGTATCATTCCTACAATGGTCTTGTAATTAGTAGTCATAAGATTATTCATATATATTTCATATAAATTAAATTAAATAATTATTCTAATTAATTTAATTATCATGATTTTTTATTCCTAACTCATATTAAAATATTTATATGATGAGCTCATCATGGATAAATTTCCTGAAATTCATAATTTCACCTATCACTTCCTTTTTAACATTTCACTTATTGGGAAATTCTATAAGTAATCAATTTATTATAATAAATTTTTTAAAAGGATTACTTAATACACTCACATCATTTACAGTACAAGTATACTTATGAATCATTTGTTTATATTTTTATTCTTCAAACATTTTAAAGTCTCGATATTCTTCTCTTAACATTACCAATTTTTTTCTAGTACACTTATCCAATTCAAGATGTGTATATTTCATAATTATTCAAATGTTATTTGTATTTATACACACTTAAATATTACTATAAATAATCGAATTTATTATAAAATATAATATATTAGTCACACTTTTGATTAAATATTCATTACCACATCATTTCTAGAAAATCATTCAGGTTCACATTAAGGATGATTTTATAGATGTTATGTTATTGTACAATTATTAATGTAAATATATTTAATAAGAATTGCATTCATTATTTTTAATATGAATAATAATTCACATCAAAATAAGGGGGTTTTGAGGTTTCAATTGATCATTCTAAATTTTTTCTTTCATCTTAAATATATCTTATCATGTTGAAGATTAAGTCATAATTTTTTGATCAAAAATAAAATATATAACGAGAATGGGATACTTATATAAATCAACTTTTTGGTGAAGTGTAATGATGGAAAAATATTAATGTTGGAAACAATTTTTTATTTTAAATTTAATTTGAATTTGTAACTTATTTTTAATATAAATGGGGTGGATATGAAATGAAATGAATACATGGTATTTTATAGTGGTTCATATCTAAAACATCATTGTTTACCATTCAACCTGTCATGATCATAGAGTAATGGAACACACTATAAAAATATATTGGAATCACACAATGACGTTTTTACTCATTGATTCACAAAACAATTAAAAATACATTTTCCCCTAGAGGATGAAAGGAAAACAAATACGACTTTTAGGACATTAAGGAACAACCCAAATAGTTTTCCTTTTCCCTTAAAGACACAAAATAATGCCTTATTTTTTATTATGATCCAAAACCGAAACACATTCTTTTTATTGTGTATTATATCTTATTACAATTACCCTCATAAGAAATTGAATAAAAATAAATAAAATCAGAAATCATAGTGAATGATTCCTATTTCAAGTGTCAAGGATAAATTTCATAATCCTATAATATCAAATGAAATCATTAAAGATTAGTTAAGAGTAGTATTTAAATTCCCCAGTATATCACATTTTTTAAGTTCATGAATATCCTCATACTCAACCACCACCTAATCAATATCAAAATAAATCCATTTATATTATGTTCCTGATTTAATAAAAGATTTCAAATATCAAATTTGTGGTAGTTTTTTCAATGATTCATGGGATTCATTCATTGAATGTGCTATAGAATATACACAAATGGTTTACATTAATAATATAAAAAATCAAAAAATTATTTATAGTGACAAAATGTTAGAATAATGAAGATATTACCAATCAAAAAGTGTTATAAACATTTATATTGCATGGATAATTCATATAAATAATTGGAGATGAATTTATCAAATTACAGCCACATTTAATTTGGAACTAACATTTTCAAAAAAATATATAACTTCAACCCATGTAATAATAATTTCATATTCTATAAAGTTAATTTAAATTAATTCACATGTAATAAAATTAATTAATTTATATTTACAAAATTATTAAATAATAATCAAGATGTGAAATAAATATACCATAATACAACATATTAAAGAATTAATAAAAAATACTATGATTTATGTAAATATATAAAAAGAAGACAGTTAACATAGATCATCCATAAGGTAGGTTCAATAATATTTAAAATTTAATCTTTTGGGTAGTTGATTTTTCTTTATATGGGGATTATATTTTTTCTTACGGTAGGTATATTATTTTCATGAGGGTGGTAAATTATTTTAATGTTGAAGGAAGATTATTGTTTATACAATATTTACATTTCTATTCCTGCAGGAGGTACATTTGTTTATGTTGAAGGCACATTTTATCAGGTGGGAAGGGAATTTTTGTTCATGTAGAAGGTTATTTTTTATTCATGCATCAGGTAACATTCTCTTCATGTTAAATGTAAAATCATAGAAAATTTTTCACTCATTTTCAATACTCAAGGTCACTTCCACAGATATACAATTTTCCCTCAATATCAGTAATAATGGTTACATCATGACTCTTCTAACATTTCATTCATGGTAATTACTGAAGAAAATTTCATGAATTTTCTAAATTTTCAATCTCAACTAGTATTCAAGGATACATCTAAAATTTTCAAATTTTAACCTCACAGTTAGTCTCAAGGTCACGTCCATAGTTTTCGAAATGTTTACTCATGGTTAATACTCAATGTCACTTCTATAATGTTAAACATTCTCACTTATGATCACTATAAAAGGAAGCATTAATAATTTTTCAAACTTTAAAGTGTATGAGAAAATATAATTTCTTCAATTAACAAAAATATTATATAATTAACTTATGGGTCGGTATAAACAAGTCAAATAAGAATTAATTCATTTAAACCCTAGAAATAACTATTAAATTCGAATTTTATGGAATTTAAGTGATAAATATCATATTATTCCCTAAAATAATACAAAAACATAAAAAATTACGATTATGGTTGGGATTTTGAAATAATTTATTACTACTTTGGAAAGATTAGAATCTAAGCACCTTGGAAAAATTATTTTGAATTTAAACATTATAATTACATATATTTTTAAGGATTAAATATATTTCATGTAAACATGGATTTATATATTCGATATAAATTAAATTAACTATCAAAAATCAAAAAAATCATCAATAAAATAAAATTGACCTGAAAATCATTACTTATATTCCAACGTGATCTTTATGTGAATTTAAAATCATATAATGTTATTGTAAATTTATAAATATTATACCAAAATACCAATAAATACTTTTAAAAACTTATATTTTTACAATTAACAAATTTTATGTAGCACACTATGATATCATAGTACGTTATTTCATCAAAGTAATTCAATAACTTACATTACACACAACACCGAGTTCAAGCGCACAAGCACTTTCTAAACTAGTCGTAAAAAGAGGTTATGAATACTATTAACTAAATTTTTAATTTTATATAATCCTTATAATTTTATAATCTGTATTATGAGTTTATTAGACCTAATATTAGAACAAATTCATTTTTTCAGATAAAAGGATTAATTTTAAAAAAAAATGCAATTTTAACTCCTTTTAATGGTGAAACATTTTAAAATCTATTATTTGACACTTTTATATATTCAATTTGGGTAAATATACTTCTTATTTAGAATCAGTACATAAAAATTTAGTTTCTATAAAGTTTTGTTGTCTTTCTGATAACATTCATATTTGGGTGAATAGTGAAAATAACTAAATTTTAACTGAAAACTACTTTTTTAATCAAAAATAATTTCTAGTATTAAATTATAAATTTGAGTGGTTTTAAAATATAATTAGATTATATTTTTATAATTTAATATAATTTAGGTCATTGGATGTAATTTCACATTTATACAAGACATAAAAAAGTGTCAATCTTTTGATAGTTATTATTTCTTAAAAACACGATTTTTGTTTTGATATCGGGATTTAATTTGAAATTAATTTTTTCCACTTATGTTTTTGGAATTTGGTAAAATTGATTCCATATTTTGTTTCAGGAGGACCAAATTGTGTAAATTGGTAACTTTTATATTTAGACATTATGAATAATTATTTCGGTAAATATTTTATTTACGATGTTTAAAGGGTAAATCATCTAAATATGGGTAAAGAAATAATATTAAATTACCCTAACACGTGTCATAACCATATTGGATGATACATTTTCGACCATTTAAATCCTTTGGATTATCTTGGGACCACATGGAGCCACATGAGTGTGGTAATGACACTTTATATTAATTAATTTAAAGTAAAGGCAAAAAATGACATAAACAAACAACATTTATTTAAAATATTTTCACAAGGCGTTATATATGTTATCATTTAGACAATAAATATTAAATTTATATCTATAAATATTTCGAAAATAATTTTATTTTATTTATAATTTTTAGCCATTGAATTTTTAAATTTATTTATGACATAATGATGATGTAATGTTTTCCATATAAATGATAAAATCAAATAAATTGTATTATAATTGTTAGAGTAAATATAATTTGAATATTTTGATGCCATCCCTGAATTTTAAAGGTTACTATGGCATGATATTATTGATTAAATAAATTTAATTAGAATTAATAATGTTTTTATGACTTTAACAAAAATCTATTATTAAATAGTGTCAAAAATAACATAAAAGATTTTTTAAAACAAATAATATAATATTAATTGATATATTAATCCTTAAAATATATGGATCAGAAAAAAGACTTATATTTTGATATTTATCTCATTAATGAACCACTTGGGGTTCTCTTGGTAGTTTATAGTATGTTTATTAAACAAATAATGTAAAAATACAACGAGACATAGTAAATGTCAAACTAATTAACTAAGAGTTAAATAAAAAAAATATATAGTTAATATAGTGACCCAAACCTATGTAACCTTATTGGTTGAGTGGATTTAGACCCATACTAAGCATATACTCGATATAAATCATTTTTGAACCATTAGAAACAGAATATTATTTATTATAAAATCATTTTTTTCTAAGGTGCCCCTCACCATTCTTATAAAAGGGCACTCCCCCTTCTCTCAAATTCAGACCATAAATGCCTTTTCGATCAACCAAAACCTACCCAAATAACCTCTCAACTATCCTACCATCATTTTAGAGACCATATATTAGTAAAAAAATCCATCTTATGTAGTTTTTTATACCAAATCAAAAAGAAGAAACCAAAGAAGAGGTAAATATTTCATCACCTCTTTCTAGTTCCTTTATTCTTTGAATTACTCATTATTTGTTGTTTCCAATCTAAATTTTTAACTCCTTTTACTGTGATTTTATTATAAATATGGTGCAACTGTATTCACTATTCTATCCATCCTTTGAATGACACATCACCATACTTGCGTACGTAAGGCTTGTCGTCTCCATGTCGTGGTGTAATTGTTATTCAATACATTATTTGAATGGGTATAATAATGATGTTTAATTTATTTAAATAATAAATATAACATGATAATTATTATTTATATATGATATAACATCCAATTATATATTATTTTAATATATAAATAATGATATTTTCACTCATTCATACATACGAATTACAGTCTCCACGAACGCGATGAGATTCATTCCACATCATATCCACTTGAGATGAATTTTAATTAGATGATTAAAAATAATGTTTGAAGAGTTGATATAATTCTGGATATAAATAATATGCATTCCATCCAAAACAAATATGGCTTACGTAACAAAGCATATAATGTAAAACAAATAATTTAACATCTAAAACGAAGATAATACTAAGATATTATTAACAAAACAATGATAAAAGATCAAATATGATATCATATTAATTTATATGATTCATTTATAATTTAATAAAAATTATTTCACCATTATAAATGAGTTTAACCTACCATCGACCATGAAAAAGTACAAGGTATTGATTTATTTCACAATCTCTTCATTATCCGAGGTTGTTTATACGTAATTATCTCCTGGGACCTCTTTATAATCTACATCAAAGTTTCGTAAAAATGTATTTCAAAACATTTTACTTATTTTATAGACTATGGGTTAAAGTAATTTATACCCTTGTTTGAATTTTATAAGATGTCTATAAAGGAATATTTTTATCATTTTCCAAACAAGGTCCTTTTTAACCTTTTCGACAAAATTAAGGTAAGAATGTCTTTTTTATCTTATACGGCGGGTGCGGCTATATTCCACAGTTATAAAATCGTTGAATCTTACCTTACATGTTTATAAGAATATTTTCAAAGTAAATGTTTTATTTTATAATTATTTGACTTTTAAATGATTTCAAAAAAAGAGATATTTCTCTCAAATAGTTTTTATTTCATCTATGTCAACATCCTTTGATAGATTTTCAGCTTAGTTGAAGTTGATTTATTTAATAAAAAACATTTATGTTGTATTGAAGATTTTGTGATATGTTTGACTGTAGATGTGTTATTTTTATACCATTCATTGTTTATGGATAATGTATTGACATTTCGTATGCAAGTTTTAATAAGAATTTTTATGTTATGTTTAAACATGTTCATATGAAGAATGAATTGGACTTAGAAACTGATGGGTAGAGCCCACTATAGCTTCTCGATGCATCGGTAAGTCTCATGAGACAAACTAGTGTCTTGGTACATGGACTTGACAAAATCATATTTGCAGTCACGACAGAAGGCCTTGACTATGAGTTTATAATATTCTAGCATTATGTATTAGATCATTATGAAAGTGGTAATTGATATTTTATGTAATTATTTGACTAGTAGAATATCCATGTGATTAAGTAAATGGAATTATTTCATTTTTTTCATATAATGATGATGTTCAAGTTTAAAAGGCTCTTGTTTTAGTTATACATTGCCTTAAATTTTATGCTTATTTATGAACGTTTCCACTATATTGTTATCCTTACTGAGCTTTTGAGCTCACCCCTTTATATATTTTATTCATCCCATGATGTGAAAAGTATTTAAAGAATGACATGTAGGGATAGTCATAGGGGATATAACTGTGAACTATGGAGACTATGTTGTTTTAGTTTTTCACTTTATCATGTAATGTTAGATTTATGATTGTATCTAGTTCTTACAAGGCTACTAAACAGATCGGTCCTTCGAGAGTTAAGTCCTTATAATAATGCCAATGTATAAAAATAATGCACTGAGTCAGGGTAACTGAGGTCGAGGCGTTACATTTTATCACCCGTATATTTATATTTTATTTATGAAAATTCTTTTTTTGTTGTTATCAACTTGATTTTCCAGTTTTATTTTGTTATATTGTTTCAGTACCTTCATCATTCTCATGGTTCCTTCATCCCAATAATATTAATAAATAAATATGTATCATATATATTTTTATAAAGGATATATTTATAATGATAAATGAAAAATATAAATGAAAAATTAATCACATCGTTTCTTAGAGGTGGTAATCAACATGTACACATGAGAAACATAGTTATTTTTTAACCAGTGGTAAGGTAAGAAGGTAAATGGTATAATATATTTCATAATTCATAGTTGAGTTAAAAATAATATATATATATATATGTTTGATGTTCCATATTTATGATTATGCAAGAAATTTAGTGATGAAAAATGAATTACCACACTACATGGACATAACAGTTTGAATGTCCCCATGAGAGATGTTTTCATTTTTCCATAGGATAAAAATGATAAAAGTATTGGTTATTCAACCATAATAATATAATATTAGTATATGTAATATAATTGTTTTTATATTATAATGAGAATTTAATATTTTATGGAGGTATTAATGGAAATTCAATGAAAACACTCAGTAAAAAGTTATATTTCTCTATTGGAAAAATACCTTTGGATTACACATTTTGCCTTCATAATTTCTAATTTAATAATACTAGATCCACCAGATAATGTGGATGATATTTGGGATGGTATTTGGGAGTATCTCTGTTAAGATACACGGCGTAATAAATTTGCATAAGAAAGGACATGTGGCTCCATTTTATAGGTGAGAGAGATGGAAAATGAAATAAAAATAATTATAAATATAAAAAATTTTCTAATGGATGTTTATCCAAATTTTAAATGATTAAAATAAGATGTAAATAATTTATAATTAAAAAACCAGTTAGGTTTTTAAATTATTAAGTTTAATTAAAAACCTTCTTTGTTATATCAACAACCAATATAAATCTATTCTTACCAAAATGGTGAGAACAAATTTCTTACTATTTTTACTATCAATAATGTATAAGAATGAATTTGAACATATAAAATAACAGTTATTTTTTATTTTAAATTTATAGAATAAATTTTACATTATTCAAATTTTAAAATAGAATAAAATTAATTTTAATATATGTTTAAAAAACGTTAAACACCATTTTTTGAAAAATGATTCTTTTAAGCATAAAGATTATTTTAATGACAAATAAATTTTCATGATGATAAAAAAATATTTTTTTTAAATAAAATTATAACTATTCATAATTAAATTTAATATGAAAATAAAAATATTCATTTATATTTTTTATTCATAGAAACTAATGCATTTTTTTATTTTGATAAAAAAATTAAATTGATTTCATAAATGATAACGTTATATTTATCTGTTGAAAAATATATTTATATACGACTCATTATTATTCATAATTAAATATTTTATTCTAAAACTATGTTTCAATAATATTTTATTTGATATTGATATCGTTATAATTTCTCAAAAGTGACACTTGTGGTAAAATCATTAATTTACAATATTAATAAAAAAACAATTTCTCTAAAATATAATCAATTTACCAAAAGCTAATTATTACTTATTTTGTTGAAAAATTAAACTCAATACATTAAATTTGATATATTACAGTTTTCATTAACTTATAAATCATATTCTTGAATAAAGATATGTACATTTTGATATTGATTATTTAAAAAGAAAAGATTATTATAAATAAAACCCAGGTGTTACATTCATCCCTCATTCAAAAAACATTTACTTATAATTTCTAGAATGTGTAAGGACACAACCTAAAAATATTACATAATATCCATTTTTAGTCTATAATTCACATTCATATATTCCCAATGATCATTAGAGTTTAGTGTTTTCGAGAATTATGTTATAATTGTTATAGAAAAAACCCATCTATTTATATTTGGAAGATTTTACTATTTATCTTGTTTTACCAAAATATAAAACATTTAAATTAAAACATGTTTTATATTTATGAAAATTCATCACAACATTATATATTACTTAATAAATAATCTTACACATCATTAATCCCGATGAAAAATTTTAAACCATGTGATAACCACATGAAGTTCAATAAGGGACAAAAAATTAATATAAATATTTTAGTATGATGAAAACATGTAAACTAATTATTTTTTACCTTTATCGTCATATTATTTTATTTAATGAAATAAATTATATTATCATTGAAAAATATTTTTTCTTAATGATAACCATTTAAAACCAATTTATGTAAATATGAACACTTTTAGTCAACATAGTGAATTATAATCCAAACCCATGTCAAAAAAACTAGAACCTAGTTATGTCCATATGAAAAACCACACTGGTTGTGTCGTATATTATTGACGTTAATGATAGGTAAAATTCCCCATTCGAATTGAGATCTATATCTAGATCAACTTTTTTTATAATCATTATTAGGCTCACTAACTCATATAATTTTAATCAGGATCACCCACCCTTATAATTTATATTTGACTCGATAGCTCATATAAGAATAATCGGGGTCACCCATTAATTATCATTAATTATCAAGTACTATATCATGAATAATACATTTCAAAATTTTGAAAATTCCACATAAAACCCTTGAAAAAAATATTTTAACCCTATTTTAAATACATTTATGATATCAAAATACAATTTAATTTTAAAATACTATTTTAAAGAATAAATTACCCAAAAAAGGAATTATGGGGTTTTCTCTGAAGAAGACATAAAATATTATAAACAAATTATAACATAAAATAAATATTAAACGTTTAGTAGAATCCATTGACTCTATATATGTTAAATTAGAGCATTCCATTTTTTCTTTTGTAATGAAATTAAAAATGAATGGTAAAAAATATAAATGAAATATTATTTTATTAATCCGACAAATGAAAGTGAAAATAAATATAAAATTTAGTTAATAATTTTTTTATGTCCATATAAATAAATTCTATAAATATCATTATTAATATGGGCATAGAAGAAAAATATTTACAAAAGTAAAATTATAAAACGTTTAAAATGGGGTTTTAAGGTAAATTGTCTCTTACCACAAATGTAACATCCCCTATTCAGGATCTCTATCACATTGTCAAAAATTGATTATTACATTACTTCAAATGTAATTCATCCTATTACAAAGGATTATGACCAACAACTAATTGTAAAACTTATTATGGGGAGACTGTATCCCTTCGTGAGAGATGTTATCACTATAGGAGTAAGCCAAATAAACATAATCAATTAATTTGTAGAAAAAATGGAAATAAATAATAAAGTCACAATTAATAATAATTAAATAATTATAGTAATAATTTAATGACCTGATTGAAACTAACTAAATTTCATGCTTGGAACAATACAAGTTAGGTACTGGATGACTCAACTAGGACTCAGTAGTCCCCGATCCCGAACCCCATGTCAGTCCCACCTCAATACACCAACCTGTCTAGCAAGAATATTGTAATCATCAATGTCATTTTACTTTTTCCAATCCTACATCCATTTAATCATCATGGGAACCAAACTATATCCCATATAGGGTGTGATTATAACTTAGAATCCCGTCACAATTATTTTCAAACAAACAAGTATGATAAAAAGTGTATACAAAAAAGCGATTAACATGAGTGTTAATTTATTGAAAAATTAATAATATAAAATAAACAAACATCAGATCCATGCAAGAATATCTCTGGGAATGTCTTAATAACATGCCAACTAAAATCATATAACCATGTAAAAATTACCACCTTTTTCCCAATGGTAGAATTTCCTGAAACATGTCTTATGACCATGAAAATCCAAAACATATAACAATGGTACAATCTCAAAAATCCATGTCAAATCTATATAAGCATTGTAATGTTTGGGTCAAATCCTTATAGGAATTTAGAGCATGGGACCAGGAAGAGACTGATCATAATAAGAATTATAATAAGGGGCTGGGTTGAGCCCATACAATGAAATAATTATCACATATAAGTGTTCATGTTTCATGACCAATCAAGATATATATTCATTTCCACATGGGATACAAGTCCTATCATACAATACGAATATCACCATATCACATCATAAATCTAGATGGTCAATTATGAAAATTATTGTTGTCCTTTCATATACCACATTCATTTATATTACATTTGAGTAACAGTCAGAATAATAATCCATATGCCAACAAATATTTATTTTATATCATAAAATCACATATGTTCTAAGATCATACTAATCAAAAATTAAGGAATTATCCAATTAAATTACATTCTTGGTTCACTCAACCAATGGGTAGACATATGATATGTCAAATTCCAACTGAAACCAAAGGACTCCACGTGATAATATGAATAATTATTTAACTGATTTAAGAGTGTTTTACATTGTATAAATCATAATATTTCGTATGAATTGGAAATTATTAAACCATAGTGTTATCATTTATACCCATAC
This sequence comes from Viscum album, assembly GCA_963277665.1. Lineage (NCBI taxonomy): Eukaryota > Viridiplantae > Streptophyta > Magnoliopsida > Santalales > Viscaceae > Viscum > Viscum album. The sequence continues at coordinate 920,778,297 of OY728126.1, read as the reverse complement.
CATTAAACGATGATCAAAAAATACTTCTTACAACAAAATACAAAGAGAAAGAGGGTTAATAGGATCACAAAGAGGTTTTCAGATAAAAAATGATCAAGTTGAAAACCAAATATGCACAAAATCAATGGATTTAACAACAATGATTAATGAAACATGGGAGATAATAAAAAAATAGACCAAACATACTTACCAATGATTGACCATGTTATCAGGGAAATTTGAAAGTTAGGTTGGAACTACAAATTCACTTGGAATAACCCATCGGTCCGAGAGGACAAGAATGAAGTGAGTTGAAATGTACAATAAATTATATTTAATACATTAAAAAAATAGGTTGATGAATTTTATGGAATGTAATTCAGTAATAAAATTTGAAATTATTTTTAATTAAATGTGCATAAAATCCCTTTGCATCAAATTATTTTATTAAAAATGGAAAAACATTTAACGAATACTAATCCATCTACATGACATGTAAATGTTTTGAATATGAATTTTCAACTCAATTATCTTTTATGAATCCAAACCCCCATTTAAATTATTTCAATATACCAAGAATCCATGGTAAATCTTAACCAATTTACTAGGACTCCATTAATTCAATGAAGTATACATCCCAAAAAAATCAGTCATTTTCCACAACAAAACTCCCCATGAGGATCCTCTTTAGTATTTATCAAGCATACTCAATACCAAAGACACTAATTATTCATATTACATACATACACAACAGAAACACCACCACAATGTTTTTAAGATGAGGAAAAAAGAAAAATGTAATAAGTATAATAAAAAACATAGAGAGATATAAACCTAGAAAAAGATGGGATCCTACATCCTAACCACTATATAAATACTCATCCCCGAGCTAGTCCACATGCCATTTTGTGGTATCAGCACTCAAATTTCCCACTATTCATTCATGTTATAATCAATATCCCAGGTCTCCACTAAATGTCAATCATACAACCACTGTACTCTAACTAATCGTATAGTTCAACTGTGAGGATGTTTCTCATTATGTTCAATAAACTATAGCAGATGCTCATTCAATGATTCATCACCACATTGTGCAACTTCTACTATTTTAGTCACATGGGAAGGTTCTAGATGGAATCTATGAATTTGTGACATGTTTAACACATTGTTTATAGAACTATAGAATTGATGAAGTGATAAACGATACAATACAATAATGAACCTTGATATTGTCTCCAACAACCTATCAATCATAGTAACTAGATTTTATAGTATCTTAATATGACAATTCCCCAATATTGGTGACAAACAGATGAAAACCTAAATCCCAAAATTTAATTCTAGAGTATATCGTTGATGGTCACCATACAATTTGTGTCTATTTTTTGGGGTCACCAACTATTTTCTCATCAACTAAACTTATACTAATGTCTCAATAATGAGAATATGAATACCAAGTACTGACTCACATTCCACTAGCTAGAAAACAGATGAATGATTCATACAAACATGAAAATAATCAAAAGGTTACATTTTAATTGATTCTTGGAAACTATTATTATATGAAAACTCCACATATTCTATATATTTGTCCCACGAACCACCAAAATCCAAAACACATGCTCATTGAATGACATACAAAAACTAAAATGTCCACTCTGATTAACCATCAATCTGGGAATGATATATTATTATCAAAATAGATTATTATCACATATCGTTTTGATGGACCTTCAAGAAACACGGTGTGAAACAAGGATCTCTATCAGATATGATACTGTATATAACATCGTGCAACTGAAGTACCTCATGCATGTAAATAATTCCATTATTTTAAACTATGATGGTCTCTCTGATAGGTAAAAATTCGTATATATTCTTCAATAAATCAACAAACACCCCTAATACATCATTGTTATGGGTATTCCTATGCAATCCTATAAAAAATTATATTTCTAAATAATATAATTTAATCATATGAATGGGTAATGCCAAAAAATACCAAATGGCCTCTGATGATCCTCATTCATGTACTAACAAGTTAGCAATCTAGTCAAAAATATTTCCACCCAGTACATTATTATGGAATAGTAGTAATATTTATAGAGAACATAATAAATTGTTTTCAAACCGGGATGCACCGCTGATCTAGAATAATGAAACTACTTCGTCAGCTACAAACGTAAGACTATTGGAACCCATAGTCATCTTTTTAAAAGAATAGAATTTTATTCCATGAGACCACTATGATACTATCTCCTCTCAATATATTTTTTCTATCGGTATGGAGTCCTATAGATTAATATGCCAGTTGTTCTTAATACCATTTAAAAGCATGGGTGAACAAATTTCAATGTCAGACCTACACCTCCCTAAGACTCTTTAACATCCAAATGCATGTCCTTAAAAATGTATATTATGAAACATTCTTTATTAGACTCCAGTATTACCTCGATCAATTTTTTTCATCTAAATAAAACACCATAACAGTTCACTTAGCTAGTGTATACACCAACTCAATGTCCAAATACTACAGATAGTCCACGCCCATAAACATTTAGAGGTATAGGTCTAATTGAGAAAAGATGTACTTGAGGATCTTGTGATATGTGTATACCGAAATCTTCTCACCCAATAGAGTGTGTCAATAACATATCAGGTCATTTACCACATCTACTAACTCACGATCATGTGTAGGATAATTCATCTCAGGATGTATAAGCTACCTTGATCTAAAAGAAACCACTTGATAATCAAGCATTAGAACTTCTCCATTGGAAACTCTATATATGTCAAAGTACATATTATATGGTTTAACACACATATGTATAGTGGTGATTTATGCTGAGTTCATCCTACTTTTAGATCTACAAAATCCCTCTTGTACATATCATACCAAAAACACACCACCAATTTCTTGTTAATCTTTGTCATTGGTTCTTCATAAGAGGGGATGTCCTAGATAAAGCATCAATAATAACCTAGTAACCTTGAAAGATCTAAATATTAAAGAAATTTTTAGTTGTTAACAATGTTAAAACTTATAAAACAACCTTTTTAACCATTGAAACTATTTTATCTAAGATGAAATGGCCCCAAAAATGAAATTTATTAATCAATAAGTTTCAATTTGATATATTGTCATAAATATGGTGTTATCTCAATGAAAATTTAAATATGTTAAGATGTTTAATATGATCATCTTATGGTTATAAGTAAACTATCATATCATTAACAAAAACCCTAACAAGTTTTTTTATAAAATAATGCATGATCAAATTCATCAAGGCCATGAATACTATCAATGCATTGGTTAACCAAAAATGGAATCACTACAAATGAATAGATGCATTTACTACTACTATCATTAGATTGATGTATTTTATTTTGTCTCAAACTTATCATTTGGTAACCTAATATCAAATTGACCTTGAATATATTCTTTGAACCTGTAAAATGTTTTAAAATATCATCAATTAGGATATTAAGATACTAGTTCTTAGCTATCATGGTTTTACCTCTAATAATCACACTTAAATGAAATCAAACATCCCCAGTATTGGAAAAGAGAATTGGAGAACACCAAGGAGATATAATTAGACATATGATGATTTTAGATCCCATATCGTCCAACTAAACATTCATCACTAGAAGAATTACTACTTCCATTATATAAGGGGATATTAAAAATGATCATCTCTTAACTCCAACTAGATTGGGAACATGCTCTATTAATCGTGTAGTATGACATAGAACACATTGGGAAAATATTCATGAAAATATTTTTCTATAAGATGGAAATAATCCAAATTCTGTACAACATCATATATAAAATTTATGGTTTTCTGATCTATGAGACATTATAATATGAATTAATTTCTCCCCTAATAACCAGCCTAAAGATCCTACTCACCATGGTGAAAAAGATACTTTCTTCTCTAGATAGAATGGTAGATTTTCTTATATAACAATCTATAATAACGTGGTATGGAACTAACCAATCCATACTATGAATAAAGTACAATACTATAATTTATATAATGAACTATTTATAAAATAAATGGTAACCTCCAATTTCAAGAAATATGCCATGAAACAATTGATATTATCTAATGGCACCCCCAATTGTTGGATGATGGTCATGAAACCAATCAATATTTCTCAAATAAAGCCCAAAAAATTAATGAATTGAGTTGATAAAAAATATATTGATTCTTATTGTACCAAAATAAAAACAAAATCTAATGTAAATGATAAGAGATTACACCTCTAATAGTAGATATTCCTATATCTACATTAGATCCAGTAGTCTGCATAATGTGTAGATGACATTTCCTTCTACCCAAGTTTCCATCCAAACTACCCTAATATATTTATCTTTCTTTATAATTATTCTCCTAAACTATGATATGGCATCCCCTACCTCGGCCTGAAAATCTAGTGCAAATCTAGCTACTTTCTAGTTGAAGGGTAGTTGAGTCCATTCCCTACTCAAGTGCCTATTCTAAATCCATGCCACTCATCTATTGTGTAAATTTCATATATAACCTTTTCAAGATGGTTTATTCCACCACATATATGACATTAAACTCTAAGATGATGAAACCATTGGTTATTTTAGTCGAATAATACACACTGATAGAAATGTAATATAGAAGGTCCTGAGATTGTGGCCCTCTTCCCTAACTCCTCTGACTACAACAAACATTGTAGATACATTTATATGAGTGCTTCATCCCACTCAAATAAGAGCCTCGTGTTTTCACTACTGAATCCTATCTACTACTCAGGGCCTCTCTCATATTCCATTTCATAATGAGTGTGTGGTTCGACACATCCTCAAAACTAATCAAAAGAAATGAATTCATATGTGACCAAATATGCTAGAGAAGACTATCCTAAAGTCATATTAAATTTTTTATCTCAGCACCTTCCAAATATTATTCCAATATTTTTAGGTCTGTGAAACATCTAGCATAGTCAATCACTAGAATTCCCACCCATGTTTGATCTTTGTATGAACGATCCTTTTAATCCAAAAACATCCTTGAATTGAAATATCTTAATAAATTCATCTAAATTTTCTTCTATGATAGCTCATCGCACTACCCAACTTCTTCCAGAATATCCCACAAACAATTTCATTTTTCATGAAGAATATATACTTTAATCTTCATAGTCAAATTTACACGTGGCTCAATATTAATGATGATTGTATTCATTGACTAGATTAAATTTTATATTCTTATGGTCCCCATTAAATCATGAAAATTAGTTGATTATAAAGTAAAAAACTTTATTTTTAGCTATAACATCGAAGGAACTGTACAAACTATCTACCTTTCCTTGGATCGCATGACCGTCATAAATCTGTCATGATGATCAGAATCAATATGATCCTTATAAAATATAGGATCCTTTTGATCGGTTTCATGATGAGGACTCTAAGATATACACTTTTAATGGTCATTTCATAGATAATGAGGATTTATTTTCACTACAATACAATCAAACACCTTACAACACTAGTTTGAAATAAGGAAAACCCCAAAATTTGACTACAATAGAGAACCACAGACTCGTGGTCTCTCTAAACAATGATTACAAGTATTTTAGCATGATATTTCAATTAATTTAATTTATACTTTACATATATATCTCATATCATATTCAATATGTATGTACATATCACATGAAAAATAGATATATCCATGTCATGAAAAATGATTATCAATATGTCCCTATGTCCCTCTTATGATGCATGTAACATCACCTCGTGCAATAGTAGGCAATATGTTCAAATATTAAGAAACATTAACAACATAAATAATGAACAACTCATATCATGTTAATCACCCAAGGTAATGTAACCTCAACTATAACAATCAGATTTTATATATAAAAATTTCATCCCTAAGGATTAGTTATTCCCTGGTAAATGGGTTAACTACACCTTTACAAAAGTTCATTACCATGTTCCGACATATCATAGTATAATTTATAACAATCCAAAATAGTAAATAAGGAAGAAAAGAAAACATAATTCATTGATGCCAAATTTTAATGTCCATAGCTCCAAAACTCTCTCATGTCACCAAAATGTTTTGGTTATGTGACCTCAAGCATTACACTATGTATGCTGGAGGCTTCTAACATGCAGTTGGGGTGTGAAATATAGAGTGGGGATAATTTCAACCCTATTAATAATTGTCATTGAATTATAAAGTATAAATATAATTGGATCCAATGAAATTATAGATAGGAAAGAAACCAATAATAAAATCCCAATGATTATTCAATAAATCATATTATGAATAATGTAAAGAATTTATGGAATATAAATAAATTCTATGATAGAAAAAATAAAATCAAGAGACTAGATATATAAAAAATTCATGATAGTCCCTTCTCTCAAACCCCCTTGTGGTGCCTCCTCTAAAGTACTACCCATCTAGAAAAGAAAACTATTAACAACAATATTATTTTTCATTGTCCTACATACATCCACATAATCTACTCAGGTACCAATCATTGGACTGTGTTTGTTGTCAGTATAACTCAATAGGTCATGAAAACAGTGTCTACAAAACAATTATGATAAGAAGTTTATAAAATAAAGTGATAAAAAATTATTAATTAATTCAACAGTTTACAAAATAACACAAAAACATAATTATTTCCATGATAAAATATTATTGAGAATGTATTATAACCATTCCATCAATAATCATAGAACAAGGTAAAAATAACATGCTTATGATCCATGAAGAAATATCTGAATGTATGTCTTATGAGTATGTCAAACACAACCATATAAACACGTTTTTGTGAAAACTATTTAGATAAAATTCATATTATCATTAGAGCATCTTGGTAAAATACCTATAAGAATTATCGCATTGGACTACATTGAGTCTAGTCACTAAAATAATTCGAGCATGGGACAGGGCCGAACCCAGTTAATATAAACATTTCAATATATAAGTGCACATGTTTATGGTCGATGAACGATATATATGAATTTTATCATGGAACCCATGTCATGTAATATATAAATGATATCACAATATAACATCATAAATCTCAATGGATAATTATGTTAATTACAATTTCTCATTTCTATACAATATTCATTTAAATAATAATTGATTAATACATACAATACTAATAAATAATCCACACCATAGGGATTAATTAATACAAAATCAATGTAGGATTAATTTTATTTTAACCACACATTAATCAATTTTCTTATTCAATTATATTTAAGGGTCTCTCTCCCAATAGGGTAACATAAGGTAGTAAAAAGACAATTAAATCCATTTCACTCCAGAGATTAATCCCCATAATTATTTAACTAATTCAAGAACAAGTCATGATGGTGAAATCATAATAATTAACATACATGGGAATTATTTCACCACATGGATAAGATTTAGACCCCGAACCATAACTGATGATCAAAAAATGATTCCACTATAAAATTATCACTATAGTGAAGGTGAAGACAGTCACAAAGTTGTTTCTAGAATAAAACTCATCATGATCCAAACATACAATTAACATTGTCATTGGATTTCACCAAAAAGGTTGGATAACCAAGGGATATAATGTTAAACATAAAAAAAATTATTATTTGAGATTTAATGTTCCATTTGGATATCTGAAAGGTAGGTTGGAACTCTAAATTCACCCAGATGATGCCCTTGGATATAGTGGAAAAGACTGTAGTGAGATGAAATGAAAAATCAACCACAAGAAATACATTATAATATAAATATATAAAATTACATAATGTATAATTAGGTTACCTTACATGTATGTGTTTTTAATGGAATATTATGAAAAACTCATCTCATTACATTATTTTATTAAAAACACTTGATCATTGCCCAAAATATAATCCATTATACACAACGTGTAAATGATATGTAGATGGGTTTTAAAACATATTCCTCATAAAAACCCCAATCCTTTTTTAAATCCTCTAAACATACTATTAAAAAGTGGTAAATCTTAACACATTCACCCAGAATCCATTAATTCAAACAAACACACATTCCTGAACATTAAGTTGTTATCCCCAACCAAGGCTCTCAACATAGATCATCGCATGTTTTTATCATGTTTTCTTGATTCCAATGACTTTTTTTTCAAACGATAGCGAACCATAATAAAAACGTAGTAACCATTCTTTTATGTTAATTAAAATCTCAAAGTAATGATGTTTTATGAAATAATTCATAGATACACATAATTAGAATAAATGGGATCTTACATCTATTCCAACAATCCATGTATGTTCATTATATTCCTAAAAAAAATGTGTAATTCAATTAATTTATTCATAACATATTTCATGTCCATTATTCCATTTATTTTATTTAGTACCATTTTATATTTAATTACATAATCAATTAATGTCACATTTGATTTTTTCATTATATTTTGTTACTATGTCCAAATTGAGTTTAGAACTCTATAAATGGTCCAAGTGGAAATTATTTTCTAATATCTATAATAATAATAATGAAACAATTATTATTTACTAACATAATTATAGTTTTTAAACCAACTACATTTGTTGGTTTTGAATAGAGAACTAGGTTATGTTTATCGAGATGGTATATCATACAAACAGATGTGTAATGTTATCTTTTTCCGAAAATCAAGAGAGAATAAGGTAAGCCTTAATTTATCATTATAGAATGATAATTATATCATAAAACCTTATTATTTCATTAAATTTATTTATATATACTATTTATGTGATTCATTGATGATAACATATCACATCCCTTCTCTGATGTTGCAATCCACATGTACCCACAAATGACATTATCATTTTTCATTGAATGAAATAGTGATAAATTATATTATATATTACATTTCAATAATGATAAATATTTTCCCCTTATCATATATATAAATATAGTACATCATTGTAACAATAATGAGTGGAGGTGATGGAACCCAAAATACATTGCTTTGTGGAGTTGGTATTGCACAAGTATGCACGAATTATGTTTTTGTTTCATAATTTATGTAATAGATGATAGATGTATATTAACCCATTAAAATAATATTATTTTATTATATTAAATATTATTATATTATTATTTTTTGGTGCTTTAATATAATATTTGGGAGTCAATAGATAAAATTATTTGAAAACCATTGGTGAAGAACCGTTCCTCTTCTTTAGACAACCACTTCAGAATTACACAAAAAATAATTCCTATGAAAGTTTATAAAAAAAAGTACCACTACAAAATTTAGAGGATATATTTAGTGAGGCATGGGTTGGGATATTAAAAAATATTGTTGAAATGGTGTGATTAAGAGAGGAGTGAAGGATCATTTTATATGTAAGGGGAGGGTCACTATAGAAAGTATATTCAATAATAAAGTAATATATAATAATTTTCATTGAAAAGTGAATACAAATTGATATAATTAAAATAATGAATTATTTTGCGGCAAAATAATACAATTTTATAAATAAATTACATATTTAATTAATGGGTTTACCTTTTTTCACATTGTTTTAATCTATGTTGATCCTTTTAACAATTACCTGTTTATTAGTTTTTTTTACACTAAAATTTTCTAGAAATTTTCTATAAAAGTTAATTTGACCCATAAATTGAAAATGGTAGATATAATAAACTATATATATCAAAACAGTCTAATTATATGATTTAACATAATTTCTCACCAATTAATAATATATTGTTCATTATAAAATATAAGTAATCCAATTTTTGAAACAATTCAGTTAATTTCATATTAATGACAAAAATAGATTAATGTAATAAGAATATAAAAAATAAATATACCTAATATGATATATTATTATATTCAACTATTCATTGACCTTACCTCATCAAAATAATATTATGTATAGAGCTTATAAAAAATATTTACTTTATTTTTATACTACATTGACAAACTTTGCTTCATTACAGCATAAGTATTTAAGGTAATTAATTCATCAAATGAAATTAAAAATAAATAAGAGTGATAAAAAATATTTTATAATTAAATTAATATTTTATAACTAAAACAAACCTCATTATATATATATATATAAATTTAATGATATTCAAATCAATATTGTCAAAATTTTGAATATTATGTACCTAAACTAATATTAATGTCATTATCAAGTGAAAATGCAACCCAAATTCCATATATTATAATTTTGTATTTATATAGTTACCATTATCCCTCCCAATTAAATAAAGGAATTTGTTTTATTAGATCTTATTTAAGGGTTTGATAGTATTTTTCCCATTTTACCCATTCGAAAAAGATTAATATTTACATTGTCTATAATTAAAATGACAAAAAATAATAAGAAAATGTTTACAAAATTTATGAATCCCAATTCAAAATGACGATTTGTTTTTTCATGATTTAATTCATTGATGTTTCATAAAATATAATAAAATTGAACTCAAAAAGAATAAAAAAAACTTTTAAAAAAGTTTGTATTTTATAAATATAAAACTGTTATATACCAAATTCACATTTAATGTGGATTAAAATAACATTTATTATATTATGTTCAATAAATATTAATTATTTAAATTTTATATTTATATAAAATAGGATGTTTCCTTTTAAATATCTCTAAATAAAATACAATTTTTAATAAAAATCTGAATTTTTAATTATGCAATAAAGAATTAGTGTTTTATGAATATCCAAAATTTCACCCTTAAATATATTTAATATATTGACATGACATTTGAAAGTAATATTTTCAGTTTAAATTATATAAATTTTAAATTAAAATTCTATCTAAAATGTTATAAAAAATTAATTTTAAAAAGAATAAAATTATTTCCTTCTATTGAGAAATAAAAAAATGTTCTTATAAATAATAATTTCATTAAATATAGTTCATTAAAATTAGTATGGATTAAATTGAATATTAATGTTAGTTGTGTTTTCACATTCATACACCTTTTTGAAATTACAATATGAAACATTTTTCATTACTTGACCAAGTGAGGATATTTTTTTGTTAATGAATTTTCTAATTCATGTATGAATTCTTCAACCAAATGGGTTTTATAAAAAAAACTATTACTCAATGAATTAAATTATTCCAAAACCCTAAATATATGTGGTCAAGAATCATTATCAGAATTTAAACATAAGAAAAAATTTCATCTAATTGAAATCTATTAGTGATTTAAAATTTATATGCATCTAAAAATTATTTTCCTAATAGTAAAACATTAAATAATTCTTATGCCTGAGATAAACATAGAGGAAAGGACATTAAAGAGGAATGTGATCTGAATTTCCCAAATATTACATATTTTCAAATTATTATGAAAATTGATTCCATTTCTCAAAAAAATTAATTACTCTTCTCTATTAAGGTAATTTAGAAAAAACATAATCAAATACATTTTAAGAATGATCTTTACACTAGTTATGTTATAATTTTTTTTACCATATTTGAGTTATCCTCATATATTATTGAATCAACCTCACCCACATAACCATTTATTTAACAAAATATGACTCAAAAACATTGTTTAACCAATATCATCCTAAATGGATATTTTCTGACACCTATTTCAAAATAAATCTTCAAAAGGTGTCATATTTATAGTTTAATGGATACTTTTAATATAATAAAATTAAAATGTAAAAAATATTCATTAAAACATCATTTTACATAAATTAAACAATCTCAATATATGTTTTACATGGTATGAATCATTCAATTTTACACTCCACAATATTGTATATGAAACTGTATAATAAAATTTGATTTAAGATCCAACGATTTTTGAATAATTTCCCAAAAAATTGAAGCTAATCTTGTATGTTGATCAGATTCAACGTAGAGATAAAATCCATGTAACTTGACTATCTTATTAAGGTACAATCGATAATTCTAATCTAAATACACAGTATTTAATAAGAAAAATGTGTGGATATTTTTATAATCCAACAATAATAACCCCCATAAAAATTACATTGAGATATCATTTGTATTCCCACCATAAAATACGTAGATTTTTTTCAAATTTACATTATAGGATTTAAAACTAATTAATCACCCCCTTTTATAAATTTTATTTCTTAATTAACATATTTTTAAGATAAAATGTATTAGTAACCTATAAAATATAAATTTTATTCATCCCACTAGTCATATTCTCAGCTTTCTTTTTACATCATAGTGGTTCCATTATGAACATAATATAGGAAACTGTAAGCTTCACTCTACAATTTTATCTTCAAATGAAAACAAAAATAAACACATATACTTTTATAATTCTCAAAACACATTTCTTATCAATATTAAATTCATGTAAATTATCATTCATAACATGTTCCACCATTATAAATAAAACAAGTTCTTATCAATGATGTTTCAATTTTTTTTTATCAAAAAAATCAACTACACTAATACTATAAAAAATAGAGGATGTTATAGTAAGGAAAATTTCATTTCAAAAATAAAATAAATCAAATACAAATAGATTAATTTCTAATTATATAATATCTAATTATGAATTATCTTTTTTCTAAAAGAGTAGAAAATGTTTTCTATTTTATAGTATAGTAATGAATCATGTAGTAATAATCCTTAATTATTTCTATCCATCTCCAATGTCTTATGATCATCTCTTTCTGAGTGGAAATATACATTCAAAATTTAGGATTAGTATATATTACAAAAAATAATCAAAATAAATTATTCCACAAATATATTAAATGAAAAACCATAACATCTTTTTTTATACCATTTCTATTATAATTTTACCGATGAGATTTTATTTGTCTTGATATAGAAATAGTTACCCGATCATTATGTATCAAAACTCAAACAATAGAATTTATTAAAGGACCATTAAAGATAACCACTTTTTCTTTTAAAACAAATATGGGAAAACTATAAAATTCACCAATCCCTTTTTTAGTTCCCATAAATAGACTTTACACTCTTTCATCTGTAGAAATTTAACACATTTTCTTGTTAAGATAGTAATTTAACTCGATAATGTAGAAAAAGATTCACAAACTATTGGTGAAACACCACTAATCATGGTAAATAATGACTCTATGTGGAATTTATATGTCTTGACCATTCCTTAACAAATTTATTTTTTATTTGGTAATTAGTTATTACTTTATTTGGATAAAATAATCAAGGAAAAAAAATTGTAATTAAAATTCATACTAATTAAAACATAAAAATTATTTTCATTTAATGTACAAAAATATTACAAATTTTTATTTCTTTACTTTTATGACATTTAAAATATACCAAAATATCCCACGATAAACCAAACCATGAACTTATGTTTATATTCATGGAACACTCTATTCATAATATTCAAGAATATAAATTGTGAGTTAGAAAACCTTAAGGGCCTAACATCAAAGACCAAATTCCGTTATCATATCTATGCATTTTCCTTAAGAATATCTTCCACCTTCTACATCAAATAATGTATCCTGACATAAGATCAATCTACAAAAAACATTTTTCTCCATGTATTCAATAAAACAAATAATTGATATGATTCAACATATTCTTGTTCTTATCAATGAATTTTTTCACATCACTATAATAAATGGAATGGATCATTCGACAATCTTTAATTTTAACAAATTAAATAAAATCACAACTTGTTGATGTTCTTGGATAAATAAAACCTCTATCTATAAACTATTGGATCCACATTTTCAATTACAAAAGATCAACATACCTTATTTTATATGGGTTTTTAGAAATATGATTTTCATTAATCCCTAAGTCAATAGTAAAGGAAACCTACCAATGAAGTATAACTCTATAAAAATAATCTGAATATATATATATATATTCATCCAATTCTCAGTGGTATAACACTATTACAATCAATTTCATTATTTTAAACAACATGATCTTTTTAATTTTCATGTTTATCACTAATAAATGCTCATCTTCTTGGTGTGTGATTAGAAGTATTATAATATTTAATAAAACGATATTCTCATTGTAATATATAATTGTAGGATAATGTCAAATCTAATACATACCCAAAATAATATCAAGAAATATAATGTGATGTTGAATAATATTTACATGAAATATAATCTCACAAATAATAATAAAAATATTCTTATAAAGCATGTAATATTAAATATTTTGACCATAATTTGTCAATAAAAGATATATATTCTTTATATGAGGTGATATTACCATTTTAAATGATATTTTATCAGAAATTGCGTAATTCATTGGTCTTGATTCAAATATAAAATTAAAATAATTTACATAAATCACTATCATCAATTCCTCCAGTTACACAGTTGTACAAAATTTCAGAAACATTGAAAAATTCTATAAAATTTCTATTACCACACATATAGCAGGTCAGTTTCTTACCTCGATATTTCTTAGTTGACTACTTCTACATTTCTTTTCACCATGACCGATCTTACTCTTATCATCATAGGAAAATTAAGTTTCACAAAACTCTATAATGAATTTCTCATCACAACAAATAACATTCAATATATATTAACTTTCTATGTGGATAAATCCCTTTAGGGGAATTGTTCTTTACAAAGAAATAGATAATTTTTTTAATATAAAGGAATCAAATTAAATCCTATAAGTACCACGCCATATTAAAAACTGTTCTTCCTACATTAATACAATTTATATGTATATTTCTCTCCATTTTAGTGAATTACTTCATCAACATGAATCAAAGAACGTTAATGAAATATTTATTATTGAAACGATTCATAAATCCATCTAGTTACCTTAAATCATGATCATATCTCACTAAGTAGTATTATTAAATAATGGCCACAGTCAATCAGCTTCAACTTGATGTTAATATTTAGAAAGAGTAATTGTTTTCATTATGAATACAGTATGATATAAAATTACTTATCTAGTTAATTGATCCATCCCTAGGCTACCATTGGATATGAGGTTCCACAAGAATATAGAGGGGTATGGTTTACTAAATTCATAACTATCAACATGTTCCTCTAAATAGAATTTTATTTGACTATAACATATACGCCACCACCATTTATATCCCATGTGAACCAATCCATGACTTGAGAAAATTGAAACCATTCTAGTACGTTAAAATGGATGGATATTTTCCTCGTGATACCATTATTCTTCAACATCAATATTTTTTCAAAATAAACCCATTATAAAAAAAATAAATTTTAGATAATGATACATTGTAATGTTCAAATACTATAACATTTCAATCAAATTATAAATTTAAATCGTAAAATGTAATTCAATTAATATCATACTAACCAATAATGTTATATAATACTTTACCATGATACCAGCTATAACAAACCAAATTTAAAATATTACAAAACCATAAATTTTTCTTCAATAAATAATATTCTGGAAATCATTAGGATATTTATATTTTATAATTATAGAGAAATATAAAATAAATATAACATTTCAAACCCATTTATTAAAATTATACAGTTATAATATGTATTTATTATATATATATATATATTTAAAATGAATCTTGTTTTTCATTCATCAAAAATCTACATTAATTTTATCTTGAATCATTTTTTGTTCATAAAGAATCATAAAACCTATGAATAAATTTATTAAAATTTATATGATCATAGAAATATATGTATGTGATATAAAATTGAAGATAAATCCATTTTATTTTAGAAAAAATAAACCCACATAATGTTTTACCATTACCACCATATTCATTTAATGTGTGAAATAAATCATATTTGAAAGTAAAACACACACTTTTCGCACAGTAATTCTATAAACCATAGCATAAGAAAATTTAAATCCTTCTAGATAATGTGTTTGATTATATTCATGTCCCATGTTAGAGATAAATAGAAGACAGTTAAATCCATTATATAAACACCCATTTTTAATTATATCTTCATTCAATTGAATATAACGATCATTACCTAATTCATTGTAATTCTATATCGGTCTAACCCAGTATACAATCTATTTTAGGACAACCCACTTGTAAAAGATTTATAAGGATCACTCACTAATATAGAATATATTAATCCAATTCACTTATATTATATATTTCAGGATCACATGTCAATCATCTATATTCAAAAGTACCATATACTGAATAAATCATTTTAAACATGCACCTTTTAATCATAAAATCATTCAAAAACCCATCAGAACCAATATAATAACTCTTTCTAATATCAAAATACACATTCCTTTTCAAACCCCATTTACAAAACTAATGTACCCATAAAACCTAAATGAAGGGTTTTCATTGAATAAAACATGAAATATTATAATTAAATATAGACATAAAATAATAGTTAAAATAGGGGAAAACAGTTTATTACGTATACATTGAAATATAACATATTTTTTTATTTTCAAAAAAATGTCAAAATATTCGGTATAAAATATGAAAAATAATTCCATTTTAAATCCTATTAAAAATTAAATATAAACATAAATGTAAATTATAATTTATTAAGATCCATATAAATCAATTTTTTAGGAATAAATATATATATATATATAATGAATAAAATTATTTCCATTATAAAATTTTAAAATAATTAATATGATGTTTTTAGGTAATGTGTCTCTTTCCTTTAATATAAATCATCACATATGTTCTTTATCAATCTAATTAATTAAATTATGATAAATATTTACATTATATAAAAAATTGTCATGTTCATTATTAATTTTATTTTATTTACTACTACGTTATATTCAATTACATAAATAATTTATTTTATCTCTCATATTTTGTAGATATTTGGGTGATATATCCAAAATGGCAGTGGTTGGGAGGCTATGTTTTATTAAGTCATATTTATTTTTATCAAGAATAATAATAAAGAAATAATTGTCATTTTTATTAATCTATTATTCATTTAAAACAATCAATGAAATAATTTTTTGAAAATTGATCTATTTTATAGTCTTGGAGATGAAAGGTCATACGTACTCATGAGTAACATTTCAATTTTTCAGCGATCATGATTTAAAGAAGGAACATATTATATTAGATTTATGTAAAGATAATTATATTATAAATACCATATTATTAATTTAAATACACTTTTATTAACCATAAATAGGATGTGGTGATGAAAAAATGAATCACATCGCATGATAGAGGTGGTAATCCACATACACAGATGAACTACGATACCATTTTTCAGTGAATATAAAACTAAAAAAAATAAAATATGTATGAATAATTTAAATTTATAATATCTAATTGATATCATATATATACAAAAAAAGAATGATTATAACCACCAGTGAGTGGGGGTGATTAAAAATGATAGACATCAGTTCATCAAAGAGGTAACCGAAACATTTTCAGGACGATATCTTCATTCCCCATTTGATGAAGGATGATATCAATATATACTATAACACTAACATAATAACATCTTAGTATATGGGAGATTATTAATTAATTATATGAAAATTATTGAATGAAATTTTATAGCGGTTAAAAAAATAAATTAAAAATACATGGTAATGATTTATACCTCTACATTTGATGTCATCTTTAAGGTTACACTAAAATAATTCCTATGATGTTTTTATAATGAAAATACATCCTCTATGATTTAGTATGTATATAATGGTAGATAAACGGTGTAATATTAACCAAACCAGAGTTATCAAAAGGTGCTAATAAGATAGGAGAGGATTTTCCATTTATAATTGTGGGGAGTGATACTTTTTCAATTACATAATATATTAATTAAAAAATTTAACATTCTTAGTGAAATGGGCCTGAATTAATGTAATTTTTATAAATGATGATTATCAGTCTAAATAAACACTTGTAGTAAAATTTGTGCTATGTTTGGTTCTATTTTTACACTTATCTCTTTGTATTTACACTTATTAAATCCATCTAATGATTTCTAATGTATCCCAATTTTTTACAATAATAGATTCAAGAAATTTACTATAAAACAAACTACAGGGATCAAAATGTGAAAATAAGAGATGAGAGGTTTTTCCATTTATAATTTTGAGGAGTGATAATCTTGGAATTACATAAAATATTAAATGAAAAATTTAAATTTCGAATATAAATAGGTCCAAGTTGATATAATTTTCATATATGATGATTATGAGTCTAAAAACTCTCATCTAATTAAATTTTTCTAATGTTTGGTTCTATTTTTACCCTTATCAATATTTTACACCTAGTTAATCCATTTAATGATTTAAGATGTATCATAGTTTTTTAAAACAATTGATTCAACAAATATACTATAAAATAATAAGAAAATCATGAATGGATGTTAATTTATATTCACAACAATATATCAATCACATGACCAAAAATAAAATTTTTATTAATTTTGAATTTTTAATGAAATATTGTATATTATAATATATCATTAGAGTCATTTTTTAACTATTAATTTAATTGGATATCATTGGAATCAAAATATAAATTAAATTAAAATATTAAACTAGATAACGACAATAATGTGTTGTATTGATATATAAAATTATGGGGAGTGTTCAATTCAACGAATTAAAATTACATTTAATGTTTTAAAAAAGATTACTAATAATGAGTGTTTCCCTACTGCCTCATCGAAGAGATGTCCATGAAATGACTAATCCATCACACCAAAAACTATTTCTACCTAATGTCCTTCGAAATATTTTAAAGAATGACAATGTAGATATCCTAAAGATCTTTAATCATGTTATGTCCCAATCTAATTGGGAAACTGTTGATGACTCTGAATAGTGATATAACAAGTCTTTTTATGATATATGAACCGCTTGTTTAATATATGAGGGAAAGACCCTATGTTTGACACCTCCTGTTCCCTTTGTTATATGTTTTCATTTTAATAAGTGGTCAGAATATTTTCTTTTGGATTGATGTGCTTCATAAAATTTATGTACTTGATATTTTCTACTTCCTACTTACCCACTATTTCAGTATTGTATAATAATTTAAGGAAATTATTTCTCCAATAATAATTAGAGATAAATTATTATGACACAAATTAATTTAAACAGAAAATATCATTTTTTAACTAAACATATCCGAATTTTGTCACTATATGAAAATTTTAATGTATTAAAGTCATGATAGTGAATTCTGTCATGATTTGGTACATGAAATAATATAAATTTAATTAATAAGGGAAATGACGCCAAAATGAAATATATAAAAATTTGTTGAGGATATTTTCAAATTTTAAAATAAAATTAAATAAATTAAATTCTTGGGTTGATTTTTAGATTTCATTTTATGGGTTTCACTCTGTTATTCCCATTTTATAGTTACAGAGCAGAAAAATATTTATTACGGTTACGTTACATAATGAAAAAAAATTAATAGACACCATTTAAAAGAAATAACCATATATTTAAAAATATAGAACTAAATTATCAATATCAAATTATCTAAATTTTAAAATGATATAATAAAATTCATCTTAGAAAATGAAATGAAAACTATTTATTATTATGAAATCATTTTTAAGTATAACAAATTAATGTATAAATTTGATTCAAAATAAAAAATTATTATTAAAAAAAATAAAATAAATTTTTTAAAATGAATAGGGAGTAGTATTTGACGTTGTAAATACATGAAAATAGATAAATATTTTCTATAAAAATCAATACATTTTACTATTCACTGAAGAATCAATATTTTCAAAAAACATTATAAAATTTAATCTTATGATCACATTCTTATGATGATTTCAAAATTTAATTTAATTTTTTTTCAATATAATATTATTAAATTTTGTTATTATTTTTTTAGAAAAAAATAAAATAATATGAGATTTTTATGAATAAAAATGTTTTCTTTTTTATTGAAAAATAATATTGTATTATTATAGTGAATATACCTATATTAAATATAGATCATGAATACTATTCTGTCATGAAATTGATTATTAACTTTTACAAGGTTATTATATAAATTCACATAATAAAAAAAATTAGTTATTTTTTGATCATATATTATTCAGTCTCCCACACAACTTCTTCTATTTTATGATTTATGGGAAATAAATTCACAAATCAAGTCATCATATTCAAAAAAAACCAAGGCCATATTGGCATTAATATTCATTGGATATTGAAAATAATATGATTTTTAATCCGAATATATTATCTAAAAGTTGAGAATATAAATAATTTTTCGAATGAACTTCTTTAAAAAGAGATATGTAACACATTATGAACTCTAGAGAGCCTTAGTGGAATTTCGAAATAGATGGACACATCTTTAATCATTTCCATGTTTTCATAATGTTTTGTGTACCTTCGACATTGTTTCCATTTACATTCAAAACCTATAAAACCATTCAATAATGTAATGTTAAATAAATCATTATCCCTTAATTTAAATTCCATATAAATCAATAAAATATCTATAGAATACATTTTATTACATTTTTCTTCCGTAAGATGAATCTGAAAAGTATTTAATTTTATTATTGTCTCCTCTATTATAATTATTACTACATGTACATTCTTATAAATTAATCCTAATTAGTTGGTTTATGACACCTATAACTATACATACATTGATATGTATTCATTTAAAAAATTTAAAGGAAGCTATTATTATATTTTAATTACACTAATATTTAATACTAATCTCATATACCATCAAATTTCATCGATCATGACCATAAAAAACATATAATTTTGAATTTTTTTATTTGATACCCATCCTTTTTTATGATGATAATCTTATCTCAAATATATAATGGTGTCAATATTCTTATTAAGACTCTTATAGAATTTCATTATAAACTATATATCAAGATTAAATATATTTGAATGTGGTATACCCTGATATCTCACAACATATAAATACAGATAAATAAAATGTTATTAGGTGGTGGATATAACTTTATAGAATGAAAATTTTTGTTATTAGCAATGTGATAAAAATAAATCACATGTCATCATTTTTTCTAGGAGGATTATGAAATTATTTAAAAAATTCAATAGTAATATCAAACCTAACAAAAAAATGTATTCAGGTTTTATGACTATATTGGGAAATTATGTCTCAACCTTTACCTATTTAAAAATCAATCATATGGAAACATATTAATTAATTTCTGTTTTTATATTGTTCTAATATAAATTTTCCTTCCTTTCATGAAATATTTTGTTTCATCTAGTGTGTATGGAGAAATTTGAGCTTTTGGATTCATAAAATAATAATCTCTTTAGCACTCATATAAATATAACACATAACCACTTTCTAAATTTTAGCACATCAACTTTGTAAAAAACCCCACTAGTTTCCCATTATTAATAGGTTTCATTTATTTTCATAAGAAAAAATCATAAATATTGTATCTTTTTATCTTTTCAAATAAGTATGTTTGAGAAATAATTTATAAAATGGGTGATATTTCAAATCCCCTCTTAATTGCCATATATTTTTCTAAAATATTACCTAAATAATGAATCCTAGTTAACAATAATTTTAGATATAACTAACTTATCATTTTCAATCAATATATCAACTTCCTTATTTCCATTGACATGGTGTCACTGTATTGAGAAATCATAATCCTTGAGTTTCTTTAGCTATATCCATTCCCTCAGGTTGATATATTTCATTTTAAATATATACTTCAACATATTGTGATCTATATATATCGGATTTCACTATATGGATAATATATTCACATATTCTATGAAAATATTATAGTTTCCTACTCAAGATCATGAGTTTTACTGTAATATTCAAATATATCTATGTTTATTGATTAAAGGAAATAACATTATAATAATACATAAGAACCCATCCAAATTATTTA
The DNA here is from genome assembly GCA_963277665.1 of Viscum album. Classification (NCBI taxonomy): domain Eukaryota; kingdom Viridiplantae; phylum Streptophyta; class Magnoliopsida; order Santalales; family Viscaceae; genus Viscum; species Viscum album. The sequence continues at coordinate 920,756,475 of OY728126.1, read as the reverse complement.
TATGATGTGTCACTCATATGAAATATCAATCCCCTCATACTGGAAATGTCAAAATTGATGGATTTATCATCCTCCTAATTAATTTATCAAAAACATTATTTAACTTTGACAGTCCATTGAAACATTATCACATTACATCTCAATTTTATTTAACAATTTTGTAATGGGTAATTGTTTAAAACAAATCGCTAATAGTATCCTAAGAAACCAAGAAACTATGTCTCTAATTTATGATTTTCTTCATAGACCATTCTTTTAATTTCATTGGATTTTTTGGATGAACTGATATTCTATTCATATAGAGTATATATCCTAAACAATAAACGTCCTGAAGCAATAGTTTGGACTTTTTTAATTTACCATCTATAACATTTTACTTGATAGGCTAATGATTGATTCTTAAATGAATATTATGAACATCACATATTTTATTTTAGAAAATGATATCCTCAAAAAACTCAAAAATGAAACCATCATGATATTTGTTGTGAACATTATTCATTAGATTTATAAAAATGGTGTGTGAATTAGTCAATGTAATGAAATTTATTATAAATTGATAATATATATACCTTATAATAAATTCTCCCTAAAGAATAACATCCTTCCCTAAAAAAAATTTATGATACCAAGAATTGAGATAAATCATAAGAATATAATGTACATTTTTAGGTTTATTTAATATATCATCAATATAATGAAGGTTATACTTTTTATTCACTCTAATGGAATTTATATATATATATATTAAACATCAAGCCTTATAGTCCCATTTATATAATTCATAAATAGAATAAGACCTCAAAAAGGTTAAACACTTGGTAATTTACCTCCCTTATCATAAGATACATGATGTTTCTTCTTTAACATAAATAGATCCATTATAACCATCCTACTTGGAGTCCCAAATATAGTGTTTCTATCAATGGACGAGTTTAATAGAAGTTTGAAAATTCCACATAATTTACATCCTTATTTGATTATTATTTTTATAGAACAGAAAGAGTATATACCTTTCCGAAAATATTATTATGTTATCCGATAATTATATATATCATTAATTTCAGTCAAGGGTTATGTTCCCTAAAATAGGTTTTTAAAAATTTACCTCCACATGTTTCTAAAAATAAACCTCTTATACCACCTGTAACAACCCTGACTCATACATAGTAGAGATGGTGGTAACATTATTACAGCATCACTATATACAAGATATTGTATCCTAAAAGAGAAAGTGTTAAATAGTATTTTTAGACAATAATAATGTTTTATTATCAGATTACTGTCAAAAATATAAAATAAAAAAAAATATATTTTTTCTTTGATAAAATATTTATCCCCTATTAAATACCCTTTTATAGAAATCATATTAATTCTCCCAAAATCATGGGGAATGGAAAAAAATAAGGGTGTGATAATATATTCTTAGTAATGTAATTCATCAGTTGGAAGTGGTCATATATTAACAAATAATTCAATAAAACCTATGGAATAAACAATAATCAAATAATTATATATACATAATCATAAAAGAAATAAAATTATCCATGAATGAAATTAGTATTTTAATTATTAAATTAAAGTCAATAATTCACTTCAACATAATGGAATTCTTGATGAATGAAATTGTAAAATAACATATTAGGGATCATGCCGATACAAAATATAAAATTGGGTTATGCATTATCCCAATACCCAGCCTCATGTATATCATGATACTAATAAATTCATTGAGAGTGTATTTATTTTTTTGTCCCACTAATCACCTTACATGTAGAATTTATTAATAATATGTTCCAAAAATGTAACTTAATAAACATACATAAATAATCATGTACATTCCACATTAGAAGAACTATCATATGAAATATTAATATTACTCCAAGTCAAAATGATAAAAATCCATCCAAATAAATATGTGGGATCATATCATAATATTATATCCTCTATAAAAAATAATATTAATCTAAGGGTATTAATATATTTGAATATAATTTAAAAATATCTTTGTGAGATTTCATGATGAAAATTCACAATCCATTTTGAAATCAAGTAATTAAAATGATAAAATTTACAAAAAATTATAAAAATAATTTATTTAGAAATAAACATAGATTTTTATATCTGAATATTTAAATAAATGATTAGTTATGATGGAGGTAAAATCATTTCATGGGGTTTAAATTAATATTAAAATTATAAATAAAACTTTTTTTAAAATGTTCTACATTAATAATTATAATATAAAATAACTTTTAAAAATTATAATAATAAATAAAAAATGGGAAATTTTTAATTTAAGAAATATTTGGATGATTTTGAAAATTATCTTTAAAATATATAAAATATATTTTATACAATTTAGTAAAAACTTCCTGGCAGAATCGAAAAAAATTTGGTTTCCTTTAAAGAATATTTTTTAATTCTAGGCGAAAATAAATTTAAAACAAGGAACCAATATATGGGAAAAAATAAAAGAGGATAATTAATGATATTAGTTATATGGTGAAAACATCATATAATTACATTAATTAATAAATAGTAATAAACTATCAGGAATGGGGATGAGAATGCTAAATAAACCCTTACCACATTGGTAACATTTGAATCAAAACCCGATATATGAAATGTTTTGAATTCTAATTTTAAAATATAATTATTTGTTATCTTTTTGTGATATATATTGAAAACGTTTCAATATATAAAATTTTTAAACAAAATTGTGCGTTAAAAATTCAAAAAAAATCTTAAGGAATGAAAATTTAGATAAAATCCATTACCGGAAGTTTGATATTCTATGTATGAGATTTTAGTATCATATATAACAAATGAAAATTTTTATAAATTATATAAAATAACCATATACATAATTAAATTAACATATATCATAAAATTCTTATATTAAAACCCTTTTTTAAATAATAATTAATTAAAATTGAAATGTCCAAGTGGTGCCTATTTGTTTCACATATGTTTCAGTTCAAAATTTTTAATCAAAAAATATTTATCATTATTTAATAATATAAAAAGAGGTAATCATGATATAAATATAAGATATAATCATAAGATATATTTATATTTATCCAATAATTATTGAAGTCAAAAATTAATCCCATCATTTTGTAGAGATGGTATCCCACACATTACTATGAGGGATGTTGTCGTTTGTTACCCGAGTGAATGGGAAATATGGAAAAATAAATATTATATTTCCAAATGCATAATTATTTCACAAGTATCATACATATTCATTATTCCATCTATATAGCCCACCATGTACATTGTAGATAAATAATTATATACACTACTATGTTGATTCTATAAGTTGTACCTGTGAATTAGTATTGAAATACAATTTTCTCATAGGATGAAAAGGATATATGTACATGTTTTTTAAAAAAAATTAATTTTCAGTATATATACTATACTTATGTTATTAAATGTTATTTTTTCATGAACCGAATCTGGTTTCCATCAAAACTGGCACCCGAACCGGCCCACGAAAAGTTAGGATGGGTGTTCCTAAACCCCACGGGCTAGAAAATGTGATTGGGTATCATAAAATGATGTTTTGAAATTATTAGCATGAGGTTATAATCATTTTACAAGAAACAAAATCAATTTAACAAATATGGATTTTTAACTAATAATTAGTTTTGTAAAATTTCTTAACTAAATTACGTAAGATAAAAATATGTTTAAAGACCATTAAAAAGATACGAAACCAAATTAGGACAGCCCACGAACCTCCTCATGGAACGAGGCACCACCCTCAAGCAACCTCCACAACACTGCATCACGAATGACAAAAAAAAACTGAACTGTTGGCATAAAATTTGTACCGAAATCGTCAACAAAATAATAACCTAGTCTACAAACACCCAATGGTGTTTGTAGGTGTGACCCAAAGCACAGTAGAATACAACCCTTAAGAGATTCAATGCGATAAACATTCATGGATGAAAAGCATGCCAGTTATTCAGTGAATGATTATCGCATGGATTCTCTTAGTGGTGGTATCCTACTGCGCATTGAATCACACCCTACATACACATTTGGGTCTCAGAGTACTGGTGTATTTTGTAGTTTTAGGTTTGGTTACAACTTTTCTGCCAACAATTTGGGTTTTTACCAGACATTTGTGATGTACTGTTGTGGTGGTAGCTTGAGGGTTGGGCCTATTTCCATGCGGAGGTTCATGGGCTGTCATTTTTTGGTTTTATTACTTTTTAATGGTCTTTAAACACTCTTTTAGATTATGTAATTCAGTTCTGAAATTTTTCAAAAGATAGTTTATTTGAAAAATATAGATTTGTTTTAATGCGTTTGTTTGTTGTTTAATGTTTATAAACTCAGTTAAATCCTTCCCAAACATTATTTTATGATATGAGGGCACTTGTTCCATCCCATGGAGATCGAGAACGCCCATATAGCCTTATCGCGGGCTGGGTCGGGAACCTATTTTGAAGGCAACTAGATTTGTTTCGTGTCAAAATGTTATTTGAGGCATCTTCTCTCTCTTTGGGTCATGTTATTTGGGGAATTGACAGGATAGACTGGAGTTTGGATTTTTGGGACATGGAATTATGGTTATGAGTGATGTGGTTGATCACCACACCCAATGAAGATATTAATGTCACCTAGGGAGTTCGGTACTTTTCTGAGTCCTTTGGTTATCATGTTTTGATGATGATTGTGGGAAATGAAAAATGAGTTGGGTTAATAGTCTCAGTGAGCTCACATGGTCTTGTAATCCATGTGGATACGGAGATATTTACTTTGAAAACAATCTATGATGGTGATGTGATTGGAGTATGGCTTCCAGCCAAATGTCCAAGTCACCCACCGAAGATAATTTCCTCATGCCTTGTCTTGTGTCCTTTAGTTTTGAAATCAAGGAAGTTGGGTTTTAAAAAAATGATATGGTTCTAAGAGAATAATATTATTTGAAATTAATTTATAATAAATATTGAAGGATTTGAATTGTTAAATGGTGGAATTGAGTTTTTATAGTCATTATGAAATAGAAAATGGTGTGTTTACACCTCTTTTGAAAGCATAAAACTGTGTTAAAGTTAGTTTTGAAAATGTGTTTCCAATAGAGTTTTCTAAACTATTGAGATGTGTTTCAATGGGATTATATGTTTTGAAATTTATTTTTTTTCCATGAATGTGATTTTTCATTGATAAGATTTTTCCTTTTTTAAAATCAGGTTATGATGTAATTTCGGTTTGATTCTGTGGTTAGCAGTTTTGAGAAAATTGAGGTATTGGTGGACTGTTTAGGTTTGGAAATGTGGAAAGAATTTTTTATTTTAACCATTTTAATTTTTTTGACAAACCAAATGCATGGGTTATATGGGATGATGGATAGTTTATGGCATGGTTGGATGAGTTCTGGGATGAGTTTGAGGATGGTTCCCGGTGAGGCACAAAAACAAGCATGTGTGAAGCCCATAGGGTACCATTGGTGGATACACTAAGCGCAAAACCGTTTATTTTCAAAAAAATTATTTCAAAGGTGAAAATTGATGTCTTTCAAAGTATTTTGGGATGGTGTTTATTATGTGTTTTTTAAGGTTAATGTTTTGGGATGTTTTGAGTCCAATATCCACTCCTGTTTGTATTGTGTATTAGGCTTCTGTTTGGTTGGTAAGCTGCGTTGAATGTCCAGTTAATGGTCTCTTTTAAAAAATGTTTTGGAATTCTGTTATGGTGGTTCCATTGATGTTTTTGGACCATTTTTGTAGTATATCATGACCAATGGACCATCATGGTTGGGTCCTTGGGTTTAATCATTGGATATGGTATTCCCCATTAAGGGTTAGTGGACAACTGAAGTGCAACCCGTATTGTTTTTCTATTTGAAGACCCACCAATTGATCAATATAAATAATATTTTTCTAGATCTTTTTTGACTGAGTTAGCATCCTTTAATTTCTTTTTTTATCCTCTTATTGTGGGAGAGTGATCAACTAATGATTAAATATACATTATTTTCTTTAGATACCTGATTTTTTGAATGTGGAAGTGGTCTCGGGCTGAAAGCATGGATGTGTATCTAGATAGTGTCTAAGAGATCCTCTCAGTCCTCCGTAGTCTCTTCAGGGAAAGAGTTCAAATTATAATAAAAGTGTGTGAAATATGGTCACAATATGATATTATGGCCACTATCTAGAATATTGGGTTTTTTTGGGATGTGGTATAAAGTCCCTCTCCATGCATTATTTATATCAGTCACAATAGTTATGTTTGGTGTCCCCTTGTGATGTCATGCTCTCGATTGACATTAATGGGGAATGTTGGGTAATCCTCTGAGAGTCTCTGTAATGTTTTGATAATGTATCCCATGAGAAAACATAAAAGTATTCCATTTTAGAGGAAAGGAATTATATGTGTTCATTACTTCTACTTTTTATCACTGGAAGAAATTAGGTGTGATGTGTGTGAATATTCTAAGCCATTGTTTTTTTGAAATATCTAGATAGGGTAAATTTGGTTTGGAATGTGTTATTTCATAGAAATATTATCGGGGATTTCAGTGTAATTGTTGGTGGCACCTAAAGGTGAATTCTCATTCAGAGGGTTTCAAAAGCCTAACTGCGAGGTCAAAGATGATTTAATCATTTGAGTTCCACCCATAGGTCTCGGAGTGAATCTATCTCGTAATAAGGGGAAATCCTAGGGTTTTTTAAACCCTAGAACAATGTCTAATCGTATGAATGAAACAAAGAATGTTATTAAACGTTTGGTTTCATCATCACTCTTATATTGTTCCCATTCAGTGGAAATAGGGTGAGGGTCTTGTACCCATGTCATTGCCTAATGTCATTCCCTCCCCCTTTAGCTTCCATTGACTCCTTGTAGAATGGTTGGAAATTTTTCTAGATAGGCTTATCACATAGTTTTTGCACTTTTATTATTGACCATGTTCTAGGAAGCCAACCAAAAAAATGATTTGTATAGTTAGTGAATAGTTTCTCAAACCATGCAGACTAACCATGAACCCTTCCCAAATCATTAAATTTGTTTTGGTCATTCTGTGTTGGACCATGCTGGTTAGTTAAGATGGTTCGTTCTAATGGCGGGGAGACAGAATATGATTCAAATCTATGTTGCTTCGTAAATTTTTAAGGGTATTCCACCCTTTGTATTAGGGAGTCCGTTTAGGAGTCCCGCTGTTTGTATCTTGATTCTGTCTCAAAAAAATCTAGGTTGTATCATATGGTGGGGATCCTATTTTTGTCTCCCATACCAATAAATCAGATTTAACAATGGCTTGGGATTAGCGATAGTTAGTCTCATTCTGAAATATCTAGATACGAATATCTTCATTTTTTAAACATTGGGATTTTAGAGCTCCTATTTGTTTAGTTAATGATAGGTAAATGTAACCTTGTTCTATATTGTTATTCATTTGGGTGAATTTATTAAGTCTTTTATGGATAGTGCATGAGGAGTTTTCTTTTGGGATTAAGTATGAATGTGATTGATCATTTTCGTAATGTGGTGTATGTTTTGGTTGTGTGGGTCATCCTTCTTTAATTAGTCACTGGAGGTATTTTGTCCTGTGGGGGTGAAGCTTGGAAAAGAAGTGCATAATGGTTTATCAATTGGGTTTAGTTTTTGTATTTGGCCTTACTATAGCTTTCCGAGGATAGAATGTTCTCATGATGGAGATAATTGTCACATAAATTACATATTTTAAAGGAAAATATTATTTAATTTCAATCCATGCTTTGATTTTGGGGTTTCACATGATTTTATGGATGAATGGTTGAGTTTTCATGAATTGGGTTAAACCATGAGACCAAATCCAGATTTAAAAATAAAATTTATTCCTTTATTATTCCTTCAGTTTTCAACATTTTTCATTCATTAAAATTCATAATAGGCCTCCCCTAACCTACTAACACCACCATATTATTTTAGATTATTTAAGAATCTATAATCATGGTGGATTTTTGTTTTTATTTTAGGGATTGGGCCTACCTAAATGACCATTTCCTATATAAAAAATATATTTTAATTCTTTAATATCTCTGTCAATTTATACGCTTATTTGGTTATTCCAACTCACACCCAAAACCATGTACCCATGGCAGGCCCCATGCCCTCTTATCCCTCTTTGGAGCTTGGTTTCAACACGAATTTGGATGAAACTACTCTGAATATCTCAAATCTCCCAGATTTGAAGAGGTAAATGAATTATTTCATAACTCCAACATTTCACACTCCTTTTATCAATTTCCTGTTCCTACATGATCTCTTCATCTGTCCTCAAACCTCATTGAATTTTTTGTTGTTTTCAAATTTAGATTCTAGTGTATTTGGGGTTATTTGGTCAATATTTGTTCCAGGAATGTGATTCCTTCTTGGTTTCATCTTTCTCCTAGGATTTCCTCCATATTTCACTGTGTTCTAAAATGTACCGATGTTAGGGTTTGAACCATGGGTTTTCATTGTGCATTTTTGGTCAAATATTGTGTTCTTGGTCTGGATTTATGTTCCTTGTGGTGCAACGGTGGTGTGGTTTATGTTTCACACCATGTTTTTAGGTATTAGACACTTTTGGTATGTGATTACATGGTTAACCCTTCCATTATTATTTAGTTTGCTTGTTTTACAGATTTTCATGTTCTCCATATGCTATGTGTGGTGAGAAATTTTTTTTTACTGATTTGTTAAAGCATTTAATTTTACAATTGCATTTTTGTTGAAGTTGGGAACTTTTCTAAGGTAAAACATGTTTTATATTTTGTGGTAGTTTAATAAAATATGAAATTGATTTATTAGTTGTTGAAATGTGTTGAAAATTCTATTTTTTAATGAATTAGTGTTAGGTGGGATTTGGAAGGGGGGTTTTGGAATATGGTTGGTGTGTAAAACATTGTTATACTTCTTAAGAGCATTTTATGGAAATTGGTGTTTTCATTTGTATCTTTCGTGATATTATTCAAGGATTTTTATCACACTACAATGTTGATTTAAAAATGTCATTTGGGCTGAAAATTCTAATTTGTTATTTTATTGTAGTTTTTATTAAATATGGTTTTAAAATGGGTTTTATGTGCAATGATTTGGTATACTATTTGGAATTGTTTTTTGAAATATTTGAATAATTTAATGATTTATGTAATTGCTGAAACCATATTGGAAAACTTTTTGGAGTGTTTATGTTTTGAAATGCTACATTTTAAATGTGAAAGGGATATTTTGTGATGTGTGCAATCTTAGAAATTTTTTATAAAAATGTTTGAAGGATTTACTAAAGTGTGTATGAGTTGTTAAAGTTATGTGGGATATATTTTCTAAGTGTGACGTGCAAAATTGATTTTGGTTATGAAATAGGTATTATGTGATATTTTAGTGGGATGTTATGTGAGTTGGAATATCATGGATTTTTTTTCTAAAATAGTTTAATGGATTTGTGGAAGTGTAAAAGAAATGTGAAAAGTGTTGTGGGCTATTTTGGTGTGAGTCAGATTTCAAAATAAATTTGAATAAAAAGTGGACTTTTGTGACTTGTGTGGTATACATGTGGGATGTGTTGTGAATTTGTGATGTGGAAATGATATTTGAATATGAAAACTATATTTCTTGACTAGTTCAACATTTTTGAGCACATGGTGAAAACCCAAGTATATAGGTCGGTGGACGTGTAATAGTATACTAGTGAATCCGTGGGGTTTAGCCTTAGTTTCACTTTTCAATATTGATGCTTACAACTCAAACTAAACTATGATGATGATGATTGTGGAACACTAGGTTATGGGTATGTTCCCTACTAGTGGATCATGGATGAGAATAGATATTTTTGAGGTTACTATCACCGAGATAAGAGTTACCTAGGACCCACATCTTGCTAGTGCCTAGGGGTTATTTCCGGTTGCTTGTGCTCATAAGATCTTTTATACTCTATGTCAGCATACCGTATATTCTAATAGAAAATTCAGAAACATTGGAATATATTTTAAGGGTGTTTGTTCATTAAATTATCCCACTTTAAAACTAATTTTTTTTATGTTTTTTATTAGAGAAATTGTAACTATAAATTATATGTTTTTGTAAACATGCATTCTTTTCATCTTTGAATGTTTATTATAAGGAATTTCATAGTGGTGGTATCCTAATGAGCATTGGATCAAAGACTACTAAAACATTTATGTGTAAATATACTTTTTTATTTAGTTGTTGTAGGATTGAGTCCAATTTTTGTGCCAACATCTTGGGTTTTCACCAGTCGTTCGTGATGCGGTGTGGTGAAGATGGCTTGAGGGCGGTGCATCTTGCCATGTGGAGGATATTGGGCGGTCCTTATTTGGTTTAGTACCTATTTAATGGACTTTAAACATTATTTTAACTAATGAAATTTAGTTCTGAAATTTTGAAAAAGGATGTTTTTGTTGAAAAATCCTGATTTGTTTTATTGAGTTTGTTTCTTTTTTAATGTTTATAAACTCGGGTAAATTGATCTCAAACTTCATTTAATTATACCCGGGCACTTATGCCAGCCTGTGGGGATTGGGAATTCCATTCTAGCCTTGAAGTGGGTTGGGTTGGGTGTTGGTTTTGGTTGTGACTTGATTCGGTTTGTGAAATAATTTTTATAGAATATTTTTATGTAGTAGAAGTGGAAATAAAATGTAAACACAGAGTAAAAAGTATTACGTTTTTGATAATATCACATTTGGATTAATCAATAATCTATATAGGTTGGTCCTTTTGTTAAATATAGCCACTAGTTCTGGAGGATAATGAATAAGAATTAATTTATCAATTTATTATTTAAGGTATTATTTTATTATTTTGAGGAGGAGTGGGTAAGTGGGTTCCTTCTATATGTGAGGGAAAAGACGCACATGGAATTAATTAATTGTTTTCAATAAAGTGAATTATTTTTCTTATGAAATTAGATCTACATTGTTAATGATTAATGTATTTTAATATTATGTTTTTAATATGAAAAAACTATTTGTTTAGAAAATAATGAATTGAACCATTACGATTTTCAATTTGTTTAAATCCCCAAATAAACATGTTTTACCCCTATCAATGAAAACAATGTTTTTCTAATAATACTAGTCATTATGAAAAAATAAAGTTGATCTTGTTATATAATTTTAAATAATTTTATTCAATATATATAATACATTCAGAGTGATTAAATTTCTTGATGCGGAAGAAATTAATATTAATATATGTTTGCAAAATAGAACAAAAACCATTTTTAAGTACTTTAGATTTAAGTATAAAAATTATTTTAAATAAAAATAATTAAAATTTTTTAACCTAGAGGGATTGAAAATATTAATTTAAATAAAATGATACATATTTTTTATTGAAACCAAAACATTACAAAAATGAACCACGTAATTAATTTATTTAGAGAAAAAAATAGACAAAAAATTAAAATTTTATCAAAACTTTACATATACTTCTAAAATATTGAAAATATATTTATGAGACAAAAATTATATTTTTAAATGGTTTATATTAAAAATTATATATTTTATAATGGGAAAATATTTCATAATCAAAAAATTGATTCTTACATTAATATAATATCCGGAAAATGTAATTCTTGTTAAAATTAGTATTTTTAACTATTCAACCAAAAATACACTATTTATGAAAAAACTCTAAACATAACTCTAATGTAATTATGAAATGATGAAATAAAAAATAAATTTATTTCTATAAAATATAATTTTAAAAATATTATGTTTTAATATTTTTCCCTGCTAATGTAATGTGCATTATTCAATTTTTTTATTAAAAGTGAAGCTTACTATAATTAACGTTTGAGTGTTACATAAATTGTTATATTAATTTTTTTTATTATATTATTTTTTACAATGGATTTATTTTACTAAAACTCAACATTTAGAATATATATATGGTATTATAACATATTTTAAAGATAATGTATTATAACATATATTGAGATCACTCTCCATTGGGTGATCGTGACATTTATCAGCGTCCATTATTCATTAAGAATTATTTTTATCTTTATGTAAAAATTTTCAATATCATCATTGAAATAAATATCATCCATATTTAATTGATATGGTATCACTTATTTACTATATTTATATACAATATAAGTTAAATGAATTTTATTAATAATTTTATTTCATATTCTAGGGAGGTATTCTATATTCATCTTTCAATGTGGATGATTTTCTATTTTCAATGAATTTTGAGAATGATTTTTATTGATTATTAAACATAAGAGGGATGAATAGAAAATTCATGTTATATATGGGGATCCGTTATTGATAACCCCTGGATACATTGATTGGTCTCATTATAAAAAACATGCGGCCAAATTAATTGGATAATTGGTGTACAACTACCCATACAATGAATGTGTTTCAACAAGAGAATCGATGAAAAAATTCATGATAAATTGGATGTGGTTTTTATGGAAGTATATTAATTGATGGAATTTTATCACTTCCATTACCTAAATATATGTTTCTATTATCTAGGTAAAATCTTTGTTGATATTAGTCATTGATATACATTGAACTCGTGTTTTTTATCAAATGATATGTTTTTTGATTATCCAATGTACCATATTAATAATGCCTTATTTAATCATGATATATTCTTATATAAAGTTCTCTTATAAAGCTTTTGAGAACACACAATATATTCGTTCCATTTTATGAGGTATGAAGCATAATATTTTGAATGAGTACACGTATGAAATATTTTTTTCATGATATGTGTTTATATTTCCAATGTAATATAGGAATCACGTATGTTTTATGTTTTGAAAGACTACTAGACTATTTGGTCCATTGTGGTGAGATCCATTATATCATGTTCTGTTGTAATTAATTAATAAAATGATCTATTTTAATAGAATAATTTTGGTAATATCTGTATCCAAGAATTCATAGTATGACCCTTGGGAAATAAAAAAATAAATATGATACCATTCAAAATTTGTTAATATCTTAGTGTATTAGAGATCTTTTCTGATTTTTTGAGTCATGTATCAATATTCATGGTTATTTTTTTAACTAAGAAACAACCATTATTTAGGGATATTTCACAGTGGATGGAAATGAATAAAATCTTATTATACATAAAGGTTTTACCATATCGACCATAATAAGAAAATATTTGTTAAAAATAAAACATTTATGGTCATATTAGATCAACTGAACCATGTTATAATAGTATCCATTCCATTATGGATAAACATTAAAAAAATAAAAGAAATAATAAATGATATAATTATTATTTCTAACCCCTATCTTGAGTTATGATAAAAAAAATTAACCAAATATTTTTCCAAAACTATTATATATAAATTGTTTTTCATGAGTGTTCTATTGTAATAGAAAATGGAAAAAACTATTAAAAGGACCATTTTTCAAGAATAATGGATGAACCAAAAAGATAAATGATTTAGTGGAATTGGATTTTTTAATAGTGTGAAAAAAAATCATAATGATCTTACTTAAAAAAGAAATAATGAATTTATTAATGTCAATTTATTTAATGGTATTGAGAGAGGGAATTATGAAAATTAATTCATCAAGAAGGAAGGATGATCATAATATTTGTTTGGAATTTATTAATAATATATTGAAATTTCCTATGGATTTTAAACTAAATTAGAATACATTATGATTTTTTTTGGAAATCATGGTGTATAAGAATTTTTATAATTTTAAATCATGATTTTAGGATACTTCAATTCATGTAAATATTTGCTCCATGCATAGAATTTCTATTGATCTTTATAAGGAATATTTTTTATCAATGAATATCTCTTTTGGATAAATATAACCATTAAGGCTTTGAATTTAAGACAATTATTTCTATATTAGGGAATGTATAATTTTTATGTAGAGGTGTTTATGAGTCATATTTTAGAATTAGGATAAAGGGAAAATATTCATGGATCATTCTAATAATATTTTGTTATTCTGAAAATTCAGAAGATATGAATTTTGGAAACATATTTTTAACTGATTCAATCTCTTTGAAAAATGATGTAATACATTTAGATATATTTAATGAATAATATATAAATAAAATATAGGGTTATTGTGTGATTTTATAAATTTAGCCTTCCTAAATATTGATTAATTTTTTAGTCAATAATGGAAAACTAAATTATATAATATTTAATTAGAATATATAGATTTTTGACTGAGAATGGATGTTTTGGGATACAAAAATGATAATATTTTGATAAAATAAGGGATAAAATCATTCTGTTTATTAAAACAAAATTTAATAAATAATAGTTTATTTTTATTAATTTAACAATTTGTTTTTATTAAGAATTTGGGGATTATATTTTAAATTTTTTTAATAATATTAGTTATTTTTAGATTGTTTTAATTAAAAATACTTTAGATGGAAAAAACTAAATTTGTGTCAATTTTTTCGATATAATATATATTTTATGTTAATTTTAGAGATTTAGTAATAAAAAATTCATAATGATCCCAATGATTCGCATCAAATGATGAAATCAAAATTAAAAAATGTGAGGAATTATTCTATTTAAATTTTTTCATATTTTCTATCCTAATGGAAAATGAATTTATCAAACTCAATAAAATTGAAGTTAAATATATCAATTATTATCTAGAATTCAACAATAATATACCAATGTATATTTTTAAAATAACATTTATAAGTATTAGTCTTATAGAGGTACATTTATAATATGTTTCTTTATTATAACCTATATATTAAATTTTACTATAAAATATTAATGCAACTTAGTTAATGCATTCTAGTATATTCATTTTAGAAATGTAAAATTAAAATGTGAGAATTCAATACCTATATTTAGTGTAGAATTTAATACCATGATATTGTATATTATATTTTGTTTTTGAAGAACAGTATGTAAGATAGCATACACCACACATAATATAGAATGTAAAAAAATTGTGAAATAGTATTATTTATATATTAATATAATTAACTAGTTTTGGGTTAATAGTTAGGAATATTAATCACCACAATAGAAGGTATATATAAGTTATTTTTTCATAATAATAATAATTAATTAAATTAGGAATGTTAAAATTCATTATAATAACCCCAACTCTATTATCCTATAGCTGGGTTCTAAATTATTAAGTAGAAATATAAATAATAAATTCATATACTCAATGAATTGACAATTCAATATTCTTGATAAACTCAATATATACATTATTCCCACTTTACATTGCAAAAAAAATATAAATGTATCAAAGAAAACATTTTTCATCCTTTAAACCGATTCAATGAATTCATATTTATATCCTGAGGAAAAGAAAAAAATATGGATGAGCTCAAATACATATTTAAGATTATGTATGATGGAATATATCAAGAATATACAATTAATAACAAATGTGAAATGGTAAATAACTAAAAATCCATACCATTTAATAATAAATTTGAGAATAAAATTAATCTGTGGGTATTATTAATGTAGTAATATCATGGATGATTAAAATTGTATTCTAAATGATGGAAATTCATTATATTATATTTAATTATCTTAGATATCCTGATATCTCTACCATAAATACCAATCTCTAATATAGTTCATAACATTGTGTAAAGAACCATTTAATTTGTCTAGCTGATTTGCCTAAGGAGACATGTTGATCCATCAATAAGAAATATAATTCTAGGAACCACCTATTACATAATTTCCAATGCATTACTCAAACATTTAATTATATATTTACTTCATGGTCAATAATAACTATAAAATATAACCTTATTGAGAAAATAATAAAAATTTCACAATACATCCCCATTTAATCAAATATATTCAAACTATAACACCATATGACGAAATGAAATACAGTTTAGGAAATAATTGTGCCCCTGATAATGAAATATGGATATCAAACAAAACAAAAAGTAACCAATCATCATATTTAAGTTAATGTATAAAATTATAATATCATTAAAGCGTATACACTATGGTTAATAATGAAAATAGCTATTTTTTCATTGATGACTAAAATCTCATCAATATTTTTGAGGAAAATATATTTTCAAATTTGATTTTTTTTTCTAAAAACTATTAAATTTGCAAATATTAAAAAAAATTATCTTTTATGATAATCATGGAAATTCTTAATAGAATATTCAAATAAATGTCCTTTCATGAGGGCTTGAATATATATTCATGTCCAATACAAAGAATACATTCCCTTCACACTAATATCAGAAAAATAAAAAGTAACACAATCAAAAAAATGAAAAGATGATTTATTTTAAATAATTTTGAAATGTATATTGTAGCACCCCAAGCTTCCACGATATGTTTCGCTTTGAATAATGCAATGTCATGCATTGTACTCAACTTCGAGATTCTAACACACCACAACCAATCAAACTAGCCGGTATGAATAGTAATTCCTACTTTTTGAAAATTTTTTAATTTTTTATTTCAAAATGAATTTTATTTTTTGATTCATAATATCGAAATTAGCTTAAGGTGAAATTTTGGAACTTTTCGGATAACTTTCATATTTGGATGAATAGTGAAAATTACTAAATTTTAATTAAAAACAAATTTTTTATTTGAAATAATTAATGGTGATAAATTATGAATTTGAGGGGTTTTAAAGTGTATTTAGAATATATTTTTACCATTTAATACAATGTTCATCATTGGATTTAATTTCACATTTAAACCAGACATAAATAAGTGCCAATATTTTGATAGTTATTATTTCCTAAAAACACACTATTTGTTTTTACCACCGGAATTAATTATTACATTAATTAATGAAACTTAAATGTTTTCAATTTGGAAACATAGAAATAATTTTTTAATTTATAATATCAAATATAGAATAGGCCTAATTTTTGGTATTTTTCTAAAAACATTCAATTTTTGATGAATATCGAAAAATACTGAGTTATAGTTTAAAAACAAATTTTTATTTAAATAACTATTTTTTAATTTAAATTTAATTAAGTTAAAAATACATACGTCATAACTATATAAGTTATATGTAATTCATTGATGTTAGTTTAGAATTATTTTAGATATATAAAAATTTTATTGAACTTTTCACCCTCTTTTACCCACCCCCTAGGAGAATTTAGAAATTTACATAAAACATAATTTTACCGCTTCATTGAGTGGAATTTCAAAAATATGAGAGACTCGGTTAATATCATGGATTTAAATGTGGTTCAAAAAGATAAAAATAATTTTTGTTTAATAGTGACTTTTTACTTTTATTTACCACAATAAAAAGTAAATAGGGTAATTAAGGGTTAAAATGATATTAATATTACCCTAACAGATGTCCTTATTCTATTGAAAATTTTTATGTTGACCAAAAACAACCTTAGGAATAAAATATTATCATTTAGGTTGACTTGGATTAGATTAGGACATTTATTATTATTAAATTCAAAGAAGAGTTAAAAGAGTTAAAATCAATGATTAATTACTAAAACATTTTTAATATACGATTATACATAAGATAAATTCGATTGTAAATATTTATTCAAAAGAAAAAAATATTTCATACATAATTGTATTTTATTTATAATTTTTAGACATTAAATAATTTAATTTTTGTATGACACAATGGTGATACAGTAATTACCGAATTAATGAAATATTAAAATAATTGATATATTAAATATACAAATAAATGTAATTTGAGTCTTTTATGGATTAAACTAATTTTTTAGGATAATATGACATGTTATGATTGATTTAATTAACATTTTTCTAAGTAATAATGCTGTTATAATTTTCAAAAAAATCAAATTCCAAATAATGTCAAAATTGACAAAAAATAGTTTAAAACAAATATTATATTATTATTTAATATTCTATTCCTAAAAATATAAGGTTCAGGCACAGAACATGTATAGTGATATTTTTATCATTAATGGACCACTTTTGGGTCGTTTGGAAGTTTATAGTAAGTTTATTAACCAAATAATATAAAAATACCAACAGACATGGTAAATGTCAAACTAATTAACTAAGAGTTAAAACTAAAAGATAAGTTTAATAATGTGACCCAAACCTATCTAAAATCTATTGGTTGAGTTGTTTTCGACATATACCCTCATTAAAATTCATATAATCTACATTGGATCCATTCGAAACCGAATACGGATTTATTATAAAATAATATTTATAGCTTTTCCAAACGAGCCTCTGACCCCTATTATAAAAAGGGCACTCCCCCTTCTCATTAATTCAGACCATCAAAGCCATTTGGCGTGGCCAAAATGTGCCCAAATATCTTCCCAACAACCCTCACTTCAACCTAGAGGTGTTAGTTTGATCAGAATACAATCCTATGGAGCCCTTTTGATCAAATCAAAAGACAGAACCCGAAGAAGAGATAATGTTTTCACCACCCTCTTTCAAGTTTCTTTCTTCTTCAACTTATTATTTCATTTTTATTTATATTCTAAAATAATAACTCCAGTATATTCTATATACTATGATGTTATTATAAATATGGAACAAATAAATTCATTATTCTATCCATCCCTTGAATGACATGTCACAATACGTGCGTACGTACGACCTACCGTCTCCACGTTGTGGTGAAATTGTTAGTCAATATATTATTATTTAGATGGCTATAATAATGGTGTATAATTCATGTAAATAATAAATATAACATAAAAATTATTCTGTATATATGATATACCATCCAATTATATATTATTTTAATATCAAAAGAATGATATTGTCGCTCGTGCGTACGTACAGACTATCATCTCCACGAACACGACGAGATTCATTCCCCATCATATCCATTTGATTATAATTCTCATTTAATGATTAAAAATAATGTTTAATTAATTGATATAATTCTGTATATGAATAATATACCAACTATCCATAACAAACACGACTTATTTAACTAATAATATAAAGGAAAATGAGTAAGTTAACACCCGAAATGACGATAATACTCAAATATTGTTAATAAATCAATGTTAAAAGATCATACATGATATCATATTAATTTAAATGATTCTTGTATAATTCAATAACAATTATTTCACCATTATACAGTATGTCAACCTACCGTCGACCAAGGAAAAAGTACAATGTAAGGGGTTTCTTATCACACATTTAATTCCATGATATTGGCATTGTTCACCACTTATTTATTTCATGTGGTGTGTGTACTGCACATGTTTGTATTCATTATGTAATATAAATTAATTAATGTATATTTACATCATCATTTTATGATCCTTCATTCATGGGTGTATGTTTCGTACGTTTCCAAATAATTAATGGAATTTGAAATTTCAATTTCCACTCATTCGGTTTTACGCATACTTTATTGATTATTTTACTCCAAGATTATGTGTGGAATAATTATTCATTTGATTTTGTTAAAATTTCCAATCACCTTTCTGTGGATATAATTTTGATACACATAATCACTCCATTGATAAATTCTCAAGTCATCTGTATGAACTTGATAAGAGTAATTTTTACTCAATCACCATTTGTTAAGTTAAATATATAATTCATTTGTGTTGTTTTTACAAGAATATTTGTGAATGTCATATGATTGATTTACACTAAATATCCAATAATATTTAGGGTATTTATATTTGTCACACATAATTATGTCTTTAATTTATCCTTAATATAAGGATATGGTCCTTATAAGAGAATTCATCTCAATTTCCATTCCATAGAGACTTCTTTGCTGTTACACACCAAATCAGTTTTACATGGTGTATATAATGTACATTTACTTAGTATATCATGAATCCAGTTATTCTCATGATATTATAAAGTTTTGATTACTTCAATTATTTTTATTCAAGAGTCTTTATTTCGGTTATGAACTCTGACTAAAATATAATTTTAAATTGTTTATAGATTTATTATTCTAAATCACTCTCATTAATTTCCATGTTTTAAACTTTTTTAAGGATATATATATAATAACATTAATTTTTTAAAAATAAAATTCCATTTAAAAGTTTCAAAGTGGTATGGGACACTTTGATTCAAAAAAATATATTTTAAATGGCTTCTTGACAAATAGTGTGAATTTTAAATGTTTTCAAGAAAATGGGGGATATTTCTCTCAATAGTTTGATGATTATTTTAATCTATGTCAATATCCTTCATTATTCTCAATTGAGGTTAATATGATACGATATAGTATTCCATATTGTATTGAATGAGTTATTTTTGACTGTGGATGTGCTATTTTTATATCATTCATTTTTTTTGTTAAAAGTATTGACATTATGTATGCTAGTTTTAATACGAATGTTTATGTTATGTTTCAAAATTGTCATATGAGGAATTCATTGGACTTAGTAAGTGATGGGTGGAGCCCTCTATAGCTCCTCGATGCATCGGTAAGTCTCATGAGACAAACTATTGTCTTGGAATGAGGCCTTGACAAAATCTTATTTGTACTCTTGGCATGAGTCCTTTGCTACGTGGTTATGATAGTCTGGCATTATGCATTCCTTCATTATGAATGTTGTTATTGATATTTTCATGTGATTATTCGACAAGTAGAATATCCATGTGAATAATTAAATGGGATTATTTCATTTTATCATTGTCATATTATACTGAAGTTCATGTTTAAAAGGATTTTTTTAGTTATACATGGCCTTAAATTATTATGATTATTTATGAGTGTTTTTGCTATATTTTTATCCTTACTAAGAATCTGAGCTCACCCCTTTGAATGTTTTATTTTTCCTAGGATGTGAAGAAGTATTTTATGAATGACCTATAGGGATAGTATGATGGGATAAGAAGACAATATGTTGTTGTAGTTTTTAACTTATTGATGTAATGTAAACTTTATGAATATTTATCATGTTTTCAAGGCTACTAAACTAAACAGTCTTTCGAGATGTGAACTTTTGTGATCATGCCAATGTTATGTAATAATTCACCGACTCTAGGTAACAGGGGTCGTGGGGTTACAGTTGGTATTAGAGGACATTTACTAAAATCCTTGGGAGCTAGATTTAGATAAACATTGATTAGATCACATAGCCCTAAGATAGAGATTGAGGATTAGTATAGAAAAACTTGCTAGAAATTTGGTATTGTAGAGATTTTTTGAGTTTTTCGTGCAATACATCCATGTTTGGATACGAGCAGGTAGAGGTGGCTCTGGCACAGATGTAACTAGGGGTAATACCCAAAAACAACACTTTGATTTTTACTCGAACGTGAACTGGTGCACGACAACGGGCCTTGCTGCACTCTTGGTTACGACACTCCCGGGGGATATTCTTAGTATAATTTACATTTTCATTAGAAACCGATTTAATGTATTATATATAATATGAGAGTAAATGACCTTGGTTAATCCTAATGTGTTTCAAATTGGGAATATGGTGACCTTTAATCTATAAATGATTTTATGACTACTATTACTCACACAATGCTGAATAGTTTTAGTAAATGGCTGGATTCCAAGGAAGTCATAGTTACATTGAGAATGATGTAAAAGGTGGGAACATGGGTGGAAATGAGAAACATAATGGAATGTTGATAAGATTAAAAGATATCGTCTTCATGCCAAATCAATTTTGCAAAAATATGATCAACATTATATATATTAACCAATTCACGGACTCAACATAGAAGAAAAAGGTGATGAATGATAAGAGCTCCAGCCATGGTGACCATTGAGAAAGGAATCCTCAATTTCCATCATGCAGGAAATGTGGAAGCAAACACCCAGAAAATTGTCTCAATGGGACAAAGAAATGCTTTACGTGCAAGGAGGAAGGACATAATGTGAGGAATTGCCGAAGAAAAATGAATAGTACTATGGAAGAAGATAAAAATGGTCCGAAGAATCCATTTATAGTCATTTTCCATAAATTTAGGGGACCTGGCCATTACCCGAGTAAATTCCCAATTCTATTGGATATTTTATTGTGTAAAGAAGAATCTATGTGGAAATAAATGGTTGAAGAAATGTTTAAAAAGTATTAGTGAACCTTTTTGATTGGTTTACTTTGGAATAATTTTCTCTTGTATTTGTAACCCTATAGTTTTCCATATAAGAATGATATTTGAGGAAGAATTATCTTTTCTCTTGTGGATATAGTTACAAATAACCATTTGGTTTTATATGATCATTAGGTTTGCGGCAATTACACGTTATTATAATTTGGGATAAAAATGCAAGGTTTGAGATAAAATTTGTGTTTAAATTATTTTATGGTTATTTTGAGGAATTTATCTCATTTTGGTAATGTAATAAAATATATATTTGAAAAAGGACAACACACAGACCTTGTGACAACCCGTCGCATCGGACAAAGATTTGGGAATCGAACCCACAACCAAAGTACGATTGGGATTTATCACCTACCACTGGACTACGTGAAGTCCCTGGTTCGTGTGACTATTATTTTAGTTAAATGATTTTATTGACCAATAATAAGTGATTTGGGATCTTATGTATTATCAAATAAATACCCTTAGTATAGGAAAATTATTTGGTGATTAAGTGATAAATGTTATTTTCGAAGATGTTCGCTTTGTTGGGAACACTATATGCCCAAGGAAAATAGAATACAATGGGATTTCATATGAGAAGTAATGGTGGATTTTTATCTATATTTTTATTTTGGATTTATAGTGATTTCGGTTATTTATGGAAATGATTAACCTATAATAAAGAATATGTGATTAGGTTTATTACTTTTAAGTATGTGACTTTAAGATTAGTTGATGCCATTTGGAGATACAATTTAACGTGGAAGACTACATTCTTATAACTTTTGGGTTTCAATATTAGTTTGTATTATATTGAAGGATTTTAAGGACTATTTATTACTAAATTGTATTTATTTAACTTTGGTGTATTGTTTGATTAATTTTAGAAATTAAGATTAGTGTTTTTTTTTCTTAATGAATATCCATTTGGGGGATCATTAGATTTTATACTAACCATTTTGGGTTTGATTAATCTCTAAAGACATGGTAAATATATAGATTATCCTACGTGGATCATGTTATTCTATAGAAGTTTATTCTAGCACTTTAAGTGTGACAAAGTCTTCTTGAATACTCATTGTTCAACAATAATGACATAGTGGTAGAAATTTATTAATGAATGAAACTCTACTTAAAAATAAAGTATATCTCTTTATTTTCTTAGTCAATATCATAAATGAATTCCTCGTCCATATGTAATGTAACTTAAAACAAAAAATGTTGTATGTTTACTTTTCATACTTGGAGACTAATGAAAATTTGTTCCAACACAAGATTGTGGTTTTCTTGTTGTTAACTTTCTCTTGCTCATGTTTTCTATCCCTCTCCATCCGATCTTGACACTTATTTTATCGTCTATATCCGTGTTTTTCTACATGGAATCCTAGTATGGGTTATCTTGGGTGACCTTTATACCGCTCTTTTTTCTTTTAAAGTGATAGTTTTATTGACTCTTTATCCAATGTGGGAGTTTCCATTATATTCTCAATCCCAATTTTAAAAAATTGTGAGGATTCAATTTATTGAATGAGGGGATAATGTAACACCCCAATCTTTCATGGTACATTTCCCTTTGTATAATGAAATGGCTTGCATTGTACGCAACTTCGAGATTCTAACACACCACAACCAATCAAACTAGCCGTTATGAATAGTAATACATACTTTTTGAAATTTTATAAATTTTATAATTCAAAATAGTCTTTAGTTTTGGATTTTTAATATCGAAATTAGCTTAGGGTTAAATTTTTGTACTTTCTGGATAACTTTCATATTTTGATGAATAGTTAAAATTACTAAATTTTAATTGAAAACAACATTTTTAATCAAAATAATTAATAGTGAAAATTTATGAATTTGAGTGATTTTAAAGTATATTTAGAATATATTTTTACCATTTAATAAAATTTTGGTCACTAGATGTAATTTCACATTTAAACCAGACATAAACAAGTGTCAATCTTTTGATTGTTATTATTTCTTAAAAACATGCTATTTGTATTGACCATGAGAATTAATTTTTAAATTAATTAATGAAAATTAAATGTTTTGAATTTGGTAAAATAGTAATAATTTTTTAATTCATAATATCAAATATTACTTCGGCCTAATTTTTCGTATTTTTTAAAAACATTCAATTTTTGATGAATAGTGAAAAATACTGAGTTATAGTTTAAAACAAAATTTTTATTTAAATAATTAATTAATTTATTTAAATTTGATTAAGGTCAAAATAGATATATAATAAATATATAAGTTATATTTAATTCATCAATGTTTGTTTAGAATAAATATTTATATATAAACATTTTATTGAACGTTTCACCGTCTTTAACCCACCCCCTTGGAGAATTTGGAAATTTACTTAAAATATAATTTTACCACTTCTGTGAGTGGAATTTCAAAAATCTGAGAGACACAGTTAATATCAAGGGGTAAAATGGGGTTCAATAAGATAAAAATAATTTTTTTGCGAATAGTAACTTTTTTACTTTTATTTTCCACAGTTAAAATTAAATAGGGTAATTAAAGATAAAAATGATATTAATATTACCCTAACACATGTCCTGATTCTATTGGACAAGTGTATCTCAATCAAAAACAAACTTAGGAATAAAATATTTTCATTTAGGTCCACTTGGATTAGATTAGGACATTTATTATTATTTAAATCAAAGAAGAGTTAAAAGATTTAAAATAAATGTTTAATTACTAAAACATTTTTAATATAGGGTTATACAAAAGATAAATTCGATTGTAAATATTAATTAGAAATAAAAAAAGATTTCCTAAATAATTGTATTTTATTTATAATTTTATGACATTAAGTATTTTAATTTATGTATGACAGAATGGTGATGCAGTAATTACAGAATTAATGAAATATTAAAATAATTGATATTTTAAATATCCAAATATATGTAATTTGAGACTTTTATGAATTAAAATAATTTTATAGGATAATATTAAATTTTAGAATTAATTTAATTAAATTTTTTCAAAGTAATCATGGTGTTGTGATTTTCACAAAAATCAAATTCCAAATAGTGTCAAAATTGACATAAAAATGTTTTTAAAACAAATATTTTATTATTAATTCATATTCTATTCCTAAAAATATACGGTTCGGCCAAAGAACTTGTATCATGATATATGTATCCTAATTGGACCACTTTGGGGTCTCTTGTAATTTTATAGTAGGTTTATTAACCACATAATATAAAAATACAAAGATACATGGTAAATATCAAACTAATTAAATAAGAGTTAAAACTAAAAGATAAGGTTAATAATGTGACCCAAAACTATATAAAATCTATTATTTGAGTTTTTATCAACCTATCCCCACCTTAACCTTTAAATAAAATACTTTTGAGACATTAGAAAGCGAATATGGATTTATTATAATATAATATTTCTAGCTTTTCCAAAGGGGCCCCTCACCCCTCTTATAAAAGGGCTCTCCCCCTTCTCATTAATTCACACCATCAAAGCCAATTTTCTCGGCCAACCTCTGCCCAAATATCCTCCCAACTTCCCTCACGTCAACCTCAAGTCCTTTTTTTGATCATAAATCCATCCTAAGAAGCACTTTTGATCAAATCAAAAGGAAGAACCCGAAGAAGAGGTAATGTTTTCACCACCCTCTTTCAAGTTCCTTTCATCTTCAACTTATTATTTTATTGTTATTTATATTCTAAAATAATAACTCCAGTATCTTCTATATAATATGGTGTTATTATAAATATAAAACAAACAAATTCATTATTCTATCCATCCCTTGAATGACATGTCACCATACTTGCGTACGTACGACCTACTGTCTCCATGTTGTGGTGTAATTGTTATTCAATATATTATTATTTAGATGGGTATAATAATGATGTATAATTACTTTAAATAATATATATAAAATGTTAGTGATTATTTCTATATGATATACCATACAATTATATATTAATTTAATATCAAAACAATCATATCGTCGCTCGTTCATACGTACGGACTACCGTCTCCACGAACGCGATGAGATTCATTCCCCATCATATCCATTTGTGTCTAATTATCATATAATGATTAAAAATAATGTTTAATTAATTTATATAATTCTGTATATGAATAAGATAAAACTTATCCCTAACAATCACGGCTTATGTAAAAATGAATATAAAGGAAAACGAGTAAGTTAACACCCGAAATGACGATAATACTCAGATATTATTAACAAATCAATGTTAAAAGATCATATATGACATCATATTAATGTAAATTATTCTTTTATAATTCAATAACAATTATTTCACCATTATACAGGAGTTTAACCAACCATCGACCAAGAAAAAATTACAAAGTAAGGGGTTTCTTATCTCACTTTTAATTCCGTGAGATTTCCATTGTTCACCACTTATTTATTGCATGTGGTCTCTGTACTGCCCATGTTTGTATTCATTGTGTAATATACATTAATTAATGGATATTTACATCATCATTGTATGATTCTTATTTGATGGGTGTTTGTTTCGTATGTTTCCAAATCAATAAGGGAATTTGAAATTTCAATTTCCACTTATTCGGCTTTACGCATACTTCATTGATTTTTTTACTCCAAGATTATGTGTGGAATAACTATTCATTTGATTATGTCATAATTTCCACTCCACTTTCTATGGATATACTTTTGATACAAATAATCACTCCATTGATAAATTCTCAAGTCATCGGTATGAACTTGATAACATTAATTTTTACTCAACCACCATTTGTTGAGTTAAATATCTAATTCAATGGTGTTCTTTTTACAAGAATATGTTTGAATGTCATCTGATTGATTTACACTAATTATACAATCATATTGAGTGTATTTATATTTGTCACAAATAATTATATCCTTGATTTATCCTTAACCTAATGATATGGTCTTTATAAGAGAATTTATCTCAATTTACATTCCATTGAGGCTTCTTTGTTGTTATACACCGAATCACTTTAATATGGTGTATATAAAGTACTTTGACATAGTATATCATGAATACCTTTATTCTCATGATATTATAATGTTTTTATTACCTCAATTATTTTTATTCATGTGTCTTTATTTTGGTTTGGAACTCTAACTAAAATATCATTTTAAATGTTTTAAAGATTTATTATTCTAAAACTTTCTCATTAATTTCCACGATTTAAAAATGTTTTTAAGGATTAATATATATGGACATTAATGTTTTAAAATTAATATTCCTTTTAAAATATTCAATGTTGTATGGGACACTTTGATTCAAAAAATCTATTTTAAATGGCCTCTTGACAAATAGTGTGAATTTTAAATGTTTTCAAGAAAAAGGGGGATATTTCTCTCAATAGTTTGGTGATTATTTTAATCTATGTTAATATCCTTCATTATTCTCAATTGAGGTTAATCTGATACAATACAATCTTCCATATTGTAGCGAATGAGTTATGTTTGACTGTGGATATGCTATTTTTATACCATTCATGGTTTGTGGTTAAACGTATTGAAATTCTATATGCTATTTTTAATACGAATGCTTATGTTATGTTTCAAACATTTCATATGAGGAATTCATTGGACTTTGTAAGTGGCGGGTGGAGCCCTCTATAGATTCTTCATGCATTGGTTGGTCTCTTGAGACAAACTAGTGTCATGACACAAGGCCTTGAAAAAAAATCTTATTTGTAGACATGGCATAAGGCCTTGGCTACATGGTTATGATAGTCTGGAATTATGAATTCTGCCATTATGAAAGTGGTTATTGATATTTTCAGGTGATTATTCGACTAGTATAATATCCATGTGAATAAGTAAATGGAATTATTTCATTTTATCCTTGCCATGTTATTCTGAAGTTCATGTTTAAAAGGCTTTTGTTATAGTTATACATTGCATTAAATTTTTATGTTTTTTTTGAATGTTTCCTCCATATTGTTATCCTTACTGAGCATCTGAGCTCACCCCTTTCAATGTTTTATTTTTCCCAAGATGTGAATAAGTATTTAATGAATGACCTATAGGGATATTATGAGGGGATATGAATACAATATTTTGTTGTAGTTTTTCACTTATTGATGTAATGTAAACTTTATGAATTTATATAGTGTTTCCAAGGCTACTTAACTAATCTGTATTTCAAGACTTGATCTTCTGTGATCATTCCAATGTTATGTAATAATGCACCGACTATTGGTAACTGGGGTCAAGGCGTTACATATATCATTAGTGAAATTAAAATTAACAAAATTTTTATTTTTTTTATAATTTCTTGAAAAAAATTATATTAATTATGAAAATGGATTCAAATTATTATCCAGTAGAAAATTAAAACTAAACAATCCTGAATATTGATGAGATTTTAAAATAATCTGTTATCTTATCTTCTACTTCCATCAATTTTTTTCTAAATATCTTAGTTAAAAATATAAATTTATCATACATATCATCAATAAAAATACTCATATTTATCATACAATATATTACCAATTTCAAATATTTTATCACATGTTTAATAACACATTTTGGTTAAAATTAATGTTTCGAGTGATACTTGAATTCTTTTCATAAATGTTTTGGTTAGGTATTTTACATATATATAGTTTTATTATGATTAAATAATATCAAATATTTTAATATTGATATAAATATAATATATATTCATTATATATGTATTTCAAATAATCTATAAAATATAATAGTAGGAAAATAAATTCTAATATTCAAGAAAATTGTAGTCAGTATGGATGTGTGAAAGTTATTTTCATTCTTTGAAAGATAGAGTGGAATGAAGGTGAGTAATAATTAACCTTCAAAAATAGTTATTATGTCATAAAAATCATTTATATTCATCGTATATATCATAATTACAATCAGTGTAATCTAGAAATGAAAATTAATAAAATCAATTTGTGGTGGTGGTAGTCCAAATATACCCATGAGCGATGTTATCATTACCCAACAGTTAAAAAGGTGAAAATTTAAATTGGTTATTATCATACACAATGCATAATTAATTAAAATAATGATATTTAAACATTAAACCAATAAAATTACATATTAAAAAAATATAGTGATGATAAATTAATTTTGTCATTTCCTAGATATGGTAAGATGTATGTATGCACAAGTGATAAATTAACTTACCATTGGATTAAAAAATGATGAGATATGTAAATTTAATGATCCTAAAAAATTCAATATATGTTTTATAATGATTTTATTATTTTATTATAAATTATAAAGACATTGATGAGGGATAAGAAGAAATAAATTAAATGAGTTTAGGTAAGACAATAACATATTTTTTTTGGATACAACCTTTTATACCCTTTCTCAAGGATCATAGGTTTTTTATTTTAGGTATACTATAACCTATATAGAAAGGTTATGTATGTTATTTAGAATAAATTGGTAGTTATTTGTCATGATATATGGATTAATGTGGTGTAAATCGGTGATGGATGAGGGTCCTAATTATAGTTGAGGCAAGTGGAAATTTTTGAATTTCATAAAATACTAAATAAATATACATTAATTTTGATTTTAAAATTGATCCTAATTTATATTATTATGATATAATACGATTAAAATTATAAATCTTTTTATCGAATATCTTATTTAAAATTTATTCCAGTATTTTTTCACCCTTATCTTTTATTATTATCCACGTCTTGACCATTTCATAATTACCAAAATTTTAAGCATTTCTACTATTTTATTAGTAATAATGTAAATATAATTTTTAGATGGACCATAAATAGAGATATTAATATTTCTAAAAAAATTCCCATACATTTGGTTGAATCTAATATCAAGATTCTTTTTAAATTAACAAAATAAAATATTATTTATTATAAAATTTCATTAATGTCATTTTTAACACTATTTATTTGATTTGACATTATATATGTCAAAAGGAATGAGGAAGTAGAATATATCACCTTAAAAACTCCAAAATTTATAATATATATCATGATAATTATTTGAATAAAATAAATAATTCAGGTTGTCACTATTAATTTTTTTCCAAAAATCATTTATATAAATTTTTTGTTCTGTAATTAAATATTTAATTAGCATTACAAAAGATCATAAATTCATTTTTTAATTTATAAAAAATAAGAATAAAATTTTACTATGAAAAAATTAATTTTGAAAAAAATTACATTTAGGTTAATTAATATCATTTTTTGTCCTGACGTGGACACATAATAGATATCTAAAAATAAGAGTGTGACTTTTCGTAAACTTTTTCATTATATATTAAATGAGAAATTTTGAATGAAAACATCCAATTTAAAACATATTTTTATAGAATAAGGTGATAATGGTGTATTTACACTAATATAATAATAATTGTAATGAAATATTTTGGTCAAATCCCTTATTTTTAAATTTGATTAATGTGATTTACCCCATACCATGGTGATTAATTTTACAACGGCCACTATTCATAATGGTAAAAAAATAAAATTGGCCTACTTAGATATTTTATGAATCCTAATTCAAAATATTAAATAAATTTTTTCACTTTCAATCCTTATAGTTGGTATATTTTGATAATTAAAGAAGTTCCAAAGCATTATGACAATCACTTTTTATAAAAATACATTTTTAGTATAAAACTGGATTTATTCTTATCATATTCCAAAAAAATTACTATTAAGAAATGAAAAAATATTTTATTGAATATATAATATATATATTTAATTAAAATAATTCACTAATAGTGGCTAATACATTTTTTTATGTTATTAATATATTTCTACCTCAAAAATAGATTTTTTGGAAAACATTTCTTTTTCTTTCAAATGGTTGATGTTTTATATATATCCATTTAAATTATATCAATGATGTGTAAACCATATAAATTTCATAATATAATTAATCTTACCCATACTATCTAATTATAATTTCAACGTTATATTTATTAGAAAATAATATTTTAATAATATAAAATATTTTATTGATGTTTGGTGTTTCCTGTAATGCTATCTATTGAAGAGACTGTCATTATTTAAAAAGAAACACACATAAACTCTTAGGGTTTTACATTACTCCTTAAATATAAAATTTCATCTTTAAAATTTCCACAATACCACCATATAAATATATTTGGGTAATTCATTAACATATTTTCCTCAGGATCCCATGTTTTTTCTTATAGCATATGATTACTCCAACGTAACACAACCATCCAAGATATTTTAAATATCAACACTAGTAATCAAAAATAAATAATTTCGATACACTATTCAAAATAATATAAATTGGGTTCCAATTTTATTTCCTTGGATGTTAACAAATGTGTCATGCTAGACTTGTACATCAATAAAAAATAAATATAGAAGACATCATGTAATTTTGGGAGGCTTGGCTGAATTTTCAAATGGTAAGACACAACAATAATTATTTCTAATATTTTAAAATTCCTTATGTACCATGGTATTAGTTTTTCGTTATTACCAAATATTATGCCACCCTATCATGGAGATACCTTCCAAAAAATATGTTCTCTAACAATAAATTCCAAATAATTCTTCTAGATATCAAAAAAAAATTTCCGTCATTGATATAATTTGATATGGGTTGGAATTGTGCTTACAATTTTCATAGTCTCCTACACATGTTTTAGGCATTAAAGATTCTTTTCACTTACTTTATCCAAACAATATTGAGCACAAAATCTTTTTCTATAAAATTGTTTATACAATAAAATTAAAATTCTCAAATTGAGATTATTAAAATAGGATAACTATATATGAGGTAAATACAAATAAAAAATACATGAAATTAAATTGATAATTATCTCAACATGTCTTATAAATTAAATACCAGTAATTTCTTACAACCCATTAGTTTGAGGATGATAATCGATGATCAAATGAATCTCAATATTAACATACATTCGATGAATTTTGTAAAAATTTGATGTTAATTTTGTATCATGATAAGACCTAATTAAAATAGGTATAATATAAATTCTTATAACATCATTAATATAGATTCCTCTCATTCCCTTCAAAAGAAAATATTGTTTTATTTCAAGTAAAAGTTTATATTCGGTAAGACATAAAACAATAACCCATTTCATATCAATATTTATAAGAGTATTTGATAATCCAATGAAAACTTCAACATTAATGTCATCCCATTTCCATATAGGTATAGGAACTGGTTATATGAATTCTCATGGATGTTGTATATTGGATATCATAAGTTTAAAAACTAAACACCATGACTCTTAATCTATACTTTTCTTCTTCATATCTTCCCACAAAAAATTTTTCAATCAAATAACTATCAATCCTGGGATATCTAGGGTGTAAAGGGAAAATAGATCTATTTTCATTTTAAAATAATACCCTTTTTATATTAGTTATATATGTAACACATATTATCTATCCAAATTTCATAACACCATTTTCATATATGATGTGTTCCAATTTCTTATAATGCATTATAATAATTTTCATTTGAATATTCTTGACATTAGGATGAGACTTTTTATCTATTCTAATAATGCTGGTTTGCAAATAATTTTTAATCCAAGTTATATTAACACTTATTAAATAATTCCCAAATCCATATTTTTCTAAATTTGTGAACATATAATCTATATCAATCTTCATTTTGGTTAGAACTCAATGATATTTTTAACTCAGTTCATCCACTATAATATTTTCCATTCTTGGGTCATATTAATTATCAAACCATAATACTTAAGTATCTTGAGTTTTCTTATTTTCGATATTTTGAGTGATTTATATTATAAGATATATTTTAAACATTATTGTTCCATATATAACCCAAATCATTCACTATAAATCTTGTATATTGATATATTATGAGAATATACATTGTTTTCTACTTCAATATCATGTGCTGGAAAGTTTCATTCATGATTTATTAACATAATGCATATGAAATAACAGAAACCTTCTAAATAATGAAACAAAAAATTACCTTCATTTATGAAGCATTATATATCCAAAATCCAACATTTCATGATTTTATAGTCAAAATTGGAGCATTCACCAATACCCTATTCAATTATACAATAAATTCATCACATTCCTTTTTAAATAAAATCATTCCCCTTTACAACTAATAATTTTTAATTTTTTATAAATTCTAGTAAAATTTAGAATAAATCAACATTGGTAACATTGAAAAACAATGGAACTATATACCTCAGTTATGATCATCGATACATTTATTTCATAGACTACATATTTCTTTATTGGAAGAACTGAGATTAAATCATTTGAGAAAATATTTCCATGAAAAGAATATTTTTTATGATAGAGTTGAAACTTTTAAAACATCACATCTGACACATTTCTTTTAAGAGACTCGTGAATGATCTGTAGGTGATACTCAGCAACGTCATGAAATTTGGAATACCTAAAGATATCAATAGTAAATATCATAAATACAATCAATATCTTTCTTGAATAATCATTATATTATATATATATATATATATTGGGTGAATTAGACAGTACAAGAGACATTAATTTAAATTCACAGTGTCCAATCGTATTTGAAATGATTTTTTTATATTTTATTCTTTCTCTACTCAAAAGTGGTTATAGCCAAAATGAATTTAAATGATTGAAATATAATGATCTCCCTAATGATGATAAAATATTTCATGAATGTGAGGTAGAGGATACATGTTCTATATCTCAATAGTGTTGATTTCCATATAATCATCTCACAACATCATTGATTTATCATTAAACAAAATGAAGATAATAGAGGATTCTTAAGGAAAAATCTAGAGACATATAAATCAATTAAAAGAACACACA
Organism: Viscum album; assembly: GCA_963277665.1. Taxonomy (NCBI): domain Eukaryota; kingdom Viridiplantae; phylum Streptophyta; class Magnoliopsida; order Santalales; family Viscaceae; genus Viscum; species Viscum album. The sequence goes on along the minus strand of OY728126.1, from coordinate 920,722,649 downwards.
TTTAATTATTTAATTTACTCATTAAATTACATAATGTCTAATATATTTTTTAAGATTTGTTTAAATATTTTATTAAATAAATTGATAACAGAATTTAACAATATAGTTTATTTCAATGTAATTCTTGAATAAATAAATCAAATTATGTATCTACAATATGTAAATATAATATTTTAATAATATTTTTCCAATTTTTTGTTTTTCTCATATATTATTATAAAATAATTTCATTATGATGTTCTAATGTGGGGATGGTCTAGATATGATTAAGGTGGTGATGTCTCCCCTATAAACATAAGGAAGTCCACATCTTCATAAAAAATCATAAAATTATTATCTTAGATATAAAATTTTCCATAATATCATGAATGCTAATAAATTCCATTGATTCTATGTAAATTAATTATTAGTATAATAATCATGTCTTTAAATAGTAAACATTTATGGGTTATAATGGGAACTGTGTGACTCAGGAATATAACGGTGATGTTTCCACTATGATTTTTGATTGAAAAATACCATCTTATTGTGTATGGGAAATATATATTATTCATGGAAAAAATCTAATAAGAATGTTCGAGAAGACCCAAAATAAAATAAATCATTGAATAAACTTCATTCAATAATTAATGTTACTACCAACATGTCACCAGGAACTACAAAATTAGTTTTACTAATCAAATAGTTTGGTCTTCTCCCCTTAGAAAATATTATAGTATGTTCTCTTAACTATTGGGGAATTAATGAAAATAATTCCCCATTTATCAATTTTTGAAGTACTGAAAAATATTTATTTATTTCATCCACTTTCATTATTTATCTAAATTACCCTTTCCTCTATGAATTTAATAATATACCATGCATGTTAAGAATTTTCCCTGGTTTTTCTTCTTACAATTTTCAGAAGACCAAATTTTTTGTTCCTATCATACTATTTTATTATTTTAATTTTTCATGTTTCTCAAATAATATATTATAAATTTTATTACAATTAAATGTAAAATATCATAAAAAATTCAACACTATTTTAATATAACATAATACTACTTTATAATGTGGTAAAAAATTTATGAAACCAGTTCTCTTCCGAGGATTGTTTAAAGGCCTTAAATGATATGATCAATCTTACAATCTATATTATTTATTTAACCTGTTACAAATATGGATAGTATTATTAATGTTTTATCATTCTAAAACAACACTTTATTCCTTCTTTATCATTATATTGAAAAAATTATCATTATTTTAGTTTATTTTTCATTAAAGAAATAACTATCCAATAATAACAAATTAAAATATATCCATTGTATATGTTTCATTTATTATTCCTCATTTGTATAATGGATCAATTACATCCATTGATCACAATAACCTCTAAGATAATACACTATTAGCATAACCTTTTACTTTTCATTACATCCTCTGGCATGAAATATCCTTTCGAGGGAATTGATACATTTCTCTAATACCATTGGATTAGTAATTCAATAGACATATAATGGATTTAATTTGATAGAAATATATAAAATATGTGTATCATGTCATAAAATATCATGTTTCCCCATACATGATAGTTTATTAAACATAACATGGGTTATCTACCCTAACTTTTTCATTACCTACTCTCCTCCAATGATCACTGTAGTTCATTCTCAGGGGGGAAATACCAAAATTGAAAATGGTAATTGAATATATTTCTTCTATTATAAACAAGGACTAAATAATTGGACAGAATAAGTTATCTCAACCAGATCATAAATATTGATCCAAAAAATAAAATATATCTAATGGTAAAAATTCTCAAATAATATAAGGGTTTATCATTCTTTTAATGTTTTTATGTTTATTTTAAATCTTATTCCCATTGTTTCTTCTAATATTTTTATAATACCAACTATTAAAACCCAAAATATGGTATCACACATTCAATTTATACTTTTTTATATAATTATAGTTAAATAATGTTATACCTAAAATGTATGAATGGAGTTGTAGTTTTGAATAATATGATATTTACATTCTTCTCATTTTACAATGGAAGTAAAATATAAAACAATAATAATGAATCATTTTTCATCCTAAAAAATCAACTAATTAATTTCTCTTCAAAAATTAGTAAAAGGAGATAAATAAGGGAGATTAAAAATTCTCAGTAAGTATTACATACTTCAAAATAAACCATGAGTAAGAAATGAATATATAATATGTCTATGTAAATAATTGAATATAATTTCCATTTTATAAGTGTTTGGAGGACAAAATGAATCCATTTATAGTATCACTAGATTTATATAATGGATAATAATAAAATTATTCTTAATAAATTAAATGAAAATAGTTATATTTCATGATCTCAGACCTCATGATATCACGATCATCAAGTTAATGCACCATGAAAACATGAAACTACTCCTAAGGACACATTTTATTTGTTAAATTGATTTGTCTCATGAGACCTATAAATGCATTAGGGTGTTATATAATTTTTTTCCCGTTTATCACTTAATATCCAGTTCATTCCCCATTTACCAAAATATCAACATAGTTTGTGGAGAACATTCAATTTTAGTGAATATACTTATTGACTAAATAATATGAATTTATCAATAATTCCAAAGTTAATCAAATATATTAAATGTGTAACACGATATATAAAATGGTATTTGGTTTTATAAATAATAATATTGTTCTTTAACTGAAATATAATTACCAATTGATCACAAGTAAATGAATGATTCAAAAACTATTAAAATTAAATATATCCCCCATATCTAATAAGTAAAATATTGGGTTATTTTAATTGACTAAAAATATATCATTAGAAAATATAGAAATCAAAGAGAAAATTAATTTAAGAAACAAAAAATTTCGAAAATATTATGAAAAATTTTATTTTCAAATAATAATTGAATTTTTTAAAGGTGTATTCAAATTAATAAGCATCTATAATGGAAGAAAATTCCATTCATTATATATTGGTAAGAAAATCATTCCCTTTAATCTTTTTAAATAAATATATAAAAGTACCTCATTCGAAAAATGAAAATATGATTCCTTTGAAAAAAATTCAAAAGTAAATATTTGTTGAATATTATTTAAAAAAAGACCTAAAAAATAGTAAAAATATTATTTAAAATAATTTAAGGAATTTATGTATATGAGATAAATAATATTCTATTATAAATACATACTCATAAAAATCATAAATGTTATTGAGATTTTAAAATAAACTATAAATTCTTATTCAATAGAAATCCAAAGTTCTAGGAACAACTATATTATAAATACAGATTTATTATTACTCTATTACAGAACTATAATCATATGTATCATAAAATACATGATATATTTAATATATTTTATCACTTGTTTGTTATTAATTATTTTTTATATTCATTAATCTATGTGATAATTTTTTTGTTTTTCATATGTGTTTTTGTTTGATATTTTTGATCTTTATACTTGGATTATGGTTCCATCATACATATAATAATGATAAATATATAAATAACATATATATTCATTATATATATTTATATTAATCCATACAAGTTATATATAGTAAAATGAATTACACCATTCAGGGAGATGGTAGTCCGTCTGTACGCGTCAATGTTGTCTCCATTATACTAATGATGGAAATAGAGAGTTGTAAATAATAATTTATCTATCTATAATAATTACTATATAGTATAAATCATATATATTTATTTTATAAATTTATATTAACATCCATGTAAATTAAAAATTAAAAGTTAGTCACATCCCATTGCGTAGGTTGGAGTCTACATGTAAACATGAGTGCAATTATCATTTCCCAACGGTTTGGAAGTTATGATGGTTAAAATGGTAATATCATCCAGTGGAATAATTTTTTAATTAATAGTATATATAAATAGTAAAAATGTTATAAAAATCATCCATCAAAGAGGGTGATTAAAAATAAATTGAATCATTTCAGGTATAATTTTAGTAGTATATACGCATAAGGGACACATTCACATTCAATTTGATGGGAAAGAGTACAGGTAATTGTGGTTTCATAATCACAATACAAATTTTTAATATTTATGTTACTAAATTTTTTATAATGTGATAAATTAAATATATTTATAAGTGTTATAGGGTGAATTAATTTTAAAGAGTTATGGTATGAAATTTTCTTCTTCGAGAGAGACCTTCATTAGATACATTATTAATGAACACATGTTAGTAAATTTTGGTTGACCAATACTACCAAAACATTTATATGTATGTTTAAAATAGAAATTTTCAGGGTTTGGTTGAGTTATATGGATCAATTTTTGGTTAATAACTAATAATGATAGATCCCATTTATAATTGAGTTAAGTGGAACTTTTTTGAATTTCTTAAAATATTAAATTAATATAGAATAATCATAATATCCACCTGGATCTATTATTATAGTATGTGAATATATGATAAGACTAAATAATATCATTCAAAAAATATTTTACATGTTTTGGGTGTCTTTTAACATTTCCCTACTATTTTTAAACCTTATTAATCCTTTCATGATTTCTATAATATGAATATTCTCTACTTTTTAAGTGATTATAAGATCAGAAAAAATGAAAAACGACCCATAAGTGGACAATGGTTGATATTTAAATCCATATAATATAAATTGGAACAAAAATAATATAATTATGATTTCTACAATATTTAATATAATATTATTTATTATAAATTGTCATTAATGACATTTTTAAAACTATTCCTTTAATTTTACATTAAATATGTCATGAAAAAAAGGATAATTCCTATATAACATTTCAAAACCATTATAGAATGTTATATAAATCGCCAAATGTTGTAGTTCATATTAAATCATATATATTATATAACTTATAATATTTTAAATTTTTCTTTATTTTTTTCGGTAAATTAAATAAATACGAAATTTACATTTGATACATATTTAAGGTAATTGTATTATTTATAAAAATTTGAAATAAATTCATATTATGAAAATAATTTTATTTTACAATATATTAATAATTCCGTGTTTTCATTTAATTCTTTTTCCCTATATGGGAAAATAAAATATATATCAAAGTAAGAGATTGACATTTTTAAGCGTTCTTTTGTTTAAAAATTATAAAGGTCGTTTTTTAGGAAAATTGTCCACTAAAAGAGTAAAATATTATTCTAATGCGAAAATGATGTAATTTTACTCAACAAATACAAAATTCGATAAATAAGAATAAAAATTTAAGAATTTGAATTAATTTTAAAATAAAAAAAGCCTAAATTTTATTGGGTTTACAATAATCAAATTTTTATTATTATGAAATGATTAGGAAGAACTTTATTTTATAATTTAATATTATTTTTATTCAAAAATGATTTTTATTATACATTGTTAAAGGATATTATTATTAACATCATTAAATCGTAGTGATAGTATTTAAATTATATATATAATATCTTAAATTACATTTTCATAATAGTCTTAGTATTAATTCATGATAACTTTTTAAAATGGTTATTAATTTATTGATCCGTTAAAAATTCACAATTTAATAAAACTATAATTTCATTCACATTATAATGATATCCAAAAAACATTAATATTTATGAACCTAATTTATATAAAAAAATATTTAATATTTAATAGTAATGATATAAAAATATAATTATGAACATATAAATATATTCTTATTGTCTTATAAATATATGTAATATTTTTGCTGAAAGAATTTTTTTAGTTATTCTCTCTTAATAAAATATTTACAAAAGAAATTTCGGTTTTGATTTTATATTAAAAAATATTGTATCATTTTATATAATATAATCCAATTAATCAAATTATTATTAACATTATACATGAATTTTCTACAATTTCATTCTTATTAATAAACCATTCATTTTTCGAGTAATGGTTTTCATTGAATTTTTCAAACATCTTTTAAAATTAAATTATGACTATTTTAGTATTTGAATAATATATACTAGATTAAATAGTTTTAATAATCCTAATTATTATTATTTAATATTGGTAACATAATTTTTGTAAAATTAATTCTGACCAAAGTAAATATTGATCAACACATTAAGGGAAAAATTATTAAAGAAGGATAAAAAAAAGTGATACGGATCCAAAATAACACAAAAACACATATTTAAACCTCATTTTATGGAATTATTTTTACCATAAAAACATCAAATTGGGATATATAAAAATTGGGTTCCACATTAACATAAAAATTATTTTATATTATTTAAATATTTCATGTAATTCCATATATACTCCCCCTCACATATAAAAGAGAACTTCTTCCCCACACTTACTCACAAAAATTGATCTCTTTAGCTCATCCAAGACATACATAAACCATTTTTGAGATTACATTAATTTCTTATCTCTCTTATGGTACTATCTTATGATAATCCAAATAAGGATTCAGGTGTAGTCAAAATGAGGTATACCATAGAAGAGGTAATCATTTGAACCAAATCATTCAATTATTGTTCATTATTCCACATTTTCAAAAGGTATTTAATAAATCCTAAAATTATGAATCCAATATAAAAAATATGTTGAAACATTATTATAATTTTTTTATAACCTTTTTCCACCACCTCTATATCCAATGGAAAATAAAAACTTCACTCATGCGAAAGTATTGATTATCATCTCCACATAGCGGTGTAATTATATTTTCATCACTACATTACATTGATGATTACAATTATATAATTAATTAAAATCAATCTTATTTATGAGTAAATTGTTACTTTTAAATATACGATATCATCTACCTTCTTACCCATCTAACTTTTAGAAATTGATAACGTCGTTCATGAAAACGTGTGGACTACCACCTATAAGAAGCATTGTGATTAATTTTTTCACTCCCACCATGAAATTATTATTATAATGTTTTATTTATAGAAAAAAATCTTTATTCATGAATATAATAATATTTTTAGCATTATGGAACAATATCATAACTTGATTATCCATTACCAAATAACCAATATAATTTTGGATAAATTGTCCAAACAACCCTATATTGCATATATGTAATAAATATTCAATGAATAAATTTAAAATTGTTATAATAAGACAATAAGAAAATTATATAGATATAAAATTATCTAACAGATTTATTTAATAAATTTGAATCCATTATACATGGGTATTAAACTTGTATTGAAAAGAAGAGACCCAATGTATGTGTAATTTTTTAAAATTTCCACTTCAATGGTTCATAATTGTACTATGAACATAATTCTCAGAATATAGTGAATATACATAACAATTGAAATACTATATCATGAATTAATATTTTTCATTAAATATATATTTTAAATATATTTTTAATCATTTATGGGGTTTTCATGAAAATAATATTAATGTCATAAGAGAAATATGTTATGATCTGATTTTATTTTTGGATTTTATGTGATAAAATTTTATTTTGTGAAATTGTATGATCCCAATATCTTTATACCTATATATTTTGTTCTATTATAGTTATGTTTTTTGTTTCTTTTATTATTTTCCATTTCCTTCATTTTTATGTCAATAATCATAATGTTGGATCCAATTAATGTTATTTATTTTATCAAAATTATTATTTAAAATAATTCATTCCATCCTATTATTCATCCATTTTTCAGGTAATATTAAATGTTTCCAGTATATTATTATTTATACGACAATTTTTATATGAAGGAATTTTCCCCCATAAATCCCTTTTAAAATTTTTAGAGAAATTTTCATTTAATTTTAGAGAAGATGTATTTTTTACATTCTACCAAAATATTAATGTAATTTAATTTTAATATATAACACATGAACAGATTATACCTCCAACATCACCATTAATTAATTTTCAACATAAATTATAATTCTCCAAGTTTATTTTAAAAGATAATATTTTTTACATTTTTATTTTGTTTACATTTTCAATATTTAGAAAAGATAGGGTGGATTATCAAAATTGAATAAGAAATTAATGACTTTAGGAAAATCAATTGTTATATTATAGTCATGTTATATATCACACTATATTATTTATTAGAATTATTTTTCTCCAAATTGATATATTTTTAATTTATTAGATTAATTAAATATTGTTTATATTAAAATAATGGTGCCTCAACCATATACCATTTCTATATATGTCATCAATTTAATTATTTTAATGATAATGTTATTTCACTTACTAGGGAAATATTCCATATTTCATATTCAATATAGATAACTATATACTAATAAGTCATTTAATAATTAATTTAATTGATCATTCAATTAATGGGGAATAAATAAAATATAAATGTAATTTCCAGTATTGGATATATATTTCTCTTTGATTTATCAATATGTATCTTGTGATAGAAAATGTGGACATATAGTTAGGAAATTAATGTATACCTACCTATATAATGAAAAAATCTAGGGCAAGGGTGTTATTGAAAGATTCATGACAACATAGTTGAGGCCATGATATAAATATCATGAATTTATAGCTATATGAATCTCAATTATTCATAATTTTTTCCCATTATCCATGTGATTAAAATATTGATATTATATAAAGAGGTACATTGAACAGAAGTTGTTGACTGAATTTCAATTATTTGGATTATCCACTCATCCATATTGGTTATTCCTTATTTACTAATGATGAATTCCGTTGAATGGAATCCTTAGTGGGAATAAAATATTACCCTTTATTTTTTAATTTCCAAATTATATGAATAAGGATTTTTTGAATGATGTAATTAATGAATTTTTTAATGATTTATTTTTATATTTCAAATATAATTTGGGAATTAATTATTATCTACATTTAGAAGATATTAAATTCGTAGATCATTCATAGTATGATCAAATTTTTTTGAAAATAATGTAATTAATTAAGTACTAGCTCTGTGTTATGAGAGTTGGAGTTTTTAAATTTTTTAGAATATGAGGTTTAATAAGAACCCGAAAACTATATTTCATATTAAGAAAACTAACATAAATAATATGTTAATCCCTGAGAGTATATGAGAAAATAAGAATTTCTATTCCATTGTGTACTATTCTTGATGAAATTTGGACAACTATTTAAGTTCCAAAATGTTGGGATTACACCTTGTGAAAGACTAAGAATTCACAGCTATATTAAATGTATGGTTTATCTTATTGATCATGGAAGTAAGATGTGTGTTCGAGATAGAAAAATCAGGATTTTATTGGGAAAACTCGATCAAGGTACTATTAATATCCATTGATGTATGAAGAAAATAACTAACATATAAGATAGAGTGATGCATATTTAGATTATTCCAAATCAAAATTATCAATTTATGATAATAAATCAGAATATAATATAATTTTCTAATAATAAAATAAATGGTTGGTTTCATGATTGTTCATGTAATAAGGAAAACAAAATGAAAAATATTCAACACTATATATTTTAAGAATGTAAAAAAATACTTCATTAAATGAATGATTTTACTGAGTGTTTTTTATAATTGTAGAGAAATAGGAAATCTTTCTTATAAATATAAAGGTGAGAAGGAATCTATTAATGTCTTGTTCTTTTACTATTAGGAGATAAATAATTTTGAAAACAACTTCCTCAAGAATTAATAATGAGCCAAATATTTTTTTGTGGTATAATTAGATGAAATATTGAAATATTATAATTATTATGAACAATAAAAGAATCACATGACAATATTTTATTATGAAACTGTTGTATATGTGAACTTTTGATACTGTTAATATTTATTAAAAAAATTTATTTTCATGTTAATATTATCTCCAACGTTGGAATATCTATTCATATTTCAATGATAAATAAAAATTGTCTAATTTATAACATGGATTAATTTATCATTTAAGAATTTGAATTTAGGGGAATTATGGTAATATTAGATATTAAATTATTATTCTTTTTTCAGAATTACCAATATTAGATTTGTATGTGGATGATGAGAAAACATATCCATTGAACATTGCTATAATATTTAATTGTAGGAAAAAATTATAAAATATAAATTTATGAAAGATATTTTTAATAGTATAAATCACCCTAAAATGTGATGTGACCTTTTGGAGACATTCATTAACAAATATATAAATGATATTTCTTTTATTATGTGATTTTATAAGTTGATCATTGTTAAATTTCATTTCATTTTTTAGTATTTTATCATGTAAAATTACATATTGAAATATTTTATTAGGTAACATACATATATGGTTTATAATGTTTTTCATGGATAGAATGATATGATATTATAAGAATAAGTGTACTATATATTATAGTTTTTCATTAAAAATTAATGCATAATATCATAGTTTTCTAAATTAAAATTTTGTTACTATGAATATATGTGAGATTAATTTTTTAGGAATATTTATTCCTATTGGATGTTATTATACCTTGGTTGAAAAATTTTAAATTTATAGAAATGTAATAATTTTCCTTCATTTTATGAATTTTGTATTTGTTTAAAAAAATATTTTTGTTCTTTAGGAAGTAAACATTTATCACAATACTAATAATACAATTATGAGGGTGTGATCCTTCTTAAAGGAAATGAATAAATATTATATGAAGATTTTATAATTTTTTCAATCCTAATAGATATAAAATTTCTCAAATAGAAAAAAATATAATAAAAATTTATTGATCATAATATGAAATGTTACACTCATATAAAAATATCTATTTTTAGAAACTCATTTTCTTGTATGAGCCTTATAGAGGTAGTCACAGAAAATGTTTCTTGGCCATAATATTGAATTTAATGTTTTTGGTATGATCTCTATTATATTGTATAATTATGTTATATTATTTTTAATTTAGAAAATAAGAATTATTATAATAAGGAAATAATATCTGTATGGGTGTAAGAATGTAAAACCCTGATATTTTCATTTATATTATATTTATATTATAACACTATTTATGAGAGTATACACAGCAAAAAAAACGTTTATTAATGGAATAAAGAAATAAATTAGTTTAAATTAGACTATTATAACCCTGAAATTTGGTTGATGAGTATGAATGTTTTCATGACCAAATCCAACGAGTCTTGATAGTTAACTACCCTAAGCAATCCTATATAAGATAGGGGTGAGAACAAGAACTAAAGGAAAAAACTAATATGGGATGCCATTTCTTATGTACATATACTCATAAAAAACCATCTCCAAGAAAAAGTGATGAGGAATAATTATTAAAAAAACATCTAGATAATAAACCATGAATGTGAAATCAATATGCAAGATGATACTATGATAAAGTTATCTTCAATAAAAAATTGGAAAATACAAACCTAACTAGAAAGATGTTAGAACCTGATAAAAATTGAAAAAATATTGTGTTGAAGGATCCCATATATATATATAAAATCCTTGAACAAATTATATAATGGAATACACCTATGTATCCCTATGATCCTATACAGTAACCACCAAGCATTCTTTCATCTACATAATACATGACACGTGAGGTTTTATCCCATGAATTTATGGGCATTCACATACCATGTATGCTTCCCTGAAATGTTATGGGGTGTAGTAAGATATATGATTGGAACAAACACGTCAACCCATAAAAATCGTGTAATGAAATCATAAATGAGGATACATATAGATACATAACAAAAAAACCCTACAGATTGAGAAATGTGGTCTACATCTCAGATCCCATCCTAAAAGTGTATTCCTTCAGTTCTAAAATAACCGTCATTTATTCCCATCATCTTATGTGTTTGTTTAAAAAACATTTATACCTAGCCACACATCATAAATATTCCACTTATTTTAGGGGACACAATCTCTATGAAGGGGAATCATTCCATATTATAGAAGGATGGTTCTACTCAATAGATAGATAAATGACCCATGTCTTTTCACAATATTAGGGATCGACTCTAATAATTCATATCACATGTAATGACTTCATAGGAGGGTTCCCCAATAATGATAGTGGAATCCTTCCATGACATCATAGTATTCTTCCACTCTAATGGTAGAAGACCCATTCCATTACCACGTAGGAGGTTTCCACTCTTTTTGTAGAAGACCCATTCCGGAAAACCACAGGAGGGTTTCACCCTAATGGTAGAGAACTCATGTCGTTACATTGAGGGAGGGATCAACTATAGTGGTACAAAACTCATGGCCTGACTTCATAGGAGAGTTCAACTATGATGGTAGAAGTCCAATTCCATGACTCTGTAAGAGGATTCCACTATAGAGGTATAGGGACCATTCCTTGAATCCACAGGAGGATTCTACTCCACTGTTATAGTACCCACAACTAGACTCAATTAGAGGGGTCCACTATAGTTGTAGAGGATCCATGGCTTAATCACTTGGTAGTTTTCACTATAATGGTCAGATCCAATCGTTATCATTATTGAGTGACACCTATAGAAGTGGAAAACACAAAAAATATCACATAAATCCAAAAATAAAATATGATGTCTTCTATTGCATTCAATGAGGAAAAACACTAAAGACTAGATACTCACTAGAAAACATCAAATTTAAAAAAATTATGCACAAGAGATATTAATATACTGAAAAATAGGAGGTACACTAAGTGTATGGGGACCCACAAAACGTGTGGTCATTTTGTGGTTTCTGAAAATGTCTTTAAAGGTAAAAGACTTGTTGGACATGTATCCGTACATAATTTAAATATAGACTACATGGTGCTTCACAACCACCTGAGATGAAGACATGTTCTCATGTCCATTCCCCTGAATTTTGGATCATGTCCATGTACACTAGTCATGTAGTTGTAAATTAATCATGTTCATGGTTGTACCCATGTCCAAATACTAACAAAGTACTTGTTGGGTCTCCAGTATTGGGTCACATTGTGTTTGTGGGTCCCATATGGCCGGTGATATTATACTCACTTCGGAACCGTAACTATTGGAAGCTTGATCTCACATGATATTAGTTCATTATACTACATTGTGAATAGTAAGTTTTATAAAAAATTATTTATTTTCTCCCTGTGATATAAATTTTTCTTCTCCACTAACATTTCCACTAGATTCAATCTAAAAATAAAAGTATGGGTCATTTGTTTGTCAGTTATGGCCCTTGGGTGGCGAGAAATGAGTATATACCACTCAATAGTGGTCCATCAGTTCCGCCACAAACCATCCATCATAATCTATTGGACAGAGATACTAGATTCATGGGAAACAACACAGAAATCCCATAACACAACCTAATCAATCCCAAAATCATCATATCAATCCTTGTACCTTAATTGTTTTTGTATTCAAGGGTTCTATGACACTTAATCCCACCAGGTAATGTCGAACCTGGTCCTCATAGGACAAAGGTAAAGAACATGAATAAAATTTATGTAAACCCATAATAAAAAGGGGTACTAATTATTAACCAAGAATACTTAGACAATGAATATATATCTAGGAACAATGGGTGAGAAAACATGGAATAATTGTGGTAGAAAAATTTAAATAAGCAATTTAATCTGTCAAATCCCCTTGCCAATGTTCTTATTTGAGGCAGATCAATGATTGGAAATGATCTTGCTATATTTCATTATTCATAATGTATGAAATCCCCAAATGATGATTCCTACATCGATTTATATTTTTAGTGATATCCAATAAAGGGGTATGAATTGTTTCATTCACTGCACCTTGATTCAACTAGTTCTATATGCTCACCTTCACCTAATCTCAAACAACCAATGAATAATGTGAAATAATACTCACAATGATCCCATGATTATGAATAAATCTATACAGGATTTCTATAATATAATGTTTTTAGAGGTAAATAGTTTTTCAGTAGTATATGTTATTAATGAAACAATTTTTTAGTTAATACAAAAAATAGAATCGCCAATGGATTTTTCATCTGAACATACCATGCTGACCCACTTTATATAAAACATAGGGAAAAACTCCTGTTGAGAATTCATATATGGTTTCATATTTTCATTTCAAATATCTGTTTAGGATATATCAGATTATTTGTAAAAAGAAACGTTCACATGATAAAAATGTTGAATTTTTATAAAAAAATTAATTTCGGGAACACTATGTCTTAGAATCATAGGTTATTTTAGCTACTAGTTCTGAAAATGTTTCTTGATATATTTAAAATACATAGAAGGAATAAATGGTGTCCATAAATTATTCAATACATACATTGGTTCCCCATAAAATAAAAAACAAAAATATAGGGATACGAATCCCACTCCAAGGATTAATCGTGTATACTGCCATGCTTCTATAGAACACAAAATTATGGTATATCCTTTCCATGTAGTATCATATTTTATCCATCCTTAATTTCTATTTAGTGTTCTATAAAGGCATCTCTATCCAAGATTTTGAATTATCCACAGTCAATGATGTGTAAAAATTATGGCACATAACTCACTAATTAAAACACATGAATGACATCTTACACTAAGAATATCTATAGGGGTACATCAAGATCGTAAGAAAACTTCCCACCCCTCCCAAATATATACAATTTAACTATGAAACATAAGGATGGTTTGCATCCAAGGCTAAATCATCCCCATCCTTTTCGTTGGTACATGCTATGGAAAATATTGTCTCTATACTCAAGCTCTAATGGTCTATGACATTGGACTATATATGATTTTTTCTACTCTAATCTATCCTCATACTTTTATTGATCACTTAGAAATTCTTCGTCATTTCTTGCACCAACTCTAACCAAACAAGAGATGACTAAAAAATCTAAGTTCAACATAAGAGTGGAATAAAAATTATCACATAAAGAGAATCTAAATGATCTTTATTGATATTGCAGTAGTTGATATTATTGTACACAAATCAATCAAGGTACAATGATCCTCCTAACTCTGGCCAAATTCTAACCCACAAGGCCTATACTAATCCTTTATCATCTAGATAGTGTGCTTGTTCTAGTCATATATATTTGTGTGAATGTTTGTAATCATCCTCATATGGGTATTGAATGACTCAAAAAGACATCTCTAAAATCATTATTTGAACCACGTATCATAGTGATTGCCAATATTCAAGGGATCCCAATGAATGTGAAAAAACTCATTTACATAAAACTTCCCCAAACTATCCACTAAACACAACTCCCTAATGGCAAGGAAGTTCGCTAACTTCATATGTTATTGAAATATCATGTATATGGAATCATGCCTTCCATATATCCAAGGGTTTTGAGAGAAGGTAAATGGGAGCTGGGTGGGTTTATATAATAATTGAGTGGGATATTCTTTATCATTCATCAATCATTGGATTGTGTCTCTATTTAATTAAATAAAAAAACAACCATCCTTATGATATTTACCATTATTTTCTTCCAAAGGTGTGTAGTTTTTATTATTTTATAATGTAAATAACAAAATAGAATAAAATAATACCCCTGATAAAGTTTAAGTGAGAAATAAATTTAGACAAATGATTTTAAATAGTTAAATATATTAATGGATTTTGGAGGATTTGTTAATAGATTTTAAAATTAATCAAATTAACAAAAAATAACATTATTCTAATGGAAAGAATTATATTGGAAGTGGATACCATTTATTTGTTTTATTAATTGTATTTTGGTAAATTATGATGTCATAATACAAATAATATATTTATAATCTATTTAATTTTTCCCAAAATATCCACTCTCAATGAAAATATTTTAAAAATTCCAATATTATAATTTTGACAATATGAATCAAAAATAATATTTAATTTATCCAAATAATTTTATAAATTTGTCATTTTTACTTTTAAAATAACAATCAACCTTTATTTAGAAATGTTTGGTTTTTTAACCAGAATAGCTTTTAAAACCTTATAAAAATTAACATTTGAATTTATATAAATTTTAGGATCATTTATATTTTAAAAATATTATTTATTAATAATTTTTTATTTAATTTTTTATAAAATAAAACATTAATGTATCTCAATAATCAACATATATTAAATTTAATAATAATTAAAATTTTAATTTCTGTTTTGTTTTATAAAGAACAATTATAAAGTTAATATGAAATGAAATTATGAACTTAATTCCATTGAAAATAGAAAATACGTATTCATTTTATTATGGTATTGATATATATCCAAATAATACATAATCAAATTTTCTAAGGGTTTGGTGGTAAATGGTGAGACATTCATGGGGTTCTTCGACATACACGGTTAGGGCCCAAATATTGATGAGTTTTATCTTCTCCAACAAATGGATTCATTCACGGTTATTTTGTATATCTTTGCATGGGATTGTACAAGATAAATAAAAATGATATTATATTCCATAGAAGCATTGATAAATGGTATTTATAGGATTTTATCTCATAGATCAAGGACATCACTTCTTTTGTCTCTGTCAATTCTATTTTTTTAAACCTCATATTTATACTAATAATGCTATCATTGTTCAATGGCTATATTATTATTATTAATTATTCTTAACAACCATTTTAATTATTTAAAATATAATAGAACCATATAAATGATTTTATTATAATAAAAATTACTTTAATTTAATCACAAGGTGATTTTTATTCATAAAATATCGCCTCAATACAATCATCAGACCTTTATAAAATTTTCCCACAAAATGTTAGTTACCCAAACTAAAATAGATAAGGATAATTATTTTTCACCACCTCCTTCAGTTCCCACATCCCTTCATCAATTTTTTTATCTCTATATTACTTTGACTAGGTTCATTGTCTTTTTTTGTAGAAAAATTTCACTATGATCTAATATAATAACTAGTTTCTCCTTGTAATAAATATAATTATCCAATGATACAACATTTGGATTATGTACATCTTATGGGTCTGGTATGTATTGACATAATATGGATACATTGAATAAATCATATACTTGAGATATATTATGTGTGAATTTTAGTTGATAATATATTTCTATAATTTGATCATCTATCTCAATGGGACTAATATGTCATAGACTTAGATTTCTTTTAGTCCCCAATCTCATGAATTTATTCCATAGCGATGTGTGAAAGAATACCTTGTTTACAACATCAATTCCTTGGACTTATTGAGGATTTTTATCATAGCTATATTATCAACTCTGAGAATCCTTAATGTGATGTTGAATGGTCTTTTCCTTTTATACTATTTCATCAAATATATTAGGTCTATATCATTTTATTTCATAAAAATAATCCCAACATACATGATTTCTGTATCTATTCACTTAAACGAAATAATAGTGATCATTTGGATTCTTCAGTGATAATTGTTATATTATGAGAACAAGAACACAGTACAATGTTGATCCCATCCCCCTTTGAATCCAATTTATAAATTTATCAACATGTCCCCATGTTCCTGGATTATCCACATATATTGGCCATTAATTTTAGGGTGGTTAATTGTTCTGAACATCTTATAAGATTTTTTTGAAAGCTGGATATTCATGTAGAACATAGAGGTAAATCTCATATCATGATTAAAAATAATTTATTATGGTGTTTCATGCAACCTCACCACTTCTGTATCGAATATCTTTCAAGTTGATCAAGTTCTGTGTCCTCTCAAATTTTAATGATTTGTGAGTCTTTTTATAAAGATACACCTCAAAATATAAAGAATTATTTTTCCCATGATGTCTTCTAATGAACACTGTAATATTATATGGAAATGTTTTCCCATTTCTACATATGTATGGGTATTTGGTGCATCATAACATTATATTATTTCCCTTACACCATCACATTATTCTATATATGAGATATTGATGTATATTTTTGTGATCTCATTCTTTATATTTTTTCACAAATAGTGTTATTTAAAATCTTAACACATCATTGTACTTCATTTATGGAAGGATAATGTTGAACTATTTGAATCATCAAAAAGATCCTTATTTGTATTATGATTTGATGCTAGAAAAAGTTATTACCCATCTCTCATAACACCTAATTCCTTAATATATGACTTTAATGATTGCTCTTTTCTTATAACTACGAATTTCTTCTACAAAAACATATAATCTCTTCTATATTCCATTATATTTTCCAAATGATATGGTTGTTCATTTATTTTTGATGTTATTAATAGTGTTCCTTCTTTTCTGATACCCATGTCCCTTCACAACAAATATAAGATTATTAGATCTATGTCATCAATCATCAATGATAAAATTTTGGAATCTTTTATAACTAGAGAATCATCCAAATTATTATCTTTTTCATGATTGTGTTGTATTGATATGTAATATTCCATTATCAGCTTTAACCATCATCATTGGTTCATATTCATGACTTTCTATATAAATTTATACTTGAGGATTTTTTGATCCTTATATATTTCACACTTCTCCCCAAAAAAATAATGCATGCATCCATTCAATGATAAAATCATTGAATGATTACTAGACAATATTTTTGGTAGTTATGTTCTTTAACTTTCAACCTCATTGAAGCATATGTTATCACATCATTTTAACACACTACCCAATAAATTTATTGAGTAATCTCTAAATAATATGAAAATATCTCCACTTGGTTATTGTGTGGATATCAGTGCAGTGAAAATAACATTTTCCGAATCATTTATTCTCTATTAAAATTTGTCATTTAAATTAAAATTGACTCCCTTATGGGTTATCTCAGATTGAGTGATTGATAATTATTGTAGATTTCTTAAAAATCCATGATAGTTCACATATAATAAAAGGAAATTATTGATATCTATCATGGATGATCAAATCACCCATAATAAAATAGCTTATTCCATTTAATGGTCCATTGTAATCCAATTTCTTGTGATAAAATTCTACTGTGATGCTATATGGTCCAGGTATAGGTTCAATTTTGAACTCAATAACTCATTTAGGTTGGATTCTCGTAAATTATTATGGGGAAAACATTAGTGTAATCCCTCTCAATCGACATGTCTTCATGTATCATATTCTCCTTAGACTCAGTTTATTGAGCTAGGTATCCTTTCACATAATAATTAATACATATTCTTGATATGATGGTTCTAAATAAGATTCATCATGTTCCATACATTTGTAAATTACAATGCGGTGTGGATTCGTGCTATGAAGGATGGATTCCTTCTCCCATAAATTTAGGTTATCTTTATAAAAGGAAATACATTGAATTATTTGGATAACATCCCACTTCAATAAAGGGATACATACAATATTTTCAAAAAGAAAAATACAAAAAACATAAATATATGGATGAATAATAATTATGTTCTCCTAGATGATATAAAATCATTTCAACTTGCAACTTGATATTCACCAAAAACATATAAGATATGCAAATGCTAATGAATTGATATTTAAACTAACATAGAATACTCTAAAGTGAATGTAGAATTTACTTTAGTCGTATTAATCTATCTCACAATAGGATATTCGTTTTTCCCTCGATCTGGGTTATTGTTTATTCTAATCATGCTTGATAGCCTTCTTCATAGAGAATTATCTTGCATAATTCATGACTTATATACATTTAGGAAATATAAAACAATATAGTACCATAAATTGTACATTATTTCCACCCTATAGAATTTTAATTCTTTCATCAATGTTTTTAATTTTTTCCTATCATTTCACACATAAAACATCTCACAGTCCCTTTGTCTGATTTCCCTTGGTTCCTCCTTCCAATCTTTTTTAACAATAAAAATTGGATCTTCAATACACTAACATTTTTTTCACAAGAACTTAAATTAGATTTCATATTACTCTTCCTTTATTTCATTGGTTATTCAACTGTGCTCCTCTATTTATTTATAAATTTCATATGTAGTTTTCCATTATCAAAGTATTACTTATATGAGATTTCATCAATTTTGTCCTCTCATTAGGACAGTCAACACATTTCCTCTCGCATATGATTTTTACCAGATTCCCCTATTTCCTACCATTGGGATGAATAAAAGGAAAACTAGGGATGATTATTCTTAAATTATTGAATACATTAATAGGAATCTAATGGAATTAAATATATAAATTATAAATTATATTTATATACTTAACATATGAATTTCTAGGATTTAATTGATATTATCCATGATCTATTTCATAACCTAGACTCGAATGAGAATTTTATATTCCCTTAATTAGGGTTGGTAATGAGTTTATGAATTTTCTATTGGATATCCCCAAGCTGTGTCAAACTAGTTTTTTAAAAAGGAATGTTGTCATGCAGCAGTTCCCGGTTGAGTATAACTCAATGTGGTATTTTCATGTTTTACACCTTTGCAAGTTTTTCCAAAGCCACGTCCACTTGTAGTATCTAGAAAAAGATGTATATTCCTGATAAACTACATAATCTATACTTAAAAATATTTAGGGATGTTTTTTTGTAGTTATTATTATCCCTGTGTAATTTTCTTGAGTTTCAAATCATAATAAAAAAATAAACATTTAATTTGATACCAACTATTACAATAATACATTCCATTACATATTAATTCCTAATTTATTATATATTATTACACAAAATAAAACACAAATAATCAATAAATTTAGTGACTTTGAAAAATAAGTATATTATATTAAAAGTTAGAATATGTAATATATCATGATTAGGAAAAAATTACATAACATGACCAAAATATTCCTCAAAACATAAAACTACATGGGATAAATAGGGGACATACATAAGAAAAGGGTGAGAAATAAATACCATTAAGAGAATAAATATGGAATAAAATGAAAAATGTAATTCATTTAAAACAATTGTTATAACAATGGGGAATAAATTGGGTGAGAAACATAATAATGAACAATGAAACCTGATATAACATAATAACTCTAATGACAACAATTTAAATATTGAAACACCTTAGAATATAACATCATAAACATAGATCTAGAAAAACTACCAAGAAATCATGGTGGAAAAAAGGCCTTATAATTTATTTTGCTAACAACTTATTCCATTTCATGATGTATCCTCAGGCTAAAAATTTTCCAAATGAAATAGAGCACTATAGAATTACAAGTGTATCAGTCACATTCATTTAATTATCAGGCTTATAGGTTTCATATATATCATAAAACATGGATTAATTTATATTCATACTTTATATCATTAAAAAGGAGTGTCAAATTAATATATATAAGTCCAATATCAACATGCATATGATCAAAAATGATTAAAACCTTGATAGAAAATGTGTATGGGAATTCACTACACAATTATTTCCTAAGGAAAATCAAATTGAAATTTAGGAATCCTAACAGTGTTGTCTAAATGTTAATGGGAGGAATTGATTATAGTGAAATTGTTATCCCATAATTTAGGAATAAAACAGAATGCATGTGTAATATATAATAACATATCACTATATGAAAAAATTGAGATTATGTGGTATAGGATCAAAGAGGTGTTAGAATTAAAATGTGAGTGAGAGATACCTTACAAAATTCTGGCAATGTAACGAATGTAGATAATTCATCATTGGGTGTATTATAGAGATTGAATGGGGAATCAAATCATTTATACATCAATTTAAAATTATTTGGTTGTAGTAAAAATTTATCAATCAACCAGAAATTAAAACTAATATGAATAACATATTAGAGGTTCTTGAAAGGATATGAAAAAAGAGAAATACCTTACATTTAGAGTGTGATTCTAAATGATTGGGAGGATCATAATGTGAAATTGGAGGTATATTATCAACAATATATATAGGTTAGTGAATAATAAGGAAATGATCTATGGTTTTTAGTGAAGAAAAATGTGATATTGTGTAGAATTTATTGGAAAGAAGTAGAGAATTATTTATCATTTATAAAACATAGTTTTTGGACTCTATATAAAAATATAAAAAAAACCAAATCCTTCCTTTGGAAATTTCACATGGTTTCAGCCAAAGGTAACTGGTTTAAATTATTTTATAAGGACATTGGATACACATAAGAAAATATTAACCATGTGATGTGTATGTGAGTTATACACTTAAGGAAATCATCTTAAACCCATAAGATATATAAATAGTTTTGGAGGAATCATAAAGGGTTAATAAAAGAGATAAATATAAAATCACATTATTATAATGTTAAAAAATATATTTTTTATTGTATAACGTTAAATTTAATTATTAAATTACATTTTTTAATTATGATTTCATAATACATACTTTAGATTTATAATCTATTTAATTTTTTCCTGCAAATTTGACACTCAGAAAATTTTGAAAATTCCTCCTTTGGATCATATTGTGGTTCTGATTCCAAAAATAATAATATTTTATTCAAATAATTTTCTAAATATGTTAATTTTCTATTTTAAATAAATTAATGATATTTACTGTAAAATGATGGGTTATTGTAAACAACGGTTTTCAAACCCATATAAATATATTCATTTGATTTCATGGAAATTGTATGAACAATTTTAAATAATATAATTTATATTATAATAAAATTATATAGGTATTTTTTCAACATATCGTAATTCTTAAAAATATGCATCTTCCTAGAAATTTAATACTAATTAAAAAATACTATTTTTATTTTATTTAAAAAAAAATTCAATTACAATGTAATGATGTGAAGAAAATGTGAAAATTATTACATTGAAAATAAAATATAAATATTCATATTACTATGGTCTTGATACGTATCCCTTAAAAACCCAAAAAAGCACAAAAGGTAAGATTTCTAATAGTGAGACTTTATTGTTGTGTTTTGGTGTTCATGGTTTAGGAGGTTATCACATTTATAATTAACATCTCCAATAAATGGTTTCATTCATGCTTATATTGTTGGATATTAGATTGGGCATAGTCTACGGAAAATATCAGTGATGTTATCTCCCCAAGAATATCAAATAAATGGACTTCATAGGCGACGATCCAAAAGTTTGTGGTTGTCACTTCCTATGTCTATGTAATTTGGATTGGTTAAAACCAAATATTTAAACTAATCATGTGATCAATATTCAATGGAAACATTATCAATGGTAATAATTTTGAATTGTATTTAAAATAAGATATAATATAATAAATCTAATGAAGATAATGTGTTTATAATAATTCATTTAATTAAATCAGAATGGTTTTTTATTTATAACAATTCCTATAGTTTCATATATATTATGGGAAAATGAGGGAGAATATTTGAAATAATCATATAATTATTTTATTTTTGGCAATAATATTTGAAACCAATGTATTTGTATGAAAAGTTAAAAAGTCCATGCGAAAGGATATATAAGATTTCATACCACAATTAGGTTCATAACATGAAATACCAACCTGAGACACTTTTAAATAATTTAAATATATCCCAAACACACCACTTAATAGAACATAACTGTAAAAATATTCATAAGTTCAAAAAACCAATAAAACTAATCTATATTGACCTAACCCAATGAGGATTGAGTCACAACTACCTTAAAATATCCTCCATTGGTTAGGGGTTTTCAAAAACCATGGAATAGAATTACTAATATTGGTGGAATTTTCTTAATACCATTTATCACCAGAAATAATTATCTCCTTGAAGAAGAGTTGCAGAATAATAATATAGATGAAACAACTATAGCATTAACCATGCATGTTAATCCTCTAGGTAATATGAGAGTGAAAAAAATACATACTCATAAATTAATCCCAGAAGTGACAGAAAGGGGACCTCAATATCATAGCCTTGACTAGGAAGTGATTATTAAATTAGTTCCAATGTATATAACGTTGATTCCTTGAATCTTTTGTGTTATTCCAAATGAATATTTATATCAAGAAACATCATATTATTGTGCTTTAGCATCCATTGGATACAATATCTAGGTGGATGACCCACTACCTAGTAAAAAAAATTTGTTTAAACTCATTAAACAGATAGAGGACCCATTCCATATCCCATCAGTATGATTCTAGTTCGATGGTATACGATACATTCCCTAAATCACACTGAGGGTTCCACTCTAGTGGTGGAGAACATATTCCTAGACTCTATTGTAGTGTTCCTGTTTGATTTAAGAGGCCTTATTTCAAATCATTACATGAGGGTTCCTCTGTATTAGTTGGGGACCCATTCATTGACTACATAAGAGGGTTACACTATGTTGGTACTTGACACATACCCTTACTGATCAAGTTTCTTCCACCCTATTGGTTGAGGACCTGTGACTATACTCTATATGAGGGTTCAACTCTAATGGTAGAGGACCTACATAAGGACTCAATAGAAGGGTTCCACTCTAGTGGTTGAGCACCCATGTGTTAACTCTATAGGAGGTTTCCACTCTAATGGTAGAGGTCCAATGCCTTAATAGATAAGAGGGTTTCACTCCTATGGTAAACAACCCATTCTATAACTCCACTGGAGGGTTCCACTTTGATTGTCTCATCTGATCACTTTCATCAATGAGTGTCATCTAAAGAAGATTCACCATTATAAAATCTCACATATTATCCCGAAATCAACTTTAATGTACACAATCATGTTCTACATCGAAAAAATACTCTATGTATTTCAATAAATATCCACCATCCAAGTCAAAATGAAGGAGATACAAGAGGTATGAGGTAACTTAAAAAATGGGAGGACTATGATAAATAATGCCACCCACATAATTTTTGGTCCCACAATACATTCTACCTATATCCCCACCCATACACGACTGACTAGAAATGTATCTCTGTATGTTGTGTAAGAGGACTATGCAATGTGTCTAATCCACTTGGGGATGTGTTGTTTTCTTCTGGTAGTGCCTATGTTATCCGAGTCATGTCTATGTATCCTAGTTATGTCTGTGTACATTATTCTTCTCTATGTTCACAAGTTGTGTGACCAGTCATTCCCATGTCCATATACTACAAGAGTACAGTAAATGTTTTTAACATACTATCCCATTACATGTGGTGGTGTACACATCATATGATTTTCAACTCACATGGAATCCGTAGAAGCTATTTTAATGGTCTAACAAGTCGGGTGTTCTTCAGACTACATGGCATATAGTCGGGGTTTTTCTAGATTTCAAAATCAACTCCCCATGAGACAAATCTGGTTTCTTCAATATTTTATCTAGTAGGAGCTAACTATAAATTGAAAGTGGAGAATTATGTATTTTTATTTCGGCCCTCTGGTGTCTGGAAAATTAAATATTCTAATCCAGGTTTGTCCATCGCACACCCTATATGCCTCCCATCACATCTGTTCAGTCACAGATCATAGATACATGTAAATCATCACCAAAATCCCACCAAACATCCCAATGCATCCCCAAATCATCATCATGATCATTGTATTTGAATATTTCATGAATTAGAGGGTCTGATCGTACTCGATCTCACCAAATAATGTCGAGTGATGGTCTCCATAGAATAATGGTGAAGAACATAATGAATAATATGCGAAATTAATAATATACACACATGAAATAATCATTATAATTTATTTATTATCAAATTAATATTTATAGAAGGTTATTGGGAGATAAAACATGGCATAACATGGGTAAAAAAATATTAAATAAACAATTTAATTTCATAACGGCTCATCCCATGTTTCAAATTTGACATAGATCAATGAAGTATAAATAATCATGCTCAATATTTTTTATCATAAGGTGGGAAACCAAAAAATTATGAGTCATGCCCCGATTCAGATCTTTTCTTAGTGAATAAAATTTCCACCTACAATTAAGGAAGATTTATTACATTTCATATTCCTCAATTAAATTGGATCAAGAAGCTCGTCATCGCAGAATCTCTAACTACTAATGACGAATGTGGAATTCACCTACCAATTGTTGCAGGGCTATGATGATTAACCTGTAGATTTTTAAGAATAGACTTGTAAATCCCTATTTCCTGAAGCCACCATGGGGTACCCCTTACCCGGTTGGTCACATCACCTCAAGCACATTTCCTCAAATTCCAGAGGCTACTAACTAGCAGCGAGGTTGTTGGATGTGATGGTGGGGAAACTATTCCCTCATTGGCAGAGTACATAGCGGATGTAAACAACACACAATAGCGGAATTAGTAAATATCCATCAAAAGTAAACAGTGGAAAAAAATAATAGAGAAACAACTGAAGAAAAAATATATGTAAATGATGCATGCTAAATATATTTCTAGGAATGTAGCCGAATAAGTCAAAATGTTAAATACTTTACTAAAACAAAGTACAAAAGAAATGAATATGAGCAACTCCTCAGCATCGCAAGCCTTGTCTTGGTCCCATGCTCTCTAAATCCAAAGCAATTAAGTACCTGAAGTTGAAGGGTGCTTCCCCTCGTCTATACCTGCAGAAATATAATATATTTGGGCCCAAAAGGATGGCACAAACAATTTGTGACACTAAATCCCAGTAGGCATCCACCCGAAGATCTGTGCCTAATAGTTTGTGAGTAAATGGAAGGTAAAAGTACAGAAAGTAATAAACAAGGAAGCACTAATAAGTAAACAATCCTTAGTTTAAGCATTCAAAACACCACACACAATGCAACAGAAAAACATATTACACAACATGTAACCCTATGGAAAGTACCCACAACATATCTCATCTGGTTCTACCTATCAAGAATAAGAAACCCTATGGGCAGCACACACAGTCTCACCCCTCTGGTTCAGTTAATGTATAGAATCTCTATGAAAGCACTCATTGTCAATTCCCCTTATAGTCTCGTAACATACTAAAGACACTATGGTGAAACACTTAATGTCAATTACCCCTATGGCTTGTGTCCAGGAACTATAGACACTCTGCGGAAGCACTCAACTCCAATTACCCCTGTGTTCTCACAACATTTAACTATAAAGACACTCTGGATAAGCCCTCAATGTCAATTATCCCTATGGTCTATACACCGAGTTCTCACTACCCAATGTAAGTTATGAAAGCAAAACATCGAGTAACTTACAAAGTAAACATGAAAAACTACTCAGCTTGAAATCTACAGCATAACAACATGTCAGAACAAAAGTCACTCCACCCTATAATACTAGGAATGGGAAAAAAATTGCAACCCAACAGGTAAACAAGACCCAAAGGTTAAAACATGCAAAAAATTAATGGAAAATAAATCCAAAGCACAAAAAATTACCCTATTCGCAAATAGTAACTACTACTCAGGAATACATGCAAAGCAGGCAAACAATAAGGGAAAAATAGAAAGCACGTAATACCCCATTCAAGGGTATTGGTGGAATTTGAACATAATACTCAAATACATTTAACCGAAAGGCTCAAACCACCTACCTATGGGTTAGAAGATCAATATAATTGAAACTAAAAGCATGAATCTCCTTAGAAGGTCATAGATCTATGAAAATGAATAAAACGTTCAACCCACTATAACTTGGAAAAGAGGAGAAATTGGAAAACAATGCTCTAGAATTAGAAAGAACTCACTGATGTGATTCCAACGCAACTGACAGAGTTCGATTCGGAGGATAGAAGGAGGCTTGGGGGTTCATCGAAGATCTGCGGTCGTACGGTTTCTCTCGGATGAGCGTAACCTAAAAGAAGATGGTTATATCCATCAGACATGACCGCAGTGCGTTTAGTGAAAAAAACAAAATACACGGCGTGTACTTTTGTAGTACATGGTGTGTACATACTGTTTCCGTACTCCACTTTAGGCGGCCTCCACATCACCCCACACGACCATGAGTGTGGCCAGGACACAGCCATTACACGACCTCCTACGACAACAAATTACACGTTGTGTACTCATAAAGTACACCGTGTGTACTTCAAAAATTTCCATAAAATCTTTTTTCTCAAAAACTCCTGAAAAAGGAAAAACATACCTCAAAAGAAGGTTCGGGTTCTTAAAAACTTCCCCCCTTAATGAAATTCGTCCCCAAATTTCCCTAGCGTGGCGTAGAAGAAGAAACCCCAAACTGTTTTGGCCACTATACTCTTACATCAGCATCCCACTTCCTGGTCTCATCTTGCACTCACATGTTCTTACATAGCACTCGTACTAGAGGAACAGACCATCCACAGAGAACCTTTGTACTTCGATCCACAATCCAGAAAAGATGCTCTTCAAAAGACGCATCCACCTCAAGCTCAACCTCCTCGGGTTGAAAGACAAGAGATTGGTCTGAAAAGTAATGTTGGAGCTGAGAAACGTGGAATAAATATTGCATAGCTCGGTACCTATGTGGTAACTGTAACTGATAGGAAACTAACCCAAATCTCTTCAACAACTCAAACGGCCCGACATACCTTAGTGAAAGCTTACCCTGTCTCATAATCCTCTTTTGTCCCAACCTTGGTGTGAAACACAGGAAAACCCGATCCCCGACCTCAAACTCCAGTGGTCTTATCCACTGATTATCATAAGTCTTCTGATGAGACTGTGCATTATCCATCCTTACCTGAGTCAACATTATCTGATCTAAGGTCTCTTGAATAAGACGATGTCCCAACAAATCTGCCTCTCTTGCCTCCAGCCAACATAATTTTGATCAGCATGAAATACCATAAAAAGACATATAAGGTTATATCTCAATAGTGGCTTGAAAACTATTATTTTATGCAAACTCCAAAATACGTATATGCTTCTCCAAAGAACCTCCAAAATACAGAATGCATGCTCGGTGCATATCCTCAACCACCTAAATCATACGCTCAAACTGGACATCTGTATATTTTTGGTATGCTATACTCAAATGTACATTTGTGCCCAAAGCCTTATGAAGTCTCTTCTATACTCGAGAAGTAAAATTTTCATCCCTGTCTAAAACAATGGAGTGTGGAACCCCATGTAGACGTACAATCTCCTAGATCTACAACTGCCCCAGCTCATCAACATGGATGGTCTCCTTTATCTGGAAGAAGTGTCAAACCTTCATGAGTCTTTCAATAACAAACTAAACTATGTCCTTCCCTTGAGGTGACCTCAGTAAACTGGTCACGAAGTCCATCGTGATGGCATTACACTTCCACTCGGGAATTGGTAATAGCTACAAAATCCTTGTTGGTCACTGAGGCTCCACCTTCACTTACTGATAAGTGGAACACCTCATGACGAAACCAGCAACGTCCTTCTTCATACCTGACCACAAATACTGATGGTGTATATCACGATACATATTGGTGACACTAGGATTAACTGCCCAAACTAAGGAATGATATTCCTATGTCAGCTCCTCTCGTATAACTGCTGGAACCCATATGGGTCCTAGGAATCATACGATATCATCCTCAACTATTGTCTAACAAGGAATAGAGTCCTCTCTTGTAACGCTTTCCCATAGTACTAGTTCTTCAAAATCTTATAGCTTCTTCATTCGTACTCGATCATGAAGTGTAGAGGTAATAGCTACAGAAGATAGAAAAGTCTACCCATGTATGTCTTACACCTCCAAATGCATCTCAGAGATCAGAGCCATAAGCTACAATTCACTGCTGGCCACATGAACTATCTGTATTTGAGACCTCCTTCTAAATTCATCATCCACTACGTTTCCTTTTCCTGGGAAAAAGGCAAGCTCAATGTCAAAGGACTGTAGATACACTACCCACCCGTGCTGTCTCAAATTCAGATCACATTGATTGAAGATGTACTTGAGACTTTTTGGTCAGTGAAAACAACAATGTTCTCTCCTATAAGATAATGTATCCAACATCATAGGGCTTGAACAATAGCTTCCTACTCTAAACCATGTGTCGGGTAATTCCTCTCATGTGGCCTCAACTGTCAAGACCCTTACACAACGACTCTATCTCCCTCCATAAGCACAGCTCCCAACCAAATACCTAATGTGTCACAGTAAACAGTATAGATCTTTCCATGCTTTGGAAACACTAGTATTGGTGCTGATGTAAACCTTACTTTCAACTCTTGAATGGCTGATGCACAATAATATGACCCTAACACTTCGTACCCTTATTAGTCAGACCTGTCAGCGCTGTTGTTATGCCTGAAAAGTCCATATATGAAATATCTGTAGTATCCAGCCATCCCTAGAAAACACTTCACCTCAAAGACGATCTTCGACTTCTCCAAAGAAATTATGACTCTCACTTTATCTTGGTCTACTAACACTCATGTCTCTGATATAACATGTACGACGAAGTGAATCTGATCCATCCAAAAGTGTCACAATGAGAGCATAGCATATAACTAATGCTCCCTCAGTATACTCAAAATTATCTCAATATGGGTAGCATGGTTGTGTCGAGTGTGAGATTACACGAAGATATCATCCATGAAAACAACCACAATGGAATCAATTATGGATGGAATACATGGTTCATGAGTGACATGAAAACTGCAGGCATGTTCGGGAGACCAGACGTCATAACCATATACTCGTTTAGACAATACATACTTCAGAAATCTATAAGAGGTATATCAGATGGTCTAACACACCACTATTGATATTTGGACCTCAAATAGATCTTCGAGAAAACCAGATCTCGTCGAAGATGATAAAAGAGGTCCTCAGTCCTCGGTAAGGGATATTGGTTCTTAACCATCAACTCATTCAACATCCAACAATCCACACACAGCCTAAGAGTACCATTTACCTTATTCGCCGAAATGACACGTGAACCCCAAGGAGAAGTACTGGGTCGAATGAAACATGTGTCCTGCAACTCTTCCAACTATTTCTTGAGCTCCTTCAACTCTTGTGTAGCCATCCGATAAGGAGGAATAGACACTGGTGCCGCCTCTATATCAAGATCAATAGAAAAGTCTAAGTCACGCTCTAGAGGAAAACCAAAAAATTCCTCGATAAAGACATCTCTGAAATGATCCACCACTGGAGGAAAGTCTATCTGTGAATTCCCTTGGTCATCTAGATAAATACTAGCAATTTGGGTTGTAACTGCTCCAAAACCATGATGCTCTAGACCCGCTTTACTTGCCTAGACATCCCACTTGCCCATATAAAGAAAAGATCCACCCTTTGGTGATATGAAACTCACACTACAATGATAACAGTCGACCAATTCCTATATGGGAACTATTCAGTCCATTACAATAATGAAATCATTGCATATTATCTCCATAACATAAAGATCCCCTAGGAAGTGACAACCACCATCCTCGACAGGGAACTCCTTGCACTGATGTACACTAGATTTTCTTGTCCCCAACTGAGTGTCTAGTGTCCAAACATCTTCATAAGGAATGATACAGAGCCCAAGGCTATCCACAGTAGTGACAAATATAAAGATATGCATAGCACCAGTATCAAAAAGTGCTGATGAAAAAACTGCGGAAACTAGAATAGTACCTCAAAATGTAGTGGGACAGAGATCCTGCTCACGATGGGTCTGCCCCACTACAAATGTATGGCCTGCTCCGCGGCCCTATGACCCTGCCTGACTAATCTGAGTTGATCTACCCTATTGTTGTTAGTGCCCTGGTGACTGACCACCATAGTTGTGGCCTCCACCTCGGCCTAAACAGCCGAAAGAACTCCAATTCCCAGACTGGTGATAAACAGGTGGATATTCTCATATACGAGAAGTAATAAATGAACCCCTATAACCATCTTCTGGTGAAAAGATCTGATAGAAATGCTAAAGGTGTCCCAACATTCTGCAAGATCAGCACTCTATCGGGTCTCTCTGAAACTACAGCCTCGTATGCATGTTTCTCCCAAACTAGTAGAACACCACCTGGCTACCAGAAGATGCATCCTACCTACTATGGTCTCCCTGTGTTGTCTCCATGTGGCACTTTCGACTATCATATGGAAGAGCACAAAATCCTGAATCCGAGCTGATTTAACTCACAACTGCATATTCCCTCAGATTCCACAACATGATAAGTGCATGCTTGACGATTGAAGCGATAGAAGTCAACCTGAAGATATTCACCAGAGATTGGATGTCATGTCTGATTCCATCCTCGGTCTTCCTTTCCAGGATTGACCCATATCCTCCTAGGGAGGGTGTCAAACACTGAATCTTGGTGTTACGATATATGTACTCCACAACCGATAGGGTACCATACTCAAAGCTCATAAAATATCGGGCTCGATCGGCCCTCAGGGTCTCCGAATAGAAGTATTCATAGAAGATGTGATGGAACTCATCCCAAGCCATAACTTGCTGATGACCCACCTATGAGATCACATCCCACCATCTCTACGTGGAATCCCATAGCATATAGGTAGCG
Organism: Viscum album; assembly: GCA_963277665.1. NCBI lineage: Eukaryota > Viridiplantae > Streptophyta > Magnoliopsida > Santalales > Viscaceae > Viscum > Viscum album. Next base: position 920,690,533 of record OY728126.1, on the reverse strand, counting down.
AGATTGACTCTCATCTCAGGAGGCTCCTCCAAATTCTCCATGATCGTCAGAATTGAATTGATCCATGAATCTGTAGCTTGAGGTCCTCCTTCCCATGAGAATGTGGGAGGATGCTGTAGTTGGAAGACCTGTTTCAATTCAACCATCAACGGGATAGGAGGCGGCACTCCCTGAAAGGTCTAAATTATCCTCATTAATCCTTCCTTGAATAGTGCATCAGCACTGGTAATAGGTATAACTGTTGGTGCCAAGACTGGAACAATAGGAGGATCTACGGGTGGTCCCTGATCAGCCATGTTTGGTGTATGATCACCACCTGGAAACTGGCGTACAACTGGGGGACTTCTCGATGGCATGACTCTGCGAGGTCAAGCTCACACCTTATATCAGAATTGTCAGGGATATATAACATGGAGTGTAATAAGATAACAATAGGAAGAAAACATTCATGAATAACAAAACATGACTACACTATGAGTACATTTTCTATACAGCGTGATTCCTAAAGTCATTTCACATGGGCGTGTACTTTTTCCTAAACTAGTCGTGTAACACCCCAAATACACGGCATGTTCTCAAAACAAACAGTGTATAATTGATTCATCATCCCCTGCCCAGTTCCTTCTACACAGATAGGCCACACGGCTCTCCTAAGACAAGACTACATGGCATGTTTATGGATGACATGGCGTGTACTAGAAAAGCTTCAGCCTGCCCGTGTTGTTAGTGACACAATCAGACACACGACATAAACTACACAGCATGTTCCTAAAAGACACAACGTGTATGAGAAAGGATAGAAGCCGCCCATGTTGTTTGTGACATGACTGGGTACCTGGGTAAACATACACTATGTGTTTACGTCCGACATGACATGTAAAAGAAAGGGTGACACCAACCCATGTTGTTCATGACAGAGCTGAGTACCTGGTTCAGACTACACGACATTCTTAGAAGGCACAAGACGTGTATTAGACATGACTCAACTTACCTGTGTGTCTAGTGACATGGGAGGTCACGGGGTTGACAATACATGGCATGTATGGATGATACACTGGGAATTCCCTCCAGAATTTCCCCATCCCATGTCTCATCCCACACAGTCTATGAGACGGTAGGAGACTACACGACATGTATATAATGAATATGGTGTGTACTTATGAAAAATTGTTTCTTCCCGAACCAAATAACACATGGCGTGTATTTAACATTACAAGGAGTTTATTCTTGGTTTTTGTAGAATGAATGCCTCAGAAACTACTTCGGAACACAGAAAACATTGAATTGAGCTTTGAAAGTGCCAAATTCTGATATGTGGGAGCCCATACTCCCCATGAATCAATTTTTGGAGGCCTATACAAGTTATAAACAAGAAGATAGTGCAATGATCCACCAAATTCTTTCCTAGGAGGACCCATAAAACCTCAATAACAAAATTTTGGTGTTCATTTAAACAAAACCCTACACACAATTACCTATCAAACATCAGGTATCCCTATCAAGGAACCTATCACAACATCATGCATATTCTACACAACATCTATCAAAACAAAATGCAATCACCAATGCATCCTAGATGACATGGAAAGAATGCATGGCATGTGATTTATAACAAGTGCCTATAGGATGCATGAGATGGCATACCATCATCTCATCGGGTTGCTATAGAAATGGAACCTCTATAATATCAACGGTAATAGTAAAAAACATGTGAATCGCTCAAGAAGAAATAAAACCAACTGGAATAATTGAAAAACTATAAAAATTTCAATTAAGTGTGGTAGAATGGCTTTTCCCTATACACGGGTTAGCTGCTCCTAGGAACAACTTAACACCAAGTACCAATTCTTTTTAATCTGTGGATATAGGCTCCAAGTAGTAAATCAAGCGAAAAGAAATCCTTTAATACCACATTGTAATGCCGTAGTTCCGGAATCTACCTAGGGTTGCCCCATACCCGGTTGGTCACATGGCCTAACGAAAATTTCCCCGAATGCCAGAGGCTACAGACAAGTTGTGAAGTTCTTGGATGCGATGGGAGGGGGAAACTATTCCATCAATGGAAGAGTACACAGTGGAAGTAAACAACTTACAAAAGAGGAAGAAGTAGATATCAAAAAACAGTAAATAGCGGAAGTCTAATAGAGAAACAACTAAAGAAAGAATATATGTAATTGATGCATGATACATATATGTCTATGGAAGCAGCCAAACACGTCAAAATGCGGAATACTATACTAAAACAAAGTACTAAATAAAATAAGATGAGAAACTCCTTAGCACTGCATGCCTCGGCCTGGCCTTGTGCTCTCCAGCTCCAAAGTAATCAAGTACCTAAAGTAGAAGGGCACTTTCATTTGTCTATACCTGCATCAATATAATCTGTTTAGGCCCAAAATAATGGCCCAAATAGGGTGGGAGACTAAATCCCAATAAGCAACCACCCGAATATATGTGCCTAACAGTTAGAGAGTATACGACAAGTAAAAGTTCAGAAAGCAGTAAATAACCCACATTTTAAGCAATAAAAACCCCACACAGAATGCGGAAAAAATCATATTACACAATAGTTAACCCCTGGAGAAGTACCAAAAGCCTATCCCCTTGGGTTATACCTATAAAAAACATGCAACCCTCTAAGAGTCGCACACAGTAGCAACCCTCTGGTTCAGCTAATGTATAAACTCTCTGAGGAAGAACTCACCGTCAATTCCCCCTATAGTCCTGTATCGTATTAAAGGTGCTCTGGGAAAGCACTAAAAATCAATTCTCGCTGTGGACCACGTCTAGGATCTACAGACACTCTGGGGAAGCACTCAACATCAATTCCCAGTATGGTCTCGCATCATATAATTATATAGATACTCTAGAAAAGCTTTTAACTTTAATTCTCTTTGTGGTCAATACACCAGGTTCTCACGGCCCTATATCAGTCAATCAAGCATAGAATCGAATAACAACCAATGTATACCTCAAGAACTACTTGGTTAGGAGTCTACATCATAATATAATTTCAGAACAAAAGTCACTCCATCCTATAATACTAGGCATGGGAAAACAAGCAGTAGCTTAACAGGAAAACCAGACCCAATGGTCAAAACTGGAAAAAAATTCATGGGAAATACATTCAAAGCACAAAAAATTACCCTATTCACAAAAAATAACCTCTAATCATGCATACACGAAAAGAAGGAAAACAACAGGGGCAAAATAGTTGTCACGCAATACCCCGTTCAAGGGTATTTGTGAAATTTTCACTTAAAACTGAAAGACTTTCACCGAAAGGAAAAATCCACCTACCTCATGGTTATGAAATCAATATAAATAAACCTTTAATATCCATAGAATGCCGTTGATCTTTGACGATGCATAAAAATTTCAACCCAAGATTACAAGGAAAAGAGGGGGAATTGGAAAATGATGCTCTAGATGAAGAGAGAACTCACCTATGTGATTCCAATGCAAACGACAGAGTTTGATTCCGAGGATAGACGGTGGATCAGGGGTTTGTTGAAGATCTGTGGTTGTACGGCTTTTCTCAAATGAACGGAACGTAAAAGAAGATGGTTCTTTCTGTCATGCGCAACCCCGGTGCATTTAATGAAAAAAACAAAATTCATGGCGTATACTTTTACAGAACACGATGTGTACATACTGTTTTGGTACTCCACTTTAAGAGTCCCCCACATCACCCCACACAACCATGTGTGTGGTCAGTACATGGCTAATACACATCCTCCTGCTACAATGATGTACACGTCATGTACTCATTAAGTATATAGCGTGTACTTCAAAAACCTCCAAAAACTCCTCTTTTCTCAAAAACTCTAGAAAATGGAAAAACATACTTGAAAAGAAGGTCTGGGTTAGTATAATACTATTTATAGAGGCCATTTGGTGCTATGTTGATTAATTAATTAATTTACTAACTTATCAAGTAATCCATTGAACACACCCACGGATGATCTTTTTATACAAACATCCAACATTTCGCAACATTATGCGCCTCTTAAATTAAACCTCATGTCCCAGATTCAACTATGGACATAGGTTTCCATTTGGAGACTCTATTTATGATATATAATATTTTTTTAAAAAAATAATGTCTATGTGGTAATATAAATTTTATATTTTTATAAAATTAATTTTTTGAAAACTGGCCCTTGAAAATGTATTCTATCTCAGCGCCTAGCTCTAATTTTTATTCATTATATACATAAAAGTATTTTAATTAAAAAATAGGGCCTCTATAAATATGAATAATGAGAATATAATAAATATGTTAGATATGTTTTCCATAATTAAAATAATTATTTCAAACAATAATTTTATTATTCATCAAATTTATATTATTTGTAAAAAAATATTAATAAATTTATTTTCTATCGTAAAATTACTTTTATTAAAAAGTATATTTTAATTAATTTTGGGGAAATATAACATAATTAATTTCTACCAATTTAATAAATATTATATCCAAAAACTAATTTAATTTCATAAATTAATATGTCATAATAGTTTTATATTTATTTTTAGATATTTTCTTACGTTTTTTTGTGTTAATAGTAAAAATTAATGGATTTTACAAAAACAATGAATTTTATTTAAATATATTGATTTATGAATAAAATAATGGTTTATTAATCCTTTTGGTCATATTAAATGTATATGTAAGATGAAAAATAATATTTATAATAATATAATGTTGATAATATGAATATTTTCATAATATACTTTGAAATTTATTTAATATTCCTGTTCAAATAACACATATTTTTATTTTTTTCAATCATTTTAGTGTTTATAAGAAACCATTAGGTTTTGGTTTCATTTTAATAAAAAATAATTTTTATTTTATTTGATATTTCCTAGTTGATCTCATTTTAATAAACAATAACATTTAATTTTTTCGATGCCCATTTTTCTGACTAAAACAAAATTTTCTAAAAAACATTATTCATTATGTATATTCAGCTTATAGGATTTTTTAAATTTAAATTAGATTTAATATTTAGACTCATCACATTTTTTATTCTGTAGTACATTTAACATAATTTTAGGTCATAATTAATAGTAACCTCGATAATTATTTATCACCATGGTTAAGGGTAACATGAGTAAAAAGGGTTAAATATAAAGGCATAATGCTGAAAGATAATTTAAAAGACATACTTAAACCAAAATTGATTTTTTTTAACAAAAATGTATCATCTTGGAATATATTTATATTTTATAACACCATTAGTATAATTATAATTTATATTATTTATATCTTACATGTACTTTTATGTGAATCCCATCCCATCTATTATAAAATATTTCCTTTTATCCTCCATTATTCGTAAAAACAATTCAAATAAAATTGAAAATACTTCATTAAATACATTCCATGTTTCATTACCTTCATTTCTAAGCTTCAAGTATTCACCTAATACCATCCTATGGAAAATTAAGGTATACGCCAAAGGTAGACTCTTTAAGAGGGGGTACGAGTAATACCTAAATCATTCAAAGCATATTTCATTTTCTATTTCCTAAATATATATTTTATGCATAAAAAAATTTATATTTCATAAAAAAATAGTTAAAATTTATTAATATTTATTAAAATAATTTCCTATCTCTTTTTTGTCTTATAAAAAATGAAATGATCACTTGTGTACCTTTTCAACATACACTCTCCACGTAGAGGTGCAAGTAATTTATCATCGCTCATTATATTTGACGAATATAAATATTGAATTAAAAAGTAAATCTAATATTTATGAACTATTTATGATTCTATAAAAATAATATATCATATACCATTGTACCATTCCATCTATTGGATAGTGTTTACGTTGTCCATGTGTATGTGTGAAGTACAGCCTTCACATTGTTATGTGATTTATTTTTCTATTTCCATCATGAGTAGATGATAATAAGATTTTTTATAATGATTAAAAGTTATATTAATGAAATTATTAATTTTTTTCCAAGATGGACCAATTTCATCAATCTTTTAGCAATGGAAAATATACTGAAGTAATTCTGGAGACATTTAATAACTATCCATAAGTAGTGAATGAATGTAAGAAAAGTAAATTAAAGGATTTAAAATCATTTTAGAAAAGCATTTAAAATGGAATATATATGAATAATGTTCTTATTAAATTATTTACAAAAATTAAATTTATTCTAAATTATTATCAAATATATATAAATTAGATACTTATGGTAAGGGAAATTTGGTCACATTTCTATATTAATGAGACATGTTGTATTTTAACAATAATTTAATTAATAAATTGTATATATGATTGATTTTACATATTATATCATTATTTCTAATTAATTATTTTAGTTGGAATTTAAATTAATTTATAATCTTTTAAGGGGCTTGGATTCAAATTTTATTAAATCAGTAAGCGATATCTGTTACAATCTCATTTTATTTTAGGGGTTTTATTATGAAATTTCCTTTTGGAACATTATATGATCATGTTCATACATGTAGAGGATATTTTAAATGTTTCAATAATATTATTCATTAAATAAATTTTTTTTATTTAAATCCATTTTCATCTATATTTTACTTTACATAAAAACATTTTAAATGAATAAATTGTTTTTTCATAAATGATGAATTTTTGTAAATTATACTAAACCATTACAGGTATATTTGTTTTAGAATTTATTATATAAAAAATAATTTAACACTTTCACATGAATTAATTAATCTTAAATTTATTTAAATGTTTATATATTTATTTTAAATGAAAATACATATTCCCAATATTTTTTTATTTTTTATTTTAATTGATATATAAAGAAAACAGAATTATATTATTAAATGAATAAAATTATTTTGAAATGTTATTTACTACTCTGTTCTTAAATATGGTTACATAGAAGTTATTTTTAAGGTTATTCATCTATATTATTTTATAAATACATGGTTCTACTATAAAACCATCATCATTAATGAATCAATGGTGTTATACCATACCTTAATGAAAATTAATTATACCATATAATGATAACAATTAAATTTATAGATATTATTAACTATAACTCTCTATTATTCATTAGACAACATTTTTCACCATAATATTAATATTTTAAATATCATGAAAACAATCAGTATCATTTATGTTACTCTGATGATGTCACAACCATATACCATTTATATATATAGTATTATATGTATATTGTTTAACTATAATTTTACCAAATTAAATGGATAAATATTCCTTAATAATTTTTCAATACAAACAATTGTTTATATGTAAGAGATTTTGACATTAATCATTCAATATATGAAGAATGCATTTGATGTTAATGTAATAGCTGGGTCTTGGTTATATATACCCACTTGATGCATTGACATGCCCTGTCATAAAAAATAGGTTTCCATATTAGTTATATAATTTGTGTACTCCTACTGATAAAATGAACATTTATTACCCAAATAATTAATGGTATTATTCACTATAATTTAGACATGGCCTTGATGAAAATATCCTAAACATCTAGATTTATGAATTTCCTTTGTTAAGAATTCATGTTCCATTATACATGTAATTTCATTGCAGATATTAGTGAGGTACATACAATAAACACATGTTTTTGATTGAATGATAATTGTTTTCATTAACATATTATAGTTCATACTAATAAAATATTAATATATTATTTTAGAATATGATTCTTAAATTCATATATACCGATAGATAATTTGGAAATTTTATAGGAATAATTTGTTTGGATAGTTTCCCAATAGGAACCATTTTCCTAGGGGGACCTTTGGATTGGATGGGGCTAGGTTTTCATGGTTCAACATACATCCACTACATTCGTGGAAGAATTGAGGGAAATTTTCATGTATGAGGACACATGGGATTTCAAAACCATCACTTATTGTAATAAGTTCTTAATGGAGGAATTAGTTAACTTATAGGGTTGATATAAAAATTCATTTCATCTGATGTATTGAGGTTTTCATCAACCTCTTTGATGTCGATAGGATTTTATGTGGACTAATTTTGAGAGATATGTTTGATGTGTTATTCCAATCATCATATTCTTGGGATGATATAGAAATGACCCATCCAATTTCTCGAAATCTGATCAAGCTAGATGACAAGGCCCTTTGGAAGGATCCACTTATATTAGAGGATATACAATTTGACAAATTAAAAGAAGATTTAATCTAGGTGGACTATTTTGATGGCCATTCCAAGAACCCAATATCCTACCCCATGATAGATTCTATAATGGTCAAAGGTGCTTGTTTTTCCATGGATGAATTTGGTTTTGTAAAAAAATTGAGTCTGTGGTGATTCCAAATGTTCATAGGCCTATTCAATTTTCCGGATTTTGTGCAATTTACTTAAACATATACCTTCTCTTGACTTGTGAATAGCATGGAGACATGATTCTACATTTACAATGCCATCATCTATGAAAGGAGGAAGGATTATTGGTTTTGTTTTCCAATTGATCACCATAATATATCATCTACTACATTATATTTATAGGGGAATTTCTGCATAGATAGTTTTTGGACCTCCCATTTGTTGTTGGGTTGGATGGGGGTTCACCAGCATAGATATGAGTAAATGAATTCCTAGAATATAGCTACTGTTTATTTTAGTCCATTTTTATAGTGTTTCTGTAGGAAAAATCTCACCATATAGAAGGTATGTGAAATCATGGCTCACATGAATTTCCTTCAACACATTATTATTATGCCTTATAAGGTTTCCACTAATAGTATAATCGAAATTGGCGATGACATATATGATGTCCAGGATGACATTATTTCAATTCATGATGGATCCCTTTATTCTCAGATTGATTGAAGGCTTATATGAGAGTGGAATTCACACCTTCAATTATTTTGTCAATATTGAATCATTAAAAATAATTTTCCATCCCCTATATATGTCTTATATGAATTGCACCCTATCATGGCTGAACAATATTGGCTGATGTTCACCATAGTGGAGACTCGAACACATGTAGACTTCACTAAATGAGATGTTGATATTGGTATGTCTCTATTATATTTTGAGACATACAATAGATTATTTATGAATTTTCAAATATCTATATAGGTACTTAAATACATAGTGATACCAAAAATTTTCAAACACAACTTGAGACCTGACAAGTACCTTGTTTCTAGTAAGAAAATAACTTCAATGATTCCTCATAAAGAAGCGAGGAGGGTAGAATAATATTTTTTATCTGGAATGATGAAAGCTATTGAAAATACAACATGTGATGTTCTAATAAAAATATTATATACACGGATGGTGCTTCTTGCTACCATTTAGAAATACGAAATTTGGGGGGGTGGATAACTCTCTTACCAAATTAGAGGGTTTTAGACCTCAAGTTACAATGTACATGATGATATTTACAACTATAAATTATCCTATGTACATATCATTTAATGACTAGCATACTAAGGATGATGCATTCCATCAGGATCCTGATGCGACATTACAATGTGTGAAAGAGCATGTCTATTGTTCTCCTTATGTGCCACATATGATGGTTCTTGGAACAATTTTATTTGTCTTGGATGAGGGAGACTATCATATCTCGAAAGAAGCCATAATACTGACATCAGGAACATATTCAAATTACATTATTATTTTCAAAAATATTTTTTGAAATGTCATGTATTCCCATTGTAAGAGAGGAGGGGTGAATGGGATTAGTTACTACCACCATCTTTGGTATGTTCTCTCGAGTGTACTGTTGTTGGAAATGACTTAGTCAATGACTAGGGGACTAATCACGTGGTAATCCTAGGTCATGCAGAGCTAATGGAGTTGGTTATTTCAATTCATATGTAATATCAGTCTATAAAACCATCATAACAATAATCAGTTCCTTCAGTATCAACTCCTTCTATGGATCCTTATTTTTTGAGGAAAAGAAAAATAAAGTACTCCTATTCATTAAAGGTTTCTCACTAATAATAATTTATTAAGGTCCATTATTCATTTACACTTAATTTAATGAATTTCTAGAATATTTTAACCTATCAAAAGGTGAATTCCCTTGGTGACCCCTTATTTGGGAATATACACATCTCTCTAATAATATCATTGGGATTTATGCTACTCTAATACAAGATTCTACAAACGAAAATTTTAACAAAAAGTGGGAGTGGTTGAGCTTCTATAACCTTATGATTTTATTCCTGCTTTTAATTCTCCATTTTTACAATTTTTTCATCAAAAATGGTAACACACATTTTGAAGAAGGTGATGCATCTGTCTATTTGTATATTTCTTTATCCTTAATGGAAACATATTTGGTTGAGGATGAGAACTACATTAGAGAAAAAAATATTCTCTAGTTTTTGTTATGCTGCCTAACATTTTGTATCACTTATAACCCAAAACGTAGGAATAATAATATATCAATTGTAAAAAAAATTAGTGGTTCCCCCATGTCGCTCATTGATGGAGTGTAATGGATCTTCCTAGATATGGTATTGTGGGGGAAAAAGAAGCCAATGATTAAATTAGAAAAGAATATTTCCATCAATTATTTCATTCATTGATTATGTAAATACATCTTATTATTCACTTACTTATTGATAGTGAATTTTCCCCTTATTATGGAACCTTCACATAGATATTTAGATGTTTTGGTCCCTTATTCATTGGAATTATCACAAACTGTGTCGAATAACACAAATAGAGTTTCTCTACACAACTCATATAAGGATTCCAGTGTCATTCCATCACAAAATGACTTAGTCTTGTAATATAGTCATCTACCTATATTTTTCTTGATTTGAAGCTTGAATTCCCTGAAATTTAACAAAAAATGTGGTGATAAGTGCAGGTGAATATTTGGACACTAATCTCAAAGGGGCCTTTAAGAACTGTTGAAGATCCCAATGTGACATCTCATTTATATGTTTTTTACCAATGTCTATTGAGTAGTTAACTAGATTAATATCAAATATCATGTGAAGAATGTTATTTTTTTGATAGAGTAAATGATGTCCCTTGAATTGAGCGTAGTAGTGGTAGAGGATTCAAAATCATTCAAATAAAGATGATACAAATGCCAACAAAATGATTCCCAATGTGTTGTGGTGGTAATGACTTACCAAATCATGATCAACTCTGGGAAGGCTGATATTGGATGTTTTCAATGTCAAATTGTTAATATTAAGAAGAAGATTTTTTGATTGAATAATAATAACACATTGAAAACTATATCGAAGCATTGTGGGATTTATGACATAAAAATAAGTCTAGAAATAAGGATGATGGTATGGTGGAAGAATTTCAATATATTTCATAGGTTGATCCCATCCATGTCATCCCTTTAGTAGAAGTCTATAGATCTTATGGAATCCTTTAAAAATATTTAAATGGGATTAATGTTTTTTTACATAGATTTTTTTAGAATTTACAAGAGAGACTATGTGATGTAGATTTTACTCCATTTCATAAATATTATAAATGAATTAAAGCATCCAAACAGTAAATGTTTTTTAATATTAATCTCATTCGTGTTAGTCAGGGAAATTGATTAACATAATATCATGTATAACATCAAATAAATCCTTATTTTCTATAATACCTAGTAAAAAAATACACATGGACATATATAATTGAATCATATAAAATTTCTTTTTGTGATATTTCTATGATTGAATATTGATATAAGAAGCCTTATTAAAATATCATCTCTATTTTTCATGTACTTACTTACATTAAAATGGTAATTTTGTTAAACATTTATCCCATTGGGAATGTCATCTGAATTTTTCCTTATGAAAAGTAATTATAAAACATAGAGTGGCTTTTTATAGGGGATAATATTGATTTTTAAGGATTTGTAATGATATTTTTCTTTTAATATTTTCGTAAATATTTTCTTATTTTTCATGTGGGGATAGATTATCAGGATTGTACTAGGATTTTTCTTAAGCCTTCAATTTATGGGATTCCAAACAAACATGTTTTTTCCATTTTCCATATCATAAATGATAAATATTTCATGTATTATACAATGTGTGTTCCCAGAAAAACGATATTGAAATTTTTACTAGGGTTCCCTTTTTGGGTTTTTACCCTGTTGAGTATTATTCCACTATCAATGGATGTTTATGGCCTTGAAAACTATACTGTCGATGTATTTCAGAATCCTCAAGATGATACCATATTCTACATTTGTTTAGGGTCTTGAAGCTCTGACAATATTTTATGTTAGTTTATGTTATTCATGATTTGACCCTTTATTGTTGTAGTTTATGTTCTTCTATCTCAGCCCATTGATTATTTTAGTTTTTTGTCATCTAGATCAGGAAATCTATTGTCAATAGTGAATTTTAGGTATTCATAAATGCTTTTGAAACCTTAAATTCTAAATGCATTCTTAGGAATGGGTATCCATGTTTGTTTCTCAAAACCCTTCATTCATAACTAATATTATACAGAATAAATGTTCATGAATGTTTGTGACACCTAGTATTATTGCAGTAATTATGAATGATGGGAATATGTGATGATTTTTTCACCCTACATCATTGGTTATATTAGTTTTTATGTATTTTCTATTCCAAATCCACAAAGATAGTTGGAATATGGATTGTGAAATTCATGACCCAAATATTTGAACTAATGGTGATGAGATGGGGAAGAAACTTATGAATGATTTTAAAACATTCGCAGATGTCAAGTTATTCTCTGATGTAGGTGGGGCTCACAAGGACTGGATTTCCATTCTTGCAAAGAGGATGAACTGCTATTTAATGGGTCAACGTCCTCTATGAATGAGACAATAAGGAATAAATGCATTGTTAGGTATATGGGATTCATCCCCTTTATAAGGACGATGATCTATTTATTAGTATTCAAACATTTGGATGATGAATTCATATATACAATAAGGGCTATGGATCCCTATGAAATATTAGTATTACATTAGGAGTGTTCGGCCCTACAAAATTTTTTGGGGTCATGTAGTGAAATCCATCAAAGGGTATGAGAATGGAATATTGCATTCCCAAATTTATAATGGGTAAATTACATAGTAAAATAACCTCGAAGATGTAAAATATACTTCAATATTCATGTTATGGAGATTTTAAATCATGGTTTAGGAATGTCTAAGTCAACTTATAGTGGGTAAAATTTGTTATCGGTCATCTATTAGTATATGAAAAAACAAGTATTTCAAGATATCGGGATAATGGTGCATGTATTAAAGGAGGAACTCTTCCATAGGATCAAAACTACTTATAAGTGAGAACATTGAGACATTTTGTTATTCTCCAATAAATACTAGTGGGCCCCTTCAGAGTATTCAATCACTATTAACAATAAACTATTTAAAATAACCAATAAAATTATCATAAGGCCATGGGGTTTTAGGATATGTGTATCAAATCAAGGAATTTGAGAGAATCTAATTAGAATTATAATATATATTTATAAGTTATTTGTGAAAAAACATAAATTTATGAAGGTTTAAGGAACCTTGAAAGTTCTACCACCTCCTAGGGAACAAGTCATCATGGTGAGGATAGGTGAAAAATCATTTCTCAAATATTTTCATGGTGTATGTGGTCAAGAGAGAATGGATGAGATTTTACTAGGGCCACTAAATAGGCCCTACAAGAATTGATTTTTTTTATTTAAAAATTATATTGTTTCTAAACCCTTTTGGAAAAAAAAGTTTACTAAGAAGATACATGACATTATCTCATACCTCACTTTTTGGTTTCTAAAACTAAATATTTTTTTGGACAATTTCACTATTCATTTAGGGTCCTCAGATTTTGACCATTTAAGAAAATTTTTAAATCACATACATCAATGAACAATTTTTATATTGTTTCATTCCATGATGTATGACGACCTGATATGAGGTGACTATTACAAAAAATAAGTATTTGTGATTACCAATGTCTGATGATCCCCAGCAGTTTCCCATGTGGTGGATGGTAATATTGTAAATCAAGGATCATATTTCACAAATAATGAGTAATGGTATGGTACAATGATATTGAGGATTATCATGAATCAATCTATATTGACCCGATCCACTATGATGATGTCGATGCTCACAAGGATCAGAAATCAATTTTTCCATGTCAACACACATCTAGTTGATGGTCTGGAGCTCATATATAGGAGTTATGGGTTGACATATATTGTTAAAAATAGTTCCATGAAGCATTGTTTCTTTTCTTAACATCAATAGAAGTTTTGAATAAAATTAATATACTCAAGATATTATGTTTTTTTTCAAATTAAGTTGGATAGAAATTTAATGGAAGCACCCTGATCATTGGTAGTATGGGGTAAGCCTATTATGATAATTTGATAAGGGTGTATGATGGATGAATGTATGAATAGTTTAGTTCAATGCATATGGGACTTTTCCATTGTGAATTTTAACATCACATGAAAACTATGTCTTCCTTATATTTTAACATTGTTCGATATAGATGTCTCACTTAGTGGAGTGACTAATACATGTAAATTAAATCTTCACAGAAGGCCAATACCCTGTTATAAAGAGGTAGAAGAATATTATTTCATAATAATGGTTTTAAAATGGGTACATATGGAAAATTTGTAACATCAAGAGTATTTGAATCCACTAGAATATTAGGATTTTGTGAAATATAAATCATAACCCTATACTATATGAGTTAACTAGAGATGGAAACTAATGGGTTCAATTCATCCCTTGATAATGGAGGAATCCTAAAATTCATTTAGTTTAGAAAATAGGAAATGGGTTTAATGGAGGACTCTCCTCTGGGACCAAAATACCCACTATGAATATGATCATAAGAATTACACCATTCATGGTCAGATTCTAGTGTTTTATATTTAGATTAACTAGTCCATGGTATCAGTATACTACATGGGAGAACCAGAAGTACATGGGCCCATGGTCCAAGGGGTTCCATGTGATGAATATTAACTTGAGTAAGTAGGTATGATCGTAACAACAAAATATATGAATTTTGATCAGGGATATCCTTAGATTGAGGAATGGAGTGGGAACCTTAATGGTTATGACAATGTATATTGAACATAGTTTTTGGTGAAGGGATAAAACTTGTGACTATTAAGAAGAAAATTATATGGTCGGATGATCGGTTCAATGTGAAGAAAAATTATCATTTAGTTTATTGTATTGTTATTGGGATTTTGTTTGTTGTCATTGGATAGAGTGCCCCATGATTGTGTTTGTCCAATAAACATGGAATATTCCTTATTATCTTAAGAGTCGTGGCAGATGTGAGAACCAATAGAACATTTGATAGAGTATTTAGTGATGAGAGTGTGTCTGACATGGAATATGTGGTGGGTGTATTCAAATTTTTTTATTACTGCAAATCCCCAAAAAATGTGGTTCTCCTCAATGGAATTTTTTCAGTTAGTTGAGAAGATTTTAATTGGACACAGAATATGGTCATTTGAATTGAAGGTGAATTTTATTTTAATGTTGAGGTATGACTCAATATTTGGGATAGAAGAATAATAAAATATCCAATGGTAATAATAATAATGATTCAAATAGTCTTGATATAGTAATTTCATTAACTTATTGAGTTTATACACCAGGAGAGAGAGTTTTGATTATATTGCGGATAGAAAAAAATTTGGGATTTAATCTTCACTATGTATAATGTGATAACAGGATTCCATAAACATGTAGTTTTGAGAATGTTTCTTAAATAGTTACAAATCATATGCAGGGACGGGTAAATTTTTATATATGTTTCATATAGAACTTGATTTGAGATCTGGGTGTCACAAAATATCCTGTAATAATATTGAATTAGGGCACATGTAGTTCATTGATATAAAGTTCCATGTGAAAGTGTGTCCCATTTTATCAGAGGGGGAATATTTTATTTATTTTTAATCTAGATTAACTTTTGATTTGGTATCCAGGTTTCACCATGTATTTTCTGGATACATTAATCAATCCATATGTAGTTCATAAATAGATATTCATTTCATAAGGTTGACCGATATGCAAGTATGAAACATTATGGTTGTTATATCACGGATAAAACATGGATTAGTGATCATTGAATCTCTACTTATCCTATGAAAATATGAATCAAGACACACATTATTCTTGTATGAATGTCCTATATATAGGTATGACTTTTACATAAGGAGAGTATACAATTTATTTCTACATCTGGACCTAGTATATTTTTTCGGGCAGTACTACTTATCCTATACTAATAGGAATGTAGCCTAATGTTACTCAAAAAATGATAAATTCCTTATGCAGTGCATACAAATATATAGAATGGGTATTTTATTTTCATTTATACTGTTGTTGGACTAATGAATGGAGATATGAGCATCAAAATATATCATATAATTATTGGAATAATGTCGCACAATGTTTTTGAATGGAAAACACCCAATGTATATTTCGAGCAGACAAAGGGATGAGATAAATTCAATTTCATTTCACACTAATCTAGTTCATATGTAGTGATTCATTCATTAACTGAAATTCTTTATGTCATCTACCTTCATGGGATAATTAATTCTTTTTAGATGATTAATGTCATATAATAAGGATGTATTCCATACAATTCAACATCATCTAGTATGGGTGAAATATGGAATTCAATTTAATTTCATTCTTCTAGGAATTAGAATCCATAAAAATATCTATGAAACATACTTCTGGATAAACATCATATTGGATGGTGTACATATTTTACTCACATACATTCTGTTCAATGAGAAATCTCTATTAGAATAAACCTTATATATTTTCTGACTCCCCTACCACTTGGGATCTATCTTTTGAGGGTTCTATACATGTATATTTTGTGTTGTGTGAAATAATAATAGCTCTAAATGAAGGACTGATTAGATAAAATAATTTTTATTGAATTATCACACAATTATATTTTAATGAACATCGATGATGTGTTGGATGCACAACCTTTATCCTAGAGTCATTGAAACTCATCCTACAACTTTTGTGACTCAATTTAGTTTGAAATTTGTAAATATATATCTATTTGGAGTGATAGAAACATTACTTCGATTGAAACAATAATTTTATACATAAACCAATGAATATGGAGTTTTTTGTCTGGTTGATTAGGTGGTGGTATGGTAAGCCCATAAATCATGAAAGTACTTTTCCAACCAAGAAAAATTTTAATTACCCCCATTTTATAGAGTATATTTGAAATATTTTTGGTAAAGGCTTCTTTCTATCCATTTTCCACTTCATGATAGTTTTATGTATGGTTTAAAATTATGTTATACTCATGTAAAAAAATCATTGATGATAATAAATTGTGGTTGGTGTCACTATCCATCAGTATAATGTGAAGGACACCATATATTATAGATGATATTGAACATTATGACATTGATGAAAATCTTTATATTGACATCTATTAAGGGAAAATCCAAACCAAATTTATAAAATAATTTTGGACTAGTATGTTTGTATAGAAACGTCTGAGCCATATTTTAAAATATGACCCTAAAATGTCCATTCCCCATATGGAAAATGGCATGGGAATTTTTTATGCAATAACTCTAGAGGATGAGGGATGAAGTGTCCATGAATTTGGAATGCATGAAATTTTATTGTGAAATACACAATGTGTTGAAAAAAAATTTCTACTAGTAACCAATCCTCAAAATTTATTTGGAAAATATATTTTTAAACTAATGGGTGCCATATGATCCTACATGTACTTCTTCCATGGTAGAATCAATCTATTATTATAAAATGTATCTGATGTGGTCTCCCTAAAATACATATTTATAAATATATTTTTTGTCATTTGGCCCATCCCAAAGGGAATTATTATCACCACACCATCACGTTTATTCCTATTTAGCTCAATCTGATGGGATTATACCTTTGTGGACATTATTGACTATGAGATCCATCCATCTAGGGTAGATATCATGTTACAAATCACTAGAGAACTGTTGGCATGATTGATTTCCCTAATGTCATAGATGATGGCTGGTGAGACCACCCTTTAATTTGTGATATATAAATACACTTCATCCTAACCATAATCATCTAGGACTAGGGATACATTTTCCAGAACATCAGAACATGTATTCTCTAATAGATTTATAAGACTCAGAATGGATCAAAGGGTAGTTTTACCATTAATCCTCTAGCATGTCCTATGAGAGGTGATACCACTTTCTTCGTGATTGAATACTCATCATAGATTTGTTTCATAACTAGAACCAGGTCTCTTTTGATGTTTAGGGTGGATATCTATAGTTGTAGGGATATCCCTATACCATCAATGAGGGTTTTGTATTCTACCACATTATTTTTTCATACCTCAGACAATGGAAAAGGGAATCAAAAAATTCTTTTGTATTGGGAAAAATAAATTCCTTATACCAACCTCGATGAGCTTTGGGGTTTCTATACATTTTTCAATAGGTTGTTGGTAGGAACCATAAAATCTCATATCCCAAATTCAAGAAGTCTCAAGGATATATATAACCTCTTTTTCATAAATTTTGATGTCTATAGGTGTGAATTCTAGGGTGGGATGTGCATCATATAGATTAGTTATGGATTTTCCTTGAACTGGCTTATATGACATCAACTATATATCATATTACGGTAGGATAACATTCCATTAGAAAAAACAACTAATAAATATATCGCATGCAATGATTTACATGTGATATTTAATGTGAATACTAAGTGGAATTCATGGGGAATCATTTAATTCAATAAATTTATCACTATATATATGTTTGTGAGGTAGTTCATCTCGATATCAAACTATCGGGTCACGGAACCTAGTATTGTTTGACTGATAAAGTAGAGGTTGTTTTCATTCCTTTCGTCATTTCAATTTATGAGGAGATCCCCAATTGATCATTCCATGGTAGCCAAATATAGGATAATATTCTTTCCTTATACTAACAATATCATTAATGGTTGGTATAGGTGGTACCACATGAAATTATTTTATGATTACTTATAGTCCTCATTCAATCATTAATCAACTCCATTAAACATTAACATAGTGAGGGAGAGTGACTTTCTATCTATGATTTCGATGAAACAACAAATATAATAATTTTTCCCATGGTTACCCCTCAGTTATTTATGATTTTGAGGGAGTAGAATTTAAAGGATTTTACTAGTATGTAATAAATCTGCCTCGATTCCAGGGTGGCATACCAAAAATACAAATAACATCCTTAATGTTACTTCAAAATCACATTTTTGAGGATTCATTTTCATACTATGTGGATGTAACATATTAAATTTTTTTAAGATACATGAGGTGATTACATCACTATTTTTAATTATTCACAAAATTGATTACATAAAATTCCATGATTCATATCACGAATGGTTCTAGGATTTGGTTCATGAAATGTTGGTAATTAGAACCAGTATTATTATTTATCTTGGAAATAACTGGTAGGAAAATATCAAATATGGTGCTCTAAAGCAATTAGCATCCTCATCTTCAAGGGATATCTTTATCTAATTATACATAGAATATCAATAAATAATGGAATGTTCATAGAATTTATTAAGTACAACGATCAAATCTTTGGTGATCTACAATGGTGAATAATCTTATGGGATGTGTCGAATAAGATTTCATAAATAAATATAGTCCCATAACTATCTATTATTTTACATAATGGGGATGATGATGGAATATTATTTTAAGAAATTCATTTCCTAATAATGTTTTATTTAATCTATTGGTTATGCATTGATTAAAAATTCAATTCATGAGAGGGATCTATTCAACTAGATTTCTTCTTGAAACCACGATGGTCATCAGTTAGGCCTAGGTGATGAGAAACCTCATCAGTTTCCAGCACATGGATTTTTTCTAACAACAAGATAAGGCATATAGATGGTTCTTTATAAATTTAATATTCATATCATATTCATTAAAAGGCATTAATAAACTAATCAACACATCTTATAGGTCTTCTTCTTCCCCATATTCACCTGCCAAAGCTGATCAATGGTGGTAGACACCACTTTCACAAATGTGGGAGGTGTATTCCTGAGGTTATCCTCCTATTATTGCATCAATGTATCCCTGTAGGAATTTTCATACATGGTAGAAAATACAAGGGAATATCAATCACTATTTAGATAAATAACCCATTATAAGATACATTGACATTATTAAATGTAAAAGTGATTCTATAGTGATTTGAGTGATACTTGTCCTATTTTATGCTGCTACTTGGAGTGGGAACATTATGGAAATATTGAGTTATATAAAATAATATGGGGGTATATTAGATATCATATAATGTTTCGAGGAATTTATTTAGTACTAAAAGAGCATTATTTTGACTTTCAATTGATGTATCTATCTCAACTAATTCGATTTTTATCACATGGAAATGATGAAATGATGTGTTTCTTTCAGGATACCATGATAGGATTGAATATTCTACTAAAATTATGGTTATGGGGGGAATACAAAGATATTATCAAGAATTTACCAGAGATATATAGGGGATATTATTAAGGTATTTGGAACAGAAACTAGTATATCATCATCCATCATTGATTATTTTCCTTGTGTCTTGTAGAAAAATGCCTTCAAAAATATTGTATCTCAAGACACAATGGGGATACTGTTAAAATATAGTATGATGAAATTTCTACCAATTGAGAATTTCAAACATTTGTGAAATATTAAATGTAAAATAATGATGATAACTATCCAAGGACTTATAAGGTGGACAAAATATGTCACTTCATGATTCATAACAATGAACTCATAATTTGAGCTCCCTAAACTCAGAAAGGATCTTGATATTCTTGAGATGATTTATTTTTCAGTAATCATAACCTGGAATGGTATGATTCATTATTGATATACCCCTAGGTATATCTCAATCATTTGATATTATGTACTAGGATGAGGTTGATCCTATAACCATTTTCATCTAGATCCCTTCTAATTTCAACATAATTATGCTTTCATAAAACTTGAAGGGGCCCAATATATCCCTTGAAAACATCCTTCATGTCAAGTCCTATAAAATAGATGGTGGTCTGAAATTATAATAGAATATATTTTAATCAGAAATCCTCTGCTATAGAAAATTATATCACATGTTTTTGTGGTATTTAACAGGCCTTCATGAGTGCCTTTCTGGGTTCTTTTGAAAGGTAGAGAGCATCTTCGACTGAGAGATAGGAGGATACAACAACCATCTATTTCAAAATGATTTTTTTTGAAATCATATTGTACATCCCAAGGTGGGGTTTATACCGATTATTGATATTGGGAGGAGAGGGGTTTGAGGTTGATGGTCATGGTGCATAAATAGAGGTTGGGAGAGAATTTTTTATATGTCACGTTTCTCATACCTGGCTTACCCTTTATCTGGTCCAATCATAAATTATCAACCTCACCTGTTGTTCATGTAAACAAAAAAGGCTTAAATAACTAATACAGTACTATGAGGAACACCGGTAATTATTTTGGGTTTTATAATGTTCTCTAACATGGTTATCATATATATATATATATAGGGATTCTTTGGGGATGTGACAGGATATTTTGGATTTTCCACACCCGCTTCAGCCCCTATATCCAAATATTTTCATCATTAGTCTCCAGTTGCCTAGTTATGTATGTGGAAATAATACTACGTGGTGTTTTAATCAATGGAAATGGACTGTATGACGTGAAACATATTAACATAAGCAACAATGATCTCTTTATTTTATGAGGTATCTGTTTCCTTGGGCGATGCCCGTCCTCCACATCTTGAGGGAAGTAAATCTATAAGGGTTACACCTTCTGTGTGAGCTAAATCTGAATCTCCATCTTGTGTCTCTTTCTATGTCTAATGAATAAGCATACCTCCATGAGTGATATTCAATAGAGCTGTAAAAGGTACCAAGAACATTCATTGTTTTTGAATATTTACTATCAATATGTAATAAGCCTTGTCAACAATGTTTTTTGACATATAGTTAGGGAAATTTTATCCATTCACAGTCAGAGATTCTTTCTAGTCACCATATTCTTTTGGTATGGTGATTTTTATACTGGTCACCGATGATAGGGCAGCCTCCAGTATCACTTGATGAAATTCAACCATACTATGGAAGATTTCACTAAAGATATAGAAATCATTGATGTTTTTTCCTAGTATCATAATTAATGGTTGGTGGTTAGGATTGTATGTGTAGTTGACCTCATTATAATTCTTATATTCTTGTTGATGGAGTATGATATATTCTACATATGTAAATAAATAACCAAATCCTAATCATTCTGTATGGAATAAACCATTTTTATCTATTCCTAGAATCACATGGAACATTAATATCTCTTTTTTTGGATGTCGGTGATTTTTTTATTGTTTCTACTAATCTTAATGTTTTGGAAAATTCATGAACTTCATGGTTTGATGAACAAGTTATACTAATAGTTTGAGAGTAACAAAATGATTTTCTTCTTTAATAGGAATTTTCATTTTTTGAGGGCACGAGCTGGTATTTTTTATAGGTCTGTTGATTGGAATATTCTTAGTGTTGTGAAATCTCTACAAACTCATAGAATCCAACTAGATACACCCTAAACATAGATTTTTTGTGAACCACATATTGACGATTATCAATATAATGTTTTAGTAAATTCTCTTATGATAGTGGGACTATACCAATCATTAATTTTCATAAGTTTTATTTACCTAGCGTTTAAAAATATTATAATTCCATCAAGACATAAACCAATGTGGATACCTATGAATATAGGAATTTTCATCATCTCAATTAATTGGGATCAAAGCATATTGTTTTTATGAAATAGGGAAAATTTATGATTCTAGTGACATGACCATTGAATTTTCATATGTTCATGTGATTCATGATTAATGTGAGAAACATAGTATAGCAATAAAAAAGACTCTATACCTATTGATATATGTCTTAGGAACAAGGAAATCCTTGATGGAGTTCTTGATATGGATCCCAGGTCATAGGAAGGAATCCTACTTATATTCCATATAGCATGAATAATATTCTTCAAAGATCAATTATATTCTAAATCCACTTGATTATGATGAATATTGAAATATCCACTGTTGTTTGGTCCTTTTCAATGAAATATCATGTACTTACATGGAATTGGATGCCCATTTATGATCATATTTATTATCCTTTTATTAAAAAGGAAGTTTGATGGATTATTATGATGTTTTGGGTCTCATGAGTTGTAGTGTTTGCGATATAGAGTGGTTTAAAACTAGTTGGATTCCCATTACAGCTCATGCCTTATGAAGGGATCCTACATGTTCCTCATGGATAATTATCAAATTAATCATATTTCAGCATACCATAAAATCATGGATGTTTGTATAAATATGTTTAGTACCCATGAGGGTTCATGGACAGTGGTCTAAAAATATGGTAATTATTTTTGGACTTACCTTGAGGTAGATGCCAACATATTGAGGAATTTCCATCATGTTATCAGATGTGGGAATATTTTATTCTAGTTATATGATTGTTACCTATAGATATTCTAATGTGAGTTATGATAAGTCTTAGAAATGAAGGATAGAAAAAAAATCATACTCACTACATATGGATATGAGACTTATGAAATAGTGTGTCCATGATAGTTTGTTTTATATAGGGCTCGGGAGTTTTGAAGCCATCCTACATAAAATTTTTATAGTAGGAATTAGATTCCTCATAGTTCAATTGTATAATAAATACACCTATGGATGATGAATAATTATAGACCCATCTTGGATGGGTCTTATGAAATGACATTTTTGGGATAAAAAACAACGTGAATTCCCATGTACAAGCCTATTCCGTGCTCACTAATTTGAATGAAAGGATGATTGAATCATATGAGTGTTTAGGTAGAATTAACTAGAGTGTTTGATATATATATAGGGACTACACCATGGGGATTCCCATTAAATCTCCATCCTTGTGAAAGAATACATCATATCCTACTTTTCAAGTAATCAGATATGTCATAGTTCAGTTCTTCTCTAACATGCTGATGGTTTAGGATAAGTGAGTACACTTAATGGGATAATTATTATAATAACAATTAGGGAATGATATGGAATTAAACTAGTATTGGATCCCATATTAAAAACATATTCTATACCCATGGATAGATGAATTGAGATTATAACCATGATAGGTCTCTCAAATATGTCTGGATGGTTAGGGAGTATCGTCTTAGAGAATGAAAAGAATAAGGTCCCATGAGTGTGTAACTTTAAACCCTTAATGTACCCCCATTTTAGTAGAGTTTCTCAACCATTGGTTCATATTATAGGTTATAAATAGTGTTATTCCAAGTGTGTCAACCAGAAAAAGATGAAATTTTAGAAATTTTCTTCTTGACATGTCCTCGGTGTCTACCTGATATATTTTTAGTTCATGAATTATATGTCATGTGTGTCTTCCTAGAATATCATATGTTTCGTCCATAGATACCGTTGGTGACCATAAGATATATCCTGAATATATAGGTTGTTTTCTTTTTTAAAGAAGAAATGATCAATAGGTATCACATGACCAAATCTAACATGCCAATAGAACATCAAATGATCCAACGTACATGATTGGATGACTTCTCATGAACTTCCTAACATGTCTGGGAAGCATCGTGTGACTTGGAAGACAAGTTAAGATGATAGTTTTCTCATCTAACTAACATGTCTGGATAGTGATGAAGGACTTGGATGACATGTCTAGTGGACTTCTCATAAACCACATTTCATTTATGGAGGACATCGCGTAACATTATTGACTTGCCTAGTGGTTGTTATGGAAATTGGATGATATTATAGGCATCATCATGTGACTAATTATTGGGAACATGAAGAAAATTATCCAATTCACATGAGAATTAGTATATCAATCATTTATAGGTCATCAAAATTATGCACCCTTTATTTCATAGATGAATTAATGTTTGTTATGCTCTATTATATATAATCCCCAAGCGACTATTTTAGAAAGAAAAAAATCTTTTGTGTGACATTGATGATAGTCCAGATGTACTTCGCATGACCAATGGAGTTATTACACAAGGTGTATAGACATAATTTGAAATACCCTATATCATTCCATATTTTTATCTAGTGGAACACAATTGGGAGATCATCGATTTTTACCCCAAGAAGTATGCTCTCACTTTTCCTCTGCCATATATATTTTGACCTTTTTTGATAATGGGTAGAAGAATTTATAGGCTTCACATCCCTGGATCTAACTCAAATTTCTTGATTCATGAATCACAAATATTGAATGATGTCAATAGATGGATAATCTTATCATGTATTTCACTTGAAACCATTTGGTACCACTGAGGAAGAAATCATTCATTCATTAATACACAACAATAATAAAATCACTACATCATCGGAAAATTTATCAAACTCATTTATTGTCAAATTGATTTATCAAAATCCAATTTATATTTCAAAGGGACTTGGAATGATCAGATCTACAAGTATTAGGCACTTCAAGGGATCAAGAAAGCAGGTTTGGGGCCCTTTTCATGAATTTTTATATTACTACCATTGCATGAATTTTCTTTTATTTTAATTTTTTCTAAAAGGCTTATTTTTATCACCACTTCGTTTTCCATTATGTATTTACATAACCAATGATTAATTTATTAATTCCTCAATATGGTAGAGCTGACATTTATTGTTCCTTTCGCCTGACAAGGTTGATATTTTGATGGGTCTTTCGCATGATCCATTCATTGATCATGTGGGAAATATCATCCTTTCACAATAAAACAATCATAACATCCCCCATGTAAAACTTTCACCCTTTTTATATTTTAGTTTAGAATGAGATTGTTTTATTTTCATGAATCAATCGATCAAAATGTTGTATTATTGTGGGAACTCATTTAGCATCCCTCACATGATCATCGTCACTTTTATGGAAGATTTAATGAGATCACTAAGGTCAGTTGGAGGCTCTTCACTAGATTATGAACATTTCATGTGACGTGAATGACCCAATAAAGTGATTCATGTGACCAAGGTGCCTAATCCCCATTAATACTTGCTGTTACATTATTCTCTTTGTCGATAGGTAATACCTATGTTATATGTATATCTGCAGTTATAAAATTACCAATTCATGTTTTGTGGGAGTCAAAATTTTCTAAATATAAATATTACTGGTCTTTTTTTAATCAAATTTTTCATTTTTTAAGGGAAAAAATTCAAAAGATTAAATCTTGATTAGTGGGATCATTGATCATTGATTCTAAATTTTGATTGATTTTTTATTAAAAAAAGTTATTATGGATGTTTTTTTCCTTTTAAAATATAATATTTTATAAATGAAACAATCCATTTAAATATTTTTATTTCATAATAATGGAATCATCTAGAAAATCATAAACTAATAACTACTAAAAACATAAAAACTAGAGAGTTGATTGTAATCTTTAAATTCAAAACTACTTATTCAGGAATGAAAATTGAAAATACTATTATATTAATATGTTATTATGTATATATGTAGTGTTTTTAATTATGTTATACCAAAAGAAACTTTATAAATAGAATTTTAATGATTTTTTATTGGTGTGCATGTCAAGGATACATATACCATACATAATGTAAGACATAAGTGATCTAGATGACATTTTATTATTTAATTTTTTAATTAATGATTTTTTAATATTTACAGAAGACATTAAATTCCTATACTTTAATATTAATTTGATCTAATTCCACCAACAAATTCTAACATTTTATTTTAAATCAGGTTATATGGAACTGTATTTTTACTATATTTTGTTTGTTTTTTAATTTTTGGTTTATGAATTTTCATTCAAATGAGATATCTTGTGTCATGAAATTCTACTCAAAAATTGTTTAATTATTAGGATGTTCGTCTTGGTAGAAATTATTAAGTTACATGGGATGTTCATCCATGTGGAAAAAAGAATATTTTAATTTTTCAATCTTTGTGGGAAAAAATAATGTGTAATTGGTTTTGACATCCAAATAAAATTCATGTATTATTTGTTAGGCCATAACAAGAAATGGAAAAATATATTTGGGGTGTTAATCAACATTTAAATTAATTATTTAGTAGTTTTCATCAATATCATCGGTAGGAAGAAGTGAATTTTTGACGTAATATCACATTTCTATAAACTTCTATAATAATTATTTCTTCTATTAATGTTTTTATTATACTTCATAAATAATGTTTACTCTGATATAATTAGTTAAATTTAATAAACTATTCAATTCACTCCCCTTAATGACCATATTTTCAATTCATATTAGGGACATACAATTTATATCAGTGAAGTTCATTAAGAGGACAGTTATCTCTAATGTAAATATATAAAAATATCTTTTGTTTGTAAACATATCCTATCATTATACGTCTATGGAAAAAATATGTTGGATATGGTAGGATCAAATTATAATTATTGTTTTATTTCTTATATAGCTCCACTTATTTATGGGTTTGACTATATATATTGGCAACCACAGATATATTCTTTCCCCGCACATATTAGTTTTGATCATGGGAATATCATGGTAAAAGCATGTGCTTTACCTAAAAACAATCGAGATTCAGTTATAGGTAATAAAATTATGACATATTTATTAATATATAGGGTGATTAATATTATATATTTTGAAATTTGATGCAATAAATTTATCCACGCGTCTACATGAGAAACAAATCCTAATATTTTAATAACATTTAAAGTCAATCACTATAGAAGATATAAATTAAACTGAATAAAACATTGGAATAATATAGTTGAATATGAAGATTTTTGAATTGGAAAAAAAGAAATTATAATTCAATATTATTAAGGATTTAGTTATATTTTATATGGGTATGGTTATTTTGGGGAAACATTGTATAGCATTATTCCCTTAGAAAGAGTTATTATATCATTACTAGTAGAGTTTCATGCTAGACTATATTCCATTGATTAATGTAAAAATATCAAACAATATACTATTGATAAAAATATTGGTGCAGTATTTAAATATGAAAAGGAACATAAAAATATTCCAATAAAATATGTTATAAAATGAAAATATATTCTTTTAAAAAAATATTCATATTACTATATACTCATCAGATTTTAAATAAGAGGTAATTGTGTTTATTGAATTATCTCATGTTTTGAAATGAGTATATATAACAAAAAAGGGTTTTAAAAATGTATAAAAATGATATTATATAGATAACCATACTAAAAATAGTAAAGGTGATTCTATTTTTAATGATGCTCTTAAAGTGACAATTTATAAATGTACATGAAAATTTCAAATCAAACCCAACTTACTAAAATAAATGAAAAAAGGATGAAAATAATCATTAAAAGAAGAAAATAGAAGACTTCATAGCTAGTTATAAATATGGATATGATTTAGATTCTTGTAATGAATAAGAAACATGAATGGAATCAAAATACTTTTTCATTATCCTTAAATAAATATAGTTCCTTAATCATATTTTAATTCAACTTAATTTTATTATAAAAAACATCTATTGATGATTTATATGATTAATTAAAATAATATGAAATAATTTTTTGGAAGATTCTAAATAGGATAACAATAAAAATAATAAAAATAAGAATTAAATTTAATAAACAATAATCTATTCTGACGAGTTCAGGAAATATAATGTTGAAAATTATAATTATGTTCATTCTTAAAAAAATTAATAAAAATAAAATATGATTATGTAATTTGAGATGACTTTGACACTTATCATAAAAAAATTAATCATTAAAAAAGGAAACTCACAATTTAAAGTTTAATATATCCATATATCTTCAATTAATATAAATATATTATAAGATGATGTCCATGAATAAAATGAAAAAATATAATACTATACAAATATATGATATGAAATTAAAAAATATGTTAAATACATTATTTTTCAGATTTTTAAGAATTTTTTCAAAACATATCAGTTTTAGTTGTTTAATAATGGTTCATTATGATAATTAGTTTTATTTATGATTTCAAAAATATCAGTGGCACACTAGGTCATTAATTTATAAATATTTATCATTAAAATTACCATGAAAAAAATATTTGAAAATAGTATGGGTTATAAAAAATTGTTTCTATCACCCATTTGAAGCCTATTCTCTTGGGTTGAATGTTTTTTAGAAATATATTTTATAAGATATATGGATTGAGTGTTTAAAAATGAAAACTTTTATATGGATGGTATATTTTCTAGACACATGATAGGTGATGGAATAAATTTTCCACAAATTCAATATATTTATATGAGGTCATGTGACTTCTGGGGAAACTCTATATTAAATCTTATTGGTTTGTTAGAGATAAATGTTGATTAATATATACTTGTTTCTAGGGCTTTATATACTTATCGATTTAATCATAATAATAATATTATTTGATATTTATTTTATTATGATGTGTTTTTTAAACATAAAAATATCAAATGCACTATTTTTGAATAATTAATTGGTTTTATATTACGCTAACTAAAAAAGAAATCATTAATTAATCCAAATTTTATGAACTACATAGGTAAAATTTCAGTTTTTAATTGAGTGATACTAATACAATAGTATATGAAATAAAATGCTTTCAAAAAAAATTAGGTTTTATTATCAACTATAAAAGAACCAAAAAATTCAATGCCTGTCAAATTAAAAAGTAGAAATCGATTTTGGTAATGTGTCCTGTATGAAATGTAATCAACATATATGGTTTTATAGATCATAATATGAATTTTAAACTATATGTCCATATAAAATATTTATCATGACTAAATAGGACTTATAAATAATTCAACTATTTGTGATAAGATATATGTTTTTATATGATTTTAGTAGGTTTATATGGGATTATTTCGTGGTACATAAGTCTAAAACAATTTAAAAATATTTATTCTTATTATAAGATAATTTGTACTAAAAAATTATTCATAATTTTATATATTTCATTTGATAATGAGGCATAAATTTTGAACATATAATTTGAAAAAATGTCTAAATTAAAATTTAAATTTCATATGTTTTCATCTCCTTGTTCAACATTAGAAAATTGTGTAATTTGAAAGAAAATATATATATTGATATATAATCGATAGAACTATGTTAAATGAAATGAAAATTTCAATATACGTTTGAAAGGATTACATGAATATATCATGATATTATTCTAATATTTTTCTTGTCATCGATTTTTTAATGAAAAACCCATATTAAAATTCAAAAGTGTGAAAACCAAAAGATGGTTATTTTAATGATTTTGGGTAGACCTTTATTATTTTTAATACTATATATTCTTTAGTCATATTTGATTAAAAATATGATGACGAAATATTTTTGCGATATTGAAATTCATATAAATCATATAGAGATTTATAAAAATTACCATGGTCGTTGAAGATTTATTTAAATATCAATTTAAGGAGAATTATTTAAAAGAAATAATGATGATATAGAAAATAGTGAAGATGATTTAAGATATTTCAATTTTTTGAAGAAAAAACTCAAAATATAAATTCACATTTTTAGGTGGTTTCCTCATTAAATATCATGAAAGAAATGATCATCCAATAGAAAAATAGATTGGAAATTTTGATTTATGTGTTAAAAAATTAAATTCATTAAAAATTTATATTATTTAGAATTATTTTTATTTTGATCATGTCCAAATATGAATTTTAGTAGATTTAGAATATCTTAATTTGAGTTTAGATATGGTATAAGAATTCAATCAATTTTATAGAAATAATAATTACACTATATTTGAACCACCAACTTATCAAAAATTTATTTGTACTAAATGATTAACTAGAAATATAATTAAAAAATAATGAAAAAATTATAATAAAAATCTAGATTATATAAACATTTATAGTTTTAAAAAATAATGTAAATAATATGATGATACTTTTACACTAGTCTCTTTATTTTAATCTATCATAATATTATTATAATGTGATGTTAGTCATCTATTCAAACTATATCAAAATGATATGAAAACTTCTCATCAAAATTATTATATTTTGAATATATATATGGGAAACATACCCTTGGTTTTTAAGATGAAATGTATCATAATCACGTTTTCAAACATTTTAAATCACTTAAAGGACTTCAATAAACCACTAAATCACAATATGGTAGATTATATCGATATCTATTAAATATGAATTTTTAAAGTCTAAGTGGAGCATACAATATTAATATAGAAGACATCTTATAATACAAAGATATTATATTTTTATATCGATGATATTATTTTTGACTCTTAAAATATAATTTTTTGAAAGATTTATTAGATTTAATGAAAAGTGTGTTTGATATGAGTTTTTGGGAGTATTTAAATTATTTATAAGAGTTAAAATATTGTAAAGAAACAATGGATTTTTTATTAATAAATATATATCTATAAAAAATAATGTAATAATTTTAGGACTTGATAGTTATAAACTATCATATAATTTTATGAGTACTTCACCTCAATTACATTATGATAAAGATATAAAATCAATGTGTAATATTTTTTTGGTGAATGATTGATATGTTTTTTTATTTTACTATATCTTGGGAAGATTTCATGTTTAGTGTTGGTCATTCTACTAGATTTCATAGTGTCGATATAAAAAGTAACATTAAAGTAATAAAAATATTCATTATATTTTTTCGACTTACACTAAATCTTGTTTGATATTATCCTATATGAAAAAAATTTAATTAATAAGTTCATCAGATTTTGAAATTAATTTATTTAATTTTGATATATAATGTACACGTGTTGTATTTAAAATTTTAAAAAAAAATTAGTTTTTTTTGAGTTCAAAGATATTTTTGTTTGTTTTTATCCATATCAAAATAAGAATATATATAGACATTAATTTGTTATGATAAATATTTATAGATAAAATAATCTCAATGTAACTTGTATATTGATTTTAATAAGTAATAAATTTTATATGATAACTCATTTTATATTTCCATCAATAATATTCCATTACATCACAGAAAAAATACATCATATTGATGAGGGGTGTTTTCTTATTCAAGATCATGTACTAAAATGTAAAATCAGTTCAGAATATATTGCAAAAATGGAATAATGTGTGGATATTTTTTTGAATCCCTTGGAATAAATTCAGATTAAAAAAATTAATAACAAGCATAATATGATTGATGATTGAAATGAAACTTCAATATTATGATTCAAATTTCATTTTAGTTAGTAATCATCTAAAATTTGATGTCTATGTTAGTTTACAATAAGTAATATTAATCACTAGATTCTATAGAATAATTTTAATAAAAAAAATTCTATCAGGGATCCTTATTGATTTATAATGAATTTTGTATAGAAGTTCCTAGTTTTCTGTACAATATTTTTTGAAATTTCTATAAATAATTTATAACCATATATAAATGTTTTTTAACATAACATTTTATACTAATGTAAAATAAGGTAAAATTATTTCAGTTGAGGATTAATAATTGTATTAGTTTTCACCTCTAATTAGTATTTTTATTTGACTTTTCATTTGATGGTTATTTTTTATTATATAATTTTTAGGGGAAAATTAAAGATTAAATTTTTAACCAGTTAAAAAAGTAATCCATAACTATTGTTTTGAAAATATACAATCAAATAATTTCTCAATCGTTCTATAATTTATTAAATTTATCATAATTTGTTTTATTTTGAAATTACATATTTATATTTCTGTTTATGGTTTATGATTTATTTTCATATTAAAGTATCAAATATCTTGAATGGATATATGTTTTTAAATAACATACATATTTTTTAAATAGTATTTCTCTAAAAAGGTATATTTATTTAAAAAAAATTATTTAGAATGGGGGGAAACTTTTTTCGGTTCAAAAAAGATACACTAAATACTGGTAAATGCTTACATTTTTTATATTTACTAAAGGGAGAGATTTTAATTGAAAAGAATTCCAAAGATGGGAAATCATAATGTTTTATATATTTGGTTTTGAAGTTATCCAAATGGGAGATATTTTTGGGTTTATCCATAAAACATTAATTTTTATATTTTTATTATTATATAATATTCATTTTATTTAGTATAAATTGATTTTTTAAAAAGAAAGCAACATTTTTTGTCTTGTTTAAATAAATAATTAGTTATTGATGAAATAAATGATATCCTATATAATATTAAAACATTTATTTATGTATTCAATATTTTTTCTTATTTATATTGTAGTCAAAATTATTATTTTGAATGTTTTCTTCATTTTCATTTTTTCTAAATACTAATTTCAACGAAAACATTTATTACATCGGTTGATTAATTATTCCTATAGGGAAGCATTGAGTAGTTTTTTATATGTGTTAATTGATCCTTAGATTTTTAAACACAACATTTATTGCTTAAAAATGATACTTAAGAAATATATTATCTAACTTACGCACATATAATGGTTACCGAGTCGAAAAATGTTGCTTAAATAGTTAGTTAAATCTTTAAAAAGTAAATTTATAAATAAAATATCTGTATTCGAAATATTATGCATAGATATTGAAAAATGACCCATACGTTATACAAATGACTTTTATTTAAGGATAATGGAATTATATAAAGTGTGAATGAATTTTATTGTACTAGAATGGTTTTTATGAAGAAAATTACATGTAACCATACCAGAAGTATAAAAAACTAAATGTGGATCATACACTTCATGAAAATTAACTCGTAAGAAAATTAATCAAATGATGTATTAAAAAAATGAATCATTTGTGGTTCATGAAAAAATAACCATGGGTCAAAATGATTTATATGATAAAATAAGTGACTCATACATACATATGGATTTGAATGTTTTCACCGATATATATTTTAAATATTTTTCAATTTATTTACAGTTGTTAATAACTATATAAGTTTGAATTCAAATATTATTATATATTTTCTTGAATTTAATTTAATGTGTTTTATAATAAATATTAAACTGAATAAATCGTGATTTGTGGTATAATTTAGTAATGTCATTTATTTTTCATTCGTTTATTATTAATAATTATTTTTTGGATATTTTATTATTTTGGATATTGTCAAAGATAATTATTGGAATAATACATTTCAATGTTATAATTTTTTTATAAATCAAAGAATCTAGTAAATAATCACTGAATAAATCTAACAAAATGAAAAAAATTGGTGCTTTTCTTTATCTTCACATTCATAATTTTTTCTACAAGAATGAAAAGTTCGAATAACTATTACTTTTAATTGTTTATTTCATGAAAATATATTTTTTAATGATTTTATACATAATGAAACTCGGTAAATACATCCGGACTAAGACGGTACATGTGTATGAGATAAGGATAACCAAATGGTTTACTGTGAAATATATAGGTGCTCTATATAATGTATTATTCCTAAAAAATTAACATTTTAAAAATAATTAATTTCCAATTTTGAATTCAATCTTTAATAATAATTGTATAAAAAATAAATAATTTTTTACTTAATTTTTACCCATACACATGGTATGGGGACTAGGTAAGGGTAAGTACCATATAACTTCACATTATGATGTTTTGAAGAGTAATTTATGTGTAAAACATTTTTTCCTTGTGTTCTATAAGGGAATGGGTGAGTTCATTATGATTATGAATGGGAAAAAGTGAATTTTCTTTTACTATGTAAAGGTATGTCTGTTGCTCCATTTTCTACCTAATGGTGAGGTGGTTCTTATGAGTTAAGTAAGGTTAATCTATCTAATACATTACTAGAAGGGGAGTTTTCTATACACTAAGTGTAATAACTTTTGTATACGAACTACATAATGGTAATACTTGCGCTATGTATGGTTAATCCCCTTATTTCTGAAGGATGCATAATGGTGTCTCATAACTATGGGTAAAGGTAACATATTCAATAAAAAGTTAAATTAAGGTAAACCCTCATTTTTAATTATAGTCTCTAGTATTCAATTTTTTTGTAAGGGAACATAAGGTGATGCATAACAGTAAACATTTGTCCTAAAGCTTGTTTGGTGGGAAATCAGCTACCACATAAGGGTAGAAGAGGACATGTAATGGAAATCCCTTAGTTTTAAAGGATGATTAAGGGTAACCAAATTTTCTTATATGAAAAAAAGAGATTAATTAGGATAAAAAAATATTATCATTTTAGAAGAATATGTTTTTGAAAAAAAAAATATGTGTTTAAACTACATTTTCCATTATTATTCCCCAAGCTCTACCATATAATAAATTTTAAAATTTTGTGTTATTAAGATTTTGTAAATTAATTATTTTATCCATTTAAAGATGGTAACTCGTGTTTTACATTTTTTAAACCATATACAATTATTATTATTGTGGAATTAAATACTAATTGAAATTATTAATTATCATGTTTTAATGATAATTATAACGTGGGACATTATAAAAATACATGAACCTTTTCTTTCATTGTTCTTGATATCCCCTTTAGTGGAGTTTAGGATAAAATTATACTTTTTTATTGGAATACGATTGTTCAGTTTTATTTTTAATTTTTCATGAGGTGTGAAACATCTGTAGTTGTTGTTATAGATACCTCATTAGGTGTTATAAAATTTCATAATTAAGGGAGGTGTTTCTATGTAGTTCCTTCATCACATAGTTCATAATTTATTTTGAATTCATATATTTGTGTTAAATATATTCTAAATCATTTTATGATAATATTTATCTTTAAATTCGTTATGTTGGATTATTAAATCCTTATCTATAATAACTAAACCTGGAATGGATAGATCTAATTAAGAAACCTTTCACTTATTCTAAGTTATAAAATTGAACATTTTGATACATTGTTTCATTAGTTATTTAGAAATATTTTATGTTCTATTATAGAAAACCTATATCTCTGTAAAATGACCTCGATAGATTTCATTTCCTATACTAAAATATAAACAATTTTCATCTCATTATTGTTCTAAAATATTAACATATTTGGAATTTCATTATGAAGGATTTATTCGAATTCTATATTGAAATCCTACTAGGATCTATAGATCAATATCCATTGGTATTGTACGATGTTTTCAAATTTTATATTCCTATAGAATTTAATCATTTTCCCATCATACTCTTTTTGAAAATAATGATTTTTTTGAAGATTGTGGGATGTTTGGGATACAGTTTGTGTTCATGGACAACCAGGATATGGGTTTTTGTTATTTTTTTATTACATTAGTTTTTTTATTGTCATCTTATACAAGTTATGGATATATTGATTTATTTTTTGAAGATGTTTCTAGTGTGTATTTTTTATTATGTTTATGATTTTTAGGAGACTGTTTTGTTAAAGGATGTGTCTTGTTTACCATTTTCTAGTCACTAGATATTGGGGATCTATAATTCCCATTGAGTAAATGGGAAATCATCTCATATTCCAGTTAAAATAGTACTCAGGGTTGGTTCATTATAGATTTTACTAAGGTATATATTTCAACAAATTTAATTACCTTTCCTTTTAGGGCCTTCTCTAATTATTAGTGTTTCATGGAAAAAAAATATTAGGAATGCATTCTAACTCAATAGGTGGACCATGAGTAGGTTCCTGATTACCTCCTCTTCATGATGAGACAGGAGTAATATGGTAATATTGAGAGTTGATTCTTTCTTTTGAGATACTTATATCATTATGATAAATGATATTTAAATTACAAATGATATTACATTTGATTTTGTGAATCTATTTTGATTTTTTGGATTGAATGGTAATATGAAAAGAGATGCACTATGTTATTATGTAATGGAAACCTATGATGAATCAGTGTAACTAATCTTAAACTCAATCTAGAAATTGTTGTGAGAATTTTGTGTGGTATAACATTCCATATGATCATGACATGTATTTTTCTATGTTAACGTATATTTGGTTACCTATCCATTTGTTTCTAAAATGGCCTTACTCAGGTGCTGTTATTTTGGAGGGTTATTGGTTTGAATGGAGACTTTTTGTATGTTATATTTTAAAATTTATTAATTATTTCACCATTAATTCTATTAGTTATAATTTCTAATTTATTATGATAAAATGATGTTTGTTAAGAATTTTCATTAGCTCATTGATATGTTATTTAAATTACTGAAATATTTCTTTCAATGGAAATGAAAATTTAGAAAACAAATTTTCAAGGAATCCTATATGATAAAAATTAAGAATAATGTTTTTATTTTATTGAGTATAAAATTGAAGTTATTTTTGAATTAGAAAAATAATCTATGTTTGGAAACCAATAGAAATTTTTTATTAGCCGATAATGGAATTTTTGAGCCACTGGTGGATTTATATCTAGATATAGTCGTTTTATGAAAAGTGTAAAAGTTTATAAATTGGAAAATTATACTTTCTTTGAAAATTCATTATACATGATAAATATATGTTTTTTCATGTTTCTGTTCTTATTTCTAGTATTTATTTTTTTTAGTTTTTTTCCCATGTCTAGTTCAATGAGTATGTGTTTCATGATATCTATAAATTTATCTCAGAATGACCTTCATGAATGATCAAAAATATTTTTTTCATTCTCATATTCAATGTATAACATCATGTTTTATGAACATACATCCCCATTATATATCTCAACCAAAAAACTAAATTGAATTAAAGAGTGGGAGCCTCTCTATACATTGAACCCCATTTAGGTATCCATAAATTTACTTAAATATTCTTACGAAGGTGTGAATAATTATACATATGTGTCACAGTGTCCTGAATATTGTTAAAGTATTTTTTTTTCTCTAAAGATTTCTAATGATCTCAAGGTAATGTTTATCAACTCATTGTTTGAGTGATCTAGTTTAGAGTGGTGTGAAGTAGTGATTCCCTCATATCATAAAAAATGAATATATTAGTATAATTTCATGTAATTATTCATTTAGTGGAAGTATCCTGGGGGTGTGAATGGAGATAATTTTTGAGAACATTTCGGTCTCAAAAATGGTGATCTATTAGTGTTAGATTATTCTATGAAATTATTAATTATTCTAGGTCTCTGACTATAGCTAGTTTTTATGAATCCTTCAAATATATATATTTAAATATATATATTATTATAAATATTGGAATAATTTTATTAATTCATTGTTCAACAAGTTATCTAGATGTTATTGAAAGTGAGTTTTCAGTTAAAAAGGGTTATTGAAATATTTCCTAATGGTTGATTCCTCAAACATGGTTGGAATATATTAATATCTCTCTTGCAGTGTAAAATTGGAGTTACTTGAGTGGGTTTTGTGTTCTTGAGAAAATAATATAAATCTCTTGTGCTTCTAGTGTGGGGAAATATGTAATTCTATGTTTTTGTGTATAAACAATTGAAATTATTGAAAACAATGATGATGTTTGTGTCACCATAAGAGGTTCATTATGTTGGGAAACCGAAAGAATAATATGTGATCATGGATCATAATCTATTGATATAATGGAAGTAGATGTTTTCAATAAAAAATTACTCCTTATATATAACTCAGAGTAAATCTTTTCTCATAGAGGATGAGTAACTAGTGCTAGTTAATATTTATCAGTTGTGTCATTTTTAATTTACAGTTGAAAACCATTTGATTTTTAATTATTTTATTGCATTATTACATAGTGAAATTTATTTTCTTTGGAACTCTGGGAGATTTATTTGGGTAATTTTTGGATTTTTTTCTTATAAACCTTTATTGGGATTATGATGATTGTATAATTTTAATGATATCTCTATTATTGTTTCATGTGTATGTAAAATTTTGAATGGTTATACTACATCTTAAATGGGTTTAGATCCTTGAGGTTTTTTGTTATATTGGTAATGGTATATAATATTATTTGAGAACCCTTATATGTATGTGATTGTTATATTTTTAATGTTTTAATGAATCTTCCTTCCATGGGTGCCTTCATATGGTATTTATTGCATAAAATTTGGGTTTGACACTATTCAATAGTAAAATGTTTCATTTTTCATGTATGGTTAGTGCTCAAAAAATGATGTGATGTATTATCTCCCTCAAGAGATCATTGTTCTATATATGTGAACTAGATTTATTGGTTTTATCTCATTCATGTGGGACATGGATAAACCTTTGGGTTATAATCATGTAACTATGACTATATGAACTCATAATGAACCATCCACCAATAATTATTGGTGGATGATTTGGTTATCCCAAAAAGTGGTGAGGACAGGTGTGGGAAATACATGGTTACCATTGAGTACATTCCACGGGCTTGACTGCATTAAGGTTATGATCCTCTAATTTGGATGGTAGGATATTTGATAGAACATTAAATCATTTTATCTTTTGGGGAATCATTAAATAGTGGGGTGACCAATGTTTGGTCTATAATTCCATGTAGTTTTTTTGTCCCACTTGATGAAGTCGTGTTTTTTATTTTAATATGTGTGCTATTGGTGGTGGTTATTATAAAATGTTTATTTGTAATTATTTATAGAATATGATCATGGATTTGTTCATGGTCGATAGATTTAGCTATGTATTCTTATGTTTCATTGTCTATTTAACTCACAGGTAGATTATGGATGTTCCTTTAGTTATATATATTATTTGGTCATTCAAAATAAAATATTTCTGTGGAGAATAAATAAATATTGTTGGGAGAATATTGAAAAAATGTTTTTTATACTAATTAATTATTATATTTATTTATGATTTTTAATTATTTTTTAAAATAATTAAATAAATTTTAACATAATTTGTTTATTAATTCCTGGTTTTGTTTCCACATGAGGGTAGGTACATTCGACCCTCACTAATGGTGATTTTTAGGTGTTATGTAACAGTAATAAATTATTTCCATAAGTTTCATAAATATAAGGGTGTGTACAATAGGGTAGTATAAGGTTAAAGGTGAAACTACATTATTTATGTAACACATTGTCCTTTGTTCTATACATTGCATAAGGGTGACAGCTAAATTATATGGGTCATGTGAGTGTAAAATTTCTACAGTAAAATAATATAGAGAATTTCCAATTCACAGTATATGGGTAACACCATATGTATATGTGTTATGTAATGGTAATTAGGGAATTTCATAATGGTAATCCCCTGGTTTTAAAGGGTGTGTAAAGGTCACTACTGACACTAAATAAAGATAACATTTTCTTTATAAAGGTTTCATTTGGGTAAAATATCACTATGTAAGGGTAGTCACAAATTCTCAAAGGCTAAATAAGAGTACATAAGGCATTGGGAAAGGGTTACCTTACTTCCCCAATACTCATGTAATGGTAACTCAGCAGCCTTGTAAGGGTAAATTGTTCTTTGTAATCGTAATCCAACATTTTCAAAGGATATAAAAGTGTAAAAATATACCCCTACGTAAAACATGAAATCTACATAAAAGTGAAACAATCTTAATATTATGTGGATAACATTTTAAAAATTAATTTTAAATACTTTTTTTCTATACATCTCCAAAATCCTAACCCTATAATAGAAATAAATGATTTTAAAATCAAGAAATAATGGGAATTAATTCATCATCCCATTTAATGGATGTAAATTATACATTAAATTCTTTTAAACCCTAAATAGGAATGATTCATTTGAAATAGAATATTAGATACCATTATAAATTTTATGGTTTTAATTACTATATTCCATTATTATTTGTATAAAAATCAGGATTCTATTCTTACATTTTTCTGTTATCCTTTTGAGAGAATTTTTTGTCATATAGTTTCCTGATGATTGTCAGAATGATGTTATTTTTGTTTTTATTTTATCATGTGGTTATATACCTTGTTTATATTCTATTACAATTCCCTAATTAAGTGTTATGAAAGTTAATAATTGATGTATTTGTTTTTGTGCATTTATTTTGTCTTCTTGTTCATTGTTTCTTGAGAATTTATATATGTGTGTGAGTTTTTCTTTTTTTATAACATATTGTTATGAAATTTTTCGATTAAATGAATCCAAAAATCCTCTTTGATAATATTAATTATGATTTAAATATCAAATGGGTTAATAAATTTTGATTCCTACCACTATTTAATAAATATATGAAATTACATTTTTTCCATAATATATGGTCAATGATATTTTTGAGATTGTCATGATTAATATATGGTATTTTGTTACGTTTTTATTTATAATCCAAGATTCCCTGATTTAAATTAAATATATTTGACCAACATTTTAAAATTATTTCATGACTTTAGAGTTGAAAAAATTACTTTTGAATACCTTATGTCTATTTTGAAAGAAGTTCATTATTTAACAACTCTATTTCTATTTTAATGTTTATGTATGAAAAGAAAGGGGTATGAATACCCTTTTAAATTTTGATTTGAAGTAAATTCATCAAATTTATCCTAATGATGCTTTATATACTCATATAATATTTGTTTGTTCCTCCCTTGTGATAATCCCTAGTTGTAACTTACATGATTCATGAGCATAAAATATATGAGTGTTGATAAATGGTTTATGAACATTGAGTGTGATTGGTGTATTTTGAAAAAAAATAACAAGAACCATGATAGTTAGATGATATGACACATATTCATGTTTTCCTAACAATATCATATCTCTACGGGTGGATCTATAGGGAACATGACAAGTTCAGGCTATGAACTGTCTACCAGGAAAGCATGTGTACGTGGACTTGGTTATCGTGTGTGTTTTTGGATATGATATAATTGTGAGGATTAGTCATTATTTATTTAGTATATTAACTATAGTGTATTATCTATCATATACAGGTCTTACCCAATATATATTTATACTTGATAGTTTATACATGATAGTGCTCTTTTTTACTACATTACAATATAGATTCTATTATTAACTAATTATAGTTATTACCATTATTGTACTATTTTCTGTTTGAAAAAATTATATTATTATAGTAGGTGATCATATTCACTTTGGATTATTTGCTATACACATTTTTATTTTCTATAGGGCATAAAACATAGTACCTAGTTACTGGTCATGTACTTTCATTATATGGTTTTGGGTAGCGCTTTTCTTCATTTAATATTCATGTCATATCCTTGCACCAGATATAGTACAATTTATTTACCAACGTGATGTTGTTTCTATAATATAAAATTAATTATTTATAACTTATTATTTGAAAAATAATCCATAAATGGTGTGTTTTAATGCCTTGGGTGCTAGTCAATAGCATGTGGTGACAAATTATTCCCCTTGGATCAGTGGAGAATCTACTCAAATAAATGTTTAGAATGTACTTTTGGTAGGATTAAAACTAATTTAAACATTAATGATCACTAATATTTCGATCTTTACATTGGATTTGAAGATGATTAAGATCACTTCTAAGGTGGCCTAGGTATTCCTTTACTTTTTTACCATTTATTTCAAATCAATTTCTATTGAACTGTATTCTATCTAGAATTTTTTGAATGTGTTATTCTTGGTTTATTATCCTATATTCCAAAGTACGACCTTGTATAAGATTATAATACACATAAAAATATTTTTTCTTGGAGTGCACTAAGATGATTAAAAGGGTAGGATACTGTCTTTCACTGTAGTTAGAAAATGGAAATTAATGGGTCGTAACTCCATATGTGAGAAACTCAATTATAATTGGCTATGATTTCCTATTAAAATTAATGTTGTATTGTTTATGCCTCCAATAGAAATTATTTTTTTATTGGTTTATGAATCAACCTAAAAAGTTATAATTTTTGGGTTCCAGACATATCAGTTATAGAGATCAGTAAAATGTAGACTTAGTGTCACATTTATCTAAACATATATAAAATTTCATTATCCACCATATTTTCATATTCCACTACATAAATAATATTAATTATTTGATAATTTTTAATATTTTATCAACTAGTCAATTCACCGGACACTTGAACATTAGGCCATTTTCATACCTTAGAAGGACATGGAGGTCTAATCATATAATGTTAGCAAAATTGTTTGAGTTTTATTGGGAGTTTTGGGAACTGATGAAGATCTATTACAATAAGATTATGTATGTTAAACCATTGTTTTTAGCCCAAAATTAATTAATTGAACCATGTCATGGGGTAATCATGCTATGAATGGTTATATCTTAGGTTTCCATATAAATAGTGGCAATCCCCTCACTACGATTCAATATATATATTTAATATCAATTTATATCCATCAACCTATAAACATATAGTTGTTTTTTTAATGCCTTGATATCATATTGGATCCTTCAATATATGATGAATTTTGAGTGATCCATTGTAACATCCAAATTAATGATTCAACCTGTAGTGAAAAATTAGATCCAATGAAAAAATACATTCTCATACCATGATCCATAATTGATTGATTAATTATAATCTATAAATTTTTTTCATTTCATTGTTATATAATAAATTAAAATCTTAATCAATCCTAATAATTTTTTCTATATTAATTCATCCATTATTTATTAGTACCCTATATTAAATATCACATTGCTGAACCTTTCTGTTGAGTCCCCTATTATTCTCTATAATAAATTATGTAGAGGCTATATCATCTTATTATAGTAGATTGTATATTTAGTGATTCATAGTGGATACATGGGTTTGAGGAAAAAATAGTTATAGAATGATGATATAAGTAAATCTATTTCCTTTCAGGTTTCATTGCATTGTGATATGTCATGTCATATCATCTTGTAATGTTTCATAAATTTCACCGTAGAATTTATGATAAGATCATATTGAAACATTTTATAATGTTCCCAAAACCACACTTCAATGTTGAAAATAATAATATATGTCCATTAATATTACATTTGGATATTTAGTCATTTATTTATATAATTAAATGATGTTATTTTTTGATGGGTTATTCGACTTAAGGAACTTTTAAAAACAAATAATCATACAAAGTAATGTCTAAAATACTATTATTTTCAAATTTACATTAAAATTCACTTTATGATAATTCTATTAGAAATAAAGTTATTTAATCATAAAAAATACTACTTGTTTTATGTTATAAATATTATCAAAAATAAACTTTAGTTCTCCTTTTTATGATGAAACTATGATTTCTATAATAAAAATTATTTGTGATAGATTTATACTACCATTTCGAAACTAATTTTCAAATAAGGAAAATACAAACAACATATGTATAAATAGGTAAAAAATAATTTTTTTCCTACAAAAAATAATCATTATATTTAAGAATTCATTATAAACAAGAAATCATATAATGCAAAAAATTCCATCAATAGGAATATAATGATAATAATGTCATTATAACAAACCAAACATTTTATGGTATGATTCTATTAAATATATTCTATTAATATCCCATATATCATAAAGAACTGTGTTCCATTGAAACAACACATGGTTATTT
This sequence comes from Viscum album, assembly GCA_963277665.1. NCBI lineage: Eukaryota > Viridiplantae > Streptophyta > Magnoliopsida > Santalales > Viscaceae > Viscum > Viscum album. Next base: position 920,646,119 of record OY728126.1, on the reverse strand, counting down.
AAGAGATAGCCATAACTGATCCATTAAGTATATACTTTCCACTACAATGTTTGTAATTTTGAAAAACGGTCTTCTAGATTTTTGACCAGTAAGTCATTACTGGAATTCCTATTTTTCAAAATGGGCTATTTGCGATGGGATCTCGTTGCAAATATCCTTTTGCGATGGGCCACTGTCACAAATAGCCCGTTGCAAAAAACGACGTCGCAACATTTTTTTCGATGGGACCGTCACAAAAAAACACCCGATTATATACATTATATACCCAAAAACCGTTTGTGATTGGTTCGTCGGAGTTAGTTTTTGTGACAGGGAACTTACCCACCGCCGTAAATTTCCTTCCGATTATATACATTGTATACCCATAAACCTTTTATGATGGGCTCGTTGTCCCTTTTTCAATACTAATCATAGAAAAATATATTTCACTTATTTGGAAAGGGGCCTGCCACAAAAGACCTCATCGTAAATACAGAAAATTATTAAAAAATAAAAATAAAATTATGATTAATGAAAAAATTATATTATTATTATAAAAAGAATAAAAAATATAAAAATATTGTTATTCTTAGTAAAATAAACAAACATTAGAAAATATAATTCTAAAAAAATATATTTAATAAAATTGTGATTAATAAAAAATTAGTAACAATATTATTTAAATAATAAACTAATAAAAATTATTAAAAGTATCAATATTTTCCAGAAAGTACAAAAAATTATTAAAATATTATTATTATTAGTAAAATAAACAAATATTAAAAAATATAATACTAATAATAAATAATAAAATGTTAAAAAATTAAATTATGCAATATTTCCACCAATATAAAATACAGAAATTGTAAATTGTTCATTTTAAAAGAAAACATGAATTAAAATTTATTTAACATAAAAAATTCACTGGGGTTATTCTGCAGGAGGTGGAGGAAACACCATCCCTAAACTATGAGGTAGACGACACATGTAATCCATCTTCTTGGGATAATCCTACAGCCACCACTCCTCCAAAAGACGCAGCTCCTTCTCATTATGCTGCTCATGCTGCTGTTGCCACCGACACATCATTTCATGCTGCTTCTGCAATGTTTTTATATGCTTAGCTTGAGTTCGCAACTACTCCTAATACTAGGAGCGAGAAGATAATGTCTCTCCATGACCTCCTCTCGAAATGGACGCCGACATAACAACAATAACATAATAACTACCAGGAGTCAAATGAGATATGATGCCAACAAATCGACCCTTCTCAAAGCTATACTGAGTGACATGCATCCATACCGCCTCATAGAAATGGTGAGCACCGGTCTGCTCAGTCGTGTCGTCCTGACCCTCTACCTGTATTTGAGAGGTCGCGGCCTTATATGACTCCTTCAATTCCAATTTAAAATTAAAATTGTGAAAATATTATATGCAGTTAATTGTCAAACTAAAAAAATAATACCAACCAAAATCTGACTTTGGAGATCACCTCTAATATCTCCAGTGGATGGATCATTATAGATCCTCTGATAAATGCCAATCTTCATCATACCAGGATGCCCGACCTCCTACAAAAATAAAAAATAAACTGTTTATATTTAAATTTATATAAAATATTTAAGAAATATACTTACTAGATGATATCTATGTGAACTGAATGTAGGGCTACCAGCTCTATGCATCACCTCCTTTCTGCCCCGGATCATCCATACATTTAAGATCTCCTCTAAAATCCACCACAAAACCAGTGTAAATATAGTCCATCCCAAACGTGAGATGAAATGTACTCTGGTCAGTGTGCTCTACACGACTCATCAAATTCTGTCACACATGCTTTCTTAATGCATTTCCATATAAAATTGTGCAAAAAATGATGGAAATGGTCACACATAGATACCTTCCATGTCGAGTGGATAGCGTTGCACATGCTATCATCGATAGGATACCATAAACCATACAAGTAATTTATAATATCATGATATTAATAAAAAAATATCAAAATAAATATTTTTTATTTACGTACTAGCCAATGATGGAACATGTCGCATCGCACATTAATGTAAATCTATTCCCACGCGATCCATGGTTGATAAAAATAATTGCGCAAGATAGGGCTCCTCTATCTAATAGTTACATACTCAAAATTATGAAAAAAAAAATAAATAATCAAAAAATTATCATATAAATAAATAAATTAATGAAATATTTCTAAAAAATAAAAGTTCCCATACCTTCGTGTGTGTGAATCGAAACCATGATGTGGACTTCTCTCGGGGATAGGGTCAGAAATCACTAGTCGTGCAAGACTGTGCCCCCACCACATACCCTATGAACCGCCAGTAGGTTGTGGGTCAGATGATCCAAAATCTCACCCATCCAACAGTTGGTCATCCTCCTGCAACTTGCGATATATATCAGGGTCTATCTGAAACACAAAATGATCGTTGTTCACATATAGTTGAAAATAACTATTATATATAGATAAATATTAGTTATGATTATAACCAGAATTTAACTATGTCAATGTTCATCTTCATCCTCTTCTCCATATCTATCAGTGTCAATGTCTTCATCTTCCTCCTCAGCATCATCGATATCCATATGAGTTTCAGTTTCAACATCTCATTTCAATTCAAATTCATTTGCAACATCATTAACATCTTCATCACCATCGATCCTTAATTGTGGGGTGTCATCATCAATATTCATGTCTATTTGTGAATAAGATTGATTTTGAGAAGTATCTTAAAAAATTGCAATTCCTTCCACTTCAGCAGAACCACATTCAGTTTGATTAAACCGATTTTCCTTAGATATCATTTTTTTATGATCCAACATTCACTCAAGTCTCTATAAGAGAAACAATATTTGGCATATTAAATTTGATGTGACTGTTGAGACAGTAAAAATGGTCCATTTATTTCAAGAAGCCTTTTATATTTAATATCGATGATTCCATGAGTCGGATGAACATTCAAGCCTCTCTCAGTATCCATCCTATGACATTTAAACATTGTTATGTAATTTTTTCATAGATAACACAACTCAATAATTTCATCCAAAATGCCATAAAAGTCAACATCAGTTTCTCTATGATGTAATCCTATCATGAAAAATCCATTGTTCATTGTTTTTTTTGATTCCCCATATCCATGTGTATGAAATCGAAAACCATTCAACACATATGCATTATAATATTTAACCATTTTGGATATAGGGTTACTCAATATACTTAGTCACTTATCAATTTTATCAGCATATTGAGACACCTGAAAATTTGTAAAACAATTATCAATATTATAAATTATAAATGGAATTGATATTAAAACAAGAATAATTTATGTTACCAGTTTTTGTAACCATTGAGAAATTTTTTTTTGTCAGCGTTCTTCACGAGGAGCTACTATAATTTGTGAAAGTTGTTTCATTATATGATTATCATATAACCTACAAATAAAATAAGTTTAAACACTATAAAATAAATTATAGAATAAGTGATAGATTCATTCACATGAAAAATGATGTCATTTCTTTATAGTTGAGAAGAGCATATGTTTGAGCTCTCTGATGTTCATAAACTAAAATCAATCGTTCATGAACTCCACTGAAACCATGATTTGGCTGATTAAAAATTGTTAATTGATTTTAAATTTCATCATTAAAATTCCCCTCGTTTTTTCCCACATGATTGTGTTTTGAGGGATATTGAAATTCAAAATAATGGGAGCCGAGAAAAAGAAATTTCCTCTTGCAAATATGCTTCAACAATTGAGACTTCAACTGATGCTTTGTAACATACTTTTTTTCTTCAATTTCAGCATGCTGATCTCGAATGGGTACATCCATCGAAACTGTATTGTACCTAGACATTTAGCTTCATGTAGAAAATGTAATATTAGATTTCCCATTATGTCAAAGAAAGCTGACAGAATGATTTTTTCTATTTTACATATAATTATAGCAACATCTTCTTCCAGTTTTCATAGCACATTGTTTTTTGTTGTTTCTAAAAAAATGTATCGAAAAAATTATGATATGTCTGTTATCGAATCCCAAATCATAGAAGTCAACAAACCTCTTAATCTAATTGGTATTAGTATTTCAATTATAACAAGACAATCATTACATTTTAATCTACTAATATAACTATTTTTAATACATCTTCTCAAATTGGAAGCATATCCATTTGGATGTCTCAAATCTGCAATCCACTGACAAATTAATGAGTGACTCTCTTTGACAGTTTATAAGGTGATTTTGGGTCTATTAACCTCTGTGATCTGACATTTTTAAATTGTTAAATTTCTATTTGCCTGCAAATTTGGGCATTATTTAGTCATGCCTTTACAGTATCTTTTGTCTTACCTGGTGTATCCAAAACTATATGAAATAAATCATCAAAATAGTTCTTATCAATATAAATAACATCCTAAATGTGGTAGACCATCAAATCAAACTAATAAGGAAGATCCCAAAAAATGATCCATTTTATCCAATTATGTTCTTTTCTAAAGCCGTGAATTTTCTATTGGTTTACTGTTGGTCCAAATGTGATGGGAAGTAATGAATATACAACCGATTTTAACTCTGTATCTGACTCATCTTCAGAGGTTCATCCCTATGAATTTTACCTTTTCTGAGATGAGATTTGTTCCTCCAAAAAGGATGATCGGTTGGATGAAATCCACAGTGAAAATCAATATAGCAAGGTTTTTTTCCATTGATGAGCATAAAGGCTTTGTTGTCTTTCATACAGTATGGATATGATTTCGAACCATGTGTACTCCAACCAGTTAACATGCCATATGACGGAAGTCACTAATCGTTCAGATCAATGCACCTTTTAATATGGAATTTTGGTTTGTAGAAAAATCATATGTATTAACACGATTACTCCACAATGAATTTAACTCATCAATTAATGGCTTCAAATAAACATCAATATTCTTTTTTGGATGTGCTGGGATTAATAGAGTCAAAAATATATAAGGCTCATTCATCAAAATCCATAGAGGAAAATTGTACGGAGTTATGATCACATTCCCACATGAATACTGACTACCATATGAACCAAACGGACCGAAACCGTCAGTAGAAAGACCCAATCGCACATTTAGGGCTTCTATAGAAAAAGACAGATGCAGACGGTCAAAAGTTTTCCATGAATCACCATCAGATGGACGATTCATGAATTTAGCAGTTGAAGTCTTGGTTTTATTCCATGACATCATTGGTGTTGTGTTCTGAGACATAAATAAATTCTGTAACCTGGGTGTAAAGGGGAAATATCTCAACTGCTTTACTGGAATAATTCTAGACTTCTCTTGTTGATCTTATTTATACCTCGATTTTCCACATGTGGGACAACTATCCAATGACTCAATTTCGTCAGAATATAAGATGAAATCATTTGTAAATGCATGAATCTTCTGTTAACTAAGACCCAGATTACGAACCAGCCTCTTTCACTCATAGTAATTGACAGGAAACACTTTTACTTTAGGTAACAATTTTTTAAACAAATAAAATATCTTATCAAAACAGTTGTTTTACGTTGCATTATCTGATTTAATAGACATAAATTTTGAAAACTCGTCTAATTATCTTATCTTGAAACTAGGATATAATGCATCGTCACTAGAACACAACAACTCATTAAATTCAGATGGTTCCAACTCAGGAGTTAAATAAATATCATCATGAGTATTAGTTTGTTGCATAGATAGACCAGCAACATCATGTAATAAATTTTGAAACTATAATGGATCTGGAACCAAGTTATTAGGATCTTCTATGGAACTACATTCACCATGTTGATACCAAAAAATATAATCTGGTTAAAAACAAAACTGCTAGAGCTTTCCCCCAACCTTCTCAAATGTGTCAAACATTCTCAGAGCAGATTTTTTACAAGGAAACATAATTGTGCCTTCTAAAACTTATTCTAGTTTTGATGATGAAAATGCTAATAAATATTCAACACCCTCAATATATACATGATTTAAACCAGAACCATTTGGATTTCTGTGTTGATTTATCCAAGCGCGATCATCTAGTATTGACTGATGTCGACTTCCTTTTTCCATATTTTTCTACATAAAATATAAAATCATCTCAGTTTCTGAATAATTTGAAATTATAAAAAAACTATCTAAAAAATAATATATATTATTACAACTACATCTTAATAATTACCATTAATTAAGGGCAACATAATATCCAGTGGATTTACGGCTCCTCTTTTGTCTGAGGGGTTATTTAATTGCATCTTTCTCACACAAAAATCTCAATAAAGAATATGGTCCGAGGTAGGAATATTCATTCTCGTATGCATGAGATTGAATATGTGTACCTCCTACCAAATTCTTTATTATGATCCTAGTGCGAGAAAGATGCAATTAAATGAGCCGTCGGACAAAACAACCCCCTTTTCATAGATCAATCATCTTCTTCCAACTGTCACTACCTAAAAACATTATAAAAAATATGATCCTACGAATGCATATCCAATCTCATGCATACAATATCGAATATGTCTACGTTGCAGCACATTTTTTTAATGTTTTGAGTTTGTGAGAGATGAAAGGAGAAAAGTCATCAAGAAAAAGTTGTGTCATCAATCCACTAGAAATTATGGAATGTTTTAAAATTTTATTAAATTTTATTAGAATTTTTTCCTAACTATTCCTTACTATTCCTAACGAATTATTACTAATTATTTCTATTTATTCCTATATATTCTTATATATTCATATATATATGGCCAATTATTACAAATTATTTCTATTTATTAATAATTATTGATAATTATTAAAAAATATTTCTCATTATTACAATTTTTTACTAATTATTACAATTTATTTATAATTATTACAATTATTTGCTAATTATTACAATTTTTTGCTTATTATTACATTTTAATGCTAATTATTACAATTTGTTGCTAATTATTCCAATTTATTGCTAATTATTCTTAATTATTGCTAATTATTCCTAATTATTCATAATTATTATTAATTATTCCTAATTATTGATAATTATTCCAAATTATTGCTAACTATTCCTGATTAATGTCAATTATTTCTAATTATTACTAATTATTACTAATTATTAATAACTATTACAAATTATTGCTAATTATTACAATTTATTACTAATTATTACTAAATATTACCATTTATTAATAATTATTAATAATTATTACAATTTATTACAATTTATTACAATTTATTACAAATTATTCTTGATTATTTATAATTATTTCTAATTATTGGTAATTATTTATAATTATTACTAATTATTACTAATTATTATAAATTATTACGAATTATTACTAATTAATACTAATTATTAATAATTATTACTAATTATTTCATTTTATTACTAATAATTACAATTTATTACTAATCATTATTAATTATTACAATTTATTACTAATTTAGCAATACTTATCAATACATATAAAAATGAAAACTGGTTGAATAATGATTGGAAATTTGGTAATCATCATTGTGGATAGGATTACAAATCATCCCTTCATTATCAATGTAGTTTTCATTTACTAATTATTACCAATAAAAAATTTATATTATTAATATTTATGAAAGAAAATATTAATATTAATAAAATAATAAAAAATTAAAATTTTAAAATTATCAATATTCACAACATGCTTTTCTCTATTCATAACATGTTGAAATCTCAAAGGGTGGCCAATTGTATGGTCATGTGCAATAAAATGTTTGTGTCACCAATGTCTAATGTAAACACTATAATTGTCCTTGCATGGTTAATCACCTCACCAGTAGTGTTGCAATAGGAAAACCAAAGTAATGTCATTCTCATCTCTAAGAATCATCTCGCTCCCTTTACATAGATCATTGTTCCATAAAAATTTGAGGGGACATCTGTATCATTCCCTTAAAATTTCAAGGAAGAATGGTCTATATAAATGGTCATGTGAGATAAATCTTATAGACGAGAAGGGCATGACTTGGGTTGTCCATTAGAAACACTACTTGCAAGGTGATCAACCAAGAATATCTAATAATATATAATTATATCTAATAATATATAATAAAATCTAATTATATCAAATTATATATAATAATATCTAATTATATCTAATTATATCTATTTATATCTATTTATATCTAAGTATATCTAATTATATCTAATTATATCTAATTATATTTAACTATATCTAATTATATCTAATTATATATAATTATTTATAATTATATCTAATTATATCTATTTATATATTATTATATCTAATTATATCTAATTATTACAAACTATTACTAATTTTTCCTAATTATTTCTAATTATTACTAAGTATAGCTAGTTATTACTAATTATATCTAATTATATCTAATTATTAATAATTATTACTAATTATTACAAATTATTAACAATTATTACTAATTATTACTAATTACAACTTATTATTACTTATTATTACTTATTATTACTAATTATATCTAATTATTACTTCTTATTGCTAATTATAATTAATTATAACTAACTATAAATAATTATTACCGATTATTACTAATTATTACCAATTATTACTAATTATTACCAATTATTAATAATTATTACCATTTATTAATAATTATTACCAATTATTACTAATTGTTACCAATTATTACTAAATATTACCAATTATTACTAATTATTACCAATTATTACTAATTATTGACAATTATTACTAATTATTACCAATCCTATCTTTTTATTTCTAATTATATCTAATTAATACTAATTATATATAATTATAACTAATTATATCTAATTATTACTAATTATATCTATTTATAACTAATAATATCTAATTATTACTGATTATATCTAATTATTACTAATTATATCTAATTATTACTAATTATTACTAATAATATCTAATTATTACTAATTATATCAAATTATTACTAATTATATATAATTATTACTAATTATATCTAATTATTACTAATTATATCTAATTATTACTAACAACCCCTAATTACCTCTAATTATATCTAATTATGACTAAATTCAGCTAATTATCTATAATAATCTCTAATTATTGCAAATTAACACAATTTATTTAGGATTAGCACTGACAATATCAATTTTGTACTAAAAATAATTACAAATAACAATCAATTTAAATCTAATTTAATTACAACTAATAAACATCAATTAAAATTAATAAAAAAATAAATAAAAAATAAATAAAAAATAAATATAAATATCTAAAACAATGATATTCTAAAGGTATTGGCACCTTCAATTGCTCCCATATACAAAATTTTTACTAAAAGTCATTTTGTCCTTAAAACTGGAGAATGAAGATAGAGGGAGAGGAATTTCTTAGTGATTTGGAAAAAAATGGGTTGGGGAATAAATAGGCTAGATTAGTTGCGACGGGTTTCTCGTCGAAAATGGTTGTATTTGCGATGGGGCCCGTTGTAAATACCCTCACCCGCATTAATTTCAGTCAGCGGTTAAAGGGGTATTTGTGACGGGTCCCGTCGCAAATACACACCTGCCAACATACCATTTGCGACATGCGGATTTGCCCGTCGCAAATGGTATTTACCGCCGTCGGGATTTTGAGACAGGGATGCATCCCCGTTGCAAATATCATTCCTGTGTTTTTTCGCGTAGACTGCACCAAACCTATTACGACAGGTCACCTATACCCCTCGGAATTAGCATACTATTTGCGATTGGAAAAGCCTCTCGTCACAAATATTTATTTCGTCGGACCTTTTGTGACAGTATATATTCTAGTCGCAATTGACCCATATGAAAAACCATTTTTCCCGTAGTGAGTCATTTGTAGTCTAATAGAACCAACTTGATTTTTGATGAATAGTAGCATACCCTTATTAATAGTAATATTAGCAATATGAATAGTAAATAATGATAATATTTTATTTTCTTATGGTAATATGATAATGATATATTAATTAATTTTGCAATGGGAAATTAAACTAATTATATCTTTAGAATTGATATTTTTCGAATTAATTATGATTCTATTTAAAAAGTAAAATAAATATAAATATAATATTTTTTTCAAAATGTGGAGTTCATTTTTTAGTTCTTCACTTAAAAAATTGGTTCGGGTGATTTTTTTGGGATTTTTTTAAAACACATGAATTTCTCGTGAATAGTAAACATACAATTTTGAATATTTGGTAGTTAAATGACATCATAATTAAATAATAATTAATATAAAAGGCTTTTTTACTTGTGTACAGTTACATATGACATGAGGTGTCCGATGTGGCGGATTCCAAGGGAAAATACCCTGGGCAAGCCCATGGTTTTGCAAAAAACACTAATGAGGTGTCCCCTTTAATTAATAAAAAAACCCCACTTAATTACTATAAATACTCACTCAGCCCATTCATTTTATTCCATTCCAAACTCATCATACTCGATGATCTGGTAGTATTAACACCTTCTGGGTCCTCCCAAGATGTCATGAAACCTCTAATGTCCCAACATCCATGTTTTGGTAGTTAATCAACAAGGTAAGAGAATCAACCACACTTCTCTTTTCTTTAAGATTTCATTTATGTTTTAACTTTTATTTTAAGATGTATTATGTTTGGATATGTCATTCCATATTCCCCTTACATCCCATATTATGTATGAGTGATTAGATACCACCATTATCTCAGCAAACTATTTTATGAAATTTTAAATGACGTCGTTAGGCAACCGAATTTTCGTGAGATATTACTCAATTTTTCTTCTATTTTGAGTTCATTTTATTTATAATTCATTCCACATATCCCCACATCATAATGCATTGATAATTTCAGTAACATACATTATCTCGAATTATATTATTCTAATTGAATATTTCAACATCACCCCTATATCCCCCTCCCCTTGTACTAAATAAATGAAAACATTGTTCGAGATGTGTTAATTTATCACATTTAAGGACCACTGGTTCTCAATATCCATTACCATGTGTAACACTAGAAATGAACCCATTTTATGGTTTAACTAGATAAAAATATATTTATTTCATCTAAATAATTTTCTAGAATCTATATACACTCATAATATGGAATTATAATACAAAACAATTTCATTGTGCACAAAACCACCAAGCTAAATCGAAGCTTTTATCAATAACTTTTAACTAATGAATCATCCTCATGTATATAAACTATAATAATTATAAGATCATTTATATCTTTTTAATGTAACTAATAATATATATTAAATATTTTTTATATTTAACCCCATTTGAAAATAAATTTCATTCATGAATACATGTAAATGAATCATGAAAACCAAGGAAGAAAATGCTTCCAAAGCTATAAAATTGAACCTCTTAAACCCATAAAAGGCCCATTAATATACCTAATAAGGTTATAATAAGTCTATTTCATGTATTGGTGGTTCATAAATTATTATTTAATGAAGCTATATTTTCTTATTTAGGTCATTAAAACAAACGAAGAACACACTCGAGTATAAGGTAAGGGTTTTCTCATCTCACATTCATTTCTGTGAAATTTTCGTTGTTTGATAATTATTTCATGTATGTGGTATATGTGTACTTCCATTTGATATGTAATAACATTATTCTATTTATATTCATGTTATTCAATTATTAATTTGATGGTAATAATGTTCTGGTAATATGATTCGACTGATTACATTGTGGTAAGCGACATTGTCTCAACTACCATTTCATTATGACTAAATTTCTATTGTGCATCTAATAATCCATAAGTTGTGTACCTACATACCATTTGAGATATATTATCATTTGAAATTATATTTATATAAAATATCCATATTCTCAAATCATGGATATGTTTATTTTCTAAATCGTATACCATTTTGCAAATAGTGTTTATTTGGAATGTTGTTTTATATGGGGAAATATTCATTAATCATTATCATATACTCTATACAAATATCGAAAAGGCATATTTCTCTTGTATTAAATCAATTTATAATGAATTATTTGGACTTTAAGTGGCGCTTGTGTCTCTCTATATCCCCTCGATGCATCAATAGGTCTCATGAGCCCAATCAGTTGGCGACAAACCATTCGAGTTTGTTAATAGTAATCAGACAGGTTTCTACACACATAAATAAACCTTTTAAATTGTATTATGGTATCATATACTAGATACATGAAATCCAATTAATAATAACTCTCTTTATTAATTATTAGATATTACTATCCATGTGGGTTTCACTATGAAAAAATCCATGCATGCAGTTTCATTCTCATTTTATTAATGGCATGAGTCTTTCATTTATTCAACATGTCGTATTGATAATGTCAAGTTGTTTACAATTCACTTAATATTGAATTCATTGTTCTGTTATTTCTAACTCTTAATGAGCTTTTGATCTCACCTATTTCATTTTTTTACATTCATCATGTAATGACGAGTAGATCAATTATTGAGTTTCTATGGATGTAGTTTTTAGTTTTTGATATGTATTGTTTTTTGTAACCTTTTAAAATGTAATTTGAGTTACATATATGTATATAGTTTCATCAAGACTACTAAAATGATCGTTCCTTTGAGATTTTCATTCATTCTAACCATGCCAATATAATAAGTAATGCACTGACTCCACTTTAAAGGGGTCAAGGCATTACAGTTGGTATTTGAGGAAATTTTGTAGAAAACATGGAAAATAGAGTATGATATATATCGTAGGGAACAAATACATAATGTAGTTTTTGAGGATTAACATAAAAGGTCATCTCGGTATTTTCTTAAGTAATGGAATATGGGAATCATTCTAGAAAATACATTCTTGTCAAGATACAAACATGTAGAGGTGGCTCTGGCACAGATGTACTTAAGAGTGAAAACTCTGTCAAGGAGTTTTGGGCCTTCCCAATGGTATCTTGGTACACAACCATAGGCATTGATGCACTCTTCATATTGAATGTCCCGGGGGATATATTTATGATAATTCATATTATCTTTACAAACCATTATTATGGATTTTTATGTAATTTGATTCACATATAAACTATGTTTATTAGATTAGTTATTCATAATATTTTAACCTATGTAATGTTCTTTTATATTTGAGTTTTATAAAATATTCTTCTGTATGCCATTATTTAGTGATGGTGCCTAACAGAAGAAGTGGAATCAATACTCTTGGGAAATTTAGGGATTTCCCTCATTGAGTAAGTCAATATCGTAATTGTTGGAGCAGAGCAGATCATGACCATATTGGGACAACATATCCATGTTGTGACAAATAACCATGATACACCTGTGATTGATCATTTCATGTGGTAAAAGACCCCATATTTTAGTAGGACTACTAATCCTATCATAGCTGAGCAGTGGATCACGTCCCTTGATAAGATATTCATGGAATTAAGATGTATTCAAAATGAAAAATTAGTTCTTTCCTTATATTGTCTCAAAGATGATGCTGATCAATGGTGGTCCTTGATCCAAAATTCTACACAGGAAGAAGAAATAAAAGATATGGAATAGAGAACTATTAAAAATATATTTTGGGACAAATATTTCCCTAATGAGAAATGAACTGAAATGAAGAGGAAATTTTGTGGCTTAATGTAATGGGAAGAAGGTAGTGTTGTAGAGTATGAGGCTACTGGGAAATGGCTGGCTAAGTATACCATATATTACGTAGGCGACTCGATAGAAAAAAATTGATCATTTCATTGAAGGTCTTAAGAATTTTCTTCAAAGGGAACTAGCTTCTCAAACATTTTTGTCATATGATGAAATTTTATCAAGTGCCATCAAAACAGAGTAGGAATTTTCTAGATCAAATTTGATCAATGGAATCCAAGATAGGAAGCACTGCACTAATTTCCAAGGAGAAGGGGAAGCTTCAAAGAAGAATAAGGGAATGAAGAAATTACCATTATATGAAATCATTGGAATGAATCATCTCAAGAGATGCATGAAAGGTATTGGAGTCTGCTATAAGTGTGGAGAAAAGGGTCATATATCTAATGAATGCAGGGGGAAGAAACAATTTGATGATGTTTAATGCTATAATTTTAGAGATATGGGACACATTGAAAATGAGTGTCCTAAATGATAAGGAAGTGTGCCTTAGAAAATGATAAGAGAGTAAGATATGGCTTATGTGATTATAACCTTAAAAGTTGATGTTTCTAATGTTGTGGTTGCATGTACTTTAATTTATTCGTCAAACATAGAAAACAATTTATTGGATTTTGGATTATCGAATTCATTTACATTATCCCGGTTTTCCATGAAAACATGACATGTCAATTTTAATTTAATAAAGGATTTATTATTCAAAACTCCTAGGGGATGCATCATTGCAACAACGGCATGTCAACTAGTCCCCCCACCCTGTGAATCATGAACTTGGATTAGTTTCATTCCTTATAATCATACCAATGACTTCCTTTTCTATAATTAGTGTAATTAATTGTCTTTCAAACTATGATGCGAATATATACTACGAGAAAAAGGAATATACTATTTATAAAAATTGTGTAGATTCTCTTATCTTTAGAGCAGAGACCTAACTATCTAATTCTATTCTATACCCACCCCTAGTAGATCTAATTAATGAAATTCTTGGACAGTAAGAGTACCCAATATCTATTGACGAGGTAATAAATCTTCAAATTGAAAATGTTCATATAGTACAAGAACACATTGATGTATTTTCAGAGGATTTACCTGAACAACCTACAAAGTGGGAAATTTAGTTATCCATTGACATAATTCATGGTGGAATACATATATCAAAGTCCCTTTCTATATAGGCCACTGATTAGTTAGTTGAGCTAATGAAATAACTAGATGAGTTGAAAAGAAAGTATTTATTCAACCTATTGTTTTTCTTGGGGGGGGGGGCTTGGTCTTGTTTGTCAAGAAGAAATATAGATCCTTGATGATATGCATTGATTAAAGGTAAATCAAATATATTAAAATAACTAATAAATAACCTATAATTTATATTGATGATTTATTTGATCAACTTCATGGAGATCAATACTTTTCAAAGACTGAACATCGATCCAAATATCATCAGCTCCATGTGAGGAAGAACGATATTCCAATGAAATCATCTCACACTAGGTGTGATGCCCCAAAACTAATATCTCATGTAATAGTAATATTATGGATTTTTTTTCACATTATCAAATCAAATTTGAAATCTCTAAATACCGTAAATTTCATTTAAATAAAACACTAAGGAGTTTACATTACAACAATGTCAAATAAAAACCATACTAACAAAAAAATACATATTAAATGGCCAATTATAATTATAGGGAGGGAAAAAAAATAATACAACCCCCAAGAAGTTAATATAGGTCTTTCAGATTTGTCACATCGAACATTGGTATGTCTAAAGACACTCCAACAGAACTAAGGTTCAGTGGAATTATGTACACCATATTCATCAATTGTTTGGAATTTGGGACACCCTAATGTATTGTTTTTTAAGGTATATACCCGACCATTTCCCAGTTAGTGACTGTTAGAGATTCTTACAAACAATGTTTTTATTTTATGGATGCGTGAATTTAAAAATATGTTACCCTTAGTAACATGACAAACAAAAATAAATTTTAGTTGAAAATTTAAAGATACATTGAATAAAATTTCATAAAACTATACAGCTTAAGCATAATAACTATTTTTATGTCGTTAACATACCATAATTATAATCGTTAACATCACGGTTTGAAATTGAATAGCGGACATTATAAAACTATTTATGATTGCAAAACATAGGCAGGCTTTGTAAGTACTTTTGAAATGTTTCAAATGTTATAAATATTGTATGTTGATACTCTAGATTTTATAAATTTAGTGTACTCGATTTAATAAATCAACATTAATTGCTAATATAAATCATTATTTTATAATAATATAAAAAGTAATTTATATATATATATATATCTTAATAGAAACTTTGGTATAAAGGCATCTTGAGTGTTTTAGGTAAAAGTGTACTTTTATTTTTCCTAGGAAATCATGTTTTATAAAATTGATTTTTTTTATTTTATTTTAGTTTATTTTGAATTTTGTTCTATAAAATAATACCCCACAATGGTCATACCTCTAGCCAGGCCGAGGGAGGTTGCACTCGCTAGGTGGTTGAGCATAGCCCTCAGCCGCAGCAAATGTCGGCATGTGGGTGAGTGGCGAGTGTGTGTGCATGCTTGAATCACACACTAGGGAACTAGAGGCACCACCATTCAGGGTGCCACAACTGAATGGGTGGGTTCAATATCTTACCTGTAGAACTCGGTACGGGGTTGTACCGGGAGTGGGAGAGAATATTTTGAGCTATTTCTTAGAGCACCTAGCTTATAAATAATCCACATGAGTCCCTTTCCTTCGACGTGGGATGAGTAATTTTGGCCTAGATTGAATCCAAGTTGTTGGATCATGTTGCCCGTGATGTGGGATGTCTATTTCTATCTGTTTCTCAACTCCTAGCAGATGCATAATCCGACACAATTTTTGGGCATTGCCCCTCCAACACGGATCTAATGTTGAACGTCTGATACTTTTAAATCTCTATGTCGAGTCATAGCCATCCGATCTAGCGCGGATCCAATCGTGACCATCAATTTCTTTTTAATCACTTCAACATCTGTGGTCATTCTTTCTTCCCAACATTTAATCTATGCCGTCAATTTTGTTTTCATATTTCCTCACCTATAGCACTTTCTTCTTCCTCCCACCTAAACGGGACCAGAACCCCTACCCATCGTTTCTCTTTTTCCACACCCATGACTCCTCTCATCACCATCTGAGGCCTCCATTTCCCTCCTTTTTCCCATAAAGACTTCCCCTGACCTTTTAATATACCGAGTAGACCTACTTTTTTCAATATTATCATTACATATTCTATAAATTTTATTCATAATATCTCTAAATTTAATTTGTTGCAATGTATTTCCCTCAGTTGTTCTTCCTCCCCTCAAACCTCCTGCATGCTCCCATAAGCCCTTCCCGATCCTATCCTCCTTATCATGACATGTATGGGATATGTTGTCTTGTGATGTTGTTTTTGAGGATATAATATATATATATATATATATATATATGTTCGTAAAAATATTTTTATAACCAAGCAGTTTAGTTAAAAATATTTGTTATGGCGATCCTAGGTCTTCTGGTTTTGTTGTTCAAGTAGTATTATGGATGTATGTGAATTATGTTGAGACATATATATTTATACATAAATATGTATACTCAATTTTATAAGTTTGAATCCTTGTGGTTTGGTTGGAAACCTGCAAATACCCGTTCCTAAGACATATGGATTTGGTTTATGAGGTAATTATCAAACTTAAAGGATCATTTTTCTCATGATATATATATATATATTCACCATATATATATCTGATTATATATTTACATATTTTTATATATAAACATATGGTTTTAGAAGAACCTCTATTATGTTCGGTTGCATGTCCTCTAAACATTGTGTTTCAAAGATGAGGTATAATTGTTTTTAACATATAGAATTATATTTATATATATATAGAGAGAGAGTATACACATGCTTGTATAATTATAAAATTTATTTAACTCGCCCTCTGGACCAGTTTTAATTCTTGTAATATTGATCTTCTATGATTAATTTATGTTTTTAGAAAATAAGTATGTTCTAATTAACTTTGGTGTAGAAATCGGTTAAACATTTATTCTACAAATGTTTACAAAATCATTTATGTAATACTGTTTAATAAATAAAGCCTTTAAAAATATATATTATTATTTAATGTTTTAGGGACTCTAATTAATCATGGATTCTAATATGGTAAAGTCATATGGGTGTCAATTTATTTTGGGAATAAACCCTTTTATAACTGATGTATATTTTAATATGTGATTAAATGGGTATACATGTAAAAATTGATCCACAATTGTATTAAGAAGGATTTCTAAGAAAGAATAAAACATGTTGTTTTCTAAATATGTTTTTTTGATAGAAAACAATACTTTTATAATCCTATGTTTAAATAGATTTACACAACAATGTAATATAACTTCGGATATTTCAAATATTATGCACATGATGAATTTAGTAATTGTGGAGAGTTCAGGAGTATAAAATTTTGGGTTTACTACTCCAACATATATATTTATGAATCACTAATTTTCAAATATATACTAAATGGTGTTAGTGCTAGTTTAATTTCATTCTCTTCATGTTCACCATTATGTGTACTCTGTGATACATTAAACATATTCTTATTAGAAGGGAACGTTTGGGTATTTATGTGTTTAATACCCCTTTTGAAATATTCAGTTTATATTTTAATTAGGCACCAAATCCATGATGAAATTCAAATGTGGGATTTCTCAGTAATCATTTTAGCATTTAGGGTCATAATTTTATGTAAAAAAACTTGTATTTCTTTTAGTGCATTGGTTGACATCACATATTCCATAATCTTCTTATCATACTCACCATTCAATGGCATAGCCATGAAGTTGATTGTTTTGTAATTAATAATTATATGATTGATTCACTATATATATGTAAATGATAATGAATGTAATTAAAAATCATATGAACTTTTATGGAATTATGAATTAAATTATTCGAGGTTGTATGGGACACCTTGAATAATATGAAATGAGAAATTAAATATTCAAAGTGGTATGAGACATTTTGAATATACGAACATGTTTGGAAAAAGTCGAATGTAATAGACCTAGTATAACCGGTTGGGGATCGGTTAATAAAATCCCCTCGATGCATCAACAGTTCTCATGAGACAATCAGGTCAGGGCACAAAGCCAATGACATTTCATGTCTTGACACGAGGTCTTGACAGGGTATGATATTATATGTTCCCTCATTATGTCTATGAAATATATTTAACCTAGTTGATATTCAACAAGTAGAATATCCATCATTAAGAAACAATACCAATTAGTAGCAGAATAAGTGAATGCTTATGTCATGATGTTTATTTTTCACATTGTGACTTATTAGCTAGTGTATGTTTCACAGTAGTAGAGAATGAAATTTATGTTATTGACTTAATGGGAAACTCTGATTATGTATTACTATTAGATATTAAATTTGTAATTACACATTATTATTTCATGATTTTTTATAATGTCTTTACATATCATTCTGAATTAACATGCTTATAATTGAATCATGATTCCTTATAATTCTATCTGAATTCCATGAAATTTTACCTTATTATTCGTAGAAAAAATGCTATGTTCTGAGGTTTATGTTTCTATATCCCTTTAAAAACGTTTTCTGGGAAATTATAAATGAATTTTTCAAATGTTACATTGTTATATTATAATATTTTAAACCCCTTACTATGAATTCGTATGCTCTCCCAATGTTTTTTAGATAACTGTTTCTAAGTATCAGTTTTATAAGAAAAAGCATGTGAAAAAGGCTAGTTTCCCGGAACCTAAACCGAATCGATCCTATATATGGGAAATGATGTGTAAAGTATTAGTTAATTTTTTTGTAAATATTTACACATCAGGTTTCAAGGCACCGACTCTTGGTTTTCTGGGGTTGGTCTATCACACCATGTATGGGCATTATGAGTCTAAATTTATTACTTTTGGATTGACTAATGAAACTTTTGTTTTCATGGATTTAATGAATAGAGTTTCCAAGGAATATAATGATAAAATTGTTGTTGTATTCATCGAAGATATCCTAGTATACTCAAATAGCTAGCAAGACAATGAGGATCACATGCAGATTATTCTAAAATCTCTTAGATGAAATGAGTTATATGGGATGTCTAGCATGTCTGAATTCTAACTTCAATATATTTCTTTTCAAGGCCACATTGTCTCTATAGATAGTATCCATGTTGATCCTAAAAAAAATTAAATCCCATATTGGATAACACCAATTAAAATAAGATAGGTATAATGTTTAATTGGATAAGCCGGTTACTATCGACGTTTGATTCAGAATTGTTCCCAATTGGCTAAACTGCTAACCAAGCTTAACTGTAAAGGTGTTTTGTTTGTGTGTACAAAAGAATGTAGATAATGCTTCGAAGAATAGAAAAGAATATTGGTCAATGCTCCAATTTTGACTCTTCAATCTAGAAGTGATGGATTTCTATTATATAGTGAAGCATAAAAGAATGGTTTGGGTTTCATCATTATTCAAAATGGTAATGTTGTTGCTTATACATCATGGTAGTTGAAGACTCATGAGATAAATTATCCAACACATGATCCTATGTTAGTATCTGTAATCTTTGCTATGAAAATAGGGAATCGTTATCTTTATCGTAAAAAATGTGTTATATACAGAAATCACAAGATATTGAAATACATTTCCACACAAAAAGTACACAACATGAGGCAAAGGAGATGGCTAGAGTTACTAAAATATTTTGTTTGTTCAACACATTACGACCCATGAAAGGAAAATAAGGAGACATATGAATTATGTGGTGAAGATCATGTACTTTTGACTTAAATGTATCATATACTCATAGATCTACTAAATATGGTTATTGGTATTGTTAAGGAAGGGGAAACACATTTCTTCTTTCAAATGATTTCAAAACCATCTTTACTATATAAGATAAAAAGCACTCAATGACGATGACAATCTACACACAAAAAAATTATTATTGTTAAGGTTGGGAGATTGAATGACTTCATGTATGATGAATGAGTTATGATGTTTGGGAAGAGGTTATGGGTCCCATCAATAACTGAGATAAAAAGGGAACTATTAGATGATTTCCATATCTCAAACTTCTCTATAATTTCAGGATTCACAATGATATATATAAATATGATGAAATATTTTTTTTGTGGGACAATATGATGCGGGAAATTGATGACTATGTGTCAAGGTGTCTAGTTTTTCAATAAGTGAATGTAGATGGAAAATATCATATATGAGTGATGCAACCTATACCTATTCTGATGTGAATGTGGGATAACATTATGATGGATTTTTCTAGTAGAATACTGAGGAAACCTATGAGGAACGATGCAATATGGGTTATTGTAGATTGTCTCAGAAATTCAGCCCATTTCTTTCTTATAAGAGAGGATTTACCACTTTAGCGCTTGTCATGACATTATATTAATGAAGTTGTAAGACTTTATGGTGTACCACTATGGATTGTTTCTAATCAAGATACCCTATTTGCATCAAAATTATAGAAAAGTATCCAGAATATTTTGTATATTGAGCTTTGTATTAGTACTGTTTATCACCCCTAAACTAAGGGACAATCATAAAGGAACATTCAAAATCTGGAAGAAATGGTGAGATCATGATCTATTGAAATTTAATGTATGTGGGATTAATACTTTTTTTTGGTGAAATTTGAATACAATAATAGTTTCCAAAATAGTATTCAAATGGATCCATATAAAGCATTATATGGAAAGAGATCTTGAAGTCATCTTCCTGGGACAATGTTGGTGATTAAAAAATTATAGGCATAGAACTTATTGAAGAGACCAAGAAAAATGTGAGACAATCCATGCCCATATTAAAGCGGCCCAAATTAGGCACAAGATTTTTCTTACAACCATAGAAGGGATTTGGAACTCCATGTGGGATATCATTTCTTTCTGAAAGTATCTCTATGGAAGGGTGTCTTAATGTTCGTTAAGAAAGGGAATCAAAGCCCCAGATAAATCAGAACATTTGAAATTATGGAATGAATCAGAGTAGTAGCTTACTGTTTAGTAATACCACTGAGTCTCTCCAAAGTCCATGATGTCTTCTGTGTGACATTATTGATGATATACATGCCAGAAACAATTCATGTACTCGCCTTTAAGAAATAGTACTCGAAAATGATTGGCCTTACTATGAAGAGATTGTCAAGATTCTAGGCACAAGGGAGAAGGTATTAAAAAATCAGAGAACTCTTTTAGAAAAGGTTATTTGGAGAAACATAAATACGGAGGAAGAAACATGGGAACCTGAGGATGTTTTGAATAAAAACAATGTATTTTTGGTGGGCTTTACACATAAAATTTTGAGGATGAAATTTCCAATGGAGGGAATAATATAACACATCAAACATTTTATGGTATGCTACTCTTAAATATATTATATTGATAACCTATATTTCAGAAAGAATTGTGTTCCATTTAAACAAAACATGTTTATTTAAGAGATAGTGATGACCAAGACATTAAACATATATTTTACACTTCTATGTTTTAAATTGGGAAAAACAGTCTTCTAGAGTTATGACCGGTATGCCATTTGGAGTATGATAGAAACAACATGATTTTTTATGAATAATAAAATACCATTATGAATAGTAATATGTCCCTTATGAATAGAAAATATTGATAAAATTTAATTCTCTTATGGAAATAAAATAATGATATCTTAATTAATTTTTCAATGTGATATAAATCTAATTTTACCTTTAAAATCATTGATTTTTGAATTATTTGAGATTTTATTTAAAAATTGAATTTAAAATAAATAATAATTTATTTTCAAAAAATTGATCTAAATTTTTTAATTCATCATGTCAATAAATTGTTAGGTTGAATTTTGGAGATTTATCTAAAATTCTTGAATTTTTCGTGAATAGTAAAAATACAGTTTTGCGTTTTTGGACGATTAATGAAATCATAATGATATAATAAATAATATAAAAAGATTTTCAACTTTTTTATTGTAACATAGGACATGAGGTGTCCGATATGGATAAAACCATGGGAAAATACCATGGGTAGGACCATGGTTTTGCAAAAACCACTAATGAGGTGTCCCTTTTAATTAATAAAAAACTCTCTCTTAATATCTATAAATACCCACTCACCACCTTAGTATTAATTCATTATAAACTCATTATCTTAGAATATATTGTATTATTACCTCCCAAGGAGTCCTTACAATGTGTCCTCAAGCCCCCAAGGTCCCAACCTTCATGTTTTGGGAGTTACTCTACAATGCAAGAGAATCAACCACCCTTCTCTTTTCTGAAAAGTTTCATTAATTAATTCACATTTATTTTCAATTGGATTATTCTAAGAAGTTTCATTACATATTCACATTACTTCCCATATTTTTTATGAGTGGGGACATACCATCTTTCTCTCATCAAACTTTTTTATAAAATTTTATGTGACGTCGTTAGGCTGTAGAATTTTCGTGAGAGATTTTTCTATTTTTATAATATTTTGAGCTCATTTCATTTATACTTATTTACTCATCTCAACTCATCAAAATTATATGATAAATATGGTACCTTATATGAAATTTAATTATATTATTCTTATGGAATATTTCATCATCATATCACTTTCCCCCTCCTGTTTGACTAAAAAACTGAATACACCATCCAAGATGTGTTAATTTATCACATACAAGGACGACAGGTTATCAATTTTCAATACCACATTAAATTATGATCATGAATGAATTTTTATTGTTTTACCAAATTATTATATATATTTTTTTCATCTAATTATGGTCTATAATACCTACACATTCTTAATATGGAATAATAATACAAAACTTGTTCATTCTGCACATAACTGCCAAGAAAAATTCCAGCGTTTATCAATAAGTTTTTACTAATGATTCATCATCAAGTATATAACCCATAACAATTATATGATCATTTATATATCTTTAATTTCACTAATAATATATATCAACTATTCTGTATGATTAACCACATTTCAAAGGAAATTTTATTCATTAATACAAGTAAACGAATCATTAAAACCAAGGAAGGAAATACTTTCAAAATAAGAAAATTGAACTTTTTAAACCCAAAAAACGGGTCATTAATGAACCTAATAAGATTATAATAAATCAATTAAATGTATATGAGGTTCTGGAATTATTCATTAATGAAGCTGAATTTTATTATTCAGGTCATTAAAATAAAAAAATAACATGCTAGAGCATAAGGTAAGTTGTTTCTCATCTCACTTTCATTTCTGTGAGATTTTCATTATAGGACAGTTATTTATTGTATGGTTTATATGTGTATAGCCATTTTATTTATAATAAAATGATTCTTTTTATATTCATGTTATTAAATCAATCATTTGATGGTTATTATGTTTTGGTCATATGATTCGACTAATTACATTATGGTATGGGACATTGTCTCGACTACCATTTCATTTCTACTAACATTGTATTGTGCAACTAATAATCTTTAGGTGGTGTACCTACTACCCAGTTGAGATAAAATTTAATTTCAAATTATATTTACAATAAATATAAAAATTCTCATATCATGGATATGTTTATTGTCTACACCATATATAATTTTACATATTTTGATTATTTAAAATGTTATTTTAACTGTGGAAATATTGATGAATCTATATCCTCTAATCTATTTGAATATTCGAAATTAATATTTACCAATTATTAAATCAATATATAAATAATTATTTTTACTTTTAGGGGATTTTGGGTCCTGCTATATCCCCTCAATACATCAATAGGTCTCATGAGACAAATCAGTTGGTGGCAAACCCTTCGAGTTTGTATCCAAAAATGAGACGGGTTTCATCCCATAAAACTAAATAATTTTATTAGTTTTATGATGTCATGTGAGAGATACATGACATAAAATTAATAATAACTATCTTTAATCACTATCAGTAATTAATATCCATGAGGTTTTCACAATGACAAAATCTATGAATGCAGTTTCATTCATAGTTTATTAATGGCACGAGTTTTTCATTTATTCACCATTCCATATTGACTATATCATGATTTTTATGAATCACATGTTATTGAATTAATTCATCCGACATTTGTAACCCTTACTGAACATTTCATCTATCCCATTTCATTTTTTACCTTCAATAGGTGATGACAAGGAGATCATTTATTGAGTTTCTGTGGATGCTATTTTTAGTTTTTGTTATGTATTGTATTTTTTAACATTTTCCAATGGAATTTTAGTTACACCTATGTATATATTTTCTTCAAGACAACTAAACTAATCGTTTCTTTATGATTTTAATTCATTCTAACCATTCCAATAAAACAATTAATGCACTAGCTATAGTTTAGAGTGGTCGGGGCATTAGTGTCACCATTGAGTGGGGTGATCACCTTCTCCATAAAGAAGAATCTTCACACTTAACCCACATGGATATCACATAATTTCACCATCATCCCCTCATACCACTAATGTTATTTTTCTTTTTGTGTTTACTACTAATATTTCCACCCCCACTACTTTTAATGCAC
The DNA here is from genome assembly GCA_963277665.1 of Viscum album. NCBI lineage: Eukaryota > Viridiplantae > Streptophyta > Magnoliopsida > Santalales > Viscaceae > Viscum > Viscum album. The sequence continues at coordinate 920,620,916 of OY728126.1, read as the reverse complement.
AACATTATCTTTTTGTAATCTCTACATAATATTTTACAAATCTCACAACCTCTTGTTATACTATAAAATAGTGAATTGTAATGATTTCATATATGTTCATGTTGATAAAAATAATGAAATCACGTCAATAAAAATGTTTAAAACCCGATTTTATCATGAACCATTGTTGATCACACAAAATTTCTGAATTCCACCCATCATTACTATCTCCCATGATTCCTCATTAAAAGATAAATTGCATGATTCCTAATACCTATAATAAGTCTTCACCTAGTTTAGACACAAATAAGAAATAATCTATTCGAATATCTTATATAAAAATAAAATTACAAATTATAAAGACAAAAGATTAATATTATGTTAATTATAATGAAATATTAACTATAATATCATCCCATATTTCACCAAAAATATATTTAGAATTACTAATAATGTACATCCTATTATAGACATGAAATATTGTTTTGTTTAGGTCATATTTAGAATATATAAATTTAAAAAAAATTATTTTGTATTACATATATGGATATACAAATTATTAAATAGTATTATTTACCAATCCTCAATTGTGTATACTAAAAGTATGAAACCCGACATTATATATAATATACCCTATTTCTCTATTGTATCAACCAATATATTATCTCATCATAAAATTTTCCCATATCCAACAAGTGAAAAATCCCATCATAGCATATGTTGGGTCGTAATTGGGTTGACTAGGCACCTAAGGATCATCAAATATATTCATATATGCATTCTCCATAAATCTTTTATGATGATTATGTAAAAACATATGGAAACTATCATACCGTTTAACCTATCATGGATAAAAAAATATACAATATCATGATATCATTACTATCATATTATTAAGCCTACAAATAGATAATTACATAGTAAAATAAAAACTATATAAATATAAAATTAATTATTTTATGTATTTATATATTCATTGATTGTCATGAAAATGTTATAACACATTATGTTAATAATATGATACTTTAACAATCATAGAGAAGAAAAATAATTTCTGAGAATAACACTATCCTAGCATTCAACTAGATGTGAAATAGAAAAAAATGAATAATTATAAACATAATTTTTATGAAAATAAAAATATTTCAGAAAAACACATTAATAATAATTTCCCCTAATTAGGATGAAAATCAAGGTAAGGGAAGCACTAAGAAATAGTATATGTAATATTGAATTGTGAATGGCCTTGATACCTTTATATATTTTCTATCTTCTAAACACCCTTCGCTCAAAAAAATTGGATTCTCTTTTCCATGTATCCCATCACAAATCAAGAAACACATTATATAATTGATATACTCTTGAGGAAGCTATGAAAATATAATTAATTTTATAATAATTATGTCAAGAAATAAAAAAACATAAAAATTTAAAAACCATGAACATTTTTTAATTTTTTTATACATCAATGTTAATAATTATTATGTTTTTTATTAGAAAAAATAAAAAGAAATTATTTGTTGAAAAAAATAATATATCATTGTTCATAAGTTTAATTATATTCATCTGTATAAATTCCCTTATATTCTTCCATAACATCATTAATTTCTACATGATCTTAAATTTTACTATTATTATTTTTTCAAATACATGTGTTATATCACCAACATTTCCAAAACCATAAACCCTAAGATACATGATCTCCTATTTTTATTTTTTATCATCATGTATGATATTATCAATTTTATATTTCATAAAAGGATTAAATATTTTTAACATAAATAATACCAAATTTATTTTTAATAAAATGATAATCAAGATATTTCAATATTAATACACTCCAATAGTTTTTAATACTCTTTATACAGAAAAATAACGTTTTTCATATACATGGAATTCATCACGTTCCTATAGATATGGTTCATTTTTTATAAGTATTATTTTATAATTAATGCCAATGACTCCATGTCATGAATATACTCGCAAAAAATAACATGTATCCAACCAATAACATTTAAATAATGTTACCTATTTGGTCCCAAAAAACATAACTCATTTTTTTCTCTTCTATTATTCAATGTTCAACATCATTTTAATTTTTAATATATTCACTTTCAAATAAAAAAAATGGATAATTTTTTCCTACAATATACGTCTGTGAAAAAACTGAGTTTCATTTAACACAAACACATAAAAGAATAAACCAATATAAACAAAATGATAATTAATTATCACTATTTAATATCAGGTTTATATCCATGATAAATTATCTAGAAAAATAAATTATAATAATTATTAATAGAAAAATGAGATATTAATTTCATATGTTTGATCGTAAATAATTAAACCTACCTATATTTGAATCCAGTAGTCAAAATTATGTTTTCATTGTTCTCAATGATCAGTTAGTGTATGTGTGATTTTTTTTGATATTATCATTATATAATATCTACAAAAATATATATATACATTTAATTTTACAAATATATTTATAAAAGAATTTTAAGTATCAATTACCACACAAATTATTATATTACATCACAATTGATCAATAAATTTCTACGTGTTATATGTTATTAATATCCTAAAATCCATAGATCATGACAAATATTTTAATCAAGTCTAGTCTGAACAAAGAATTATAATCAATATTATATTACATCATAAAAATATCCCTCACTCAATTACATTTTATTATTCATTGAATGATATTTAGATTGAAAATAATAGGAACAGAAATTTTTAAATTTCCTCTCACATGTTTGTTTCTATAATTGTGAATTAAAATGATTTTTTATTACATACCTTCTTTTATTATTGTTTTAACTCATAACTATTATGGGTAAATCCATAAATATTTTACTGGAACTCTATGTTTTTCTTCATATATAATATAATATATTAATTGTTCTATTGTATCAAAGAAGCTTTCAAAGTATTTGTTTTCTAATTTATATAAAATTAGAATAATAATTTTTTATTATAATTTTTTTATTATATTCCTTTATATCCCAACATATTTCTCAATATATATAAATGTTTTTGATAATGAAAACCAAATAAAGGAATTCAACTCCCCTATATGTCTAACTGGATGGCATCTATATGTTATTTCATGAAAATCATTACTGTTTAATCTCATAATAAGACCATTTCTAACATAGTGATAAAAATTTGTTTTCTAACCATACCATACAAAATATAGTCCACTAATATAATATTAAATTAAATTGTTTAATATTTTTATAATATACTTTTAGATTCATTAAATTTTATTATCTTTCATTCATAGATAAATTGTGATTAGGATGCCTGAAAAGTTTGGAGATATCTAGTTCTACCATTATAGTATCATTACTATTTTCAATTATTTCTAACATGGTATAAAATATGTTATCAAATTTTTTTCTCATTATATATAAAATATATATTGTGGAAATCCTAAAAAACAAACCAATAGAAGATATCCAAAAAATATATTTCACACTACTTAATTGGGATCTCTCTCAAAACACTACTTTTTTTATATAGTTGGACCAATTATATTAGTGGATTGGTAAGGTATTTTGTATTTTATATGAATAACAAATAGAACCTAATGATTTCCATCTCATTCAATTATATATGTTTAAAATTATATTTTTGTTGAAGTAAAGGATAATCTATGGGTATAAATATTCAATGATAGTAAAAAAATCAACCATTGAAAAGAAAAATAATTTTATTATGATAAATTAAAAATAAATATGTATTTAGGATATGTGTACTCAATCTAGATAACATATCATATAACAAAAAGTCACTGATTTCCTACAATAATGTTTCATTCATTGAAATATTCTATAATTCAACTACATTAAATTTAGTTACTATTGGGGTTCCTTCCCTAAAACCAACTACTTTTAACTTTTGATTACATGTGTATTCAAAGAATTTTATATAAAAAAATTCATACCAAGTAATTATTGTTCTTATATATAACATTAATGTTATAATTTCCTATAATATATGTTGCATTGAATGGTTGTAGCAGTTCCCTAACATAATTAGAACCCTAATATATTGTGGAAATATTGTTAACCTTCTGTCTTATGGTCTGGATAAAATTCTATGATGGAAAACATAATATATTTATAATAATTTTCTATATCATTGTAAGTAAACAATACTTCATCTCATGAATTTCTGTTATAGTTATCTCTAGGATGAGATATTATAAGGACAATGTTACAAGTTGGAATTCCACATTTTTGTACATCAATAAATATTCAAATTTGATAACATGTGAAATAATAGTAAGAATTGATGTTATTATTAACACATATCATGAGATGTTTTCAATGATATATTTTCCAAAATATTTAATAACTATCCATGGGACAATGTATAATACGGTATGTTTGGTACATTATGGGTTATATTACATTAATCAATATCTCAATGTAGAATACATATTCTCCATTACTAGTAAATAATATCTTATGATATTTTATTGAAATTGAACCGTTTAAATAAACTCAATTTATGTGATGATTTAAGGTCATTTCTTGTGAGTTAAAACATTTTCTTGCCGAGAATACTATTCGATGACAAAATTATGGATCCTCCAAGATGAGATATCCAAAAAAATAAATTATACAACACAATGACCAATCATATATTATTGTTTCTATAGTAACATTATATTATTTCACTATAAGTTCCTTTATTTGTTTCTATAGTCATCTATTTGTCTTTTTTAAATCATTCCTTATGCAACTAAAGAATAATAATTTATGGTCTGAAACATAGTGTATCCACCGATCTAAATTAATATTTGTAATTATTTAACAGTTGGAATTAATATTATAACAATTCGTAATGAATAGAATTTAGTTTGGATTTGTAAGTCAATATTATTCTGTCATAGTATTTATATAAGATGTTAATATTAAATTAATAAATATTTGAAATACTTTCTAGTAAAATATTATCTATTTTTTATAGTACTAAATAAAATTTTACTTTTCAATGATAATTATTTACATAAATAGATTTTAATATATATATATATATATATTTAGAAGACCTCTAATATACGCATTATTTATTTATCCATTGTATAATGTTGATTATTCGTGGTTTAATAAACACTAAAGAATGTGGGAAAATGATATAAGGCCTCAACAACATAAATGATATAATCTTATTTATCATTAATATAAAAAGAAAGTACTATTTTTATTAAAATATTAATTATTTAAATAGGATTCCACGAGGAATTATAATATATTAATATTATTTATATTATTATTATTGGAATGGTGAATATATATTATGTTTAATAATTTTTATGGTCCCTTATGCGTTTATCAATACCAAAATCTAGTTTTATATTATCTCTTTTATTTTATTTTATAGATAATGTTGTATATAATGATTTTACCATCAAGTAATTTCACTCAATAATAATGAATAATATTTTAAGGTTTTATCTCAATGTTGATAAAGGATTCAACTTCCTTTATTTGTATCAACATTTAGAGAAAGAGAGATATAATCCATCAAACATGAAGGATTATTTAGAGATCAAGTCAATCAATATAAGACATCTGGATCATCCATTATAATACCCATATTTTCAACAATGACATTTATAGATCATGGAGCATGTTTGGATACCACTAGAGGGATTTTAGTTATGATCGTTTAAAAAAATAACAGAAAAAATAAAATGGGGTTTTCTCGATCAGTACCTAAATTTATAAATTTCTTAGATCATGTTATTTTATTTTTCTTATATTCGTTATTAATTAAGTAAGAATGATCCTATGATTCCAATTCCTATAATATTTGTTAAATTTATATATGTATATTTGGTACAGATGATGATTCATTGACAGAATAATTTAGAATACTCATTGAATATGAAATAATCCATGTTGGGTATGTCATAGACAAGAGATTTTTTATAGCTTAAAACCATTATATTATATCATTGTAGTCTTTTTTAAAATAATATTTTATTAATTTTTCAATATATCTCATTATTATTTTATAAACATTTCACTATCATTATTTATTAGTCCATTATGTTGAGATTATATGGTCATTGAATACCATATGACTAATAAAATTCAAAGAGTAGGTGAAGATCATATTGATATTCCCTCTAGTTGTACGTGAGATTCAAAATGAAGGATTAGATAACTTGTCATGTAACATAATTACACACTGGATAGTCTTGGTCAACCACATTCATTCAAATTTGTGAAAATCACATAATGTCATGTAGGGAATTATTACATGTGGATTAATTTCCCTATTTCTTGACTGGTAGTGTGTAATATAGTTAATTGGGTTATATAGTGTGGAGATAGTGTAAATTATCTCCAACCCCAAGAATGTTGTTGTTGTGTAGTCGTCTTACCAATTGAGTAACTAATACCAATATTGTGTTATTAATTATCACACCATACATTTAATTCTAGAAAATTAATATGGATCATACGTGGTAAAAATATGTGAATGTATAATATATTTCATGTAACAATGTAATATCTCATGGTGATTACATGAAAATTCCCTAGGTGTTTAATGTGTGATGAATATAAATACTCACATGACATATAGATAGTTCACAAAATATAATTCACTCCATCTCTTGCAATGAATATAGATCATTATCAATTTAATGTGATCTAATTCACATGGAACAAAAAATATTTTAAACAAAAAAGAACAAAACATGATGAATCTGGTTATACATATCATGTGATTGTGTTTTCCCACATGATTAGTTCTTTTCATGATTCTGTGTGGAATAAATGATTAATTAATTATTTTTTATTTTTTATATTGTTAGACACCATGAACATTTGTTATACACATAATTTAAATTACACATGTAGAACTATTAACACATGCATATAATATTTATCTATGGCATGTGGTTAAATCAATTATTTTGAATACAAGGGATAACCCATAAAACATTATTTCCTGTAAACTGAAATTACATATATGTATATAGTATACAAATAGAACTATACATTGTGTCAGTGAAGCAGGTTTGAATATTCTATGTGACCTCAAGTACATTCCATGTACATTAGTAGTTTAAGTAAAATGTATTTATTTATTTTATATAAAACTTATATTGGATTGGAATCTTATATATCTCTAGGAATTATGGGATTAATAACTATGATTAAAAATTTAATTATTTTATAAGATAATAAATTATTTATTTATGATAAATTAATCTTATTTAAAAGATATATTTGGGATGTGTTATAGCATGCATGAATTCAATGTTATTGAATGTATGTGAATAATCAAGATTAGGACTAACAGATTTATGTGAAATATTTTCTTTTAATTTAATATTAATAAATAGGATTTTATAATTGATAAATTTTTTTATATTATAAATGATGCCATGTGTTTCATACCTCTCAGATTACTAAATAATACATTTGTGTCCATGTTTTATTTTATGCATCTCATACACATACATCATATATTCTTCAATTAAGTAAAAAAAATTGAGGACGGTTTTATATGGATATGAGTAGGTTTATAGCCTCAGTTAATGTGTAACCAAACAATAAGATATAAATTTCTTTTGAGTATTTAAACAACTAGAGACAATCTCAGATCAAGTATATTTTTTCTTACGGTTATTGGTTGAATGATCAAAATCAAGATAAATAAACCATTAGAAATACCAAGATTATGTCACTTTATTAATAAATTTTTTTAGAATATGGATTAATTTTTTATTTATGTGGATTAAATATTATTTTTTGGAAAAAATATATCACTTAAATTGAATAGGATATTAAGATTATATAATAATATAATATAAATAATTTTGATTAAAAATTTCAATGAGACAAGTAATTAATTATATAAAATCCATATAATAAGGAAAACATATTTCATTAATAAAATATATAAATTTATGATTTAACAAACAAAACTCATCATGAAATATTAATTATATAAAAAATTCAATTATCGGAGTTAATATAAACCCATAGTTAATGTGGTGGATTGGAAATAGTTTAGGGTCCTTTTACATATCAGGGAGTCTAAAAACAATTGATTAAACGACTTAACCAAAACTCTATTAAATATAATTTGAATATTTTCTTCAATAATTTTTTGGAGGAAGGTGTTGAGGAAATATGAGAATAGATATTGATATTGAGTTTCCAATAATTTGATTACGGTGTCCAAATAAAAATATTTTGTAAAACCACCATCATAAATAGAATATTGAGATTATAATCTTCATAGTATGGGTTTAATAAGGGAAATGTGAATAATTTTTAATTAAATATCAATAATATGATATATTCTAATTTCAATAGAAAATGATATAGTGACATTATATAATAGTTCCATACGAATAATTTTTTTTATATCATATACTATGTTAATCATGACAAAAGAATAAATTTGTGTTTTATTTTTTTTAAACTAGAATCCTCATTGACCTCAAGAAAACTGTTAACTCAAAAGATTTATTATATTTAAAGGAGGAAATATTAGACAACAATAAGGATAAAATTTATTGTCCATATTTTTTACAAATTCGTTGATATGAAGCAATAGTATTTGAGAGTTTGTTCTCCGAAACACAAAATCTAGTGATGTGGTAGTCAATCCATTAGAATTTCACTCACTGGAAGATGGGTAAGGATTGATACCCATTTAGTTCACCAAAAGGCGAATTGTTAATTGTATGGTCATGTTGATGATGTTACAAGCCTTGACCACCAGAATGGTTTTTCTATGTATGTCAAAGGTGGTGGAAATTAGAATATGAAGATAGGATGGTGGTGGTGATTCATTGTTTTAGGTAGACTAAGATATAAAAAGTGGGTCGATCCCTAGTGATCCACACAATGACACACAATGATTTTTATTAATCCTTGTAATCATCTTATGATATTTTTTAATAAAAATGCAGATTATTTCACCTTTACATTATGGTAAATTAATTAAATATATAATCCATAAGTTTGTTATATAAAATTCATGTTTCCATTTAATATATTTTTTATTGTTCTTTTCTCTATATTATAGTGGAATTTTGATGTATTACATAGACATGGGTTCACATTTAATATATTTTTGGGGTGTATTATAATGGGTTTCATTCCACAATCTTACATTATTGCGTTAGTTTTGATAGTATAATATTATTTCATTTTTACCATAATGATTCCATGGACTTTAAAAGTTGGGTTATATCCCAAATTATGAGTGATTTGGGAGTATTATGCCTTATTTCTGGTGTTTTATAGATCCTTTATCTTACAATATTATATCCATTTCATTGTAAAATAATATTAGTAATTATATTCTATGATATTATTTTATTTTAATCATAAGTAGTTGTATTTCATAATATTTAGTGGGATGGACCACCCAACGATTCAGTTTATCATGATAAGTTTTATAGATATCAAATATGGTTTTGTAAAATATTGATAGTGTCATGGATTTTGATATAATATATATGTATTAAATTGACTAAAACTGGGCTAGCAGTAATGTAAATATATGAATGTGAGAAGATAAATGAACATCCAACATGATGATGTGAATGTCACATTCTAGGAATGTGTAATTCAATATCCATGAACTAAAGAGCACATTAGAACTCATTAATAACATAATATTATATATGAGAAGCCTTTAATTAGTTTTGATGTGGTATTGATAAGTATAATATTTCACATTTTAATATTGGAATAGATTTATATAGATTATCATTTGAATGGTGTCAATATAATTTATTGTATGATGGAATCATCAAATGTAGTATTTGGAGATCTACATTGGGAATTGATGTTACATTATTTTCTATAGGAGTCATGGAATGTGATGGTGATGGATATGAAAAAATATAATTTAAAGGAATATTAAACATTCATTGTTATTATTGAAGTATTCTTGAATGAATATATTGATCAGATGGAGATGTAGATATCATTTGGTTACCCATACATTGGAAAAAAACAATACGTATCCAAAGATAAAATCCACTAAAAAGGTAATTGATGGATTAGTTATGAAGGAGTTGGTTGGTGTAATTTTCACCCATGTGCTATTATTTTTGGAGAAAATTACACCCAAATATGGACTTTACTAATATATGGTAGAACATTGGAAGATATATTTATATTATTGGTTCTATGTACCATGTTTAATATGAAATTAGTTCTTTACTACTCAATGTTTATAGAACACATTACTCTTGAGTAATTATCTTTAGGACTTTATTCAAATAAATATACAAGAGGTATAGTATTAAAGAATATAACTTTATGTGATTTGATTTTGTTCATATATTGGAAGGAAATAAAAGTGACATTTTTTTAAATAGTATATACATCCTTATAAAAAAGAAATTTATGTTTGCTGAAATTGAAAGGTGTGGTCACATCCTTATATTTGGGAAGTATTTATGTTTCATATGAAAAATCAATGAATAATGATTCTTTATAATTTAAAGGTTTTTAATGTGGAATAGTTCACAGCAAACTATAGATATAGTCATGAGATTGAAATATGGTACCCTTTATCTTATTGGGTTATTAGAATGAGTGATACATGTTGGAGAGGTTATATTAGATAATGTTTTCATTGATTAACATAGAAACAATAGTTATAATGGAATTAAGGATTTAGAAGATAATCTCTTTCTTATGAATTGAATAATATAATATAGGTCAAATAAGGATAGTGTATTTAGAAATATAGAGACGATTTTCATCTAAATGGAACAGAAAACACCATAGCACCATAAGTTTGAGTTGGTTTACCAATATGATTGATTTATAACTATGGTATAATCCCAAGGATGTCTTCCCTGATACTTGAAATTTATCAGTGATTCCACAGAAAAATGTTGTCAGAATAATCATATAAATCATTGAGGTGTTTTATAAATTATTCCTATGGGGGTTTGTGTTGAAAAAAAGATCCAATATAATTTGAAGTGCTACTGTTCAAACAATTTTGGTGAGTATGAAAGTATAGAGTGATGAAATCTATACATGAAGGAGGTTATTTTTTGGGATTAACAGTCATTAGAACTCTAGATAACAATTGATTTATGGATTGGATTAATACAAAATTCGTGGAAAAGGATAGATGAATAAGGAATAATTCATACTTATACATAGTGTTTTAGGTGGTATCTATAAAATGGGTTGTGTACTTAGTTAATAAGAGTGCATCATCACACATTGGGAAGAAACATCAAGAGAAAAATTGGCCCAAACTAATGCTTAATTTGAAAAACATAAAATCATTCTTAGAACATATCAATGTCCATATTGATTCTAATTTATGAGAAAATGAAGAGGATATGTATCAATATTGTTAATTTATTTCTTTTTAGTGATGGAAAATTGGGGTTTTATCGCTAGGATAATAATCATTTAGATGTCATAAAAGAAACAAAATGTGATCTTTAATGAATATATCCTATGTAAGGACAATAAAATTTATGAAATGTGGGATAATTACTTATACCATTGTAATTTTAATATTTTTTGGATGGATCATATGGTGTTCCATAAAATTATATTAATCATGAATATACATCAGGATCAGAAGAATCCGGGAAACCAATAGAGTTACTAGATGAAAAGGGGATAGCCTTGACAATGTTTACCAAGACAGGACCATGAGATAGCTCATTGACATTATAATATAGAGAATTAGAGTTACATACCCTGAATGTGTGAGTAATGAATCTACCACATCCATGTGTAAAAATAAATAGATTTACATGGAAAAAGGATTTAAATGAAAATTTATGGGTGTATTTTCATTCTCTACATGTAATATAAAATAAATAGGTTATATTATAAGATAAAGAAGATAGATTAAATGATTCAATATATATAGAGTTATCATTGAGTAAATAAAACTATTCCCTCAGTGTTTCGGTAACATATTCCATGATAAAGATGCCTGTTAGGAAAAATATTCATCAAAAAAGGGTTAATTAGATAACAAAATAGGTAGATGGTGCATGTAGGTATAACATTATTCTTATTGTGAAGGGATTTAAAAAACCGAACTTAGGATTTCCTATATATATTTTCAATAGTATTTATTAGAATTATTATTCATACATTTTTATATATTATTGTATTGAAACATGTCTTTTCAACAGAAATTTTAATTGAAAAAATAGCTTTTTATTCGCATGGATAAACTGATTCATATAGAATGTCTAGATGGTTCCAAAAATAAATTCAATTATAAAATTATTTCATTATAAATTGTAGACATTAAATATTAATGATATAATCATGGTGTTAAAATTTTATGTTTAATGAGTTATTTATTGAATTAATGTTCTTCTTGAGAAATATTGTCCTTTTCGGTTACCAATAGGTGTTTGATGATGGTATGTTTATCATATTTCTATAAAATTTTGAGGAAACGCTGAGAATAGTTTTGGTGAAAAAAATGATCAAAGATATCAAGGATGAGTATTTTATGCTTCATGGAAAATGATTTTTATGTAGAAAAATAAATGTTGGGATGAGTATTTTTTGAGAAATAAGATAATGTATGCTATTCTTGACATAGGATGACTATATAAAGATGCTGTTAGAATGCTTTGATTTATCAGAAGGAAATCAATTTACCACAAAGTAAACCAAATAATTCAAAATATGTAAGGAGAAATCACATATAATAGGATATGAGTTTGTTTAAATACTGAATGTCTTACTTGAATATTTTGTCATATGTTTGATGGACATAATTGTTTTTACTCATATGGAAATTACATAGGTAGTGGAAGTTGAGTGAAAAATTATATAAAACCCCATAAGTGATCACTACATATATATGAAGTGGCCCCTCCAATACATAAATATTTTTAAACAATTATAACTTTTTATTAGGATTGATATTGTTTTATAAGTATTTCTATACATTGATTTTGGAAGAGATTCAAATTTCTAATGTAACACTATTGGATATTAGTTTACATATTATAGATTTTTAAAGATTTGTAAATCCATACATCAACTACTATTCACACTATTCAAAAAAAACAATTTGATTTTATTGTTGAGATGAATTTAAGGACATAGATCATTTTGATAAAGATTTTTATATAGGGTATTTATTGGAGGAAGAGTCATGAAATTATATTTTTTTAATTCTAATGTTTGATTCAATTAAAAATGAATAATTTTTTTTTTTTCAATGGATAATGTTTAGGGATATTATAACTTTATATTTTCATTATTGGAGTGTAGTGTGTAACACCCCATGATTTCATTGTACATTATTTCTTCAAAGTAAGTCAATAACTTGCAATATACGCAACATTGTGTTCAAGGCCACCACAACTTACCAAACTAGCCATTCAAAAGAGGTTATGAATAGTATTAACTAAATTTTTAACTTTATATAATCCTTATTATTTTATAATCCATATTATTAGTTTCTTATACAGAATGAAAAAAAACAAATTCATTTTTTATGATAAAAGAAGTATTTTTTAAAATATTCTATTTTACCGCCATTTAATGGAGAACCCCTTTTTAATCCAATATTTGAAACTATTATATATGGAATTTGACAAAATAAAATTCTTCTATTGAATTCTGATATAAGAATTTATATTCAATAATTTTTTTGTTTTTTTCTGATAACATTCATTTTAGTGTGAATAGTGAAAAATTCTATATTTTAACTAAAAACAACTATTCAAATAAAAAATAATTTGTAGTGTTAAATTATAAATTTTAATGGTTTGTAATTATAAATAGACTATATTTTACCATTTAATCCAATGTTATTTATTGGAAATAATTTTAATTTGAAATGAAAAATAAAAAATATCAATCTTTTGATAGTTATTATTTTATAAAAACATGCTTTTTTGTATTGAAAATGAAATTAATTTTAAATTAATAAAATCAACTTCTATGTTTTGAATTTGGTAAAGTAGTCTTAATTTTTTAATTCAGAATATCAAAATTATCTTATGGTATGATTTTGGGTTTTTTCTGAAAACATTGAATTTTTTATGAATAGTGAAAAACACTGAGTTATTAGTTAAAACTGACTTTTTATTTAAATAATTATTTATTTTATTTAAATTTATTTTAGGTAGAAGTAGATACATACTACCTATAAAAGTTTAATGTAGTTAATTGAAGTCGGATTATAGAAATATTTGATATATAAAAATATTATTGCACTTTTCACTGTCTTTTATCCTCCTCCTAGGAGCTTTTAAAAATTTACAAAAAACATAATTTTACTACTTCTATGAGTTGAATATTGAAAATATGAGAAAGACAGTTGATGTCATTAAATAAAATGTGGTTCAATGAGATGGAAATAATTTTTGGTGAATTGAATCTTTTGACTTTTATTTATCACGGTTAAACTTAAATAGTGTAATAAAAGGTAAAAATGATATTATTATTACCATAACACATGTACTAATTCTATTGGATAAGTGTAATTCGACCAAAAACAACCTTAGGTAAAAAAATATTATCCTCTAGGTCTACTTGGATTAGATTAGGTCATTTATTATTATTTAATTCAAAGAAAACTAAAAAGTGTTAAATTCAATGTTTAATAACTACACCATTTTTAATATAGGGTTTCACATAAGATAAATTTGACTATAAAAAATCATTAGAAATATAAAAACATTTCCAACATAATGGTTTTTTATTTATATTTTTTATACATTAAATTATTAAATTTATTTATGATGAAATGATGATGTAGTAATTACTGTATTTATGAAAGATTAAAATAATTTATATTTTTAATATTCAAATAAATGTAATTTTAGAATTCATATGAATTTCAATAAAATTATAGGTTAATATTACATATTCGGGTTTTTTAGATTAATTTATTTCCATGTAATAATGACTTTATGAATTTAGAAAAAACAAAATACCAAATAGTGTCAAAATTGACTTAAATGAGTTTTTAAAACAAAAGTTATATTATTAATTAATATTCTATTTCTAAAAATATATGGGTCAGATAAAATGATTATATAATTATAGGTGTATCATTAATGTACCACATGGGCTTCTCTTGGTTTTATATTGTAAGTTTATTAACCATATAATATAACAGAAACAAAGAGACATGGTAAATGTCAAACTATTTAACTAAGAGTTAAATATAAAAGATAAGGTTAATATATTGAAGAAAATCTATCTAAAACCTATTGGTTGATTGGTTTTCGACCCATCCCCACCTTATTATTTAAATAATTAATTTTGGAGCCATTATAAACCGAAATTAATTTATAATAAAATAATATTTTTAGCTTTTCCTAAGGTTCCAATCACCCATCTTATAAAAGAGAACATCCCCTTATCCATAATTCACAACTCAAATCCATTTGGCTTGGCCAATCCCTACCCAAATACCCTTTCAACTATCCTCCATTTATCCTATTGGACTTCCTTTAGCCATAAATGTAAAAACCCATAAATTTCAAGGAATATTTTTTCTTAAATTCTTTGGGATTTTATGTGTAGGCAGTTTCAGACGGCACTTGATTCTGAGGCCCAGTGTGCCCGAAATAAATTTCCAAAGTTCAAATCGGGTACATTCATTGAATGAATGAGCATGTTTTTCTATCTTTTGAATCGGTGATTGGAATTGAAATCTGATGGCACTAATGAAACCACAATGCTTGTAATTTCTTAAGAGGACCTTTATCGAAGATTCGTTTTCTCGGGAGGAGATGTTAAAAAATGTGAATGAAAGATAAGTGAATAGATTTGTGGTACAAATTTTATTTATTTTTCTAAGGTGGTTTATCCTACATGGGGGAGTTATGGTGGGACCCACTAGCATCCTAACTACCCATGTTAGGATAAATGTAAGGTGGGGGACACACGAGCCCCTAACTTTTCACTTTCCATAACCCCTTAACCCCCTTGGAATTAAATGTGTAACCCTTCCACCCTCTCTATATCTCCATCTTAACTCCTTCCAACACAAATTAAACAATTAATTCGACCACTTCAATTAGTTAATGAGTGTTTTGAATTCTTAAATTTTGAAATTCATGGCATAAACAATTAAAATAAGGGGTGACCTTATTTTAATTTTGGTTGGATTGTTGTGTGGTAATTTGGGAAGAGAGCCATGTGTAAAGGAAGGAGGAAGCTCCTTGATTGTTGAATAACGTCATTCTCTCAACAAATAACGACACCACTTCGACGTAGAGAACCAAATCCATGAAGATCAATGACGCGCAATCCTCATCTCCTATCTGTGAAAAAAATAGCAGACGCCGCTTCCTCCATGGGTGCACTTCGACGTTACCTTCTGATGACAATGAATGACACCACCTCTCCACAGATCACGCCATGAGTTTGGGTTTATTATTGATCATGTTTTAATCATCTTTATTCATTTCTTGAGTATTGGCAACTTGATATCGTGATAATGAGAGGATATCAGACCGCACAAACACGGCCGATTCTCCTCCCCCTTTGCCCTGGTTGATCATCGTTGATGATTTAGGTGAAGGTGGCACGGTGTCGTTACACCGCGCGGGTCGAAGAGGACTGCGGCTGGAGCGAGCTGTGACGGTAGTGTGCGGCGTCGTCGCGCCCCACTAGTGAGGTCGAAGAAGGCCGCGAACAGGATCGGGCCACAGAGGAGTGGTCTAGCGTCGTTGCGCTGCGCAGGTGAGATGACCTGCGGCCTTAGGCTGTTGCGAACCAGCAGGGGCGGCCGGCTGAGCCGGCCTCCGACATCTCCAGGAGGCGGAACCCCATCTGGGTCACGTGGTGGCTCAAAACCGGTCGATCATAAAGGCCGCCCGTTACCCAAAAAACTGCGGGGGTGACTTTCCCGACCTGTTGCTAGGGCGGACCCCACCAGGTCCGTCGTTTCCGGAAATGGGTGGTCGCGCCCCCTTGGCGTCCTGCTCGGCCAGCGGCCGAGTCGCGGACGGCTTCCAAGCCGCGGCCGAGCCGCGGCCGACATCCGAGCTAGGTCGCAGGCCATGCGAGAAGAGCCGGTCCCGCCCTCTCTGGCCAGACCCGGACACAAGTCAGGTCGAACTGGTTTGGGCCGACCCAGGGGGGGCTGGGCCTGGTCGTGCCGGGCCCGGACCCCCCACTTCTAATCATTTTCGGTCTTTTACTCAAAACTTGAGCTATGGACCTCTGATCGATGCACCCTTCGTTGCTTAGGAATCCTTGGAATGATACGGTCGTTTTGGTATATTACAATCGAGGTTTCGGCGATGTTTAGGTATGGCCGGGTTGTTTCGAACCTCAAACCAATCAGGCCCTTATAGCGGAAACACTTATAACATAAGGACCGGACGTTCGAATGAAGTGCAGTAAATTACGTTGAATTAATCTTAGTGGGACAAGTACATTGGATTAATCCATTTGAGGATTGAACATATCTAGAGTACGGTCTGGTTGGTTTTAATTTAAAAACCAACTGGGCCCCTGGGATGGAAAAGTCGGTATCTCTTAGACCGGGTGTCCAATTGATGTGCCATCAGTTGCGTGGAGTTCCTATTGACAAGATGGATCTTTGGGATACATCAACTCTAGAATTTGTGAATGTTGATATAACGACCCCCATGGCTCATGGAGCAGACCCTCCTGAAATCGAGTGTGTAGTGTGCATGAACTCTAGAGCTGGCTGCGACTGCGACGACGATGACGACTGTACTTGGATCCTACGTGGGTTCGACAGCGAGGACGACTGTACTTGGATCCTCCATTGGTTCGGCAGTGATGACGACTCTACTAGTATCCTACGTGGGTTCTACAGTGATGGTTACTGTACTAGTATCCTATATTGGTTTGACAACGATGACTTCTGTACTTGGATCCTACATGGGTTCGATAGGGGAGATGATTCAGAAGCTATATCTATCTTCTCCACCCCTCTTCGTGAGCAGCATACATGTGTGAGCTGAGTCATGGCTTTCAATCAATAACATTGATATAATTTACATGCATTCCTTTGTGTATTGGTTAGTGCTTTCCTGTATGGATTGGGTTGTACTTGGGTTCATGAGTTGGAGCCGAACTGAAATTGAAGACATAGGTATATGTATGGGAATATACATAAGTATAGTTTGATGATACTTCGGGTTTTTATCTTTCCTTTGTGGTTTATCCTTTGTTGATTGTGGGGGACCATCAAGGGTCTCAGGGTCCCTACTGAGTATTTTATACTCACCCCTACAAGGGCTATGCCTGAACTACGTGGTGTTGGTTGAAGATGATGGACATCGCTGATCATGGTTGAGGCTTGAGGATCAGGACGGTATCCGGAGGTGGACTATCAGGCAGGACGTACATGGAGCGGACGACCGGACCCGAGGAGATGAGGAGAACATCTGTACCCACCCTTCAGGTGGGATATCTAGAGGATGACTCGGTGGTTGCTGATTTACATTACTCCTTCTATACATTCTTTTCTGTTGTACAATACGTTCATTTGGGTTTGTATTCTGGCCCATTTACTTTTCAGCACTTTCTTTTGTAATCAGTTTACATAGTGTTTACCTTAGCATGCTTTCTCTATTGTGTTGTTTACTTATAAAAAGTAAATTCTTTCCCTTTTATCAGGATTTATGAATTTGGTACTAGAATCCAGCCCCTGGCCTATAGAAGGATTGCTTGGGGTAGTCACGACACAGGCCCCGAGGACGGGTCGTGACAAATTGGTGTCAGAGGAGTCGGTTCTACCACAGAACATAGGACTCTGATAATTTCTTTCTATGAAGAAATAGTGTTAATCGTATTGAGTGTGGTTACCAGTCCTGGGAGTCCAGTGTTGGTGCGGCGACCGACATATACATACAACAGGACCTGGACTTTTGATTTCTGACTCAGGGCTCAAAAACACTGATTGCATGTGTGTTTCAAAAGTTTTTGTTGTGATTACATTTTTTCAGCTCACCCAGTATACTGTATTAACAGTGGAACACTCGTTTCATTTCAGGATTTCCCCACGATGGCATCCATCTAGGGTTCCCAGTTACGTGTGAGATGGCAGCCCACCAAGCGACGAGGCCTCGGTGCAGGACCCCATTACAGCGGAGGCACCAGTGGTACCTCTACCCTCTGATCCACCATTACCACCAGCCCCAATAGTGGAGATAACACATCGCTTGAGTGCACTGCATGAGTTTCAGCGTTAGAGGCCTCCCAGGTTCTGCAGAGAGACGGACCCTCAGGCAGCCGAGGATTGGCTGGAGGCTATCGTCCGAGTCTTCAGCTTGGTAAGGACACCAGCTGACCTTATGGTGATCCATGTGTTGAGTCTCTTGGACGCAGAAGATGGTAGATGGTGGAGCCTGATGCTCCAGGTGCACAATGAGGCATCAATACTTTGGATGGACTTCGATAGCCTCTTCCGCTTGGAGTTTGTTCCAACCACCCTCTGTGCGGTGCACATCCAGGAGTTACTACAGCTACGGTAGGACAACATGATAGTAGCCCAGTACTCGGCGAGATTTACAGACCTCTCGTGCTACTACACTGACATGGTACGAGACCCATTCTTCCAGGCCCAAACCTTTGAGCAGGGATTGAGCCATGAGATCAGGGAATCGATGATCTCCCTCATCATTCTGACGTAGGTAGGAGTACAGGAACGAACCCTTCTTGTGGAGAGCTCCTTGCTGAGCCTACACCAGCAGCGAGGCCTACCACATGGTGACACGTAGCAAATTCTTCTGCAGCTAGTAGTAGACAGATGACGCAGAGTTCCAAGCAGACCAGGCCATTAGGTGGGCGACCGTAGGGTACTGTTTTCGGAGGTGCGGGGCACACGCAGCAGAGCCAGTCATACAAGAGGTACGCAGTGCTAATAATTTAGTGGGCATGGCCACATGGCTCGTGACTTCCTAACCCGCCATGCAGAAGAGTAGTAGACTGTTGATGGACCACCAAGGAAAAGGTAGAAGTTCGACCATGTCGGTCCATTGGGAGCATGCGGATGAGGCAGAGGAGATGGACGAGCAGCGGGTTGTGGGCGACGCTTTGAGGCTCTACCACCACCACCACCAGGAGGACCACCCCGACCATAGGGAGATGTCAGACATGGGTAGGCTCAGCTCCAGGAAGATGAGGCCTATGACCACGGTGCACCTAAGAAGATTCTATGTACTATTTATGTCTAATCCACCATTTCTGCAGTTCTTATAGACGCAAGAGTGATTCATTCTCTTATTTCCGCTTCCCTAGTTCGTAGCACAAAGATTCTGATAGAGTCATTGGGTCGATGCTTACTGCTAGAGACTCCTATAGAAGATGACTCGTTGATTATTCACTGGTGCCAGTAGTGTAATCTTACTCTAGGAGGCGATATATTCATGTGGGATCTTCTTTTAGCATCGTCAAGGTCTTACGACGTCATCTTGGTCATTGATTGGTTATCTACAGTCCATGCTGAGATAGACTGTATTAGGTTAGAAGTGCGGTTTGTCCGCACTGATGGGAGCAGGTTCACATTCACCGGTGAGAAGGAAGCCATTGCAGTACATGATGGACTTATGTAGAGGAGAGGGTAGCAGATCACACAATAGTTGGCTAGTCTCATTATCCGAGTGGTTGATGTGTGGAGTATGAGTTTTCCTATTGTGGTAGATCAATTCACGGACATTTTTTCTGACAACTTTCCAGGACTACCTCCTCGCAGAGATGTAGACTTCTATATTGACATGTACCCCAGGACAACCCCAATATCTTCTCCAGTATATCGGATGGCTCCCGTAGAGCTTTGTGAGCTGCGGGTATAGCTGGAGGACTTTCAGGGCAAGGGATTCATCCGACCTAGTGTTTCACCCTGGGCTTCTTTGATTTTATTCACCATGAAGTCGGATGGGAGCTTATGACTGTGTGTCAACTACCGTCTCTTAAACCTGGTGACCAAGAAAAACAAGTATACACATCCAAGGATTGACGAACTCTTTGATCATCTCAATGGAGCACAATGGTTCTCGAAGATAGACCTAAGTTCAGGCAATCATCAACTCAGAGTTCGAGATGAGGATGAGCAGAAGACGACCTTCAAGTGTCAGTATGGCCACTATGAGTTCTTGGTTATTCCTTTAGGTGTAACCAATGCTCTAGAAGTGTTCATGAGTCTCATGAACATGATCTTCCAGCCTTACCTCGATCAATTTTTCATAGTATTCATCGAAGACATTCTGAATTACTCGACTACTGAGGAGGAGCACACCTACCTCTTGCGAGTTGTACATGACACACTCTGAGAGAACCAGCTTTATGGTAAGCTCTCAAAGTGTCAGTTCTAGATTTGATAGGTCCACTTCTTAGGGAACATCATTTATGAGGTGGGAGTTGCTGTGGATCCTGTGAAGATCGAGGCAGTACTTGCTTGGGAGCCACCCATGAGCATGACAGTGGTGCAGAGTTTCCTATGTCTGGCTGGGTACTATTAGAGATTTGTGCCAGACTTCTCTAGAGTTGCAGCACCACTTTCAGCTTTGACAAAAAAGTTGAAACCCTTCGTGTGGTCATATAGATGTTAGCAGGTATTCCAAGAGCTGAGTAAAAGATTTACTTGTGCACCCATCTCGAGGCTATCATAGGATTGAGTCGGGTACGTAGTTTACTGCGATGCATCAGTGACAGGACTCAGGTGTGTCCTGATTCAGGAGCGGGTAGTGATCGCCTATGAATCATGACAGTTGAGGAAGCTCAAGTAGAAATACGCTACCCAAGATCTAGAGTTAGAAGTATTGGAATTCGCCTTGAATATGTGGCATCACTATCTGATGGGGGAATGCTTTACATTCTACACTGACCACCAGAGTCTCAGGTACATCTTCTCACAGAAGGACCTGAACCTGAGACAGTGGCCATGGCTTGAGTTCCTCCAGGACTATGACATTGAGATATTCTATACTCTTGGGAAGGAGAACGTAGTAGCTGATGCTCTCAGTAGGAAGTCGGCCATTCCGCTACTTGGAGAAACGACAGATCAGTTAGCTACTTTGCATATATCCTTTGTGGACATATATGGGGAATCCTTCCTACAGTCCCTCGTAGTCACTGATCCACTTATTAAGCGGGTCAGAGAGGCACAACCTGTGGATACTGACTGTGAGATGGGATGTACTCAGATTTCCACATGGTAAGAGCCTGATGGATTTTCTGAAGCAGTAGAGCATGTCATCATCTTCATGGGAAATACCATGGTACCAGTTGCATTATAGGTGGAGGTGCTGATGGAGTTTCACAATTATCCATTGGAGGTACATACAGGAGTAGAAATGATATACTATGATCTCATATGACAGCACCGATGGCTGGGTATGAAGAACGATGTGGCAGAGTTCATTTCACAATGCCTCACATGCCAGCTTGTTTAGGTAGATCACCAGGAACCGGCAGGCTTGGTGCAGCCCTTAGAGGTCCTGGAGTGAAAGCGGGACAGGATATCCATGGATTTCATGACGGTTCATCTAGGTAATTCCAGAGGACACGACTCCATCTGGGTGACTGTCGACCGACTCACCAAGTTGGACCACTTCCTACCTACCAGAGAGAAAGGCTCAGTGGAGAGATTGGGACGCCTCTACATTAAGGATATCATACGACATCCTGGTGTTCAATCTTCTATCATCTTCGATCGAGATGCTCGCTTTACTTCCCGGATTTGGAAGGGGTTGCATGCGGCATTGGGGACGCAACTATGCCTAAGCACCAACTTTCATCCTCAGACGGATGGCTAGATGGTGAGGACCATTCAGACACTCGAGGACATGCTCCATACATAAGTCCTTGACTTTGGCCGCTGATAGGAGGATCACCTACCCTTGGTGGAGTTTGCGTACAACAACAGATACCACTCTACCATCGGGATGGCACCATATGAGGAAATGTATGGACGAACTGGTAGATCACCTATGTGCTAGATAGACCCTTGGGAGTCAGCACTTGTAGGACCAGAAATTGTTCTAGCCATAATGGAGAAGGTGCAGATCATCTTGGTGCAAATGAGGACTACACAGAGAAGACAGAAGTCCTATGCCGATAGAAGGCGGAGACCCCTGGAGTTCGAGGATGGAGACCATGTTTTATTACGTGTCCCACCTCGACCTGGATTGTGGATATTTGGACTGGGAAAAAAGATATCTTCGCTCTCCATCAGTCTATTCCAGGTTCTCAGCAGGGTAAGCCAGGTGGCTTATCGCTTGGCCCTTCCACCTCAGTTGAACTGGGTACATGACGTATTCCACGTATATTATCTGAGGAGATACATGCACAACCGGGAACATATTATAAATCATGTGGAGCTGGACATCGATAATGGGGATACTTTTTTCGTGGTCCCGACGGAGGTCGAGGATCGACATGAGCGGGCCCTACGTGGATGATCGTTTCCTCTGGTGGGCATTCTTTGGCAGCACGGGAACCTCCAGGAGAGCACATGGGAGAGGGAGGCTCAGATTCATGCATAGTACCCTCATTTGTTTCCCCATTTTATGATGTAGATTTATGCGGACGTAAATCCCTGAGGTGAGAGTAATGTTATAACTCGTAAATTTAAAGGAAATTTTTTTCTTAAATTCATTGAGATTTTATGAGTGCGCATTTTATAACGTCACTTGATTCTGAGGCCTGGTTTGCCCGGAATCAATTTCTGAAGTTTAGCTCGGGTACATTTAGTGAACGAACGAGTGGGTTTTTCTATCTTTTAAACCAGTGCTTGGAATTGAAATTTGAGAGCACTGATGAAACCGCAGCACAGATAATTGCTTACGATGACCTTTATCGAAGATGCGTTTTCTCGGGAGGAGATGTTAAAAATATGTGTATTAAATGATAAGTGAATAAATTTGGGGAAAAAATTTATTTCTTCTTATAAGGTGGTTTTATCTTACATGGGGGAGTTAGGGTGGGACCCACCAGCATCCTAACTACCCATGTGAGGATAAATGTAAGTTGGGTCCCACACAAGCCCCGACCTTTTCACATTCCATAACCCCTTAACCCCCATGGAATTAAATGTGTAACCCTTCCAACCTCTCTCTCTCTCCCTCTTAACTCTTTCCAACACACATTAAACAATTAATTGAACCACTTCAATTAGTTAATGAGTGTTTTTAATTCATAAATTTTGAAATGCATGGCATAAAAAATTAAAATAAGGGGTGAGTTTATTTTAATTTTGGTTGGCTTGTTTTGTGGGAATTTGGGAAGAGAGCCCTGTGTGAAGGAAGGAGGAAGATCCTCCATCATTGAAGAACGTCATTATCTCCACTAAGAATGACACATCTTCGATATAGAGCATTGAATACATGAAATCAATGACGCGCAATCCTCTTATTCTCTCCGTGGAAAAAAGAGGAGACGCCACTTCCTCCTCTGTTGCACATTGATGTCACCATCCGACGACGACGAATGACACCACCTGTCCAAAGATCACGTCATGAGGTAGGGGTTATTATTGATAATGTTTTAATCATTTTTCTTCATTGAATAAGTATTGGCTACTTGATATCATTATAATGGGAGGAGATCGAACCACAAAAACACGCCCGATTATCCTCCACTTTTTTCCACGTTGATCATCGTTGATGTTTGAGGCGAAGGCAGCGTAGTGTCGTTGCACACCATAGGGACGAAGAGGACCGTGGCAGGAGTGGGCCGCAGTGGTGGTATGTGGCATCGTCGAGCTGCACCAGTGAGGCTGAAGAAGGCCACGGCCATGATCGGGCCTCGGTGGAGGGGCACGACACCTTTGTGTCACGCCGGTGAGATGAGTCATGGTCGTAGAATGTGGTGGACTAGTAGGGGCGGCCGGTTGAGCCGGCCGTAGACGTCTCTAGGAGGTGGGACCCCATCTTGGACCCACGGTGGCTCACAACTGGTCGGCCATAAATGTCGGTCGTTACCCAGAAAACTAGGGGGATGTAACCCCCCGACCTGTTCCTTGGGTAGACCCCACCGGGTACACTGTTTCTGGAAACAGGGGGTCGCAACCCCTTGGCATCCTGCTCGGCCAGCAGCCAAGCCGCGACCTGCTTTTGAGCCAGGCCATAGGCCACGCTGGCCAGGCTAGCCACAGGCCATGCGAACCAGGCCAGCTGCACCCAGCTAGGCCAGATCGTTCCCAGCTGGGCCGGACCCAGACCCTGGTCGGGTCGACCCGGTTCGGGCCACCCCAAAGGGGTTGGGTAGGGTCAGGTCGGTCCCGAACCCCCACTTCAGACCTTTTTCAATCTTTTAATCATAACCTGAGCTACAGACCTCCGATCTACGTACCTTAATTTGCGTAGGAATCCTTGTAATGATATGGACATTTCGGTATATTACACTCGAGGTTTCG
Organism: Viscum album; assembly: GCA_963277665.1. Taxonomy (NCBI): domain Eukaryota; kingdom Viridiplantae; phylum Streptophyta; class Magnoliopsida; order Santalales; family Viscaceae; genus Viscum; species Viscum album. Next base: position 920,595,566 of record OY728126.1, on the reverse strand, counting down.
GTGAAGTTTGTGTACGGACAGGTCGGTTCGAACCTGAAACCAACTAGGCCATTGGAGAGGAAACACTTATAAATTAATGACCCGACGTCCGAATGACGTTCCGTAAATTACGTTGAATTCCTCTTAGTGATGCTGTTATTTTTTATTACTCCACTTGAGGTTTGGACTCATATAAAGTATGGTCGGGTTGGTTTTAGTTTGAAATCCAACAGGGCCCCTCGGACGGAAATGTGGATATCATTCAGACCGCGCGCCTAATTGTCGCGCCGTCAGTTGTGTAGAGTTCCTATTGACAATACAGAACATTGGGATATATCAAATCTAGAATTTGTGATAGTTGATGTATCAAACCCTTCAATCGTGGAGGGGACCTTCCTGGGATCAGGCATGCTGTGTGGGGGAACCCTAGAGCTGGCTGCGACTGCGATGACGATGACGACTGTACTTGGATCCTACGTGGGTTTGGCAGCGAGGACGACTATACTTGGATCCTCTGTGGGTTATACAGTGATGATTACTGTACTAGGATGCTACGTGGGGTCGGCAGTGATGGTTACTGTACTATGATCCTACGTGGGTTCAGCATTGACGACTTTTGTACGTGGATCCTACGTGGGCTCGGTAGAGGAGATGATTTAGAGGCTACATCTATCATTCCACCCCTCATCTTGAGTAGTATACCTTTGTGAGCTGAGTCTTAACTCTCAATCAGTATCATCGATATCATTGACTTAATTTACTGTGTGGATTTGGTTGTGCTTTCCTGCGTGGACTGGGTTGTACTTGGACTCGTGAGTTGGAGCCAAACTGGAATTGAGGACTTAAGTATATGTATGGGAATTTACCTATGTAGAGTTGGATGATACTTCTTGTTTGTATCTTTCCTTTTTGGATTATCCTTTGTGGATTCTGGGGGACCATCGAGGGTCTCGGGGTCCCTAATGAGTATTGTATACTCAGTCCTACACGGGCTATGCTTGCACTACGTGGTGTTGGTTACAGACGCCTGATATCACTGATCGTGGTTGAGGCTTTAGGAGCGGGACGATATTCACAGGTGGACTATCAGGTGGGACATACACGGAGTAGACAGACGGACCCTAGGAGCTGAGGAGTACATCTGTACCCACCCTTCAGTTGGGATAGCCGGAGGACGACTCAGTGGACACTGATTTACTTTACTACTGTTGTACTTTCTTTTCAGTTGTACTATACATTCAGTTGGATCTGTATTCTAGCCCATTCACTTTTTAGCACTTAATTTTTTACTATGTTTACTTAGTGTTTACTTAATCTTGTGTTTTCTATTTTGTTGATTACATATATAAAGGCAATGCCTTCCATTTTATCGGGATTTACGCCTTTGGTTCTAGTCATCAGCCCCTAGCCTATGGAAGGCGGGCTTGGGGTAGTCGTGAAACGGTCCCTGAGGACGGTTCATGACAATAAATCTTTTCTAAGGATCCCTTTTGATCATATCAAAATGAAGAACTTGAAGAAGAGGTAAATATTTAATCATCTCTTTCAAGATACATTCTTCTTCCACTTCCTCATTATTTTTTGTTTCAATTATAAAATAATAACTCTTGTATCTTAAATATACTGTCATATTATTATAATTATGGTACAGCCATATTCATTATTTTATCCATCCTTTGAATGACATGTCACCATACGTGTGTGCGTACAACTTACCATCTCCACGTCGTAGTGTAATTATTATTCAATAAATTATTATTTGGATGGGTATAATAATGATGTTTAATTGATGTAAATAATGAATATTACATTATAATGATTCTATATATATAATATACCATCCAATTATATGTTATTTTAATATCAAAAGAATTATATTGTTTCTTGTGCATACGTACAGATTACCGTCTCCACGAACGCGATGAGATTCATTCCCCATCATAATCCATTCAAGACTAACGTTCATTAAATGATTAAAAATAATTTTTAGAGACTTAATATCATTATGAATATGAATAAGATACATCCTATCTATAACTAACATTACTTAAGTAAGAAAGAAAATAACTGAAAACAAATCAGTTAACAACCGAAATGATGATAATACTAAAATATTATTAACAAAGCAATATTAAAATATCATATATAATCTCATATTAATGTATATGTTTCATGGATAATTTTATAAAAACTATTTCACCATTATACAAGAGGTTAACCTTCCATTGACAAAATAAAAGTGCATGCTAAGAGTAAATTTCACCATCGCATTATTATCCAAGGTTGTTTTTATGTAAGTATCTACTGGGACATCTTAATCATCCAAATCCATGTTTCTTAAAAATGAATTTCAAAAATTTTTTAATATTTATATTAATATGGTAAAAATTCATTTATAACATTATTTTATTTTTTATAAAATGGTTTGAAATGAATCTTTTTCTCATTCTCCAAACAATGTACTTCATGACATTTTCGACAAAATTAAGGTAAGAATGTTTTTTAAATTATTCGACGGGTGAGGCTATTTTCCACCGTTATAACAACATCGAATATTTTCTTACAAGCATATAAGAATATTTTAAAATTAAATGTTTTATTTTATTGTTTTATGACATTTAAATGATTTAATAATTGTATGAGATATTCTCTAAAAATGGTTTTGATTTCATCTATGTCAACATCCTTTGATTGATTTTAAGCTTATTTGAAGATGATTTATTATGATACAAAATTTCCATATTATATTGATGTTTTTGTGATATGTTTGAATATAGATGTATTATTTTTATACCATTCATGGCTTTTGGATAATGTATTGACATTTCATATGCTAGTTTTAATACAATTATTTATGATATGTTTAAACCCTTTAAAATGAGGAATGCATTGGACTTAGTAAGTGATGGGTGGAACCTGTTATATCTCCTCGACGCATCGGTATGTCTCATGAAGAAAATATTGTCTAGGAATAAGGCCTTGAAAAAAATTTATTTGTATTTTTGGCATAAGGTCTTGACTATATGGTTATGAAAGACTAGCATTTTTCATTCCATCATTATGAAAGAGGATATTAATATTGAATTTTATTATTCGACTAGTAGATTATCCATGTGAATAGTTAAATGGAATGATTTGATTTTATAATTACCATATTATGCTGAAGTTCAAGTTTAAAAGGATTTTTTTTATTCTTAAACGTTGCCTTAAATGTTTATGCTTATTTATGAAAGTTTCAGGCATATTGTTATCCTTACTGAGCATCTGAGCTCACCCCTTTCTATGTTTTATTTTTCCTAGGATCTGAAGAAGTATATTATGTCTGACCTATAGGAATAGTCTATGGGATATTAGTGGGGTCTATTGTATCAATATTGTTGTTTTTTTTTATTTTACGATGTAATGTAAAACATATTAATGTATCAAGTACTTCTAAGGCTACTGAACTAATCGTTTTTTTGATACTTGATATTTTGGGATCATGCCAATGATATGTAATAATGCACCGACATTGGTATTCGAGGGTTGAGACATTGTAGTTGATATCAGAGGAAGATTAGTACAATCCTTGGAAACAATATTTTGATAAAATCTGATTAGAGAACATTATACTAACATAGACCTTGAGAATTAATATAGAAGAAATTCTTAGAATTTTGGTACTATAGAGATTTTGTGAGTTTTCCAAGAAACAAATCTTGATATGGATATGAGTAGGTAGGGGTGGCTTTGGAACTGATGTACCTAGAGTTAAAACCTGAAAACACCGCTTTGAACTAGACTCGAACTGGAACTGGTGCACGACAATGGGCTTTGCTGCACTCATTGTTACGACACTCTATTGGGATATTCTTAGTATAACTCATATATTCATTACAAGACATTATGAAGGATTTAAGAGAAAATACTTCCTAAAATAATTTTTTTTATGATTATGGATTATATCCATATACGGTTCAATCTATGTTAGGTATTTTACATGTTTTAAAATATTCATTGTGATTCATAAACTGACTTAGTGTATACCATTGATTATAAATGGCGCCAAGTAGAAGGAATGAGAACTCCAGAAAATTGTATGATCCAAAGAGTAAGAAGGATAAAATATTTCAATGTATTACACAAACAATTAGATGCGAAATAATCTCTCATGTATTCTCAAAATATGAATTAATAGTATCATGTGTTAATAAGATAAGTATAGAATTTTCCGAGTCTTATGGCATTGAAGGGAAGAATGAGAAGAAATGGATGGTAGAGAGAAATATGAATAAATGGAATAAGAGAAAGATGGATCTTCACATATGTGAAAAATTTGGAATGAAAAACCGTGGAAAATATTTAAAGGTAATGAGAGTTTGTTATAGGTGTGGAGAAAAAGGAACCAAGTACGTGATTCCAAGGGTGAGAAAGGGGTTTCAAATGTTCAATGCTTCATCTGTAAGGAGTTGGGACACTACACGTATCAATGTCTAAATCATCATAGTATACCCCAAAAGCTACTATTAGATAAGAATCAAATTATGATACTACCGAAGATGAAAAGTAATGATTAAGAGTTCTTATGTTGTTATTAATGTATTGTGTCATTTGAGTGTTGTATCAATGATGTACTGGTTATATGAATTATGGAAATAAATAAGGATTGTACTATAGTAATATTTCATTGGGAATTTGAGATTATGTGGTCCTGATACTAAGGTACTGATTTTGGAATAAGAGATGGTTGATTTGGATAAATTATATTGGATATTCATGAATTCCATAAAATTGATTAATAGTTTGTTTATTTAAGCATTGTTGGAATATTCTATATTTTTAGATACAAGTAATATATCCATCATTATATAAATTTTAAGGAAGAATGAATGTAATCAATAATTTTTTGTTGTAATTCAGGGTGTCCCCATGATTTCAAATAATACATGATTAAGGTGTTCACATTTTATTACGTGGAAAAAAGGATATACATTATGTTTAACATCTTATAAATTTTGGACTATGAGTTTACATAGAAGTATTTTGGATAAGTCTAAAGGTTGGGATTGATTAATATTGAAATTGGATACTATTGTTAATGTTATTTTTAGATTTTTTTTGAAAAGGTAAACACGCAGGCCAAGTGACAACCCATCGCATCAGACAAACTGGCGGGAATCGATCTGACAACCATAGTGCGATTGATATTCATCACCAACTACTAGACTACGTGAAGTCCCTGGATTTTATAATGTAGTATCTTTTTTTTAATGGTTCTGATAGGTGAATTATAAATTCATTTTTTTGTAACCCTATACGAATATGATAAATAGAATATTTTTTATGTTCTACTATCTTTTTGTGTGATTGATGAGTTTGTGGATGAAATTAGTTAAAGGAGGAAACTCTACATGGGAAGTATATATTTTTAATCCCATTTATTCTATGATGAAATTAATTATTAAACTTCAGGTATGGGATCTTAAAACAAAAAATTTCTTATGTTAATACCTTATGTTTTGTTGAACTGATGATATTTTAAATAATCATAGATTGACGGCTTGGAGGCCCTCAATTCTACAATTGTTTGTATCTGATGACCTCAATCAGTACTAAAAAATATTTACATTTTCCTCAAATTATGTGTCTCTAATTACCACTAATGTTCTTTTAATCAATATCATAATTTGGTAGTGACTTTTTCATTCCCCTTTCTCCTCTTATGAAGACTAAATTTTATTAACCCAATTTCCGATGTGGATTTTTAAATAAAGGTATTTTATATTTTAAACATTTTATTTTCAAATAACAATTTCAAATTTCAAGGACACAATTTATTGAAGGAGGGATTAATGTAACACTCCCAAGATTTCATAGTATGTTATTTCTTCAAAATAATTCAATAACCAGCCTTACACACAACACCGTGTTCAAGCGGACCACAACTTACCAAACTAGCCGTTCAAAAGAGGTTATTTATAGCAATAACTATAATTTGATATTTATTTAATCCTTATAATTTTATAATCCATATTATGCGTTTATTAGACATAATGAAAAAAAAACAAATTAATATATTTTTTATAATATAAGTATTTTTCAGAAAAATGAAATTTTACCGCCTTTTACAGGAGAAATCTTTTAAAATCCAATATTTGAAACTTTTGTATAGCTAATTTGACAAAATAAACATATTCTTCAGAATAATGACATAATTATTTACTTTCAAATTTTTTTTTGTTTTTTTCTGATAACATTCATATTTGGGCGAATAGTGAAAAATACTATATTTTAATTGAAAACAACTTTTTTAATCAAAATAATTTGATGTGTAAAATTAATACATTTTAATGATTTGGAAGTATAAAGTGATTATATTTTTACCATTTAATACAATGTTATTCATTGGAAATAATATCACTTTGAAATTTAACATAAACTAGTATCGATCTTTTGTTAATTATTAATTCTTAAAAATATGTTTTTTTGTTTTGATAAGAGGAATTAATTTTTAATTATTAAATGAAACATAAATATTTTGAATATGGTAAAATAGGAATAGTTTTTTATTTCAGAATATCAATAGTATCTTACGGTGAAATTTTGGTATTTTTCGGAATGTTTTTAATTTTTGATGAATAGTGAAAAACACTGAGTTATTGGTTAAAATCGAATTTTTATTTAAATAATTATTTTTTTATTTAAATTTATTTTAGGTAAAAAAGATACATAATACCTATATAATTTCAATGTAATTCATTGGAGTCAGTTTATAATAATTTTAGATATAAAATTTTTTTATTGAACTATTTACCCTCTTTTACCCACCTTCTAGGGGCATTTAGAAATTTACATAAAACAAAATTTTACGTTTCTATGAGTTGAAATTTGAAAATCCAAGAGACACGGATGATATAAGTGAGGGAAATTTTGTTCAATGAGATGAATTTTTTTTTTGTGAATAGTAACTTTTGACTTTTATTTACCACAGTTAAAAGTAAATAAGGTAATGAAATGTTAAAATGATATTATTATTACCATAACTATTGTCCCAATTATATTGGATAAGTTTAATTCCACAAAAAACTACCTTAGGAATAAAATCTGATCATTTAGGTCCACATGGATTATATTAGGACATTTTTTATTTTTTAATTCAAAGACAAGTTAAATGTGTTAAATTCAACATTTAATAACTAAACCATTTTTAATATAGGTTGAGACATAAGATAAATTCGACTATAAATATTCCTTAGAAATATAAAAATGATTCCTAAATAGTGTAATTTTATTTATATTTTTTAGACATTAAATAATTAAATTTATTTATGACACAATGATGATGCAGTAATTACCGTATTAATGAAATAATAAAATTATTGATATTATAAATATAAAAATAATTTTAAATAGAGACTTTTAATAGATTCCAATAATTTTATAGGTTAATATAACATATTAAGGTTTTTAGAATAATTTTAATCAAAGTAATACTACTGTTATGAATTTAGGAAAAACAAAATACCAAATAGTGTCAAAATTGACCTAAATGAGTTTTTAAAACAAATATTATAATATAAATTAATATTATATTCCTAGAAATATAAGCTTCTGCCAAAAGACTTATATAATGATAGGTGTATCATTAGTTAACCACTTTAGGTTCTCTAGGAAGTATATAGTATTTTTATTAACCATATAATATAAAAATAAAAACAGACATAGTAAATGTCAAACTATTTAACAAATAGTTAAATCTAAAATATAAGGTTAATATGGTGACCCAAACCTATCTAAAAAACAATGGTATATTTTTTTAGACCCATAACCAATTTATAATTTAAATAATCAATTTTTGAGCCATTATGAACTGAAAATTATTTTATAATAAAATAATATTTCTAGCTTTACACAAGCTACCCCTCAGCCCTCTTATAAAGGGTCACCTCCCCTTCTCTCTAATTCAAAAAATCAATGCCATTTGGCTCAGACAAACCCTGCCCAATTACCCTCTCAATTTTCCCCCTTTCATCCTAAATGAATTTATTTAGTGATATAGCCAGTCTAAGGAGCCCTTTTTATCAAATCCAATGGAAGAACCGGAAGAATAGGTAAATATTTCTCCACCTCTTTCAGGTTCCTTTTTTCATCCACTTCCTCTTTCTTTATTGTTTCCATTGTAAAATAATAACTCCATTGTCATCTTTATATTATGATGTTATTATAAATATGGTACAATTATATTCATTATTCTATCAATCATTTGAATGACATGTCACCATATGTGTGTACGTACGACTTACCGTCTCCACATCATGGTGTAATTTTTATTCAATTTATTATTATTTGGATGAGTATAATAATGATGTGTAATTGATATATATAATAATTATAACCTGATAATTATTCTGTATATATAATACACCATCCAATTATATATTATTTTAATATCAAAAGAATGATATTGTCCCTCATGCGTATGTGCGGATTATCGTCTCCACGAACGCGATGAGATTCATTCTCTATAGTAATACATTAAAGAATAATTTTTATTAGATGATTAAATATAATTTTAAAAGACTTAATATCATTCTGAATATGATTAAGATACATCCTATTCATAAAAAACATTACATAGATAGAAAACCATATAAAGGAAAACGAATAAGTTAAACCCCGAAATGATGATAATACTAAAATATTATTAACAAAGAAATATTAAAAGAGTGTATATGATATCATATTAATGTATATGATCCGTGTATAATTTAATAACAATTATTTCACCATTATATAGGATTTTATCATACCATCGACGAAGGAAAAGTACTTGGTAAGGGTTAATTTCACTATCTCATTATAATACAAGGTTTTTTGACATAAGTATATACTGGGACATCTTTATAATCCACTTCCATGTTTCATAAAATGTATTTCAAAGGATTTTTATTATTTACTAGACTATAGGTTAATGTAATTTTTACCATTAGTTAAATTTTTTAAAGTGGATTGAAAGGAGTCTTTCCATTATTTTCCAAATAAGTTACATTATGACAATTTCTAAAAAATAAAGGTAAGAATGTTTTTATTACTTATACGGAGGGTGTGGCTATTTCCCACCATTATAACAACGACAAATCTTCCCTTACAAGATTATAAGAATATTTTCAAAATAAATGTTTTCTTTTATAATTATGTGACTTTTAAATGATTTCTAAATAGTAAGATACATTTCTCTAAAAAAGGTCTTGATATCATCTAGTTCAACATCCATGGATATGTTTTAAGCTTATTTGATGTTGATTTATTATGATACAAAACATCCATATTGTATTGAACTTTTTGTGATATGTTTGACTATGGATGAGTGATTTTTATACAATTCATGGTTTATTTATTAAGTATTGACATTTCATATGCTAGTTTTAATATGAATGTTTATGATATGTTTAATCCATTTCATATAATTAATGCATTAGACTTAGTAAGTGATGGGTGGAGCCCTCTATAACTCCTCAATGCATCGGTAGGCCTCGTGAGACAAACTAGTGTCTTGGAAGAAGGCATTGAAAAAATCTTATTTGTAGTCTTCACACAAGGCCTTGACTATGTGGTTATGATGGTCTGGAATTTTGGTTTCCATCATTATGAACGTGCCTATTGATATTGCATGTGATTATTTGACTAGTATAATATCCATGGGAATAAGTACATGACATTATTTGATTTTATCTTTTCCATATTATGTTGATGTTCATGTTTAAAAAGCTTTGTTTTTAGTCTTATACATGGAATCAAATTATTATTCTTATTTATGAATGTTTCCGCTTTATTGTTATCCTTAGCGAGCATCTAAGATCACCCCATTCAATGCTTTATTTTTTCTAGGATGTGAAGACGTATATTATAACTGACCTAAATAAATAGTCTATGGGATCTCAGTGTTGTCAATGGAAACAATGTGGTTGTTGTTTTCCATTTTACGACGTAATGTATACCTTATGAATGTATCTAGTAATTCCAAGGCTACTAAATTAATCTGTCTTCCGAGACATCAACTTTTGTAATCATTCAAATGATATGTAATAATGCACCGACTCTGGGTTTCAAGGTTCGGTTCGTTACATTTTGGGTTAGATATATTGATAATCCAAAGATCATGGATCTAGATGACCTATTGAAAATATTTTTTATGGGACATGGTTTAAGGTTATGTTTTTACTCGGTATGCATCAGCTAACTCGAATTAAGGAATGTAGTGTAGTAATATAGCTTTTTGATGAGAATTCAATGGAGGAGGTTTTTATGGGATATGGTGGAGGACTTAGTTTCAAAAGTAAAATGAATCTTAGGTGTGTGATTTTTATGATTTGAGACATAATTTATTGGAAGGCGTAATTTTAACACAACCAGATGGAGAAAATTTAGTGTTTATATTTCCAATGAATACATATAATTGAAGTGACATTGTTTGAATTTTAGTTTACTAAAATAATAATGATGGTGAAATACAATTCAATCCATCAAACAATCATTCATTATAAGAGAGAGTGGGAGGGACAAATTTTGAGTTCATTTAGAAGTGAATAGTTAATATATTGGGAATGGGTAGGTTATGAAAATGTTTTATTAGATGAGAGGATTATTTGTTTATCTAATAAAATCATGAAATCATCATGTTATGATAGAATGGTGGTGGTCAGTCACTATCGATCAACACATTGACACACATTTATTCTACTCAATAATTATAATTATCACTTGATTCATTGAATAAAAATGTATTTGTATGTAATGATGTATTAGTTCAAAATAATAAACTATCCAAGAATTAGTCTTTTTATGGAATTTTTCCTTTAAATCAATATTTATGATTGTTTTTTCTATATATTATGGTTATTTTATGTTGTCTTGATGAGACATAGCTATGCGTGTCATCCTTGTTTTTTCATCATAAATGGGTTTTATTCTGGATATTTTTAATCCACTTGTAATGTATTAGTGGATAATAATCATGTTATTTTATAGTGTAGACTCAATAGACCCAACAATCCCTATGTTCTATAATAGGGAAATATTTTCTCATTATTATATGTAACTTATAGGATGGGTAAAGGATGATGCACATTAAACTAGACCACCACTGGAAACTTTGCCTTCAAGAGTCCCTAATTACGAATACTTCTACTAAGAATATGAATAAAAGTTCTATATATACATAAAACGCATGGATGATGGAACCTAACATCTTTATGAGTTGTTAAAATCTTGGTAAATGTTATCATTTTTCATCCCATGAGTGTTTAGTGGAAAATAGTACATTTCACCAATTTTATGATATTGGATACATTTTAGGAACGCACTGTTAGTCACAAAGGAGGGTTTTTACCCTTGGATAGGTGTTGGGTGGAAAATCAGGCCATTCTAATTTTCAAGGAACCACTAATAAGGTGTCCAAATATTATCATGTTCTTTTATCATTTTGAGGATATTAGTATTCGAATGAGATGATAGTATGGCTATAGAAGTGGAGTCCCCAGTAAGATTTGTCCTTTTTCTGTGGACTCAATGTCGATGGGAGCCTTCAATTTTGTTTTAGAAGTTAGGTGGGTCATTGATAGTCCATTGTGGCTACTTTGTTTGGTTTTGAGGCATAATGTCTCATGATAGGCCCCATACATTATTTTTTTAGAGTTGATATGTGATTCTTGTTCACATTTTTGGATTGGGATATTTGGGTTGGATCCACCCATGTTTGGTTGGTTGTTGGCAGTGTTGTTTGAGGCAGTATCCTCTTAGGGAATTTGTTTGAGGAGGGGATAATTAGGATATCATGGTTCTAGATTTTCCCCATTTTTTGATATGGTTCTCATTTCTAGTTTTTTATTGTGGCTAAATTGTATTAGGGAAAAAATGGTTAATTTATATGAGTACAATTCCCCACAGGTCTGTGTGAACCATGGCTAGAGTGTCTTTTGACCTATGAGGTTTCAAAGATAGTCCTGGAGTATTTTCATGGAACTTTTGATATTGATACCTCCTAGGGTCATGGATTCTAGGAAATATATTTTTATACAATTTATTACACTTACTTTTGGGTCTCTATCTGGTTCCCAATTTATCCTATATGATATTTATGATTTACAGGTTCTCTAGTTGGGTCTACCTTGAAGTTCCTATCACCAATTATAATCATGTCATTAGAGTCTAGGATCCTGGTATATGCAATTTTTCATATGGATTAAAATTCCTACACCCTCTGGTGTAAAAAATAATTATTTTCAACTTATAAATCATTGAGATGTTGTGTATATCTAGAATATGCACCAGTTATCATGCAGTTGGGTGATCCATGTGTTCTAAATCAATGATATGGTGCTAAAGAATAACTATATTTACCATGAGAGTGAGACTACCAAATATATTTATTTTTGTTTACCATTTTCTATTTTCTACACTTATTATATTAAATTTTTATTTTAGGTCGTATTTTGTTAGTTTCACTACGGCTAGCCATGTTAAATGTACATGAACTGGATATGAAAGAAGATTATAGGTTAACTATTAGGGGTCGCCTAATATGATTTATTTATCACCCCATGTACATGAATCATTATTTTTCATAAAAATTAGATGTCTACTTATTTAGGATAGTATGTATTATTAATTATTGATGAGGATAAGTATCAATGATGTTTGACAGAGTAGAATAATGAATGTAGAGTCTTGGGATCAGGCTGATGCTTATCAAACATCTCAAAGACAGGGTATCTGGTTTGAATTATTGTAGGTAGTATATCGAATTGTTCTTTTTATTTATTTTTTTATTTTTAAAATATTTTTAACATACCGTTAACTGACTATTTTACATTCTACATGATTGTGAGTCTATATGAATGTAACACCCTGACCCCAGATGAACAGTGCCAGTGCATTACATATTACATTGGAATGATTAAAATGAATTAAATCCTGATGAAATTATCTTATTAGTAGTCTTGAATAAACTAGATACATATATTTAACTTATATTACATTTGGAAATGTAAAAAATACAAAATATAATAGAAACAAAAAAACTACATCCACGAGATCTCCATTAATGGTCTCTTCCTCATATCCAGTTGAAGGTAAAAAATGAAAGGGTTGAGCTCAAATTTTTTGTAAGGATTACAGAGAGAAGAAGCATGAATATTCAATAACTTAATCATAAACAAAATAGTATAGTCATTATGGTGTAGTAAATAAATGAAAAACTTTCCATTAATAAACTAAGAATGAAAATGCATCAAAATGTTTTTCACATTGATAACCTCAGGGATAGTAATATCATAAAATGAATAAATATATATTCTTATTAATTGGATGTCTGGTATTGGGAAAATAATACCACTATACTGTCAAAATGGTGTATGTTTGTGCGTAGAAACCCGTTAGATTTTATGAAGAAAACTCGAAGGGTTTGTCGAAAACTGATTTTCCCCATGAGACTTGTCGATGAATCGATGTGATAAAGAATTCCCTACCTATCAAAACACATCAAAAAAATTCTGTATAAATATATTGAACACAGGTACACCATTCCTTCTTAAAATACATATAGATTAAAGGATACAGATTCATCAATATTTCCATAATTAAGACAATATTCAAAATAAATATTGTATGTAAAAGGGTATATGACATAAGACAATTATCATATACATGAAACCAAAATATGGATATATAAAATAATAAAATTTCAAATGGAAAATGATCTCATATGTGAAATGGATACACCACATAAGAAAAATTATGTGAACAATACTATGTAAATGACAATGAAATTAAAATTGAGATGAAGTCCCTTACCACGTTGTAATCAATCGATTAATATGACCAAACATTAACAACCACCAAATGAATCAAATAATACCATGAATATAAATATAAATATAATAATATATATCAAATTTAAGTACAAAATACACCACATGCACGAAATAAGTGGTGGATAATGGAAATCTCCCAAAATGAAAAGTGCGATAAGAAACCCCATATAGATATTTCGGCATGATAACAAGTGTTATTGTGAGATAATAATGAGAGGTATAGGGGTATCCCATAATTTTTATATGTTAATGGTAGTATGGGAGAGGTAAAAAAACATAACCTATCATTATGAATTAAATATAAAATAAAAAATCTTAGGGGATTCTTGAATAAGAGTGAGAGAGGGGACCCCTTACCTTATGCTTGTAGGTCTTCTTGATTGATCGTAATGTCAGGACTAATAAAATATTGTTTCATTAATTAATAATTACATAACCTCATAAACATTTAATTGATTTAATATAACCTTATTTGGGTCATTCATTCCATTTTTTAATGGTAACGAGGTACAATTTTATAAATTTGGATGTATTTTCATCCTTGGTTTTCATGATCGGGTTACATATATTCATGAATGGAAGTTCATTTGATATGTCTTCATACATCCATAATTATAAATATATATTACTAGTGGCACAATAGAGATATAATTGATACTATAATGGTTTTGGGTTATATTCTAGGAAGATGACTCATTATTTAGAAATTAATTACAAATTCTTTGATTAACATAGCAGTCTAGTGAATAATTGTCTTTTTTGTACTATTATTTTATTTTATGAGTGTGTAAAGATTAAATAACATTTAATATAGTAAAATAAATATATTATCATTTGGTTTAATCATTAAAATGGTTTCATGATCAGTCTCGAAAATATTAAATCTAAATGAAATTTTTTTTCTTGAATGTGATAAATTAACACATTAGGTATATGATATCATTTATAGCATAAAAGGAGGAAAAAAAGTTATGATTAAGCCACATTCTATTATAAAAATAAAAAAAAATTAAATATTTTTTATTATTTTTTTTATAAATTTTGTACGAGGAGAGGTGGGGATAGAAAGGATAACAAAGGAACTTGAAAAGATAACAAAACAATTGAAAATATGAATTTACCTCTTGAATGTATCAAATTTTGAGAACCTCCATAGGAGAGAGTGTTTGGACTTTTTATAAGAATAGGGGATTCTTGACATGGGGGAGGATAATAGGGAGATATTTTAGCAGAATTTAGGTAAGGATGGAAGCTTGAGAAGTTGGAAGAAATGAGGGCGTGAGGGGTGGCATTTATATTAGAGGAGAGGAGGGTTTTCAAAATATTATATTCATTAATTTATTATTTATACAAAAGATAATAAATAGTAAATATTTAATGAAAATTAATATCAATAAGTGCATGTGATTTGGATATTTATGTTCTTACATAACTCTTGATCCTTGGAATTTTGGATTTATGTTACAGTGTATTTATATGGTAAATTATTGTATATTACTATACACCAAAATTTCATGTATTTATGAAAAATCCAAAAAATTTACCCTAACCATTTTCAACATATAGAATTTAAAAAAGAACTCAATTTTTTTAAAATAATTTTCTAAATTTTATTACTTTTATTTTCAAATAAAATTATAATTTATTCAAAAATAATTTTCTTAATCTATATCAAATTTTTTACAACCTTAAACAATTAATCAACATCTCATTACATTATAACCTTATGAAAATAAAACAATATTATTATTTACTATTCATAAGGTTCATATTACAATTCATAGTGGTATGTAACTATTTATCTAAAAACAAGTTGGTTTTACATACACCAAATAACTTATTGATCACAATTTTAGATGACCGTTTTTTGAAATTCAAAACACAGAAGTGGAAAATTTATGTTTAATGGCCATGTTATGAAATTATCTTATAAAAACACATGTTTTGATTCATATAGTGATAGTGATTCATGAAATATAGGATATCTGATGAATAAAAAAAATTTAAGAAAAAAATACCATAAAATGATTGGGGTGTTATATTATTCCCACCTTCATAAATTTCACCCCCAAAATTTTTCATTTATAAAGACCTTAAAAAGATGTTGGTTGATCTTCTTCGTAACATCCTTAGCATCACATGTTTCTTCCTCAATTTTATGGTTTATCCAATTAACCATTACTAGAATATTTTTCCAATTTCTCAATACTTTCTCCCTTGTGTCACAGATCATAATAGGCTCTTCACAGTATGAAAGATTGTGTTTCAATTCTAATTCATTGTAGGTAAGTACGTGCATTGGGAATTTCATTTATTTCTTTTATAATGAAACTAGGAATACAATATGATCTTTGGAGATAGATGGTGGCATTTCTAAATGGTACGATAAAGCTCTGCTCCATTTCAGAAGTTCAAACATTTTGATTTACCTTGGTTTTCAGTATCCCTTTCTTACCGAACCTTATGACAGAATTCCATGGCTATACATTTAGAAAGACATGATCTCATTCATGAAATTACAAAATCCATTAATTGGTTGTTAGCATAACTCTTCTTCTTACTATTGGCTTCTTAGATATGGGCCTGAATTATCTTTACCTTTGCAGTTGCCTATTTGATAAGTTCAAGGCCTATAAGTTTTCTCTCACATTGTTCATTAAAAAAAGGTGGATATATATACATCTTACCATATAATGCTTCATATGGATCCATTTCAATTTTATAATAGAAACCTTTATTGAAGGAAAATTCCACCAATGGAAGGTATTGATCCTTCAGACCTTTAAAGTTATGTTAGAATGATCTCAACATGTCTTCTTGTGTTCGAATAGTCCTTTCAGACTGTCCGTCAGTTTGGGGGTGATAAGAAGTACTTATATGACGCTGATTATGGGAATCCTTCTTGAGAATTTTATAATATTTTTATGTAATTCTGGGATCTCGATCAGACACAATCGATATATTTTCACCCTGAAGTCTCACAATATCATTAATATAAATTCTTTTTAGGTTCTTAAGTGGTAAGTCATCTGTTATAGCAAGTAAATGTTCTTATTTTATGAGATGATCAACAATTACCCATATTAAATCAATCCTTCTAGGAGTCCTCATTATTCCTATAACTAAATCCCTCGAAATGTTATCCCACCTTCACATGAGAATATTTAGAATTTGCTTGACCCTTCTAGGATGTTGTCTACCTAACTTCATCTATTAGATAACTAGACTCCTTGACACATAGTTATAAATTTATCACTTCATGTTATCCAACCAAAAATGTTCCCTCATATCTCTATAAATCATATTGGTACCATGATTTTTAGAGAAATTTGAGCTATGAACATCATCTAATATTTATCTTTTTATCTCAGATACTGATGGACCACATAACCACTTCCCATATTTCATAACTCCTTCCTCGTATACGATTTTTTCCAATCATCCATCCATAACTGAATTAATTTTTATTTTAGAATCTCATCATCATATTGAGTGATTTTTATCCTCCCTAGTAAATATGGTTTAGATATAATTTGATAGAGGAAATATGGTTCCCCCTCCTAAACAATTAACATATCCATCTTTAGTAGATCCAGGAATGTTAGATCTCTCTCAATCCTCATTTCAGCCAGAAGTCCATGATTAGTCCTTATTAATGCATTTGTCACATATTTTTTCTTTCCTAGGTGGTAGTGTATTGAACAATCCAAATCTTCGAGTAACTCAATCCATCTCATTTTCATCATGTTGAGTTCATTATGTGTACAATTATATTTCAAACTCTTTTTTTCTATATATATCTCAAAGCCATCACCATAGAGAAAATGTATCCATATTTCCAGAGAAACTATTATGGTTACTAATTCAATATTATGAGTTGGATAATATTCCTCATCATTCATCAATGGACTTGATTCATAAGCAATAACTTTTTCAATTTTCATAGGGATCCAACTGAGTCCATTATTGTTGCATCACTATATATAAAAAATCCATCATTTCCATAGGAAAGATTTAAAATTAGAGCATTAACCATTATTATGTTAAATTATTCTATTTATTTTGTAAATTATTTCTACCATATAGACATAACCCATTTATGTGTGAGCTTCATTCTATGGTTAGCCTGTCAGGTGAAATTGTGAACAAAATGTTGATAGTAACCTTCTATGAAGATAAAACAACATAACTCAGTTATGTTCCTTGGCATGGGCCATTATTGGATTTAATTTATCTTCATAGGATAGACTATGATTCCATCCTTATAGAAAATAGGGACACAAAATTAAATTTATTAAAGACAAAATTCACACTAGAAAAACATCCCATATAATTAATTTCATCTAAGAGATTTCAAAATAATACCAAGGAGATTATCATGGTATTCTTATCTTCCGGAGTATAGTAGGATATCATCAAAAAATTTAACACAAAAATCCTTAGGATATTGCTTGAAAAATTTATTCATTAGATGCATGAAATTAAAGTGTATATTAGTCAGTCCAAAAGGAATTATAGAAAACTCATAATTCTTGTACTAGTTTGAAGTTTTTTATTTGGAATATCTTCCTTCTTCACACATAGATAATGATATCCAGATCAAAGGATAATTTTTTAAAAAATATTTATCTCCATGAAGTTGATCAAATAAATCATCAATTTGTGACAGAAGATACTTCTTCCTTATTGAAATGTCATTGATTACTCTATAATAAATGCATAGCCTCATGTATCGATATTTCTTCATCACAAAGATGATATGAGCATTCCATGATGAAACAATAGGTCAAATAAATTCATTTTCACTCAATTCCTACAATTTTTCATTACCTACACTAATTATAAAGTGGCCATTCTATAGGGAGTCATTGATATAGGGATTTCACCAGAAATTATGTCAATAGAGAACTCAACATCCCACCCCGGAGGATGTCCTAGTAAATCCTTAGTAAATATGTCAATGTATTCATGAACTATATGAACATATTTAGTTTGATTATTTCTTCCCCCACCAATAGATATTGTATTTTATTACTCTCTAACAATTGAACTCATTTGAGATAATAGGGGGTGTATCTAGATAAGAATCAGATGGTGATGTTTCCACTCTAAAAATAAGTGATTCTACACCCTTTTCAAAAACAAAAACATAATTCTCCATTCAATATATCTTTTCATCAAAATTTCATAGCCAATTAATAATGAGAATTTTATCAAACTAAATCATATGAATGATGATAAGCTTAGAAACTAAAGAACAATTAGGTGTCATTATGGGGACTTATCGGCACATCTTGGTTGTAAAGATGCATCCTCTAAGAGTTTTTTCTAAAGACTCATTTATTAAATAAAATGGGACATGTCTAATTTTCAGAGAAAACTGAGAAGAGATGAATGAAAGATATTATCCAGAATTAGATAATGCATTGTCCATGTTTGAGGAAACAACTAAAGTACCTACCACCACATCATTAGGATCTTCAACCTCGATAGTTGTAATCGCATAATCGTTCCATTTATCTCGTGGCCATTTATGAGGAAATTTTTTGTGGCACAATGGAGACTAATTTGAATAGTGCCCCATATCTATGCAATTTTTTCATTGATCATCATTGACATCTATGATCCCCTTTCACTCATTAGATTGATGACCCTTTTCTACAAAATTATATAAACCTCCTAAGACATTCATGAATTTCAAAAGATGAGTCTTTTCAGATTTCTCAAACAATGGAAATTGCATCATTACGTTATTCTTTATAGGAAATTCATATTTTTCATGGTTATTAGAGTTCCTCTTATTATCATGATTTCTCTTGAACAAATTTGATATAACAAATTCATTCTCTATTTTTTTCACTTAATACCATTTCATCATATGATAAATTTTTTGAGAGTCCAATATCATTCAATGAAAGGGCTTAAGACATTAAATGAAGGGAGTAATTTTTCCTCTTAATCACATATGTAATCTATAAGATTACTAGCTAATATTGTGAATATATCCTCATACTCTACAATGCTCACTTCTTCCCTTTTCATTAGGATAAAGAATTTACTCTTCATTTCAGTTCATTTTTTCATGAGAGAAATATTTTTAAAAGAATTTTTAATTAATGTTATCTATTCCATATCTTCTATTTCTTATTCCTCCATGGTATTTTGAATCATGGACCACCATTGATTAGTAGATACCTTATAGAAATACAGTGCTAGTACTACATTTTCATTTTCATTGTATCTTAATGACAAAAATATATTCTCATGTGACTTGATCCACTGCTTACCTACCATCAGATTAGTAGTCCCATTAAAAGATGGGGGCTTCAACCACATGAAGCGATCCATTTCAGGTGTACATGGTTATTCTTCATAGACTGGGTATGTTGTCCCAATATGATTGTGATCTGATCTTATACAATATAGAATATGTTGGCTTACTCACGGGGTAAATGCCTACATTATTCGAGTGTAATGATTCCTCTTCATTCATTACACGCCATCACTAAACAATGGAATGCACTAAATTTGTTCATAAATCATAATTTCTAACTACAAAACACTTAAGATAATCAGAAAGTTTATTCATAACTAATCTCTTAATAATAAACAGAATTATTTCCACTTTTAAATACTTTATAATAATTTTTATAGAAAATTTGAATTATCCTAAGCATAACCCCTAGGAGTGTCAAACCAATTGTCCAGTAATGACTTTCTTCATGTATTGGGATACCACCAATCAATTCCAAAACTCCTTGTCAAAGTTTTCACTCCTAGGCACAAATGTTCTAGAACCACATCAAATTGTATTATCTAGAAAGGGATATATTTTCTAGAAGGATACACATAATCGATTCATTACCAAAATACCAGGATATTCATCTATGTTTATTCACAAAGACTATCTTAGTGTTTTGTTCCCTAATCTATGTTTTCTAAATCTAGATATTATGTTTTCTACTAAACTTCCTCTAATACAAACTGTAACTCCCTGATCCCATAAGCCCAGATATGGGTAATTAATTATAACAATGGCATGATTAAAAGGAATTAACTCCCAAACAACGATCACTTTAGTAGTATTGAAAAAATGATAAACATCATCTAACTCATTTAACATTTGGAAAGATAACAAAATAAAATACATAATTAATACTAAAAAACTGAATCCACGAGAACTCAATAAATATTCTTCTCATAATAACATGTTGAAGGTAAATACATTATAGGATTCTGTTCAAATGGTCAGTAACTGTTACAAATAGTGGAACCATGAATCTACCACAAATGAATCATAAAATAATTTTCACATTCAATAAGAAATAATGAATAAATGAAAAACACATTCAATTAATAAACTGAGAATGAAACTATATCATTATATTTTTTCATGGTGAAACCTCAGGGATAGTAGTAACTAAAAATGAGTAAAGAGATATTAATGTTTATTAAACATCAGGTTTATAGAACATGATTCCACTATAACATTGAAATGGTATGTCTACGGGTTGAAACCCATTTGATTTTTTGGAATCAAACATGAAGGGTTTTTCTCCAACGGATTTGTCTCATGAGACATGTCGAAGCATCGAGGGCATATAACTGGCCTCACATATCATTTAAAGTCCAAATAATTCTTAATAAATATGTTTAATACATGTTCATTATGCCTCTCAATATCCATATAGAGTAGAGGATATGGATTCATCAATATTTCCATAGATAAAATAACTATCCAAATAAACACTATATGTAAAAGGGTATATGACATATGATAATTATCATATACATGAATCCAAAATGTGGATATATAAAATATTTACCATTTAAAATGAAAAAATTTTAAATTGAGAAGTAGATACACAATATAACAAATATTAGGTGCATAATACAATGTAAATGATAATGAAATGGAAATTGAGACAAAGTCACATACCACGTTGTAATCAATCGAGACGTATGAACAAAAAATAATAACACCAATAAAATCATAGAATACCATAAAAATAAAGATAATCATGAAACTAAATATAAAATGGTAGTACACAATACCCCACATTAAATAAATAGGTGGAACACAATGGAAATCTCAAGGAATTTAAAGTGTGATAAAAATCCCCGTACAAACATTTCAGCATGGTATCATTTGATTTTTTGAGGGACTAATGAGGGGTAAAGGAGTATCCCATCATTTATATATATTAAGGGATGTATGCGATAGGTTGGAAAACATACCCCATCATTAATAATTAAAAATTAATTGAAAAAAACCAACGGGGGATTATAGAATGAATGTGAGAAAGAGTATCCCTTACCTTATGCCTGAAGGTGTTCTTGATTGAGCATAATGACCAGAATAAAAAAATTAGATTCATTAACTAATATTTTTTTAAACTCATAAACATTTAGTACATTTATTTTAACCTTAATATTTTCATTAATTCCCTTTTTGATGGGTTTAAGATGTTCAATTTTGTTGTTTTCTAACCATTTTCATCCTTGGTTTTCATGATTAGTTTACCTGTATTCAGGAACAAAAGTTCATTTGAAATGTGGTAAAAAATCCAGAAATGTTAATAAATATTATTAGTTAAATTATATATATATTAATGGTCTTATATTGATTATGTTTTAAATATTATTAGGATGACACATTAGATAAAAGTTAATTGCAAACGCTTGTATTGACATAGCACTTTTGTGCATAATGAACTTGTTTTGTATTATTATTTTATTTTATGAGTCAATATATATTAAAGAACATTAAATACATTAAAATACATATATTTTATTCTGTTTCAACCATTAATAAGGTTTCATGACAAGTCTTGAAGATAGTAACGAAAATTAAAAACTCTTCTTCCTTGAACGTGATATGTTAACGTATCTCATATGGTTATTTCATTTATAGTATAATAGAATGGAATTTAAGATATTATTATTGATTATTATATTATCCAAACAAAATTCCAGTACATATATTGTAGTGGATTTTTCCTAACATTTTGATGAGGGTATTTGGGAATAGAAATGATAACAAAGGAATATAAAATGAAAATAGAAGAACTAAAAAAGATGAATTTACTTGTTGAATGAATCATCATTTTCGAGCCTCATTAGGGGAGAGTATTTGGTCTTTTGAGGTGAAAAATGTTTTATAGATGTGGGGAAGGAGCATAAGAAGTTATTTGTGTAGAATTTAGTGTTGAAGTGAAGCTTTATAGGTGTGAATAAATGAGGGTGTGAGGGGTGGTAATTATAGTGGGGGGTTTATTAATATTATTTTTGTTATATTATTATATCTACACAAGACAATAAATAGTGAGTATTACATGACCTAGAATAGTAATAACTGCATGTGAGTATAAGATTTAGGTGCTTACATCACTCCGGATTCTAAAAATAGGGGATTAAAATTATAATGTATATATAAAGTAAATTAATGTATTTTTCAATTCACAAAAAAAATCAACAATTTCAGAAAAATACCAAATATTAACATTAACAATTAATCAATCTATTCAATTATAAAATTGAAATCCTTTATTTAAAATATTCTTCTCTTTATTAGTAATTTAATTTTCAAATAACATCAAAATTTATTAAAAAATTCAATTTTAAATCTATAACTCTTCTTTTAACCCCATGAAAAAATAATCAGCATCTCATTACATTATAAACGTAACAAAAGAAAACAATCATATTATTTACTATTCATAAGGGTTATTTTAGTATATGTATTACTATTCATAGGGGTATTTTACTGTTCATCAAATAAACTAGTTCATTCTATCCATATTTTAATATCATTCTCATGACAACCATAGATGACCATTTGTTTAATTCAAACACAAAAGTGGAAAAATTATGTCTAATGGCTATGTTATTTTTTTCATAACCCATCCCTCAGGGCCCAAGCCATGACTAACCCATGATTGTATGCCATAGGCTTGGGACTGGTGACTAGCAGTAATGGCGTATACCATAAAGCTGGGCAGGCATTGTCTCTATATCTTGTAAACACACTCAATCAAAATCATAGTAATATATGAACGCAAGTCAACTGTATAGTAAACAAGTGAGTATAGTAAGGTAAAATGGTCCAAAATACAGTCCCAAATGGAAATTACAAGTACAACTAAAATGCAATACACCTGAAGAAAGAGAAAACGGCTAATGGATCATCCTCCAAGGTTCCAGCTTGAAGGGTAGGTATATATCACCATCTTAGCACTCCACATCCACCCATCTCCTCTACGTATCGACACACCATATGGTTCACCTCCAGGTATCATCCAGTCCTCATATTATCATCCTCAATCAGCGATGTTTGTCGTCTGCATCCAACACAACAATGTGAGGGAAAATCCCATGTAAGGGTGAGTATAATGATACTCAGTAGAGACCCCGAGAACCTCAAGGCCTTGTGACCAACTGAGGCACTCCTCCTGTCGAGTACCGTGGGTCTGCCGCATCACCAAGGTGCTCCCCACCGTGGATCTGTCGTATCACCAAGGTGCTCCCCACAGGGCCAGTCGAGTCACTCTGAGTCGTAGTGCTCAGCAGTCCTCAAGTCTCAACCAACCACTAGGTCTCTGCACCATGCTCACTCGTATCTGGGAGGATCTGCTCCTCAATTTACTGGTTGATAATCTAACTACCATGAATTCTAATGAAGAATTATCTCAATGGTTCGCCACGTCATAGGGGTCTCAACACAATAGATGACGCGTCAATCAGACGCCCGGTTTTTGAGATATTAGCCTTTTAGTATCGAGGGCCCTGTTGGATTCGTGCTCAATCCAACCTGACTGTTCCCCATATTAATCCAAAACATAGTGGGGTATAATAAAAGGGATTGTCTTTCTCTATGATTTATAGAAGAACTAATGGTTCCTCAGAAGGATGCATGGTGCACATGTCATGTCCAAAAGAAAGTAAATGAGTCGTAGTGGGCCTGGGTCTGGTCTGACCCGGTCAGACTGACTCGGCTCAACCCGAACTGGGACGACCATGTTTGGGTCGACCTGGCCTTACCCGCTGGGTCTGGTCCAGCCCGTTGGGCTGCCCAGCATGTTGGGATCGGCCCAACGGCCACGAGGGGCCATAGAGGCGGCTTGACCTCAGAGAGTACCACGAAGGTGGCTCGGCCGCAGGCTGGCTCAGCTCGAGGTGGCTCACAAGGCCACGACTCAGGTGTCTTGGAAGGCCGTAGAGAGGGCTTGGCGGAGGTAGCAGCAAGGAGGCTCGGTACAACGACGGTGCGGAGAGGGGGTTCAGCACCGGGCGACGTGGCCGCTTGGCACAACAGAAACACAACGGCTCAGCACGATGGCGACACAGTAAGGGGCTTTTTCCCGGGGTGGCGCAACGGCATGACATGATAGTGGCATGGTGATTGGGTTGGGCTTGGGGCAGTACGGTGGCTCAACACGGTAGGGGAGAAATATGGGTCTTTGGCCCAGGGCGGTGCGATGGCGCGTCCGGGCACGGGGCCGGTTCAGCAGGGAGGGCGAAGCGCCACGCAGAAGCATGAGTTTTGGAGGTCGTGGGTGGCAGCGTCTTTTCCTTCATAACCTTCATCTCCTTTCTCTATTTCAAAGAACATATCAACGAATAATGGAGAAGGGGTTGGGCCATGTTCATTTGGCCTGCTCCCTCCGCATTTAGAGTGGTTGCAAGTAGGACACAATGAATGAAGCATGAACGTGTATGGATGATATTTTAAAACATCATTTTGCCACAACCCACATCAATATCTATTCCCAATCCTGCAAAATAATTAGAAGGTGAGAACATGGAAGAAGAAAATCAACTAGAAATAAACCCCTACCTCCTTCATTGATGATGTTGGCGCAAGAAGGTACTACGGTCATCGATTCTCCATAGATGAGGATGTCCCATGTCTGATGAAGTCTGACGCACGAAGGTCGAATGGGGTTGGCAATCATCATGGGAGGAACATTCTTCGTTAGTGGAGCATTCTTTGTGTAATAATGCATTCTTCTTTGAAGAGATTTCTTCCATGAGATCCTTCCTCCCAATTCCACCAAAAATGCCAAGTATAATAGATTAAATTCTCTATTTATTTTGTTTCCACAAATTCAAATTAGCCTAATCAATTAACTAGATTTCCAAATTAAATGTATGTGCACTTTCACAATTAATGTGGGGGAATTCAAGAGGATACTCCATAATAATGATGGGGGGAGTGTTTTTTCATTACAATGAGGTGAGTTCAAGAGGTTTAGGCCTCAGGTGGTCCCCAATACAATAAACGCTCATGGGAGGTTGTGTTCGGGTGGACCCCACAACCATAACCTCTTGTAGGAGGTTAAGGTCTGGTGGTCCCTACTTCTCAACATCAACCCGGAGGATTATTTCTGGTGTACCCAACCTCCCAAAACCCATAACGGTGTTTCCAATAAAACTAAAATGTCACTCACTTTTTATTTTATTTTATTCTTACATGAAAACCCCAAAAACTATATTACTCCCTCGACCATCTGTCGTCCAGGTGAAAGTCTCCTAAAGTGAATACTGGCATTGCGAGTTCAATGGTGCCCTCATATTTCAATTCCGAGCACTGGTTAAAATGTTAGAAAAACAAGCTCGTATGCTTAATGAACGTACCTAAATGAAAGTGTAGAATTTCATTCCAGACACTCCGAGACTCAGAATAACATGCCATCAATATTCTCATACTCGTAAAATTCCCACTTATTCAAAGAAAATTACATGAATATTCCGGGTCTATACATTCTCTCCAACTCACGGTCTTACATCCCTATAAGATAAAACTAAAACTAAGGGAACATGTGGGGGTACTGAGCAAAAATCTGAGCCTCCTGCTCCCATGTGCTCTCCTGGAGGTTCCTGCATTTCCTGTGAATGCAGACGGGAGGTATTAACCATCCATGATGGACCCTCTCATGTTGATCCTCAATCTCTACTAGAACCTCCATAAAAGTCACCACATCATCGACATCCAGCTCTCCATGGTCGATGCTGTGAGAAGGGTCACATGCATATCTTATCATCTAGGATATAAGGAAGACGTCGGTAACCTAGTGAAACTGAGGTGGAAGAGCTATGCGGTATACCACCTCACCAAATCTCTTGAGTACCTATAAAGTTCTGATGATCCTCGAAGATAACTTTTAGCCTCGGCCAAATCTCTACAAACCACATCGAGGTGAGACCCATAGAAAGACGTGGTCTCCATAATTGAACAATAGAAGTCTTTATCTCCTGTCGACATATGACTTATGCCTGCTCTGTGCAGTCTGCATACACTCCGATATGATCTTCATCTTCTCAGTGGTAGCCCAAACCATCTTTGTTCCCACAAGTTTTGACAGCCCTGGGTCAGTCTAGCACAAAAGTGAACTGCAAGGTCGCATGTACAATGCCTCAAAAGGTTCCTTCCTAAGGGTGGAGTGATAGATGTTATTGTATGAAAACTCCTCCAATGTAAAGTGATCCTCCCAGATGTGACTGATTTTGAGGACACAAGCACACAATATTTCCTCGAGGGTATGATTGGTCCTCTTAGTCTGGCCATTAGTTTGATGATGGAAGGCGGTGCCCAAACAAAACTATGTCCCAAAATCATCTTGAAACCCCATTCATAGTTGGGAAATAAAATGTGTGTCATGATCAGATATAATCGTCAAAGGTACTCTATATAGCCGGACAATATCTTTCACTTAGAGGCATCACGAGCTCTCTACTAAACCATTCTCTCTGATCAATAGGTTGTGCACTGACTTGCTGAGTTGGTCGAAGATCACCCAGATTAAGTCAAGAACTCTAGATGTACGTGGATGTACTATCACGAAGTCCATGGATATGTCATCCCAAATCCACTCTGTGACCTCTAAAGGATGAAACAAGCCTTCTGGTACCTGATTATCCACCTTCACTTGCTGACAAGTGAGACAATAAGAGACAAAATCCGCCTCTGTGTTCTTTATTCCTAGCCACTAGTGCTATTTTCGGAGGTCCAAAAACTTCTTCACCACTCATTAATGTACTACTATAGGGGATCCGTGGAAATATCTCAACACATCCCCCTGAAGTGACACTGGTACCATGGTACATCATCTTAAGAGGATGACGTTCTCCCTACCTTCAGAAAATAAATATGGTGCATGTCCTATGGATATCGGAGCACGCTATGCCTCGTAGTTAGTCTCCCCAAATTGTGCCTCCTTGACTCTATGAACAAGCGGGGAATTTACTGTAAGAGACTGTAGAATGGTTTGACAATCTCTATCCATAAAGGATATCTGCAAAGTAGATAGCTGCTCATCGCCTCACCTAGCAGTAGTATACCAGTCCTCTTGCTGAGTGCATCTGCTAAAATTTTCCCCTTCCCATGAGTATAGACTATCTCAAAGTCATAGTCTTGAAGGATTTCAGTCCAAAATCATTGTCTAAGGTTCGGGTCCTTATGATAGAAGATATTCTAGAGTCTCTTGTTATCATAGTACATGGTAAAACGCTCTCCCATCAGATAGTTCTGCCACATCATCAAGGACAACACCACTACTACTAAATCCATTTCATGGGTAGATTATTTCTTCTCATGTTTTCTTAGATGTCAAGAACCAATTGCGATCAATTCTTTATCCTACATCATGAAACATTTGAGCCTGATCCCTGATGCGTCATATTAAACTATGTACCCTACTCCCTCCTTTTGAAGCCTCAAGATGGGGGCACTAATCTTCCTCTGCCTCATCTCTTAAAAACTCTATTGGAATATCTTTGACCACATAATGGGTTTCCCCTTCTTTTTCATTGTTGTTAGTAGTGATGAAACTATGGTGTAATCTGTTACAAATCACTGGTAGTATCCAACCAAACCCAATAAACTTCGTAATTCCATCACAGACCTAGGTGGATCCCAAGAAAGTACCTCCTCAATGATCACTGTATCCACTGCTACTCCAGCCTCAGATACGATCTCTACAAGAATGTGAACCTCTCAGATCAAGAACTGGCACTTTGAGAGCTTACGATAAAGCTGGTTCTCTTGGAGTGTGCCTATTACAAACTGAAAATGATAAGAAAGCTCCTCCTCAGTAGTCTAGTAAATCATAATGTCGTCAATTAAGACCTCTACAATGTGATCAAGGTAGGACTGAAAGGTCTTGTTCATGAGTCCCATGAACACTAATGGAGCATTAGTTGTGCTGAATGTCATAACCAAGAACTCATGGTGGCCACACCGACATATGAAAGTCATCTTCTATGCATACTCATCTCGAACACTGAGCCGGTGATAGCCTAATTTGATGTCTATCTTCCAGAACCAATGTGATCCCTTCAACTGATCAAAGAGGTCGTCAATCCTATGATGTGTGTACTTTTCTTCTTGGTCACCTAGTCTAGGCACCTCTAGTCAACACAAAGTCTCATGCTCTCATCCTCCTTCTTGGTGAACAGAATCGGGGATTCCCAAGGTGAAACACTGGGTCAGATGAACCCATTCCCCTAAAAGTCCTATAGCTGTACTTGTATCTCACAATGCTCTGTGAGAGCTATATGATTCACTAGTGTAGATATTGGTTCTTTCCCGGTGTACAATAAAATTTCAAAGTCAACCTCTCTATGAGGAGGTAGACCCGAAACATCATCAGGGAAGACATAAACATTCTAGTCCACCACTATAGGATAGCTCAGACTATCCACATCAATAGCACGAAGGGTATGTCTAGACAAATGATGAGTGATCAGCTGCACTCTTCTCTGGGTCAGTTCGTCCTATGCTGTAATGGATCCTTTCTCACCTGTGAAGGTAAACATGTTCCCATCCGTGCAGACACACCACACTTTGTGCCAAATACAGTCAATCTAGGCATGTAAGGCATATAAATAGACCATATCCATTCTGACATTGTAAGGCCACGACTCCGCTACTAGGAGATCCCAACCAAAGCTCTCACCTACTAGAGTATGATCACACTACTGGCACCAATGTGTAATCATCGATTCCGCTCCCGTAGGAGTCTCTAGTAGCAATGATCATGCCAAAAGCCTCGTCAGAATCTCCGAGATCCAAACGAGGGTCGTGGCAATAAAAGAACGATTGGAACCTATGTCTATAAGTACTATAGATAAGGTGGAGTACACATAGATCATACCTCATATCATTTTTGGAGCACCACGATCATAGGCCTCAACATCCTGTAGTTGAGATCGCCCCTATCCACCTACTCCCTACAGTCATGGTGGTATTTCGGGTGGGGGTGGCAGTAATATCTCGAATCGTCTCCCACCACTAGCTAAAAGACCAGCTCCTCTGCCACGTCCACCTTCTCCCTATGGAACACCTCCGTTGAACCTCCGTCTTTACCTTGGTGGTCCATTGACTGTTTGCGGATCATACGAACTGTGGGTCGAATATTCATGAACCATGTGTCCTTGCCCACCACATTCATAACACTTCCCGCTCCTGTAATGACTAGATATGCTTCGGGTGCCTTGTAAAATAGATCCTGAGTCATTCTGTTGTCCACATGTAGGTCTGGTCCTCTTGGACCTCTATGACATCTGTCTAATTCCAGCTATACAATACTCCGTTATATGATGACTGGTAGTGGGTCTAGCTGCTGGTGACTACTCATGAAGGACACTCTCTACCAAGAGAGCTATCTCTAACATCCCCTCCAGTGTTAGGATACTAAGTGACATCACTGAGTCCCTAATATCTCTCCTTGTTCCCTGCTCGAAGGACTGGGCCCTGAAGAATGGGTATCACACCCTATATGTGGAGTATAATGATAGGTCAGTGATCCATGCTAAGTACTAAGCCATAGACATGCTTCCATGCTACAGATGAAGACACTCTTGTATGCTCACTACATGAAGAGTTGCTGGGACAAACTCTGCCCAAAACAGGCTCTCAATGTCTTCCTAGAGAAGCATCCCCTCATCGTGAGCCTAAAGCATCAAGCTCCTCCATCTGCCTACTACTTCTTGTAGATGGTCGGTAGTAAGGATCACCATGAGATTGGAAGGTGTCCCTACTAATTGGAAAACTCTCACCATAGCATCCAGCCAATCATTAGCTGCCTGTGAGTCCGTCTCTCCCCTGATCCTGGGTGGCCTCTAACATTGGAACTCATGCAACACGCTCAAGCGGTGTGCACTATCTGCTGCTAGGGATGGTGGAATCAGTGGCCTAATGCATAGTGGTACCACTATTGCCTCTACTGGTGCCTCTACTGGAAATGGGCCCTACATCGAGGCCTCGACGCTCCTTGGGCTATCAGTGCGTACAAATCATAGATTTCTAGCTGGATGTCTTCGTCGAGACACCCTGAAAAGAAACATGTGTGCCACAGTTAATAAGTTATACCCGGTGAGCTAAAAGTTAATCCCGGTGAGTTGAATCAAAAGATAATAATGAAAACAGTTGAAAACCCACATGCAATCCGTGTTTCCATGCACTGAGTCCGAAATTAGAAGTCACAGTCCTGGTGTATGGATACGTCGGCTGCCACACCAACACTAGACTCCCTGAACTAAAAACTGCACTCATTACCCTTAACACTATTGCATCATTGAAAAGATCAGAGTCTTAGTTCGGCGGTAGAACAGACTCTTATAATACCAATTTGTAACAACCCATCCCTTGTGGCCCATGCCATGACTACCCCAAACCTGCCATCCATAGGCTAGGGTCTAGCGATTTGCACCAATGGAGTATTACCTAAAACTGGGAAGGAATTGCCTTTATAGACTGTAAAGACACGCAACCAAACACACAACAAGATATGAACCCAAGTCAACTGTATAGTAAACAAGTCAGTACAGTATGTAAAAAAGGGGAAAGAATAGAACCCCAAATGGAATGTCCAAGCACAACTGAAATTCAATGCAACTGAAGAAAGAGAAAACATCTACTTAATCGTCCTTTGAGATTTCTACATGAAGGGTAGGTATAAATCACCTTCTCATCAATCCACATCCACCTGTCTCCTCTGTGTACTGACACACCATTTGGTCCACCTATAAGTATCTTACAATCCTTGTACTCACATCCTCAGTCATTGTTGTCCGTCGTTTACATCCAAAATAAAATGGTGTATCCATATAACATGCCATGGTAAGTATAACGATACTTAGTAGGGACCCCGAAACCCTCATGGTCTCACAAAAAAAACCACCGATAGACCAAAAGGAATGAAATCAATAGATAAAATTACATAGGTTTATTCCAATACATATAACTATGTTATCAAGTAATCTATCAGAATCATGAGGAAAACACAGGGGTATAGACTTAGCTCACACCAGGATATATCATAGGGGTAGTATCAAGTATCATTTAGGACACAACTATGAACACCGCGACTACTGGAAAAATCCTCCTCTGTCGAGTATAGTGGGCCTACTATGACACACAGAGGTGTTTCCGACTATCCTAGAAATACTGATATACTCCTCCTATCGAGTATTGTAGGTCTATCATGTCACACAAAGGGTCTCCCCACAGTAGGTCTACCGCATCACATAGTGACACACCCCCTCATGGCCAGCTGAGGTACTCCTCTTGTTGAGTACCATGGGTCTACCGCGTCACCAAGGTGCTCTCCACCGTGGGTCTGCCGCATCACCAAGGTGCTCCCCACTAGGCTAGTCGAGTCACTCCGAGTCGAAATGGTCAGCATTTGTCATGTCTCAGCCAGCCACTAGGTCACCACACCATGCTCGCTCGTCTTTAAGAGGATACACTGAACAAGATACTGTTTGATACTCCAATGTCCTCGAATTCCCATGGAAATGTATCTCAAAGGTCCACCATATCATAGGGGTCTCAATGCACCAGACAAAATGTCAATCAGTCTTTCGATCATTGTGTTGTTATCCTTTTAGTCCTGGGGGCCCTATTTGATTCGTGCTCAATCCAACTTGACAATTCCACATCATAATCCAAAAATAGTGGGGTATATTCAAAGTGACTATCTCACTACAATATTTTTAGCACCACTGACGGTTCAACAAACATACGTATGGTGCCCAAGTTATTGCTAAAAAAATTAACTGAGTCATAGGGGGCCTGATGTTGGTCTTACCTGGTTGAACCAAATCTGCCCGACCTAGCCAAGGCCGATATAGTTTATGTCAACCCGGCACGTTGCATTCAACCCGAAAACCGCGAAGGGTCGCGAAGGCAGCTTGGCCTCGGAGGGTGCCGCGAGGTTGGCTTAGCCACAGAACAGCTCGGTCGAAAGCCATCTCGTCTTGGGGTGGCTGGTAAGGCCGCTACAAGGGCTGCTCAGAGAGCCTCATCGAGGGCACGATGAAAGCGTTGACATGGTGGTGCAGCACGGCGGCGGCGCAGTACGGCTGTGCGGTGGCTCTGCACGAAGGTGGCACGACGACGGGGTTCAGTCCGAGGCGGCACGACTGCTCGACCAGGTATGGGGACAGTTCGCTCGGGAGGGCGAAGTGCCATGGGGCTACGTGAGGTGCAGATGCCATGGGTAGTGGAGCTATTGACTTCATCACGTTCCTCCATTTCAAAGATCAAATCAGAGTAGAACAGGAGATGGGTCAGGCCATGTCCTTTTTTACCACACCCTCCATGTTTAGAGTTGTAGCAAGCAGTTCACAAATAACGAAGCATGGATGTATAAGGAAGATATTTTAAAACATCATTTCCCACAACCCATGTCTGTCTCTACTCCAAATCCCAAAAAATAATAATAAGGGGAGAAAAGAGAAATATATAATAAAAAAACCCTTACCTCGTTCTCTTGATGACTTTGGTGCCAGAAGGTAGTATGTTTGTCAATTCGCTGAATATGAAGATGTCCCACATAAGAAGAAGTCATGAGGAAGAAGGTCGAAGGGGGTCTGAGTACTTTTTTGGCAGATCGTTCTTCGTCGGTGGAGTTTTATTCGTGGAAAAAGGCATTGTTCGTTGAAGTGCATTATCCCAAGAGATCATTCCTCCCAATTCTAGAAATGATGCCATGTATAGTAGATTAAGTTCTCTATTTATTTTTTTGGCACAAATTCAAATTATCCTAATAAATTAAATAGGTTGAAAAATTAAAGTTATGTGCATTGGAATAATACATGTGGATGAAGTCAAGAGGCTCCTCCAAATTAATGAGAGTGGGTGAGTGGTTTTTCTCCATAGTGAGAGGAGTTCAAGAGGTATGGGCCTACATTGGTCCCCACGACCATCACCTATCTTGGGAGGTTAGGTTCGGGTGGTCCCCTCTACCATAACCTCTCGTGGGAGGTTATGGTCTGGTGGTCCCTACTTCTCAACATCCACATGGTTGTTCAGTTCATGTGGACCGCACCAAAAAACACCCACATGGTTGTTGCAAATAAAAATAAAATTTCACACACTTTTATTTTTATTATATTCATACACGAGAAACCCAAAATCTGACTTTAACCCTTGACCGTCTGTCTTCGAGGTGAAAGTCTCCTCAAGTGAATTCTGGCATTGTGAGTTCAATGGATCCATTGGATTTCAATTCCTAGCACCGGTTGAAAAGTTATAAAAACACGCTCTTACATTTACTGAACATACACGAAAAAAATTTCAGAAATTCAATCCGATCACTCCAGGCCTCAGAATCACGTGCCATTAATTTTCACAGACTCGTAAAATTTCAATCTATTTAAAAAAACATATATGAAAATTTTTTGTCTTTACATTGAAATTATCCCATAAATAACCATGTGTTTTCCCTGAGACATAGTGCTTCATGAAATATAGGCTATCTAATGAATAAATAATATTTATGAAAAAAAATCCATAAAATTTTTCGGTGTGTTATCATGAAAGTATGTAACCTTCCATTTATTATAGCATGATATTTTTTCATTTTTAATTATGTGTACTATATTGATCAACCTTGTTAATATTTTGTTTATTTTTTTCTATTCATGAAATCCATACATATGATAAAATCTCACAAATATTTGTCTTAAACAATCTCTACTAGTCAAAAGCCTTTGGTGTTCATCAAGGTGTGCATTAGGTGTTTGGTTGAGCTGGATCAGGTGGTGAGTTAGGTCAATCAGGGCTGGTCCGTTGCCAATTTTTATCATAGCAGTTTGGTTTTATGACTTGAGGATTTCGTAGATATGTGGTATTGGTATAATTTAGAACATGTTATGGATATTAGAGTAGTATACCATGAACACCTTTCCCGATTAGATATCCCAATTTCTAGGGCATGGGAATTTTTTTGTGTTATCTATTTTTACGGTTTGGATACTTCACCTAGTGTGATCCACTTTGTATTTTGAATTTATTGTTTGATACAGATTTTGGATATCTTCATTTGGGATAAAACTAATTTTTTTTACAACAACATTGGAACATAAGATCTAGATGACATGTTACTATTAGTAGTGTTTTATAAATTTTTGAGGTTCAGTCATTTAATAAATTTGTAACTGCTCATATTGTTTCTTTTCAATAAAGTTCATATTGTAATTGTACGTAAATTTTTTGTCATTAAATATTTTTCTGATGATAGATCATGTGGGTATTGTGGTGATATTTTCTTGGGTTGTGGATATAATTTTCATTCGTCAAGGAATTCAATGAAATTGTTGTGGGTAAATAATGAGATATACGACCTCCATCTAATACTGGATGAGTGAAATGATTCCTAAGGGAACATTATATTAGTATAGAGTTTCCATGATGTGTTCATTCCCCTAAATTCGTTGGTTCTTATGTCTTGGGAGGGAGTTTCTGAAGCCAGGTATTGGCTTCTAGGTCATAAGGTTGGGATTGTGTTCCTTATACCCCTAATGGCTTGGATGGACATGTTTGTTCTTCCATTAGTGTGTTGGTGTTCAGGTCTATTTTCATCATGATGTGTTTAGACATGAGTATTCATAGTTTTTTTAAAATTTTATATTTGAGTGTTCGTCTACTCTCATGGATGGATCAATAGGGTCGTTTTGGTTGGACCCCATGCCATTCTCATTTTGGTTTCCCTTTGGGTAGTGATGTAGATGCGTGGTTGGATGATTTTCTCTTTTGATCTATGTCTGAGTAGAGGGTGGTCAGATGGATGATTATGACACGTTGTAGATTCCTCAATTTTAAGGATATGATTGCCGTGGATTCTTGGGTTTATCAAAAATTACCTATGTGTGGATCATGGTTAGTGGTTTCAGGCATGTTGGCCTTGTATTGTTGGGACATAACCCATATGATCATCGCTCATGTTTTTGATTAGGGTGATGATTATGGAATGAAATGTTTTTTGAGTAAATCACAGGGTTTTGGGGGGGGGGTCATGAACCTCATTTTAAATTTCATTGAGTTTAGGGGTTGTCAAATTTTTGTTACAGCTCAGATGGATGTGGTTTTCTTATACCCATCCATTGCATATTGTAGATGTAAATTGATTTGGGGGTGTGAAATTATATTACAATGATGGAGTATGTTAATGATAAATATATAGATGGGAGCATCAAATTAGTCATCATTGAACCTATCTCATTTTGGTAGGTAGTTTTGGATGTTTTAAGATCGGTTTTTTGATGTATGAGGTAGCGTCAGTGGCTCCAATTTGTGTGGGAGATCCTCTTTATTAGTTTTTTCCCGAGTCTCATTCGGAGGGAGAATCATATTTGGAGGGAGTTTGTGATTCATCACATAATCAAAAGTTGGTAAAATTAAAATGAATTTGAAAAAAAATCCCCATTACTATTTATGGAAAAATGGATAATTATTTTATAATATGACCTCAAATGATTTTTCTGAAAAGTCAAAATGTCATGGAAAATAGTTTGTAATAATCGATATGAGTTTGGTGGAAATCTGAGATTTTCAACATTTCATGAAATTTTTAATATTTATATAATTAAATATTAATATATTCATATTTGTTTTTTGACATTATGATTTAAATGGAATATCATATTTTGATTCCATGATCTCCTTTGAGTCCCAATATAATGGTTTTCCATGATGGGTGATATCATTACATCTATCATTAGTGGTGGTGTTAGGAATATTTTTTAAATTTTATATTCCTTTTTTTCATTCATTCATTTTGTTTTCATCTTTCTCCAATTTCGATTCTCATGCATTCCCATTGTGGATTTGGTATTGTGATACCTTGTGAGGGAGAGGGAAATAAAGAGGGAGAGAGATATTAATGAAGAGCCACTAGGGCTTCATCTAAGGTATGGATTGGATCTTGGTGAATGTAAGTTTAACATCCCAAGTAAGTAATGAATAATAGATATTTTTATATATGTCTATTAATTTATTAGATAGTGTTTTAGAGGCTTAAAATGAAAATAAATACAATCTTGAGCATGGAATACACTAATATTTTTTAAAAGATTGTTTTACTGCCTTTTGATAGAAAACCATTTTAAATCTATCTTTTGACAATTTTATAAGATATGTTTGTCAAAATAAACATATTCATTATGATTGGGACATTGAATTTTACATTGGATAAATTTTTGGTATTTTTCTGACAATGTTCATTTTTTAATGAATAGTGAAAAATACTACATTTTACATCAAAACTACTTTTTCATTTAATTTAATTATATGGTTAGATTATATTTATAATTGGTATTAAAGTGTAATTTGAATATAATTTTACCATTTAATCCAATGGTGTTCATTAGGAATAATTTCACTTTGTAATTGGTCATAAACTAATGCCAATCTTTTCATTGATATTGTTTCAAAAAACCCGCTATTTGTCATGACAGCGGGAATTAATTATTAAATTAATTAATGTAACTTATATGATTTGAATTTTGTAAAACAGACATCATTTTTGAATTCGGAATATGAAATATAGCTTAAGGTGAATTTTTGGTAATTTTCTGAAAAACATTAATTTTTTATGAATAGTGAAACCACTAAGTGGTACTTATAAAAACTGATTTTCCCATTTAAATGAAATTTTTCCATAATTGTGTTTTGAATTTCAAAAAATCTGACATACACGGTTGTCATTAAGAAGTAAAATGTGGTTCAATGGGATTAAAATAATTTTTTGGTGCATAGTAACTTATTAAGTTCTTAATCGCGATTTGAGGTAATTAGTGTAGTTTAAGGTAAAAATAATGTTTTAATAGTATGATATGAGCTTGAAACATGTCTTACCCTCATTGGATGTGTCATGGCCGACCATGAAAATCCATGGGTCATCTTGGGGACCCCATGGAGCCACTTTGGTTGGGAAATGACATAAATAACTTTTTATTTAATGTTAAAGTAAAAATGACACAAACATGAGTTATGTTACTAAAACAATTTTTACATGGGGTTATACAAGTCATATTTTTGACTATTAATATTCATTAGAAAGTTAAAAATATTTCTTAAATCATCGTAGTTTTGTTATAATTTTTAGACATTAAATAAATTTAATTATTTATGACATCATGATGATGCAGTGATGACCTCACTATTTAACGACTAAAAAAATGGAAAGATAATGTAAACTCTAAGACCTACACATGGCCAAAACCAATTTGTTGTGTGGATTTAGAACCCTTATCATATTATCCTGGAATTATATCAATGTGGGACCTTTTGAATCTGAAACTCATTTTAAAATAACGTAACTTATCTTTACTTTCCAAGAGTGCCCCTCCTCTCCTCTTATAAAAGGCCCCCACCTCTACCTCCTTACCCACACGTCCAAAGCCTTTGTCTCGGCCAACCCCTGACCATTTTTTCTCTCCACTTCCCTATATTACTACTTGAAGCCTCACATTGGGTAGAAGTATTCCCAAGGAAGCCTTTGAGCTCAAACCAAAGGGTGTCACCTGATTTTAAGGTAATGTCTTCTTTTGAGTCCTTTTGTTTTATTTTGCTTCTCCAACCCCATAACTATTTTTATTCTTTTCTTTTGTAACAACTAAAGTATCCTCAATATACTAGGATGTTGTTATAATATGTATTATAACTACACTTACAAACACCTACATCTAATGGTTAACAAACATACTGTTTCCGTGGATGGTGAATTTATGCCTCCCGAAACAATAATTGTTCAACATTCTTTTAACACCTTCAAAGGTGGCCATTAAGATGTCACTATATTTATATATGATATATAATATGTTTATGTTTTCCTTACGCTTCTGTTTTTTTCTTTTTGGTCATTCTTTTATGGTTTCCATTATGGGTAAACGCGATATCTTCATTTAAGGAAGTACGGACTACCGCCCCCTCAAAGTGATTTGATTCGTTAAATACCATATATGGGACGTATAGAGGATAGAACTATGATATTATATATTATATTATACTGGAATTATAATATACCTTTATATCATTATGATTCCATTCTATAAAATACGAAATAGAAATGAAAGTAGCGTTCATGCGTACGTACGACTTACCATCTCCATGAACGGTGCATTTCATTTCTTACCTCTAAATTATTATTTAATATTATAAATGCATGTATATACTGGATATATATGATATATAAATAATGATTATAATTCTGTATATAATGGATACACGAACCAAATGTAATTATAAAGGGTTTATTTTTGACTCAAGTACCAATGATCGTTAAAACGACCGTTATTAATTTAAATAATTACATAGTGTTCATGACATGGCAATAAGTGATATAAAAGGAATAATGAACTTGAAAAAGGTTCTTAAACAAGTATAAATTAACTCATGTTTATTATCCCAAATATTAAAGAACGACTGAGTCAAGTCGGACCCGAGGTATGGGACTTCGTCTCAATCTCCTTTCATTGAGGCATATTTTGTTTTATACACATCCTTATTTTATACGGTGTATAAACCCCTTTGACTTTTACATTTATTCAAAAGGAATATTTTTTATACCAAGCATTTACTAAACGACAAAAGGGAATTTTTTTTCGTACATATACGGCGACAACGACTTCTTCGCCGCCGTGACCATTATTTGAGTTTTTGGCTTCCTCTACAATCCATACCTTTTTTTAAAAGAAAAATACATACCATGTTTTAATTTTCTTTTATTTTGATATTGAAAATTGTTTTCATAATGTGTTTATATCAATGTGTTGTATTGATATAAAGTGATTGAAATGTGGAAATGTTATGTTTCCTTTATGCATGTTTTATGTGAAATGATTATGTTGAGGTTCTTTGGCATTATTATGAAGACGGGTGGTTCCGTGATAGACTAAGGGTGGGTGAGCCCGATATAGCTCTCCAATGCATTGGGTAACGCGAAGGAGTGAAACGTTAAGGTTTATCCAAAGTGATTTAGGGAATATACTGTGATGGGTATTCCAAACGTAACCAAGAGGGTTACTCCCTACATAAGGATGTTATGAATGCCTCAAGTTACCTTTATGTCATATGATTTTTATGCTTTATTCATGATTTGATGAGGTATGTTAATGTGCTTATGTTTTATGGGTAAAGTATGATCTCATTATTATGTATATATGTACCCATGTTTCCTTTCCATATTTTTATATCCCTTACTGAGCTTTTTAGGCTCATCCCAAGTTTTTTTGAAATGTCTTTCACATTTCAAGGGAAAGGTACATGATATGATGATAGTGTAAAGGAAGTGTGAAGAAAGAATCCATGTTTTATTTTAAATATGTATCCATTGATGGGAAAGAAGAATACTATCTTTATGTAACCACTTTGTTTATATGTAGAATGTAATGCAAGTTTTATGATCTAATTCTCTAATACTCTAAAACCGAAAAGATCCTGAACGTGTAATCTTGTAATAACTCAAGATTAAGTAAGGTTTAAGGGTGGGGCCTTATAGTTTCTATTAGAGATCGGTTTAGATAACTTTAGGAGTTAGAATTCTATTAAATTATTATCCAAAAATAATTTTTTTTGAACTGATATAGCATTCGAAGATTACCATGTTGTTTCATCTAAGACATGTTTGTTCAGAATGGTTTTCCGCAGAGGAAACAGGGAAGCAGTGCTAGGAAGGAATGCAGAAGGAAATAACCTTCCGAATCAGCATCCTGAGATGGTCGGAATTGGATATGAACAGTTTGTTGCAGTAATGGTCAGTTGAATCAAGCGATAAATGGTGGTGGTATCCATACACGAGATCATCCAGATCAACCGCAGAGGAACATGTTAGTGGTGGAACATTTCATGAGGCAACATCCCCCATCATTCATAGGATCATCTGACCCTGTGCTAGCTGAAGGGTGGATTAAAGCACTGGAGAAGATTTTTGATGTCATGGGGTGTTCAGACAATCAAAAGGTTAGTCTTGTTATTTACCGTTTGGAGGGTGAGGCAGATCAGTGGTCGTCTATGGTTAAAAATATCAGGGATGCCGATGAGATTAATGCTCTTGACTGGGATGAATTCAAAGGTATGTTTCTTGAGAAGTATTTTCCTAAGTCTGTTCAACATAGGATGGAAAATCAATTCTTGGAATTGAGGCAAGAGGAAGACTCAGTGGATACCTATGAAGAAAGGTTCACTCGATTGGAAAGGTATGCTCCAAATTTTATCCGAGACCTTGATAGTAAAATAATCGTTTTTACTCAAGATTAAAGCCAAAATATCGAAGGGCATTAGCTTCTCATGTGTTTAAAAGTTATGAAATGCTTGTTCGATGTGTTGAGAATGTGGAAATGGAGTTTTCCGATGATCAAGTGTTCTATAACAACCAACAGAAGAAGAGACCGAGGTGGCAGGAGAAAGGTAGGAATTCTTCAAAAATGTCTGATGGTAAGAAAACTAAGTTTCCAGTTTGTGATAAATGTAGAAAAAGGCATGCTGGGGAATGTCTTCTAAATTCTGGAAAGTGCTACCGATGTGGTAAGATGGGACATAAGGCTCTTTATTGCACTAAAAAGGATCATGGTGAAGGTAAGACCAAATTTGATTTACAGTTAGTGAAATGTTATAAGTGCAATGAGATGGGTCACTATGAAAACAACTGTCCGACAAAGAGCTTGAGTGATGGGAAGCAGTTAGACTACAAGAAGAAAGTGGTGGTGAAATCCTTTGCAACTACTTCAGCAGATGTCGGGCCATCAAATGAAGTTGTATCAGGTACTTTGTTTGTTTTTTCAGATTATGCCAGTGTGTTGTTTGATTCTGGGTCTACACATTCTTTCATCTCTGAAAACTTTTCTAGTAAAATGGGAATACCATCTCAATTAATGACTCCTGAACTTGTGGTAAAGACACCTGGGGGAAATTTTGAGGAAAAAATAATTTATAAGAATCATCCTATCCTTATCTGTGGAAAGAACCTACTTGGAAACCTTATTTTTCTACCTCTAGAAGAGTTTGATGTTATCCTGGGTATAGATTGGCTCTCTATTTACCATTCTAAGATTGACTGTAGAGCTAAAGAAGTTTCTTTTCAGAAATACTTTATGTTTGTTTACAAGAATGAACCCTTACTTTTGATAACATATCAAGATGCCGAGAAACTTGTAAAAGATGGAAATGAATGTTACCTTGCACACATCGTTGAAAATAAAGGAACTGTTCATAATAATGTTGTGCCAGTGGTAAATGAGTATCCTGATGTTTTTCCTGATGAGTTGCCTAGAATTATACCATATTGGGAAGTTGAAATTATTATTGACTTAGTTCCTGATGCTAAGCCAATTTCAAAACCCCCTTATTGAATGGATCAAATTGAACTTTTAGAGTTGAAGGATCAATTGCAAGATTTATTAGAGAAAGGTTTCATTCGACCTAGCACATCACCATGGGGTGCTCCTGTCATGTTTGTTAAAAAGAAAGATAGTTATATAAGACTATGCATTGATTATAGAGCCTTGAATAATATCACTGTTAATAAAAAATATCATTTGCCTCATATCGATGATTTGTTTGATCAGCTCCAGGGAGCTCAGTATTTTTCAAAGATTGACCTGAGATCGGGGTACCATCAGCTGAAGGTAAAGGAAGCATATGTTCCGAAGATTGTGTTTCTTACAAGATATGGCCATTATGAATTTGTAGTAATACCATTTTGGCTAACCAATGAACCTACTGTATTCATGGACTTAAAGAATAGAATTTTCCATGAGTTCTTGGATAAGTTTTTCATGGTTTTTATTGATGATATTTTTGGGTTTTCTAAAAGTAAAGAAGAGCATGAAAGACATTTAAGGGTTATCTTTCAAACCATAAAAGAAAAGAAATTGTATGGGAAATTCAAAAAGTGTGAGTTTTGGTTGCAACAAATTTCTTTCCTTGGTCACATTGTTTCTAAAGATGGGATAACTGTTGATCCTGCAAAAACAAAAGTTGTGGATGACTGGCCATGACCCACAAATGTAACAGAGATTCATAGCTTCCTTGGTTTGGAAGGCTATTACCGAAGGTTTGTTAGAAATTTTTCACAGTTATCTAGTCCAATGACTAAGAAAACTCAGAAGGGTGATAAGTTTATCAGGACAAAAGAATGTGGTGATTTTTTTCAGGATTTGAAAAGAAGATTGGTGAATGCTCTAGTTTTGGCACTACCTTCCAGGAATGGTGAGTTTGTTATATATGGTGTTGCTTCTTTGAAAGTACATGGTTGCGTCCTAATGTAGAATAATCAGGTAATTGCTTATGCTTCACGACAGTTGAAAACTCATGAGGTAAATTACCCTACACATGATTTGGAATTAGCTGCTGTTGTTTTTGATTTAAAAATTGGGAGGCATCATTTGTATGGAGTAAAGTGTGAAATATATACTGATCACAAATGTTTAAAGTATATATTCACTCAGAAAGATTTAAACATGAGACAGAGGAGATGGCTAGAATTAATCAAGGATTATGATTGAACAATTCATTACCATTTGGGAAAATCAAATAAAGTGGTTGATGCTTTGAGTCAAAAAAGTAATGCTTTATTAGCAATGTGGTGTTTGGAACGTGATCCTTTGGTTAAGGATTTGATGAACTTTGGCATAGAAGTTTTTTGTGCAGGATGTTCTTCTGTTTTGTTTTAGTTATCAGTGAGATCATCTATATTAGATAGAATCAAGCAAGCAGAGAAGCAAGACAGTGAGTTGCAGAAAAAGGTTGAGCTGGTTCATAAAGGTAAGTTGCCTGAATTCAACATTGATAATGATTGTGTTTTGAGATTTGGTAAGAGATTGTGTGTGCCTTGTGATTCACATTTGAAGAGAGAGTTGTTATGTGAAGCTCATAGTTCTCCGATTTCAGTTCATCCTCGAAGTACTAAGATGTATAGAGATCTGCGGGAGTATTACTGGTGGGATGGAATGAAAAGAGATATTGCTGATTTTACTGTGA
The DNA here is from genome assembly GCA_963277665.1 of Viscum album. Lineage (NCBI taxonomy): Eukaryota > Viridiplantae > Streptophyta > Magnoliopsida > Santalales > Viscaceae > Viscum > Viscum album. The sequence continues at coordinate 920,551,472 of OY728126.1, read as the reverse complement.
AGTGTTTGACATGTCTGCAGGTTAACGAAGAGAGGCAGTTACTGAAAGGGATGCTTCATCCTTTACCAGTGCCAAAGTGGAAATGGGAGAATATATCCATGGACTTTGTTGTTGGATTACCGAAGGCATCTCGAGGTAATAATGCAATCTAGGTTATTGTTGATCGCTTGAATGAATCTGCCAATTTCTTTGCTATACAAGATATGTTTTCCCTAGATCAACTTTCCTGTTTGTATCTTAAAGTGATAGTATGGTTACATGGAGTTCCTCTCTCCATTATATCTGATCGTGATCCCAGGTTCACTTCTATCTTTTGGAAAGGCCTTTAGAAGTCGTTGGGTACTGAATTAAATTTTAGTACAGCATTTCATCCTCAATCAGATGGGAAGTCAGAACAAACAATTCAGACCTTGGAGGATATTCTACGAGCTTGTTCTATGGATTATCAGGGAATTTGGGACCAATATCTTTCTTTGGATGAATTTTCATATAATAACAGTTTTCATTCTAGTATACAGATGGCGCCATTTCAGTCATTAAATGGGAAGCGGTGTTGAACTCCAGCTTTCTTTGATGAAGTGGGTGAAAGGAAGTTGATGGGACCAGAATTGGTAGAAGAGATAGTAGAAAAATTTCAGCTGATTCAGAAGCACATGAGAACAACTCAGAGCAGGCAGAAGTGTTATGCAGATAACCAGAGGAAGGATCTATCTTTCGAGGTAGGTGATAATGTTTTTCTCAAGGTTTCTCCTTGGAAAAGTGTGATGAGATTTGGTAAGAAAGGAAAGCTGAGTCCAAGGTTTATTGGACCATATGAAATTCTGGAGAGATTTGGATCAGTTGCATACCGGGTGGATTTACCTCCGAGTTTATCTCAGGTACACAATGTTTTTCACGTTTCGATGTTGAGAAAGTATATGCCAGATCCATCTCATGTTTTGAGTCCAGAGATAGTTCAGGTGGAAGAGAACCTATCTTATGAGGAACAACTGGTCCAGATTCTCAACCACATGCAGCAAATGTTACGGAATAAAGTGATTAATCAGGTAAAGGATTTGTGGAAAAACCACATGATGGAAGAGGCAACATGGGAATCTAAAAATGCAATGAGGTTTAAGTACACCCATTTATTTGATAAGTAAATAAATTGTGGGGACGCAATTTTCTAAAGGGGGGAAGGATGTAACATCTGAAGTTTTTAATGAATAATATATTTTTTTATATGTCTATTAATTAATTAGATAGTGTTTTAGAGATTTAAAATGAAAATAAATACAATCTTGATCGTGGAATACTCTAATATTTTTTAAAAGATTGTTTTACTGCCTTTTGATGGAAAACCATTTTTAAATCTATCTTTTGACAATTTTATAATCTATGTTTTTCAAAATCAACATATTCATTATGATTGGGACATTTAATTTTACATTGAATAAATTTTTGGTATTTTTCTGACAATGTTCATTTTTAATGAATAGTGAAAAATACTGCATTTTACATCAAAACTACTTTTTCATTTAATTTAATTATATGGATAGATTATATTTTTAATTTTTCTTAAAGTGTAATTTTAATATAATTTTACCATTTAATCCAATGGTGGTCATCAGGATTAATTTCACTTTGGAATTGGTTATAAACTAATGCCAAACTTTTCATAGATATTGTTTCAAAAAAACCGGTTATTTTTCATGACAGCGGGAATTAATTATTAAATTAATTAATGTAACTTATATGATTTGAATTTTGTAAAATAGACATCATTTTTGAATTCAGAATATCAAATATAGCTTAGGGTGAATTTTTGGTAATTTTCTGAAAAACTTCAATTTTTGATGAATAGTGAAACCACTAAGTGGTACTTATAAAAACTGATTTTTCCGTTTAAATGATATTTTTCCATCATTGTGTTTTGAATTTCAAAAAATCCGACATAAATGGTTGTCATTAAGAAGTAAAATGTGGTTCAATGGGATTAAAATAATTTTTTTGGTAAATAGTAACTTATTAAGTTCTTAATCGCGATTAGAGGTAATTAGAGTAGTTTATGGTAAAAATAATGTTTTAATAGTATGAGATGAGCTTGACACATGTCCTACGCTCATTGTATTTCTAATGGCCTACCAAGAAAAGCCATGGGTCAAATTGGGGATCCCATGGATCCACTTTGGTAGGGAAATGACATAAATAACTTTTTATTTAATGTTAAAGTAAAAATGACACAAACATGAGTTATGTTACTAAAACAATTTTTACATGGGTTTATACAAGTCATATTTTTGACTATAAATATTCATTAGAAAGATAAAACGATTTCCTACATCATATTATTTTTCTTATAATTTCTATACATTAAATTAATTAAATTATTTATGACATCATGATGATGCATCGATGACCTCATTATTTAACGATTTAAATAAAATGGAATGATAATGTAACATCTAAGACCTACACAAGGCCAAAACCAATTGGATGAGTGTATTTCGAACCATTATTACCTTATCTTCGAATTATATCAATGTGGTCTCTTTTAAATCCGAAACACATTTTAAAATAAAGTAACTTCTCTTTACTTTCCAAGAGTGCCCCTCCTCTCCTCTTATAAAAGGCCCCCACCTCTACCTCCTTACCCACACATCCAAAGCATTTGGCTCGGCCAACACCTTCCCATTTTGTCTCTCAATTTCAATTTATTACTCCTTGAACCCTCACATTGGGAAGAAGTCTTCCCAAGGAAGCCTTTGAGCTCAAACCAAAGGGAGTTACCCGATTTTAAGGTAATGTCTTCTTTTGTGTCCTTTTGTTTTATTTTGCTTCTCCAACCCCCTAAACTATTTTTATTCTTTTCTTTTGTAACAACTCCAGTATCCTCATTATACTAGGATGTTTTTATAATATGTATTCGATCTACACTTACACACATCTACATCTAATGGTTAACGAACATACTGTTTCCGTGGATGGTGAATTCATGCCTCCCGAAATGATGATTGTTCAACATTATTTTAACACATTCAAAGGTGGCCATTAAGATGTCACTATATTTATATATGATATATAATATGTTTATGTTTTCCTTAAGCTTCTGTTTTTTTCTTTTTGGTCATACCTTTATGGTTTCCATTATGGGTAAACGCGATATCTTCATTTAAGGAAGTGCGGACTACCGCCCCCTCAAAGTGATTTGATTCGTTAAATACCATATGTGGGACTTATAATGGATGGAACTATGATATTATATATGATATTATAATGGAATTATAATACACCTTTATATCAATATTATTCCATTCTATAGAATACGAAATAGAAATGAAAGTAGCGTTCATGCGTACGTATGGCTTACCGTCTCCATGAATTGTGCATTTCATTTCTTACCTCTAAATGATTATGTAATATTATAAATGCATGTATATACTGGATATATATGATATATACATAATGATTATAATTCTGGATATAATGGATACATGAACAACCTGTAATTATAAAGGTTTTATTTTTGACCCAAGTACCAATGATCGTTAAAACGACCGTTATTAACTTAAATAATTACATAGTGTTCATGACATGGAAATAAGTGATATAAAAGAAATAATGAACATGAAAAAGGTTCTTAAACAAGTAGAAATTAACTCAAGTTTATTATTCAGGAGATTAATGAACGACCGAGTCAAGTCGGACACGAGGTATGGGACTTCGTCTCAATCTCTTTTCATTGAGGCATATTTTGTTTTATACATAACCTTATTTTATACGGTGTATAAACCCCTTTGAATTTTACTTTTATTCAAAAGGAATATTTTTTATACGAAGCGTTTACTAAACGAAAAAAGGGAATGTTTTTGTCATACGTATGGGGTGACAACGACTTCTCCGCCGCCGTGACCATTATTTGAGTTTCGGCTTCCTCTACAAGCCATACCTTTGTTTAAAAGAAAAATAATACCATGTTTTACTTTTCTTTTATTTTGATATTGAAAATTGTTTTCATAATTTTTTTATATCAATGTGTTGTATTGATATATTGTGATTGAAAGGTGGAAATGTTATGTTTCCTTTATGCATGTTTTATGTGATACGATTATGTTGAGGTTCTTGGGAATTATTATGAAGACGGGTGTTTCCGTGACAGACTAAGGGCGGGTGAGCCCGATATAGCTCTCCAATGCATTGGGTAACGCGACGGAGTGAAACGTTATGGTTTCTCCAAAGAGATTTAGGGAATATACCGTGATGGGTATTCCAAACGTAACCAAGAGGGTTACTCCCTACGTAAGGATGTTATGAATTCCTCAAGTTACCTTTATGTCTTATGATTTATATGATTTATTCATGATTTGATGAGGTATGTTAAAGTGCTTATGTTTTATGGGTAATGTATGATCTCATTCTTATGTGTATATGTACCCATGTTTCCTTTCCATATTTTTATATCCCTTACGGAGCTTTTTATGCTCATCCCATGTTTTTTTGAAATGTTTTTCACAGGTCAAGGGAAAGGTACATGATATGATGACAGTGTCAAGGAAGTGTCGAGAAAGAATCCATGTTTTATTTTAAATATGTTTCCATTGATGTGAAAGATTAATACTATCTTTATGTAACCACTTTGTTTATATGTGGAATGTAATGCAATTTTTATGATCTAATTCTCTGAAACTCTAAACCCGAAAAGATCCTCAATGTGTAGTCTTGTAATAACTTAAGATTAAGCAAGGTTTAAGGCTGGGGACTTATAGTAAGTGGAGGATTAACTATGAGACATTATGGGTTTCAGCTTGAAGGTTTTATTTTTTTATGTTTTTCTCCATAAATCCACATTATATTTTTGTTTTGTATTTTAAATCCTTAGATGGGTTATTGGGGGCCTAGTGTGGGTTAACATATGGAATTTGGGGATAAATTTGGGGTTTTTGAACATTTCTGGGTTTTTTTAGTGGGTAATACAAATGTACATGGGCTCTGATTAATATAACACATAACTTGTGTTATTCATTATCATGGAATATGGGTTTTGGAATGACAGACCATGTACTTGGGAGTGCACATTGTGTATTGGTCTTGTGGGTGTGGCCGAGTACTTGGGAAGAAACCCCATATAGGGTTACGTGGAAAAGTGGAGTATATTTCCAATTTTCAAGTAGGGTGCCCATCATGTAGGAATATAAGTTTCAAAAAAGTCCCTTCTACATACATGGGAATATACAACATTTTCACATTCAATTAGTGTATAAATGGTATGAACAATTTACTTGATCGTTTTAAATTTTTAGTGGGGGCTTAGATTCATGGTTTGGATCCCATTTTTGGAAAAACACTATATATAAGGTCCAAAAATATTGTACTTTGTAAATTCATAAGCCATGTGACTTGAGGAATAAGGTTTTGAATGACCATTGGTGGAACATGCTATGTTCCTTATGTATATATCGGGCACTTTTTTATTCCATATCATGTGTTCCCTATTTTCCACCCTAGTTTCATAATTGAAATTGGGAGTATTTTATTATGAGTTTCCATCCACATAGATCATGATGGTGGAATTATTTTTTCATTTACAAGTTTTTTATATGGTGTTTTTTATGGGGGAGCGTTTTTGGAAATATTCCTCAAGGATTGGATTCATAAACCTCTTGGGGGTTGGGATGGAGGATGCTAGTCCTGTTTGAGGGTTTTAGGATCTTTAGATGGATTTGGTTGTGTAAATTGTCTTGTATTGTTCAATTCCACTTTGTATGGATTGTAGAAGTTGTAATTGAGTAGTATATATAAAGAGATATGGGGTTTTCCCTAAAAAACATGACTTGTTTCTCAAGGAAAGTATAGTTAGGGTTTTCTATTTGACTTGGGGAGACCAGAGCTATTGGTGTTTTTGGGATTGGTATATTTCATATTATGTTGGTTATGGCTTGGTGTTATTTATATTTGAAGATATATTTAAGAGAACTTTTTAAATTCTCTATTGGGAAAGTTACTAATACTATGATTTGTGGATTACATTTTAGATTGTTGATAATTACCATGTGGTGTGGTATTTCTAGTACTAAGGATCCCCTATATGTCCCTTGTTATCAGGTATCCAAAAGGAACATTGAGATACCCTAGCTTTCATTCATATTCATTTGGATTCCCATTTGGGTGTGTTGTTGATCAAGGGTCACGAGAAGTCCACTACAGTTTGGTTGGGATAATTATTTACAAGCAATTTTAAATATATTTGATGAGCTTATAGAACCTATCATGGGGTTTCATACCTTTCATAGACCTTTTAATAGTTTATGGATATATGGATTTGCATGACCCGATATATTGTGTATAGTATGGGAGTCCTTAGATTGATGTATCTTTCTGTTGTGACCCTAGTGATCGTTTGATATCTGAGTTTTTGCATGGCCAGGATGGGGGTTGTTGAGATCCCATGGTTTCTACTTGGGTGGATATCAATATCCAAGGAGCTATGAGAGGCCCCATTGTTTATTTTCACATATATTAGTTTTTCGTCTAGTGTATATGTATAGTAGGTGGGTTCAAGGATGAATCTTCCAACATTCAATTGGCCAGTGGTCATGTTTTTTTCGGAAATATATCCTTTTGACATTGGAATGAGGGGTAGTTTCACGAATTACACTTGATTTTTATCTAGTTCACACCACTATTTGTTGGGTATTGTTATATGGTTATAGGAATTAAATAGGTGATCTAGATGAGTAAAAAACTACTCTATTTAGGTTTGAACCCTTGATATATTGGATTACATATCATGATGTATGGAGGTACTCAGTGAGTTGGTTCTGTGTACCATGGATGATGAACACTCATGGGGCACTAGATTTTGTGTGATCGTGGGTTGCAGTATGGATACCATATATTTTTTGTTACATGTTTTTTAATCAATTATTTTTTCATGACATTAGGACTGACATGTTATCTAGTTGTTTCAGTGTAGATTTTCCGGTCTCTGGTTGTGATTATTCAATTAGTGTTTAGGATATCATTAGATTAACTTTTTCAAGTGGATACTTATTTTTATTCCCATGTGTTTCTAATTTATGGAATTTAATTTAGACAAATTAATGATACTCTGTAGATTAGCTGAATGCACTAGTTGTCATGTTATTGGGAAGTACATTTGTTTTAAATCCTCACAAGGGGCTCGAGTGCAGTTAGATTTACCATTGTTGTTATACTAGATCCTTTCATTGGATGTTTTCTTATTTTTCCACTGATTTTATATAATATTTATTTTATTAAATATAATTTTAGTTCAACTGGTATGGGATTATCATATGTGCATAAACAAGTTATGTGAAAAAATATTTGAATCTCTATTGGGGGTGACCTTTTGATATATGTTTCTCAACCCCTATAGGCCATACATGTTTGTATTGATTACTTGATTTATTCATTTATATCAAATAATTTGGTGCATTACATATGGGGTGAGGTCTCATTATTTTTTGATCGAGTAGAGAAACCCATATGGAGTCTCGGGACCAATACTGTATAAATCATGAGTTTTGGAGATTAGGTATATTGTTTGGCCTAGTTTTGGTAGAATATCATGTTTAATTCATTATCAATTTTTTATTTTGTATTTATTTATAGAACAGTGTAAAAAAATATATATTATGTTTTTAATTCTTTTGATTTTGTATTATTGTAATTCGTATATCATTTATATTAGCATGATTCTTTATAAATAATTTTATATGCATAAAATAATGTTTATCCCTGTAGATATTTTTTTATTTCTACTATTATTTCACACTAATAAAATGGTTTAGTCACCATAATATATCTTATAGACCCTGACCACTAGAAAGAAGCCTATAGCATCCTTGGAGTTGCACATGAGAACTTATGGAGGGCCATATTGGGTGGCCAGTCAGGTGGAAATGTGGTGGTTCATTATATAGATGATGGGATATATTTCAAGTGTTTTATATTTCTATTTATGTATAGTTAACTAAAGAATCCACATGAAAACATGGATGTATATATGATTATAAAAAAACTCCATGACCTATACTATGAGATAGATAGACACAAGCAGTATTTGTTCTCCAGTAAACTTTTACTTTCATACATAATGTTGCTGTGTTACATAGAACTCATTTAGGTATTATGATTGCAAATATTGATCATATAAATATTCTATGGTTTATGTTTCTTGATGAATTACACCAAAATATCATAACTACCTCACACCCTCAAAGAATCTACATCTTTTTTATGAATATTAATATAATAAAAATTGATAATTAACTCTCATATATACTTCATATTTTTTCATGCTGAAAAGAAAATGTGGTGTTATAAAACATTTTACTTATGATGAAAAATATGAATGTAAAGGAGAAATTCCCTAACACTAAATCTAAATCTAAAAATTATTTAGAACCCTAAACCAAGAGGAGTAGTGTCAAAGGGAAATAAAGGGAGAATTATCACATCATTATGTAAGGGGAAAAAATGGACACACAAAGAATAACTATTCAGTGTAAAATAAGTTGGGGGAATCTTCATGTGTGTTTATTATCGAGTGAAATATTGTTATCTCTATCAATCAAGTATTAGATATAGATCATGGTAATCATATTTTTATCCAATTAAAGGAACCATGTATAGTTGTAATATTTTTCGAAGATGAGTTGTATCCATGTGATACATAGGAAGAAAGACTTGTTATTGTCGCTATCATAAAATACCATCTCATTTCAATAACATGATTGATCGTTGATTTACAGAAAATTAGTTATTCTATATCAATTAAAAAAAATATATTTTTAGGTATCAATTTTTTATATTGATTAATTTTTTAATTTTAAAATAAAATATTCTAAATTTAGAAATATTTAATATTTTTTGTTATGAAACATTTAAAAAGATCAATTTGTGTATTGGAATATAATATCCATTTTTTGTAAATAGATCATTGATGTAGTTTGTATAAATCATATCACACCTAGTTTTGTAATTAATTTCTAGGTCATATATATGAATCAAAACATCATCCTATTATCTATAAATGGGAATTTAGATTCCAAGGAACAAAAATTACATGATGTGTTAAACTATTATTTACATTGTAAAATGGATAAATTACTATTCATTTGTGAGTGTGAATTTCTATGAAACCTATTTAATTAGACCATACTGATATGTCTAGACCATTTATTACTGATGTAATTTGTGGATCCTAACACTTATTTAATTTTAAATATTAATTTATTAGATATGTACATGTATACTAAATTATGTACAAGTTTGATTCCTATTATAAATCAAAGGAATATAAGAATAAAGTTAACAATCATCTTAATTATAAGAAAAAAATCCACTCAAACTATGGTTGAGAATATTATAACTAATTTTCATTTTTTATTTATGAATTTTTGAGGAATTATACAAACTAATCATAATTATACACCATAGTAGAATGGTGTATGTGAAAAATGAAACCAATTTTTTTACATTGTGATAAAAATGATGAGTCATAAAATTCATCTATTATCCTTTTGAGAATATGAAATATAGACAGTGGTTAACAAAATAAAATGGGTTCAAACTATGTTGGAAATTGATATTCTATACAATATTTCTTGTGGAAGTAAACCCATTTTATCACATATATGTGTTTGGGGTTTTAATGTGTTTTTTATTTCTACGTATGGTAAAAAATCACGCTGAGGCACTATGTGTTTCTTTGTTAGATATCATAAGGAAACCAAATGATATTATCTATATGATCCCTAAAATAAAATAATATTGTTTAAAAAATTTTACATACATAATTATAGGGATTTTATATCTAAAAGAGATAGTGGAAGTGAGATATACATTGATATAGTCAATTATTGGGATGCACATCAATTTTATGTGGAACCATTTCATTAGATAACTATGAGTAAAGCTATTATAGAGACACAAGTAAAATATAGGAGAACCACATAGGCTAGAGACTAAGAGGAATACTATTTATTGTAATTCAAGATGGGGAATCATTATTATCTCGTAATAACGAACTCATGTCCTATAAGGATGTTGTGTGTAGGTGAGAATATTCCAAATGTATACAATCTATAAATTCTGAAATGGTTTCCATATATCACAATTGTGTTTATATTTTGATAGTTCCTCTAGTTGATGTAGATAATGTTGGTTACAAATGGGTATTCATGTAGAAAATTGACATGGAAGGAAGAGTAGTTACACCGAAGGATTGAATAGTTCCAAAATAGTTTTAATAGATTCAATCCATTGACTATGGTAAAATATTTTTTTTGTACTTACATGCCAAAACCCTTCAATCATATACATTCCGTATCAGATTACAAATACTTGGATATTTGGAAAATGGATTTGAAAATAAATATCATTAATGGACATATTCATGATATGTTTATGTGGAATAACTAAAGAGGATATGACTCTACAGGAAACCTATAAGGTATGAAAATTACATGGATCCTTTTATAAATTGAATGAAGCATAAATTGTATTGGGTGGAAATTGACATTGATGAATATATTGGTGAATATATATTCATAAATAATGAATTTAAGACATTTTCCAATTAATGGCATATGATTATTATTTTCATCGTACTAAATGAATATGTGGATTTAATATTACAAATTGGAAATGACATAACAGTCTTCTAAGATGTAATGGAATAGTTAAATACTTGGTTATCTATAAAAGAAATAAGTAAATAATCATACATTATTGTGGTCCAAATCCAACATGATAAATTCAAGAGGATTATTAAACTATGTCAAGGTGAATACACTAAAAAGGTATTGAAGATATTTTTTATAAATCAATCTTAGATGGCATCGATTTCAATCTCATGTGTCATAAATTTATCCATGAAATTATTTCCTTAAGCACAAGAGGAAATACATAGGATGAAAAAGATCCCATATTAATCATTGATAGGTTCATTCATGTATGTCATGATTTTACTAGAATTTGTTTCCTATACCATACGCATGGTAGAAGATATCTAGGAAACCTAAGAGACATACTTATGATGGTAGTTATGACTTTTCTAATGTATCTTTAAAATAATATGAATATTCTCTTGGTTTATGTATAAAATGAGAATCTTGTTATTATGGGAAATATAGATTTTAGTCTCCCATAGATGCTGATGATTTGAACTTTCAATAGAGGTATTTATTTTCCCATAATAGAGTAATTGTGAGATGGAAGAGCTAAAAGATGTTATTGGTCATTGATACTATAGTAGATTCAGTTTATATTGTTTCTTTTGATGTAGTTAATGAAGAATTGTGGATATGAATATTTATTAATGTTCTTAATGTTTTTCCTAGGAATAAATATCCTTAAACAAGTTAATTTGGTAATATTATAATGTGGGATCATTCCAAAGAACCAAGGTCACATACATGATTGAATCACATAATTAAAAAGTATGAACTCTTGGGGGATTTCTCTAAGATAGCTAATGTAGTAGAAAGAATAGTGTCCATATAGTAAAATATGGTGGACCTATTTACTAAACCCCTATCTAAACAGATTTATAAACATCTAGTTAAAAAAAGTACAAAATATTTATTAGTAGTTGTTTCAAGTGAATTCTATAATCTCTTAGAGTTTTTCACTTAGAACCAATTATGATATACTTTATGTTACATATATTTTTTTAGTACTAATAAATATAATATCACAAATTTATTTTTAATCTAAAAATCATTATTGAGATAATTTCTTAAAATTTATGTTTCATTAAATGGTTGTAAAAGTACCCCACTTTGAAGAGAATGATTAAATGTGACGATTGTAGTCTTAAACATATATCCAATAAAATGGATTAAATTACATGAAAAGAGAAATAATATATTTTATTTTCATGTTATTGATACTAATAAATAAATGAGATGTAATCATTTGAATGTCTCTTAGGGAAATCTCCATGATGAGATATTACAAAAAGGCCACAAGTTATAATTCAACATGTTTGAATATTTTTAATAATATAATACATTTATGTGTGTAATGATCCTTGAAATTTAAATAATTGTTAGTATGTATTACGACTATTGAACATTCATGTATATTTAAAAACCATGATGACCTGTGCTCATGGTAAAGTATATTGCATTAGTTGTATCATGATTAATATTTCATTAATTATTATTTCAATAAATAATTGGTCCCTTTTTTTACTATAGGACTATACTTAGTTCTTTTATGATAATGGAAATATTGAACTAAATTACCATTAAATGGTGATTGACATGGTAATTTTTGGATGTTAAGGAAAGTCATATCAAGAATATGTTTAACATCCCAAGTAATTAAAGAATATAATATTTTTATATGTATTAATATTTGCGAATTAAATATTAATTTTACTTTAAATGTGATTATATGTTTTATGTCATACCCGAAATGAAAAAATGGGTTTCTCTGAGGACTTATGTTGCACACATTGATGAGTCATACTGAAAAAGAATAATATAATGTTATTCATTTAAATGGTAGTTAATGCCTAGCCATTTTATTGGTGGTAATGAACAAAACTAACCATATTATAATTAAACATGTTTGTTTTATGTATTAAAATTTATCTAATAAAACATTTATGCTTAAAATGATAATGAATCCAATTTTACGCATAAATACCTTAATATTTTAAAAATGTAGTTTTTTCGACTTTTGATGGTGAAAGCCTTTTAAAATATATTTTTTCCACATTTATATGTTGAATTTGGAAAAAATAACATCTCCATCAGAATAGGGATATCATAATATATGTTCTGTAAATTGTTGGTATTTTTCTGATAATGTTCACTTATTAATGAATACTGAAAAATAATGCATATTAATCAAACCTGTCTTTCAATATGATTTATTTATATATGTTTATTATCTTTTTAAATGGTTTTAAAGTTAAATAGTATTATATTTTTACCATCTAATCAAATTTTGGCCATTTAATGTAATTTCACTTTTAAATTTGACATTAACACGTGTCAACCTTTTGATAGTTTTTATTTATTAAAAATACGCTTTCTAGAATTTTCAATGAAAATTGGTTTTTAAATAATTAATGAAAATTATATGATTGTAATTCTGTAAAATAAACATAAATTTTTAATTTTTAATATCAAAATTATATTTGGATGAATTTTTTTAATTTTTCTGAAAATGGTCAATTTTTCATGAAGAGTGAAAAAACACTACATAGTAGTTAAAAACATGACTTTTTCATTTAAATAAAAATTTACCACTTTTTTTAGTTGAATTTCAAAAAATTTAAAAACATGATTTTCATCATTAAATTAAATTTGGTTCAATATGATGATAAAATATTTGGTGAATATTATCATTTGGTTTTTATTTACCATTGTTAAAGGTAAATAGTGTAATTCAAGGTAAAAATAATATTATAATAATATAAAATTTCCTTACAACGTTTTGTAACCTTATTGGATGAGTGTTGGACAACCAATATAAATATTTGATAGAATGTCTGTCATGTGGATTCCATATGGTTTGAATAATTACATTAATAACTATTTATTTAATGTAAAAATAAAAATATCATAATCATATTTTGTTTTGATAAAACAATTTTAATGTGGGTTTATATAATATATATATATATATTACTATAAATATACATTAAAAGTAAAAAATTATTTCCTACATCATAATATTTTATTTATAAATTTTTGATATCAAATATGAAAATTTATTTATGACAAAATGATGGTGTAATAATTACCTCATTAATGATGTTTTTAAATAAATGAGATTATAAATAGTAAAATTAATTTATTTTGAATTATTTTATTCCATCCTCAAACATTATGAATTATTATGACCTGTTATGTGTGATTTAATTATGTTTTTTATAATTTATCATGTTTTTACATATTTTTAAAAAGTTGTGACATGAATAGTATAAAAACTGACATAAATGTGTTTTTAAATCAGTTACTATTTTATTAAATTATAAAATAGTCCTAAAAATCAAATATTCGGCCAAATGAAATATATGATGTTAAAAATGGCATTGAATATCTATTTTGGGTATATTTACATTTTATTATAAATATATAAACCATATAGTACGAATATAAAAGAAGACATGGTAAATGTTATATAAGTTAACAATGTGTTAAATAGAAAATATAAGGATTAGAAAAATACCTAAACAAGACAAATTATTATTGGAAAATTTTATTTAGACATATATTGATCTTATATTCGAATATAATGTGTCTTGGACTTTTTGAAACCAAAAATCATTTTATTATATAATAATACATTCAAACATTCTAAAGAACCCCTCCTCCCTATTATAAAAGGACATCACCTGAAACCCATTACTCACACCTCTCAAGACCTTTGGATCGTCCAAAAATTTCCCAAAATGAACTCACAACATTCCTCTATTCCTCCTAAAAAAATGACCTGAGGAAGAATGCAATTCAATAGAGTTGTTTGTCACAAATCAAAATATGTTACCCGATTTGAGGTAAAGTCAACTATCAAGTGTCTTTCTATAATTTTTCCTTCTCCACTCCCTATGCTCTTCTTACTCTTAGTTTATATAAAAAAACCAGTATCTTAAATATACAAGGTTGTTTTTATGATATTTATTTGAACTAAAATTACACACGCCTCCATCTAATGGATACAAATATACTGTTTCTGTTTTTGACAAACTGCTGCCTCACGAAATGATGATTGTGCGATTTTTTCCTTCCACCACTCATGGTGTCCATTATGATGGAACTGTAATTATATATGATATTGATGATATGTTTTTATATTAATTAATCTTAAATTATCATTTTGAACACACGTTTTTTCTTTTCATGTGGTATAAATACCATAATTTCATTTGAGGAAGTGCAGACTATTGCCACCTCAAAGTTATACAACTTGTTCATACCATACATGGGATGTAAAAAGGATGGTGTTAATGAACTTATGTAATGTATATAAAATATGATATTACACTGGAATGATAATATACCAATGTATAATTTTTTTTTAATTCCATTAAAAATGAAAAAAATTAAATGAATGAAGCATTCATGTGTATATACGGCTTACCGTCTCCATGAATTGTGAATTTCATTTTCATATATCCAATTGATATGTAATATTAAAAATACTTATTTACTAGATATATATTATATATATGATATCTTAATCATGAAAATCATTCTGGATATAATGTAATTTTGACCACATGGACAATTTGTGATTACAAATAATTCATTTTTGACTCATGTTCTGAACATCAACAAAATGTCTGATTTGAACTCAAATAATTAAATAATTTTTATAGCAAGGGAATAAGTGACATAAAAGGAATAATATACATGAAAAAGGTTATTAAGAATGTATACATTATATATAAATATTTAACGAGTCAATTCTGACATGAGGTAAAGGAACCTTTCACCGTAATCTTTTAGTCAAAGACTTATTTTATTTCCTATATTTTAATTTATATTTTCCTATATTTCGATATGTCCTTATATATATTTATTGCTGTAAATTTTATTTCCAAGTGATCCAATACCTCTTTCTCTTCCATAAACTCATTTTCTCTCTTTTAATGGGATGTCGTTAGGCTGCCATATTTTCTTAAGGGACTTCATCTCAATTTCCTTTCATTGAGGCATATCTTAAAATTGTGCACCTTTGTTATCCTATAAGGTGTATATCATACTGTTTTTCATATTATATCATAAATATCCTTATTCTATTGATATTATAGGTTTCTTTTAATGTTATTCTATAATTAGTTTAATTCAAGTATTTTCTCGAGTGGTAAGGGAAGCTTTAACTAAAACAATGTTTTGAATGTTCTAATATTTTCATCTTCTAAATATTTTTCTATAATATCCATCATTGAAAACTGGTTTTAAGGGTTTATTTATATGAACATTGATGTATCAAATTGTTAATTCCTTTAATGGTTTCGAATTGGTATGAGAAACTTTCATTCAAAAATCTCTTTATTAAATGTTTTAAATGGTTTTGTAAATAGATTAGAAATTTATGTATCATGAAATGTTATATTGTGATTGGAATATTGAAATGTTATCTTTACATTATGTATGTTTTATATGTTATTAATTTGGTATGGTTATTGAGTATTTTTTACATTTATGGGTGGTTCTGTGATATCCCTAGGGTGGGTGAGCCTGAGATAGCTCTCCAATTCATGAGGTAACGTGACAGAGGTAAACATTAATGTTTCACTTAAGAGATTTAGGGAATATACTATGATGGGCATTACAAACATAACTCCCTATGTAGTTGTGAATGATATAATGTATGTATGTTCTTGATTCCACATGTATCCTTTATGATTAATTATTTCTATGTGTTATTTATAAATCTTATGATTTCATGAGGAATGTTAAAGGGAAAATGATGTATGATTGAAAAGTATGATCTCTTTGAATTGTATGTATTCATGGACTAATGTATTCATTCCTTATTTTTATATCCCTTACTGATAATTTATTCTCATACCATGTTTTTTCAAATGTTTTCCACATGAAATAATGATGAATAGGGTCCAGGATGGGATAAAGGAACAGTCATGCTGCTAATACATCGAACTAGACACATTTCTTTTTATAAAAATTTTATTTTATGAAAAAATGGATATTGAGTAGAATTGTCTACATGTAATATTAAAGTTGTTATATATAATTTATGACCTAATTCTCTAACTCTCTAAACATGAAAATATCACCAATGTGAATTATTAACATAAATCAGGATTATCCAATTTTTATGTTTGGGGCCTTAAAGTTGGTATCGAAGTTCAGTTTAGATACCATTAGAGGTTAGGGTTTTATTTAAGCATAAGTGGAATAACAATAAAGGTTGGAATATTAGAAAGATTCATAGTAAATTTAGAGAAATATAATGAGTTTAAGATAACATGAATAAGTATATCTTAGTGTTTACCCTCCTCAATAGATATTATATGATGATTTTACTGATATACTCAGACATACCTATTTGGGTTTAATTAATGTCTAGAGCTAGCAGGTACCAAAGTAAAAAATGGATGTGAAGGAAACTATGGTATCTTTTGGATTTAGTATCTGAATTAAATGTGAGCATCAATAAGAACTCATTTGGTTATTCTCAACCAGATATCTGGAGTCATGATTGACCACATGAAGCGTGGTGATTTTTCTAAGGCATAATTTATATGAGAAACAAATCCCTACAGAAGATAAAGTAATAAACATAATTTTAGGTATATTAAAAACCATATGTGTCAAGGATGTGGAAACAATCGCTTAGGAAAATGATTCAATGGGATGTGATGTTATTTTAGATTAGGTAATGAAGGTCATAAAGAAATAACCTTCTATGAAAAAAGGATGGGTCGAGTTGACTCGAGGAAAGGGAATGAAGTACTTTCAAAATGATCAATTGAATGCTTTAAATGTGGTGTGCATGGTCATTATTGAAATAGATGTACTAAAAAGAATGTTCGGGAATGGGATCAGCAAGATCATACAATTATATGTTTACCAATTCCTAATTACATTTAAATTGAAATGGGGAATCTAACAATAAACAATGGCATGTATGGATTATTTCTTAGCTCATGATTTGACATTATTGAATCATAAGATATGATTCATGATTTTGATTCTAGGAAGGAATTATTATGTAATAAGTTTGAAAATAATGGTTAATTGATCATGAAGAACATTGAAGGAGTAATAAGACTACATATAATGGATTCCCATGTTATGGTATAATTTAGGAGAATGAAATGATTAAAAGTATTATGGCTATTTTGATGTAGGGAATACATTGGAAGACTTTTTCTAGTATGTTTATCCATGATTTTTGAGATATGAAAATGTAATTCAATGAGAAATTATCTTTCCTTTTGTAGATATAGATATAAAGAACCATTTGGGTTTATATGATCCATGTATTTGAGTTAATTACAAGTTATTACTTTTTTGGATGATAATGCGAAGTATGAGATAACATTAGTGGTTAAAATATGTTATGGTAATTTTTGATAAATTATCTCATTTCTGATAATGTTATATGAATTATATGTTATTATAAAAAGGAAAACCAATAAGATGGGTGACAACCAGACGTGTCTATCAAGGTCATAGGAATTGAACCCACAATTGAAGGGCGACAAGGGTGCATCACCTACCACCGGCCCGCGTGAGGTCCCTAGTTAGTATGACTTAATAATTTTAGATAAATGATTTTATTGATGAAGAATAAATTGATTTCAAATCTTATGTTTTATCAAATGGATATCATTATTAAAAGAAAATGTTTTGTTGATTATATGATAAAGGCAATTTTGGGATACACTAATGCCTAAAGAAAATAGAATACTATGGGATTTCATTCGTGGAAGTAATGGATGGTATTTTATTTTGGAAGAATTTCTGTTTTTATTGTAAAAATATGGAAATTTGGGTTATTTATAGAAATTATTAACCTATCATAGATAATATGTCATTAGGTTAATTACTTTTCAATATGAGGCTTTAAGTTTCGCTGATATCATTTGAGGATAAATGTTACGATTTACAATGGATGACTAGGTGATAAAATCCTTTTGAATTTTTGGGTTTCAGTCTTAGATTTGATTATATTGACGGATTTTAAAGAAAAATGGCTTATTAAATAGTCTTTGTTGTACATTGGGTATTGTTTGATAAATTTTGGAGATTAAGAGTATTTTGTCATTATATAATATATTATCCTTCTCGGGGATTATCTGATCTTGTACTAACCATTTAGGTTTTGGTTAATGTATAATTAAAGGAGAAATATATAGTTTATATTTTATGGATTACAAATTTCTATATAAGTTTATTCTAGCACCATTTATGTTACTAAGTCATCTTGAATACTAATTGTTTTTAGAAAATATGAGTTTGTGGTAGAAATTAAGTAAAGGATGAATGTATACATGACAAGTAATTGTGTCTCTTTATGATCTTAGTCTAGGTAATAATAAAATTATTCAACTCTATGAAAAGGAACTTGAAGCTAAAATGATATAATCTTTCATTTATCATCTGAATTTTACACAAGAACAAATTTATCGAATTGTGGTGGTTAACTTTCAAAGATCATTTTCTCTATTACTCTATTAATCTATGACAATTAATTTCACTTCTATATCTATGTTTTTCTAAATGGAATTATAGAATGGGTAATCTCGAGTGACATTTTTACTTCCCTTTATTTATTTTAATGTTATAGTTTTACTGAATCTTTGTCAGATGTGGGACTTTTAATGATTTTTCCACACCCAATTAAAAAATTGGAAGGATGAAATTCCCAAAATGGGGTAAGGATGTAACATCCTAGGTAAATATAGAATATGAAAATATATTATTTACTAATATTTTTTAATTAAATATTAATTTTAATTTGAAGGAGATTATATTTTCGATGGCGTACCTAAAACGAGTCAAAGGTTTTCTCTGAAGTCTAATGGTGCACACAATGCTCAATCATACAGAAAAAAAATATAATATTATTATTTTAAATGGTAGTTAATTCCTAGCCATTTTATTGGTGGGAATGATCATAATTAACCATTTTATGATTAAAAATCATTGTTAATTGTTTTTACATTTATCCAATTAAATTTAGAGGCATAAAATGCGGATGAATCCAATTTTAAGCATTAATACTATAAAAATATTAAATGTTACTCTTACCACTTTTTGTTGGAGAATCCATTTGAATCATGATTTTTAACTTTTATTTGTTGAATTTTAAAAAAAATACATTATGATTTAGAACAGTGATATTGAAATTTACATTAGGTAATTTTTTTGTATTTTTTTGATAAAGTATAATTTTAATGAATAATGAAAAATACCACATTTAAGCCAAAACAATATTTTTATCTAATTAATTTGAATGGTTATATTACTCATTTAAGTTGTTTTGAAGTGTAATTGGATTATATTTTTACCATTTAATCCAATTTTTTCAGTGGATGTAATTTCACTATGAAATTGGACAGAAACACAAGTCAATCCTTTTATAGTTTTTTACTTCCTAAAAAAACGCTTTCTAGTTTTGACATCGGATGTTAGTTTTAAATTAATTATTGAAACTTATATGATTTTAATTTGGTAAAATAAACATCATTTTTGAATTCATAATATCAAAATTATCCTTCGTGGATTTTTTGTTATTTTTTTAAAAATGCTCAATTTTTTATGAATGGTGAAAAACAATGCATATTATTTAAAAAATGGACTTTTTCAATTAAATGAGATTTTTCCACTTCTCTGAATTGAATTTAAAAAAATAAATCATAAATTTTTATCATCAATATGTAAATTTTGGTTCAAAATGATGAAAATAATTTTTGGTGAATAGTGAATTTTGATTTTTATTTACCGTGGTGAAAGGTAAATAGAGTAATTCAAGGTAAAAAATATTATATTAAAATAAAAGTCCCTTAATAGTTGCCATATACATTATTGATGCGTCATGGCCGACTAACGTAGTACATGGGTAGAATGTTTGGCCTTTCAAATTTACCTGGTTAACATAAATACATTATTAACTTTTAATTTAAAGTAAAAATAAAAACATCATTAACATGTACTATTTTGCTAAAAAAATTAATGTGGGGTAAAATAATTGATATATTTAACTATAAATAGTCATAATAAATTGAAACAAATTTCCTAAATCATGGTATATAATTTATAATTTGTATACTTCAAAAAAATCAATTTATGACACAATGATGATGTGATGATTACCTCATTAATGAATGTTTTAAATAAATTAGATTATAAATATTGAAATAAATTTTTATTAAACATTTTATGCATTAAAAGAATTTTAAGGTTTATTAGAATGTATTAACTTTTAATTAATGAATTATTTTTGAGTTTATCATGTTGTTATGAATTTATAAACTGTCCTGATATGAAAAGTTTAAAAATTCACATAAATAAGTATTTTAATCAATTAATATTTTATTAAATGATAAAATAGTCCTAAAATATATTATTCAGAAAAATGACATATCTGATTCTAAAAATTTCATTAATTATTCATTTTTTATCTCTTGACATTTCATTGTAAATATATTAGCCAAATAGAACAAATCTAAAAGAAGACATGGTTAAAGTTAAATAAGTATACAAAGGGTTAAATAAATAAGATTAGGATTAAACAAAATATCCAATAAAAATCCAATTTTTATATAATGATTTTATTTATACTTGTATTCATCTTATAGTATAATGAAATTAGTTATTTACCTTTTTAAACCGAATATAATATTCTAATAAAATAATACATTAAAACATTCATAAAGATCCCCTCCTCCCTTTTATAAAAGGACACCACCTCTAACCCATTACTCACATCTCTCAAACCCCTTGGCTCATCCAAAATATGATCAAATAAGCTCCCAAAATCCCTCTATTAATCCTAGAAGCATTAACCTAGGTGGAAGACAATTCAAGTGATCCATTTTTCTCAAGTCAAAAGAAGTTACCCTATTTGAGGTAACGTCTTCTCTCATGTTTCATTCCATTCATTTTACTTCTCCTATCCACATGCAGTTATTACTCTTCATTTATATAACAACATAATTATCATAAATATACTAGGTTGTTTTTTAGAAACATTCAAACTACACTTTCACAAACCTCTATCTAATGGATGTGAACATATTTTTTCTGTGTATGGTGAACTGCTGCCTCCCAAAACGATGATAGTTCGATTTTCCCCTACCACGTCAATGTGTTATGACTATTCTATAAGGTAAATGAATTGTATAAAGTATGTTGTTAATGAAAATATTTAACATATAAAAATTGTTATATTATACATTAATATTAATATACATATGTATAATTTGGTTTTCATTCAATTAAAAATAAAAAAAAGAATGGAAAGTCGCATTCATGCGTACATATGAATTACCGTCTCAATGAACAATGAATTTCATTTTCATATATCCAAATGATATGGAAAATTAAAAATAAATATTTACTAGATATATATTACATATATGATATATAAATCATGAATATCATTCTAGTGATAATGGAGGTTTGACCAGATGGACAATTTGTGATTATATCCAGTTCTTTTTTGACTCAAGTTCAGAACATCATCATAATGTCCTATGTGAACTAAAATAATTAAAAAAATATTTCAATTTAATAAGTGATATAAAATTAATAATTAAAATGAAAAAAGTTTATGAAATAATTATAAATTAACTTAGGTTATTTATTCATGAAATTAAGGATTGAACGAGTGAACTCAGACATAAGGTAAGGGAACCTTTCACCGTACTCTTTTAGTCAAACAAGTCTTTTATGTAATGTCTTTCAATTTAAATTTTTTATGTTTGGATATGTTCTAATGTATCCTTATTTTTTTACAATTTATTTTCTTGTGACTAGAAAACATTTTCTCTCCCATCAACTCATTTTATGAATTTTAATGTGACGTTGTTTGGATATCGAATTTTCGTAAGGGACATCATCTCATTTTCCTTTAATTGAGGCATATCTTGATATTTAACACCTTTATTATCCTATAAAACGTATATCCTACCCTTTGACAAATTATATCATGAATCTCTATATTCTCATGATATTATAAGATTCTTTTAAATTTATTCATTAATTATTTTTATTCAAGTATATTATCCACTGGTAAGGGACTCTTTATCTATAACACTATTTTAAATGTATTACTGATTTAATTGTATAAATCTTACACATTAATGTCAATGTTTTAAAAATCCTTTAAAAGATTTACTATTATGGACATTAATGTTTTATCTTGTTAATTATTTTGATGGTTTTAATGTGGTATGGGACACTATGATTAAAAAATATATTTATTAATCATTTTAAGTGTTTTAGGAAATGGATTTACTATTTCAATATCTTGAAATGTTATATTGTTATTGGAATGTGGAAATGTTATCTTAACATTATGAATTTTTTATATGTTATGAATATGATTTGGTTCTTAGGTGTTGTTTACGTAAACAAGAGGTTCTGTGATAAACCTAGGGCGGGTGAGCCCAAGATTGCTATCCAATGCATTAGGTAATGTGATAGAGGTATGTGTTAATGTTTATCTTAGACTGTTAGGGAATATAGAATGATGGTTTTTCCAAATTTAACCCCCTATGTAGTTGTGAAAGCTAAAATGTAAGTATTTTATGGTTTCCTCAAGTTACCTTTCTGATTTATGATTTCTATGTGTTATTGATAAATCATATGATTTAATGAGGTGTGTCAAAGGGAATATGATCTATAATTAAAAAGTATGATTTCATTGATTTGTATGTATTATTGTACTACTGTTTTCATTCCTAATTTATGTATCCCTTAAAGATAATTTTATGCTCCTCTGATGTTTTTGAAATGTTTTCCACGTGACTTAAATATGGATAGGGTATATGATGGTATCAAGGAAATGTCTGGTTTTCTAAATCATGGTACATGACATGTTTTTTTTAAAAAATAATTATTCTATTCAATAAATAGATACTGAATAGATGTGTCTACATGTAATATTCAAGTTGTTATGTATAAGTTATGGCCTAATTCTCTAAATATGTAAACCTGAAAAGATCATTAATGTGAATTATTAACATAATTATATATTATGTAATGTTTAAGGATGGGGCCTTATAATATGGTTTGATGGACTGAGTATAAAACCAGCATAATGTAGTATCAAGGAAGATATATAATATTATATGAAGTTATTTTTATTATTTTTGTTTCTATAGAGACAATAACATCTTCCACCTTTGGTTCATTAATTAATCATTAAACTATAATATTGGTATTTCAGTAACCTTACCAAATGGCAATGTAAAAGAGGAATTGAGTGTCACATATTTAGTGTCTCCATAGATGTTAGTAAAATTATATTTATATTTTATTATTTGAATAAATATTAAAATTATATCATGGAATAATATTTATTTATGAATTAATAATATCCAATATTCGATCACCATATTTATATGTGAGTTTAATAGTGAGAAAAGTGAATCTATATACCATTTAGTAGACAGTTTATATCTGACATAACATAGAAGGATGTAAATAAAACTTGTTATCTTATTATAAATATTTAGATACATGGATATTAAAATTATTATTTATTTTCAATACCAAGAATATTTTAATTTTTTTATTTATCAAATTAATAGGATTTATTACTCATGATTTTATAAATTTCAAGGATGGGAGACTAATCACGTTAAGGGATAGACAATATAAATTAAAAAATCATAAATATTAAATAAATAAATATAGACTAATTAATTATATAAAAATTATATTTATTCCCAAAGGACGTTATGTGAAATTTTATATTATTTTTTCAGTATTATTATTGTTTTTGTAATTATTATTTTTATTTCTAGCATGGGAGATATATATTATGTTTAATACATAGTTTAAAGAAATTATGGAATAATAAATATTAAACCCTATCCATATATAATCATGTTCACATCGTTTTAGATATAATATTTTGAACAATGATTTTCCTATCAAGATATTTCTCTCATGATTATAAATGAAAATATTTTGGGTTTATCTCCAAAATAAGTGAATATTCCAAGTCTCTCTTTCCAATCAATAGTAGGATATTGGTAGATACAACCCATAAAAATTATTGATGTTGTTACAATCAAGATTTAAAAAAACAAATTGACTGGTCCATCCACACTAACACCTAGAGATCCATTGGAATCATTTATATACTGTGGAGCACATATTAATATCATTACTGCATTCTACTTTGTATCCGGTTAATGCAAAAAAGTTTCCAAAAAATGGGGTGAGATAGATCGACATATATATCATTTAATGATCCCAAGACATTGGTATTATAATATTTTTTTATTGAATTCGAAATATAACTAGAATGATCCAATATAAATTCGTTTATGTTTAATTATCGTATTTCTTTGAGTACGTTTATGAAAAGATAATATTCATCACCATGTTATGGTAGATTATTCATTGAAGAAAAAAACTCATTTTTTATGACATTGATCAGTCCTTCTACTAAGATGGAAACACTACATTACACCATCACCCAACAATAAAATTAAGTCATCAATCAATTGATTTTAAATAAAATTTACATTCTTCTCGTATTTTAATATAATTAAAAATTAAAAATATATATATGGTTCCTTTATTAATACCCATGGATCAATGTTTTATAGAGTTATAAAAATTGTAAAATAAAAATATGTAATGTCACAAGAACCAAGTGGATGTGAAACATTAGAAAAATGTAAATGTTAAACATTACAAGGTTTTCATGAATTATATGGATACAATTGATCAATATGATTCCAAAAAACACCTTCAGAAGGATTATGTAAGATTTCATTAACAAACATAATAGATCCATATCCTGTCGTCAATGTAGTTTTTTCAAGATATAAATATTTACATTATATAAGTTGTAATAATAAGAAAACATATCTCATTGATAAGAAAAAATAAAAAAATTAACTATTTTTAATTATTTTAATCTCAATTTTCCACAACTGGATAATTCACTAACAGATCATATCCACTATAATATAAGATGAAAACAAATGAAAATGTATGGATCATTCGATATGTACTACAAAAATTATAGAAAACATCATTCCTTAAAACAATTATTAATGAAATATATTTTCATAAGAAAACATTTAATTATAAAAAGAAAATATTTTATCAAAACTATTATTTACCAATATATAATTTAATTTAATAGTAATTAATTTTTTGATAGCTTTAAATATTCTTATCATTCATCAGATAAATTATTCCACTTCAATAGACTTAAAAAATGGTGTAAATTATATGGTTCCAATCCAGGACATGAATTACCATTATGTGTTTCTGTTTGATGTAAAATGGATCAAAGAACACATGTAATAAATTTTTGAACTATGATAGATCAAATATAACTTTTTAAATTTAATTTTTCAATATATTCCCCATGTTGGTAAAAAAAATAATTCTTAAAACAATAACATAATAGACAAACCCAAACACTAGTAAAATTTTCAAACCACCTATGATCAAATTTAAAAGATGAATAATTATTTATACCTTCTAAAATTAATTCTATATAAGATGGTCAAATGATAAAATCATTTCATCATCCATAATATATATTATATTTCTAATAGAACGTTCTGAATTTATGTGATTATTAATCAAATCACAATATCATAAATAATTCTAGTTTCAATTTCTTATGTCCATAGTTTTTTTGAAAAATTATAATAGAATTAGATTAAAATTTACAATTTTGAAAAACTATAACATATGATTTTTATATTTTATTAGGTTTTCCTAATAATATAATTCTCGTAGTTTTTTTGTTTTTTAAAAACATTCCATAAGTTTTTTTAAACTATTGAATAATATTTTTAATTAAATATAAATAAAAATTTACTAATACATTATATATTTTTATTATTTATTGAATTATTAATTTTTCATTGATATTGACTACTATTACTATAAATGATATAGTGATTTAAATTATAGTTTTCATAAATACTCAATAATAAAATTTCAATATTCAGGGTGATTTATTTGTGACGGAAAAATTACTCAATAATTTTAATTATTTTTATTTTATTTTAGAGTGATTTTAAATACATATTAAAATTCAAAATAATTAAGGACTATTCAGTTTTATTTATTATTATTTGTTTTAATTTTATATAATTTTATTATATTTTCTTAATTATTACTATTATTCATTATTTTAGATTAACATTAACAACTTATACTAATTTTCAATGATTAATATCATTGTGGTTCACTATTTTTATTTAGTATTAACAAATAAATATTTTTTAATTAATTAAGAAAAAATATTTTCCATTATAATAATTTATAATAATTATGGACTATTTATTATTTATTATTTATTTGTATATTTATTATAAGTTATTTTTTTATTATTTTTGAAAAGAAATTATATTCAATAATCTTGATTCCTTTTGGAAAATTATAATCATTTTTAGTAAATTATAATTATTCAACATTATATATTATTATTTATATTAAATTATTTATAATTTTAAAAAACATCCCTATATGTTAATAGAAAGTACTATTTTATATTAATATTTAAATTAACAAACGATCTTTTTATTAGTTTATTATAAATTGGTTTATATTATAATCTTATAATTTTTTAAACATCCATTTTATAATATCATTATGAGTAATTATTAAACAAATACAAAATATATATATTCTCAAATAAGATTTATTACATATTTATGTTTGTATATAATTAAATTAAATTTTATTGTGAGGCCAGCAGTTTGAGGTATGGAGCCTTTTTAAAGCCTTTTTATATGGTTAAATTTGTTGGTAAATGTTTGGAATAGTTTGAAATTGTTTTAGAAATGTTTTGGGGTTTTTTATGGCGCACATTGTTTGAGCATGGTTAATGGAAACCATGATAAATCCCCAAGTAACCATGCAACTTGATGAAGTGGGTTTCACACCGTTTGGACATGGCTTTTCTGACTATGTGAGGAAACCAAGCGAGACACACTTTGGTCAATAGTAGTTTCACAGTCAGAACACCGTTTCTTTAACTGTGAAACCTCACCATGCACAAATTTAGAGTCGGTATTTAAAAACGAGTCACTCGGGATTTAACCTAAAATGCTACAATCTTCCTCACACTGAATCCTAACTCATGATGTTAGGTTCTATAGGGTTATAGAGGAATTCCCAATCATTTTGAATCTACTCTAAGGGTTTTGAAGGTGCGGTGAAGGAGATTCTTCTCCAATAAGTCACCTTTCTTGGTTCATTCCTAGATTCTCATAGATATACATCTCCCTTTCCTCTCATTTTTATAGATATACATATGTCACATTTATATCTAGGGTTTTTGTTGCATAAAATTATGAGAGTTGTGATTTTTAATATTATTCAAAGATATCTAAAGAGGTTTTGTGGAATTTTCACTCAGATAAGTGGTGTGGTTTCTCGTTGGTCGATTTCGAAGAAACTCTAAGCTAGGTGGCTTCTCTATTGACTCTATGATTCTAAAAATGGATTCTTTTTTTTAATTTGTTGGATTTCATTCAATTTGGTTGTGATTATATTGTAAAAATCTTGATGGAAATTTATTTTGTGATGATTAGTGGATTTTGGGTAAAATTAGGTATTCTAGTGAAATATTCATCATGTTTGATTATAGAAAGTATATTTTAAAATTAGTTTACTGGGTTGATCAATGAAAATGGTTTGTGAAAATGGTTAAAAAAATGGGGTTTTTGATTGTAAGGAAATGTGGAATGGATAATTTCACAAGGGATTATTTGGTTTGGGAATGGTTATCTGCATAATCTTATGGCCTTGGTGTGCTATATGATATTTTTGGATTATTATTTTTGAAAAATGGATGTGAATTGGGCATGGAGTACCACTATTAAAAGTAGGTGGATATTTTATGAAAGGGACACTATTAAGTATATGTGCCTGGGAAGTACTACAATATTGGGACAAAAGTAAATGGTGTTGGACGGGAAGTTCCACCATCATTGTTACACAGAGATGAGTGTGGGAAACACTATTGCTATGTTTTTTGTATGCATGTGTCTATTAAAGATTAAATGTTTCACGCCTAGATGTTATAATAAAATGTATTATGCCTTTCTTGTTAGGATTCTAGTGTATTGTGTGGATTTGGGAGAAAATGGATTTGAAATGGTGTGTTTGGATTACTGAGAATTGATGAACATGATGATGTTTTATATAAATGTGATAATACTTCAATCCTTATAGGGTTTGTAGGGATTAATTTGGGGAAAACCTACAGTGTATTATTTCTTACACCATTCATTGGAAAATGGGTGATTTTACAGAGGTGGTATTCTATGTTAAAAGCAAATGTAAATCATCTATTTTTTCTTGTGGCTCATTTTGAGGCTTGGGCGGTATTGTGGTGCTTTGATCATGAATCTTGGTGTGGATCTCTAGAGTGTGTCATGGTTTCCTTCGGGTCTTTTTGATTAGTCTTTCTCATGGTACGATGAATCTATGTTTTTTTATTTAGTCGTATTCTTTTTTTGAAATTGTTATGGAATAGATTGATTGTTCGTTTGTCTCTTGGTAATGTGTTATCATGGTTTACTTTATTAATATGCATCATTTAGTTGTGTTTGGTTATTCCATTTTTGGTAGGTTGGTTAAATTTTTTGGTAAGATTGTTCTCCAATTTATCTTGATGCCCTCTTCATTTATTTCTTGCCATTGGCACCTTGGGAACATCATGTAAGGCCATGTAGCATCTCACCACCCTCTAAAGCTAATGAGGAATGGGATAAATGTTACATGATGTATCATTTTGTTTGGCCCTTGATATTAATGTATTTTTGGTTCTATAGAATTGATTTTTGGTCTTGCTGTTTGAACTCATTATAGGTCTATTCATTGATTTTGGATGGACGTAAAGAGTATGAATGTCGAAACATGAAATTTATAGTATGAAAGGATATAGATAAACCTTTTATGATGAAAATAATGCTACCCTTGATTTGGGGTACATAAGTTTTTTTGGATACAATTATAGGAATTGGAAATCTCATCTTTATTGGTATTACTAATGATGTGATCATGGAATTCATGGTAGAAATGACATCCCAAAAGGGTGCATATTTCATTGCCATAATTATTTATGTTGTGGTATGAATATATATTGGCTAGTGAAAAAGAATGATTTTCTTTTCAAATTTATGGATTTAAAATGTTGAAAGTTATATAATTTTGGAAATGATCCAATTCTCAAAACCTGGTGGATTTTTAAAAAATGGCGCAACATGGGAAATGTGATCTTTTGGAAGGCCTAATTTTTATTGCTATAATGTAATTTAATTTTAAATTTCAAACCTTATCATTTAAATGGAGTAATAATTATGGTTGTTTTGTGTTATTTAAGTGGAATTGGGTAGGATTTGTAGATATCAAACTGAGGAGGTATTAGAAAATGGTAAAATAAAAACATTGGATAAATGGTATAGCATAAAGGATAAGGGTAGGGGATGAATTATAGTACCCATGGGAAATGGTGGGAACATTAATGCTGGGATCAAGAATAAGAGGGAAAATTATTTTATGGATCAGAGTATAGATCAGAATGTGATGATAGGATTGGGGAATCTTCCTCCAAATCCATAATGTAGGACAATATGTTTTCAGTGTGGTTCTACGAGCCACTTCGATGGGATTGTATGGAAATACCTCAATCAGGTCATAATTGTTAGAAGAAGGATCATCCTCAACATTTTTGTTGTAACGTTCTGAGATCGAGTGTTCATGACACTTTTTAGGGGTTGCAAGCATCCTATGCCTCTACAGAACATTTGTAGAAACATACCCATCATAAGTGGAGAAATGTTATTCATGGTGATTCCTAGAACACCACGACTCCTCAGAAAGGTCATAAAGAGTAGTGTGTGGAAAGAACACAGTTGATTGGAGCTGGTCGAGATGTGATTGATGATCAATCTGGACCATCCAAGGTGCGAGGTATGGTTCTATTAAATTCTACCTTGATGAATCTGTTATTTGATACGAGTGATTCAAATTCTTTTATTTCTTATTGTGCAATTTGATTGATGGTTTTATGTGTGTAAATGATACCTTCAATTTTAAAACATCAAACTCCTCTAGGACAAAAATAATGTCCATACATCATGAATAGAGAATATAGTATAGTTCTGGATGGGTTTGAGTTGATGTGGGAATTCATTGTTCTTGATTTGGATGCTTTTGATATAATCTTGGGAATGGATTTGATGGAAGTGTTTAAGACTCACATGTACTTTTGTACACGAACAGATAGTTTGATGATGGATGATGTCGTCAAAAATATATTTAGATGAGAGAATAATGAAAATTTTGGTACAATGGGTTTTTTGGAACCAAATGTTTTCATGATATCATATCAGTTTGAGGTGTGATTTTTTGAATCAATGGATGTTCTTGAATAGAGTGTTTCCATTTATTTTTTCTCGGTTTCTATATGTATTTCCCAAATAATTCTCAGTGTTTCTGACCATGAGAGAAGTGGATTTTATGATTGATTTTCTTAAGGGGATTATTTATATCAGACTTCTATCTTATCAAATGCCACCACCAGAATTGAGGGAATTTAAATTCTAGTTAGAGGAGTTATAAAAAAATTGTTCATCCATCTTAGCATGTATCCATGGGAAGCACCTATTTTCTATGTTAAAAATGGGGGATGGAACGTTGAGTTTGTGTGTTGATTATCATAATAAAAACCAAGAAAGAAAAACAAAATGATATCCACATATCCTGATTGATGAGATGTTCTATTATTTGAGGGGATATCTTGGTTCTCCTTGACTGACATGAAATTTGAATATATTCCATTATGAGTGAGGAAGGTAAATATTCTGAAAATATATTTTAGAAGTTGATATAGACATTTATAGTATGTGTTTATATCGTTTGGTCATCCAAATGAACTAGTTTTTTTTATAGAATTGATGAATCATATATTTTAGAAATATATGGAACTTTTGTAGAAGAATTTGTTGATGATATATTGGTGTATTTAGAACCAGGATAAAGCATGATATCCACTTGGAGATAGTACTGGAGATTTTGATAGATAATCAATTATATTAAAAATTGTCAATGAGTGATTTTTTGATATATGAGGTTCATTTTCTTGGCCATGTTCTTTATCTGAAAGGTTTTTTTAGTTGTCTTGCAAATGATTTAGGCTATTACCTTATGTTAATTTCCCAAAAATATCATTCAAATATAGAGCTTCCTTGGTCAAAAATGGTATTAGGGGTGTTTTTTTCATTAAATATCCCGATTATCCATTGTAATTATAGATTTTAAAAGAAAAAATGATCCATTCATATGGAATGGGAAATGTCAGAATTATTTTTGAAGAGCTTATGGGTCACTTAGCATTAGCACCTATCATGGTTTGTCTAGAACTAGGAAAAAAGGTACATGGTGTATTATGACACAATGAGATTATTTTTTGGTTGTGTTCTATTTCCATGAGATCATGTGGTTTCATATATATCATGATATATGAGGGTGTATGAGATGACCTACACAACACATGGATTGTAGTTAAAAGATGTGGTTCATGCTTTGAAAATTTAGAGTCATTATCTCTTCATTGAAAAATTCAAAGTCTTTTCTTTTCATAAGAAATTGAATAATATTTTCTAATAAATTTATTTGAACATAATGCAATGGAGATGGATAACTTATCTCCTTATATTTGACCTTGAATTAATGTGCACACTGATTAAAGAAAATTTTTGTGGTAGAAGCATTAAGTAGGAAGTAAAACACTCAGGTGGTAAAACATGCATCAGATCATTAGAAGTTGATGTCGGTCATCGTTGACATGCTGTAGGAATATTATGACCAATGTGATAGGGTAGTCTTCTTTCATATCTCTTTGGTTATTGACGTTTTTTGTTTTATTTAAATGTCATAAGTTTCTGATTCTAAATGGATTACGATCAGTTTGAAACTTAATGATGGGGATACCAATGAGGGTTGGGAATTGAATGGGAATTCAGTTCTTTGTTTTCAGAATCAGGTGGCTATACTAGAGGCATGTTAGAACTAAATTATTTGGGTAATCATCATTATAAATTGGGGATTCCTCCTATAATTCATAAAATTTATAAGGCATTAAATGCGCATTTTTGGTGGGATGGTATGAAAATGAAATAAGTGGGGTTTGATTCGAGATGCTTGAGTTGTCAGGAAGTCAAGGTAGAGCAGAATCAGCTAGAACATATGTTGGAATATTTAACCATCCCTTTATAGATGTGGGAATAGATAGTGATGGATTTTGTTAGAGGTTTCCCAAGAAATGTTAGAAGGAACAATGCCATATTTTTTATAATAGATCGACTCACAAATTCTGATAGTTTCATCCAGAGTAATGAATCTATTTTTTTTGAAAAGGTAATGCCTTGGTCAAAGACCAAAGAAGCATTTATTAATTATAGAAAAATAAGTTTATAGAATACAGAAATATGGGATTATTTTACAATCTCTATCTAAAAGATGAAATAATTCAGCTGGCAGGGTATCCAGCCAAGTCATATTCTGATGAACACCATTGTTTGAAAGGGCATCAGCAACATCATTTTCTTCACAGAAGGAATGAGTAGCTATGTAATCAATCCCATGGAGTTATTTTAGGAAATCCATCCATAGAGTAGTAAGCGACCATGTGAGATGAATAACACCATTCCAAATGGATTTGACAATGGTTGTAGAATCACATCCAATCCAAAGCTTTATCCATCATCTTTGAAGCCCGAAATCAATTGCAAGGATGAACTGCATCATTTTAGCATCCAAATATGAAGAAAGACCACATCCACCATTGGAGGAAACCTGACACTGGCTAGAGGAGTCTCTGAAGAAACTCCACAACTGGAAAGGGATGGGTTTCCCTTTGAGGCACCATCCAAAAGTTCATAATAATTTGAAAATATATATCCATTAGGTTGTAATAAGTAATGTTGTTCCAGTTTTGATAGTATCAGATAGATATTCATGGATCATATCACATTGTTGGAAATAATTACATCATTCCCTTGGGAGATAGTTGAAAATGATTGTGGTGTGCCATCCAAAGATGCATGGGAAGTCTGATATAATTATACAAACATTGGAAGATCTATTATGGGACTATGTGATGGATTTTAGTGGATTTTGCGTGGAAAAAATGTCATTGGTGGAATTATTGTATAATATCAATTATTAGGCCTCAATACATATAGATCTGTTTGATGCACTGTATATGCGTTTGTGTTGTTCACAATTTTTACGAGCAAAAAAATATGAGACCTTGAATTTTGGACAAATACATATTCAAAAGAATATGGATAATATCATTTTGATCAAAAAGAGAATGGAGATAGTGCATAGTTTTCATGAATCATATGTGGGACATCGTAAATGGCTGTTGACATTCAATGTGGGAGATCATGTGTTCTTAAGAATCTATTCTAGTCTTAGACATCGTTGATATGAAAATAAGGTTAATTTATCTACACATTATATTGATAATTTTCTGATTCTAGATAGGGATGGAGAGGAGGATTATTTTTAGGAATTCATCCTATTGTTTACTGCATTGCATAATGTATTTCATGTTTCTCATTTAAAGAAGTATCAGCCAGATCCTGACCATTTGATTCAAAGGGCTCATATTGATCTAGAACCTGATGCCCCCTTTGTAAATGTGTTAGTGGATATTGTGTATAGGAAAGAGATTATATTCTATTTTAAATCATCCATCTATTTCAGGTTTTCTCGAATCATGGTAAGATTTAAGAGGAGTCATGGGAGTGGGAGAATGAGATTATCGAGCAACATCTTGATCTCTTTTAGAAAAATTTTGGTTTCTACTTTCTATGGGTTGAATTTCAAATATTTGGGATATTTACCACCATCATTTTGATTTTGGTAACCTTTTCTTATTACTTTTAATGTGGTTACAATTGTGGGTAATGTTTGGGAGTGTTTGGGATGGTTTTGGAAATGTTTTGTGAATTTTCAAGAGGCATATGGTTTGAGCATGGTATAGGAAAACCATGAATGAATCCTCATGTAACCATACAACATGATGTAATGGAATTCAAAAAAATTACACATGGTTGTTCTTGCCATGTGATACACCCTTCAGATAGCAGCCGTAGCATAGTTAGTGCATAGTTTGTCTAATCCTGTAATCTAATCATGTGCATAATTTAATATGGGGTTTTTTATAAATGTGTCACTTTGGATTGAACAAAAAACACCCCAAAATTCATTCTGAAGGGTTATATGGGTCTGTTCCAATCAATTTTGAGGATATTTTAAGGGATACCACGGTTCGATGAAGGTTGTTCTTCTCCGGTAAGTCTCCTCTCGTTTTTCTTTTTTGGATTGACAGGGATCAACATCTCCCACTCTCTCTATTTTCTAGATCTATTTATTTATCATATATATCTAGAGATTTTGTTGCATAAAATGATGAGGGTTGGGTTTTTTAATGTTATGAAAAGATATCTAAGGAGTTTTTGTAGAGATATCACCAATATATCTGGTGTTGTTGCACATTGGTTGATTTCACTGAAACCCTAAGGTATGTGGTGTACCTATAAAAAACATTTTTCTATAACCAGACAACTTAATTTCTAATAGATGGGATTTCTTTAATTTGAATTTGAATTTGATATAATAATATTTATAGAAATTCATTTTGTGATGAGTTTTAAATTTTTTGAAAATGGGGTACTAAAGTGAAATATTCATTATGTTGGATTTTAAATTGTATATTTCAAAATTGGATGCTTGAGATATTTTAAAAAAATGGTTTCTAAAAATTGTTTTTTAAAGGGGATTGTTTTATTAAAAGGTAGTGTAGAATGGATAATTTCTGAAGAGATTTTTAGGGTAGGAAATGGTTGTTTACATAATTTTGCGTCTTTGGTACATTATATGCTAGTTTGTCGATTAATTATTTATCAATGAGATTGAAATGGATATGAAGTGGGTAGGGGGAACCACTCTAAAAAGGTTATGGATATTTGATGGATGTTCCAAAAACAAGGATATGTGGGCTGGATTGAGATAGTAGTAAATGAGCATGGATGATTTTTTCGGCCGTGATTTTTACACCAGGAAGAGTGTGAAACATTATGAATATGTTATTATATTGTATGTGTCTATGAAAAGTGATTTTTTTGTGATAATATGTGATGTTAAAATGGATTATGGAATATTTTTTGTATTTCTGTTATATTATCTCGATTTGGGAGAAAAATTCCTTGGTAGGGCTATGTTTTTCTTGTTGGAAATTGTTGAACTATTTGAGATTTTATTGAAAATACATTGTATTAAGGTTCATACAGTTCTATCCTATTGGGGTGTGTAGGGAAGTATTTTGGGGAAAAATACTGACTATTATTTCTCATTAACTACTTTGGCACTTGGGTGCTTTTGTAGATGTTGTATTCTGGGATTTATGTAGAGGTAAAGCATTTTATTTTTCTAATGGTTCAACATAATGCTTGATAAGTATTGTGGTGTTGGGAGATTAATGCCTGTTGCGGAGAAATATGATATTTCCTTGTTTCCATTGGGTATTTTTGATTAGTATTCCTCTTAGTACTGTAATTTTGGGATTTTTTTATGATTTAGTTGTATGGGTTTTTTAAATTTTTATGGAAGAGTTTGGTTGTTTGTTTGTATCTCAGTAATGTGTTATCATGGTTACTTTATTGAAATACATCATGCAGTTGGGATTGGTTGTGCCTTGTTTAGTTGGTTGGTTTTATTCTAAGGTAAAATCCTCACTAAATTATTCTTAAATCCCTCAGCATTTACTTCCAGCGTTTGGCACCTTGGGAACATTGCCTAAGGCAATATAGCATCTCACCGCCTTCTAATACCAATGATGAAAGGGTTAAACATTAAAATTTTAATAACCTACATGAATAAATATTAGTTTGTCCTTATTTATAACAATATAATAACATATTAACTAAACATAATTAATATTACAACATGATATTGTTCATTGTTTTTTATTTATTTTATTATAATTTTAATTAGTTATAAATGTTTATAATAATTAATCATTATTTTTTATTTATTAATATTAATATTAATTGATTAATATTTTAAGATTCTCATATAATTATATATTCTATTTATCATATATAAATAATTTTAATAGTTTATTATATTTTATAGTAATTACTGAT
Source organism: Viscum album (assembly GCA_963277665.1). Classification (NCBI taxonomy): domain Eukaryota; kingdom Viridiplantae; phylum Streptophyta; class Magnoliopsida; order Santalales; family Viscaceae; genus Viscum; species Viscum album. The sequence continues at coordinate 920,514,592 of OY728126.1, read as the reverse complement.
TTTTATCTTTTATTAATTATTATTTAAATTAAATATTTTTTAATTTTATTATGTACTGCTACATATAACTAACATGTAATGTTTGAGATTATTATTTTATACTAAAACTATATTTTGGTTATTTATTTTAAATTATTTTCTTTTAAAATCTCATTGTTTTTTAGATTATTTTTTTATATTAATATATTCAATAAATTGTAAATATTTTCAAAATTATTAAGGACAAATAAAATTTATTTTCTAGTTATTTATAAATATAATATAAATGATGATTATTTATAATTTTTTCAATTTAAATTATTTTTTTATATGACGTTATAATATTGCGGTTTACTAAATAAATATAATTATATTTCAAATTCATGATAATTCATTATAATATATACTTCATTTTTTTCTTAATCTTAATAAATATTTCTATGTTTTAATTATTAAATACATACATTTTTTATTTCATATTATTTAAATTAATTATTAATAATTTTATTATTTTATACTAATTATAAATAATATATATAATTTTAGAATAATTGTAATAATTTTTTCTAGTTTATAATAGTTATTATATACACAATATTTCTTTTTTTATTTATTTTATATTATTTATAATTTAATTAATTTTAAAAATTTGAACTTGCTGATTATTTTTTATCACAAAACTAATTTTATGAAATATAATTTTTTTCTATTACAATCCTAAAAAATTATATTTATAATTTATCAAAACATATCTATAACACCCGGAGATTTTAAGATAAATATTGCTTTCAATTTTTTTGAGGTCTTGTGTTGTACGCTACACCATGATTACCTTGCGCTATAGGCAACACCATATTATCATGTAGTATACACAAACACTATTTTTGGCTTCTGTTGCATGCAAGAGCGACCTTCATCAATAGATTGTGTTGTACGCAATACCATTTTTCACTAAACAAGGATATATTGTAATAATACTATTATGAACTAGCCATTATGAATAGTATTTAGCACAATTTGAATTTTATTGCATTATCATCCATTTTACACATATTCTATACCATGTAATGAGAACAAAATAAATTTTTATGGAAAAATATGTATTTTTAAATAAAATGTAGTATTGCTACCTTTTGATGGCGCACCAACTATAAATCTAGGTTTTTTGACTTTTTTATAAGTTAAATTTAAAAAATTGAACTTCTTCCTTGTAATGATGATATAAAATTTTACTTTTTTAAAATTTTTGGTATTTTTCTGTTAAGTTTCTTATTTTGATAAATAGTAAAAATACCTTAAATTTTAATTGAAAACAAATTTTTTCATCAAAATAATATTTAATGTTAAAATAAATAATTTTATGCTTATAAAGTATAAATATAATATATTTTTACAATTTAATATATTTTATTTCATTAGCAGTAATTTTACATTGAATTCATAGATAAAAACATTTCAATCTTTTGCAATATTTTAACTTTAAAAACCCGTTTGTCAATAGCAGGATTTATTTTAAATTAAATACTGCAAATTATGTGATTTGAATTTGAAAAAATGGATTCCATATTTGAAATTAGTAGGTCCAAACTATTAGAATACATGACTTTTTATTCTAAGGCATTATGAATAGTCACTACGGTAAATTTAATTTACAACAGTTAAAGGTAAATCAGATAATTAAGGGTAAAATTTATATTATAAAATTACACTGACAATTGTATTGATATAATTGGATTATTATACTTCGTTATATAATATACTTGGGTAGAAGTGGTATGTTTTTGAACATACATGGATGTGAGAAGACCTTTAATTTATTTTATTTAATGAAAGTGTAATAAGTCTCACTCAAACTTTAATAAATAAGGTATTATTAATATAAGTCTATACATATTATAAATTCAATTATAAATACTCATTTAAAATATAAAATGTTTTTCTTCATCATGTTTATTTATTTGTGATTTTTATGAAATATATAATTACCTTAATAGCTTATACATTAATGTTGCAGAAATTATTTATTAAGTGAAATATCTATAGTACTGTTTTAAATAAATTAATAATGCTCATAAAAAGAAAGAAAATGTGACCAAAACTTATTGGTAGTGTACATGTAAACCATAATCATACGATGGTAGAATGTTTGGCCATTTGGAGCCTTAAAGAAGCAATTATGACACTTATATTATTTTATTTTAAATAATGTCAAAGTTGTCACCTTCATACTTTAATAAATATAACAATTTTAATGTTGTGATTTTAAGATCATAAAATCGTGTAAAATTAATATTATGGAAGATATTATATTTATCGGCATCATAGTATTTTATTTTTAATTTTTATGAAAAAAATAATTATATTAAATAATTATACAAAAATGTTGTAGTATGTATTTTATTATGGGAAATATTAAATAATTGGTTTTAAAAATATTAAAATAAATATTATATGAACTACTTAATGTGATCCATTGATTTTTTATATGAATATTACATGTTAGGAATCTATTAAAAATTTTGTTTTGAATATATCTTATGTGTGGATTTTATTTAAATTCAAATAATTGAATACTGTCAAAATTGACACTATTGATATTTTATAAAAATAACATATTATTAAATTATTTAAAAATTAAAAAAAATATTTGAAAAATATAAATTTAAAATTTTATGGTTTAAAATTATATAATTTATATAATTATGGAATATTTACAACAGATAATTATGTTTTTGTAACTATTTAAAAAATAGAATATTATTACCCAAATAAAATAAAATAGATTAAATAAAGATAAATCAAAATGAAAAGGTTTAAAATAAACATAAAACATGTCTACATTTTATTGGTTGATTATACTAAAACCTTATCTCATCATATCTTTGAATTGAGTGATTTTTTGTTGTCTTTATGCGGGGTTTGTTTTATTATTAATTAACCTTTTGAGTTTTCCAACAGTGCCCCTCTCCTCTCTTATAAAAGGGCACCTCATCCATCTTCTATTCACACAATTCGGAGAATTCGAGCTCGGCCAACCCCTGCCCATTACTATTATCAACTTCCCTAGTCAGATTTTTGATATTCTGGTCTTCTCCAAAGACCAAATCAAGTCCCTTAAGAGGAAGCATAAAGGTCGTGCGTCGAGGAAGAGGTAATCTCTTCTACCGAATTTTTCAAGTTTCTTTTTCTTATACATACCCTTATTTAGTTGATTCAATATAAACTACTAAAATAAGTTTCAATAATATAATTATATGTTATTATAAATATGAAGCAACCTAATATCTCTTTTTATCTATCCTACAAAATACAAAATCACCGCGTGTGCGTACGTACAGAATATCATCTCCACACCGGGATGTAATCGGTTTTTCCACCAACACCACACTTGGATGGGTATAATGGTGGAAAAAATAACTATATATTACTATTATAACATTATAATGATTATTATGTATTATACACTCTAATTCGATTCAATAATTTTGGTAATAGTTTCATCGCTCGTGCGTACGTATGGATTATCGTCTCCACGACGCGATGAGATTAATTTTCCATGTTAACCATTCATGAATGATTATAAATTATATATAATCAATAATAATGAAATATATGAAATAATAATGATAATATATTATCTATATGTTATTAATTACTTCAATTCAATTTAATAAGGAAACAAAATCAGCATTCATGTGTACGTACGGCCTACCGTCTCCATGAACAGTGTCTTTCATTCCATTTATCGATATATTATATATTTTATATTCATAATATATATTAAATATAAATCATTTTTTACATTCTATAAGTATTTAAATAATTATATAAGTGATTATATCAATAACAACATGTCCAAACATATACGATAAATGAAACAATTTTACCCAAAATGCAACTTTAACATGGAATTGAGAAAAGAACGAGTAATATAAAGTCTTAATTGAATAATATATGATATCATAATGATTATAATGGTTCTGTTAAAAGTTAATAATATTTTTAAACCCACTATAGAGGAGTTTTGGACATGTATGGATGCAATTGGTCATAAGTTAAGGGATAACTTTTCCAATCTGGTTCTTATCCGGGATTGTTTATTCACAATTATTTATTGGGGTTATGTTTATCATCCATGTCCTTTTTTTCTAAAAATGTTTTCATAAAATGTTCAATATTCTTACATGTATGTTTAATGTCATTATTACCCTTTTTGACTTCAACCACATGTTATTTAAGGAATCCTTCTTTTGTTTACCACACAAAGTACTTTTTTACTTTTCAATGAAAAGTACGAGAAGAATTTTTTTAATTATATAGCTTGAACAGATTTTTACAGTTTTATAATGCCTTATTTCCATTAATCGTACTCTGTAATATTTCATGAATATTTTCAATTATTTTTTTTTCTTTTAAAATTTCATGGAATTTTTCTAAACATAAAATGATTTTGAAGAGAAAATAATATTTTCCTCAAGAATTCATTTCTAGGGTTTTATCAAACAATTTTCCATCTAAGATTGCATTATTTAATTTTTTTTTATTTTTCATGTATAATGTATCAATCATTTATATGGTTTTTTATTCTTATGATGAAATAATATCGATTTGTTTTATATGTATTATGTTATGATGGGATGATGTTTTTGAAACCCATATTATTCTTTGGGTTATGAATAATGATTCATGTTTATTTTGTGGCACACAAAAGAATGATTCCATTATGAGATGGGTGGGACTTAATCTCCCTCCAATGCATTGGGTAAAGATTTATATCTCATGATATAAACATGGATGGAATGACATGTAAATTAGGTTTTGTAATATAGGGCTAGAACGGAATGTAAACCCAGTTCAGTATTGGAATTTGTACTTTATGATGGTGTTGGTAGCAAAGCATTGGCTACTATAGAAATCATATCATGTGGATAATTTTTTTCCACAATTACATGTTTTATCCCCTTGCTATTTTATCATGATTAATGTTCCTTTATTATCCATGCCTTACATGCTGCCATGATTTATGTCATTGCTCAAGATTTTAATGTTTAAATTTATGTTCATGTTTTTAAGTTCAAATGTTTATGGATTGTTTTTTTTCATCATGATTAACCTTGATGATCATTCAAGATCACCCTTTATATGTTTTATGTATTCCATTTCCTAGGATATAAAGAAATGTTTTAGGAAAGAAAAAACAGGAAGATCTTTATGGGAGATGTTGATGATCTTTCACCATGATTAGGAGATTGTGTTCCATGTTTTCAAAGACACAATACTATTAGGGTACTTGGGTGATTGTTTTTGTCATGTATTAATTATTCCGAAAAAGTAATGTAATGTCCATGTACGTCAAGCATGGGTCTCTATAATGTCTGTGTTTTAGACTGCATTCTTTTAAGAGGAAAAACAAAAATATGGAAGTGAAATGGATTAAAGAATTAATAATGTGAAATAAAAAAATAATTAAAAAAAATACTAAATTAAATTAACTGATAAATTACATAATTAAGAAAACAAATATGTAAAAAATCACAATATTTTAAATAAAATGATTAAAAAAACACCATTAAAAAGGTTTTCCGATAGAAAATTGCATATTTGCAATATAAAACGCTTCAATCTGTTGTTTGGATCCCTTATAATATATTTCCATTGTAAATTCTGTCAATACATGAGTGTTGATTAGAAATAGATATGGTATGATATTAAGTAAGGGGATCTCATGAAAATGAAATCCAGAAAGAGGGATATTGTGTATAATGAGATGTAGGGGTGGATTTTGCATATTTATAATTAGTAATTTTATAATATATATTCTTTTAAAAAAATTAATCAATGCATATATTTCATCATTTGAAATAACTGATAATAATCTTAGAATAAATATTCATTTTTGACGGGTTTTGATTTTAGATAGGCCATCCATCAACAAATATTACTCTCAATAAATATATTTCTCACTTTTTCTAAAAGAATATTGATGATGGACTATATGTGTTGTGAATAATACAACACTATACTATTTGTGACAATTTTTTTGTTTTTTCCATGACCCATTACTATTAAAACCCATCATGGGTTACAAGAGGAGATAATAGTTATCCACAAGTCTCACCTCAAATTTTCACTTTATTAATGACTAGAATTGAGAGTATTTATCATATGTATTGGAGGAATTTCCATCCTAATTCCATGATGAAATAAATTAAACCCCCAATCAACACCAAAATATTCATATAAAATGATATAGTTTGACCAACAACCCACTATGATATATATTTCATACATTGTCAATATCATAAAATCATGTAGGAACAATATCAAAACCAATATATCGAAAACTAAATCAACATATTCAACCCATGTAGTAGCTTTAATCTCTCATACACTAACTAGTATAACTCTTGTAAACTAGTAGGGGTGAGAACATTAGTGAATATAGTGGTATAATTATTATGGGACTCTACATCAGTAATAAATAAAATGTCAGGATAAAATGTATGAAAACATCAAATAAATATATAATTACGAATAAAAATAATTTCAAAAGTATTACTCATATATTTTTCCTTCATAACAACATCTCTTGATGATATCCTTTATTATTATACCAACAACTTATCTAATGTGGGAAATAGAAATTAGTAATATGATGGATATATATTAATAAATGTTGGTTTCTAGATTATAACAATGAACCATCCTACAATATCATAATATTTTATACTATCACAACTATAATATTATTTATGAAATCCCATACATCAACACACTCCAATAATTACATCATTGTATCATTAAGAAAACAAGTAATCCCAACAATAAAAAAAAATCAATTATGTAATCATCACATCCCTATATCCCAAATGGTTATATCATCACATCCATGAACCTTGTATAGCCACCTCATATGTGCACCACATTACATCAATTACATATTCTAAATCTCAAGCCATTTTAACCAAATATCTTAAATAATCCTTCATTCCATGAAAACATTATCATACATGTACATTAATGAAGAAATTTATTAGAGCCTATAATTTATGCACATGTAGAAATAGTGAAACATCATATCCCATAAGTATGATAAAAACTATTCATTAAAAACTTCTAATAATAAGTAAATATGAATGAAATTGATCAATTAAATATATAGAAAATTTATGAAAATATTATATTACTAAAAGAATAGTTATCCTTTTAAAGAGAACATGAGAGAGTAATCCAGTAAGAAATTAGTAATACATTAAATGTAATAAACCATGTATAATTAAATTACTATGTCAAACAAGTACTGAACAAGAATAAAAAATATTTCATAATCAATTAATGATGTCACACTCTATTGTGAGTAAAAAAATCGAATTACTCTTCTCTAGAAACCCACACACACCATGTTATTATCATTTAATAATATAATCACTATAGTTAAATTTTACAACAAATAACAATGAAGTAAATATGTACACAAACTATTTGATTCTCTTACCTTAAAAATTTTATAAAAAATTAAACTAGACATCTATGTGAATATTAGAAGAATATGTGGTCGTTTGGTGATGATAGCCTTATCAATAACAATTATTAAATAATTACTATTCTATAATATATTATGAACAATCTATTAGTAAAAATTATATTTTAATTAATTACATAAACTACTTTACTAAATGTAACAATAATGATTAATCCTTTTCCAGAATTAATTATAAAATTATCAATTCACATAATTAATTACGTAATTTATGAAGATATCTTATTTTAAACTCATGATTAACATGTAAAACTATCTTCGGTGAAATAATTTCATCACATGAGCCTTATAAAGATTGGTAAGGACTCTATATGTGCATCCAAGTGGATAAGGATCAAATCCAGGAAGTGGCATAATTTCTGGGGGTATTGTAGCATTATTGTAGTAGGAACTGTCGTAGGTACTTTTTCTCACTGTAGTATCCTAGAATATTCCACTTTTTGGGCCATCAGGCCACCGATTTGGTCCCCAAGTCTTTTAAGGCCTATGAGCCTCCCAGGACATCGAGTCAATAAGGCCTCCGAGAAACGTAAAGGCCTTAGGGCCACCATAAGTGCAGATGAAAACCAGGCAACCTACAAGGAACAAGCCCTAGAAGGAGGATGATAAAAGGATTTTTCACCACATAGAAGTTAAATAGATTACAAGAAAAAGATGGTATGGCACCTGCCGCCGGGACAAGCCTGTGCCTGAATGAGAATTCTTGGCCGAACAACCATGCGAAGGTGGAGATCTGATTTTATGATAATGATGCTAGGGAGGAGCAGTTCCATGTAGTTTTTATGGGTTGTATAAAATGTTTGAAAACATACGTGCAATGAATTTGTCATAGGCCTATGGGCCATGTAATACATATGCCTATGGGACTTTTAAGTGTTTCTCCTCACCCCTTGGAAGGTTTATTATTAAAAAATCAATAAGAAAATGAAGGCCATTGGGCAATTGGATGGATGAAATCATTTCATATTAATGTAGGGTTATTTTATAGTCTATAGTTTCCCTTTTGATTAGAACACCATATGATTTCATTTTTACATCATATTCATCTTTGTATTATCCTCTACTTACCAACAAGTTTAGAACATATTAATTCATTAATTGGGGGATGTATTTCATTGAAATAATCATCTACTAACCCATCTGTCATAAAAAAGCACCATTTATTAACATAAATAATATTTGGTCATTTATTAACGGGGAAACCTGAAAAATTGTTTCTTCCAAATTTTCTAATACCTACCAAATTTTTTGATTTTTCTTCTTATTTAATTCATCAAACATAATTCTATATTACATCCCTATGAAAATTTAGTATAGAGAAGCCCACTTTTTTAAAAATTAGTTTATAGAGTTTAAGTGAAAAATTATCTTCGAATATCATTCACTTACAAATATGTGCAGTATTACACTATCAAAAATTTGATGAATATTATGAAAATATGTTTCGGTAGTAATGGAAAAATTTATAATTTTTTTAATGGAATATTAACATGTAATTTGGGGTAATGTTCATTACATTATCATTCAACACATGTCATAAAAGGAAATAATATTTGAATAGTATTTCATGATACCTTTTCTGTTTTACCCTTTCTTTTTTCTTCTTCCAATGAATTTTGACTTCACATGGAATTTCATTATCATAACAATAAATAATATCTTTGGTTATCATTGAAAAATAATAATAAACCAAAAATAATGAAGAATTAAATGAAAAAATGAATTCAACTACCCCTCCCTATAAACAATAATAGGCCCAATATAAGTGTATAATAGGAAAATGTATGTAGTAAATCACAACCCCTCTACTGGGCCAACTCTTCATAAATGCGATGAGAAAAAGTTATAATAGTAAATTTATAAAAAAACACAACACCTAACAATATATTATATCATTCCCACTAAGCATGAGGATAGATTTATGGTTTCCCCACACTCTGGGGTCCTGAAAAGCTATATTCAATAATTTCTGGGGCTTTAAAGATTTCATTTATTAATAAAATAATGTGCGAGTTTCAAATGTGTGAATGTGGAGGTTTCACATCACTCATACAAATAGGATAGTAATCAAGTTTGAACCACGTAAATTCTTATAAATTAGTAAAAGGGATGATAATTCATATATATTATGGCTCAAGAAGGATTTATATGTGTTCTCATCATAACATGAATGATGTTTTTTAATAGATATGAAATATTGAATTCCACTGGATAACTTTTATTGAAAAATAAAGGATTAAATAGGTTTCCATTCAAATTTTATCACATGCTTGGAACAATAGTTGACCATAAAGTGGAAAAACTCACCCCACAAAAATCTCCAAAGGAAACTCCATCCTACATCACAACAAAAGATCATTATGGATCTTGATCAGAAACACTCACACCATTAGTTGTTCAGGTAAAACCACACATAGTTTTATGAAATAAATAGTGAAAATTAAGATAATGGTAGATAGATTATGTGATATGGTGAGGGAGAAGGGATATGTTGTGAGAGTTCAAATATATAAAATAAAATTTTGGTTTCACATATTTTAAAATGAGCTAATCCAAAACCACTTGAAATATTAAATATTTAGATGCATGAAATGTATGGTTTTTATTGTACACATTCTACCTTTTAATCAAAACAAATATTTTTACATCAAATATATTTATCTTGTATTAGATCTCATAACATAAATGATTCATTATTTTTAACAAATATCTTACATAAAAATTAAGATAAAATGATCACAATATTATTTTATTAATGTGTATGATATTACCTATAATAAATCAATATTTTCATGCATGGATATATATAATTATATATTCTTCCATTAATTAATTCATGATTTATTATTATCATTACAAAATTTCCTCATTTATTTCGTAATGGTTTTCTATTTTTCATGAATGTAAATATTTTAAATGAAAAGTTTTTTTATTCCATTATTTTAAAAATCTATGTCCCCTATTTTTAGTGTAAAATCTTTTTCTTCCTCACTCAAAATTATTTTGTATATTATTTAGTTCAAAGAGATGTAAATTTATAAAAAGGTCATGTATTAGGAGAAACATGTTTTTACCTTACATAGTGGATTGATCTCACATGAGGGAACATTTATTATATCCTTACATATGATGGGATGCCTTACCATTATGAAAATAATTACATGACCTTGAAAAGAAATGAATAATATACCAAACATTTAGGTAGTCCAACACATGGCTTTTGCATATTTAGAAATATCATTGGTAATTTAATTGAGTGAATAAAAATATTGGATGAACTAAATTATAAATCCACTACTCTTACATGATGGTGTGAGTACAATGATGTAAGAAAAACAAAGCCTATAATGGGGAGGAAATTACCCAGACACAACCTTTATAATTATAATATTATCATTACTTAACTTTTTAAGACACAGCCTGACCAACTAAGATACCTATTAGACTAGAGATAATACATGTATATCACCCCAAGCCTACCTAAAATAGGCCATGGTATTTTGATTATCGCCATGTAGTAATATTATAATAATTGGTGGAATTCTCCACTAATAAATTGGTATAGATATATATCTTCAATTCAAAGAATACAATCAATATCAGTTGGATATACCTAATTTAACAACATAATTAATTGTAACTCATTCATGAGGCATATGAATAAATAAAAGTTAAAAATTATAAATATCCTATTTTTTAGGACAAATACCTGTCCAACTGCCCAAAAAGGAGGAGTAACTACTATCCTAGAAGTGGATGCACACATAGGAATCTAGGCCTAATAATGAACATATTGTGGTACCATAATGTCCTACTATCCCTAAGTCTTTACCAACATTACATCCTAGAAGCCCACAGGGATTTAAATAAATAAAATACATTTCAAAAAAAACACTCTTAAAACTACATATGACTTATAGTTCATATGCCCTAAGATAAAATGTATAGGTCTGAGGACCATACAAGTTTGTTTATAAACATACTCCGTAAGAAAACCATAAAAACATAAACTAAACATGAATAAATATCCAAATAAATTAATTTTATTTTAGGGGTCTCGGATGAGGATAGATTGGGAAACCATAAAATAATAGTATCTTAAGGATACCAATGATATTCATTATCTTAAAAAAAATATAAAGATAAGCCTAGATATGATTGAACAATAGAAAAACCAGTGATGGAGAGAATCCAAATTAATTATAGATATAATCATCAAAATCCACTATGAACATCTATCCATTGGTTATGGGATCACAAAAGGGTTTATTAAGAATGATTTCAATAGTCAAATTTAATATAATTTCTCAATGGAAACCAAGTGTTCTCATAAATCTTATGTCAAATAGAATGGAGCAATAAACTAGCCTCTATTAGAAACAACACCTCACAAATCCAGGAAGGGGATTCCAAACAACATAAAACTTCACTCACCCCCTATTATTTGATGCACTACCTGAGGGTAAGGATAAACCTATATATAATATAAATTATTCTCAATTACTAGACTATATCATTAAGAAACCTTCATATTCATTATCTTAGATGACACTAGATTATTACTTATGCAGGATTATGGACAAAATACCAACCCCAGAAAAGGGTCATTTTCATGTCTATAAACAATTGATAAAAAAAATAATGACTATGTTGATAGAGGGTCCCTATCTATACTATGGATTAAATAAAAAGTTTATCTAATTACATAGTTATTGTATCCCATCCCCATGGTCAAGAGTGTTAAAAAAATTTCTTTAGGAGTATCCCAGAACGAAAATGTAAGATTGAAACTGCAACTCTAAATAATGATTCAAAAATTCCATGTGAGGCTAAATATTCCCATATAATATGGGAGTACACCATGTTTTAATAGGGGTATATGGAGTTCCCCCACAATTCTTTAAACTAGTTGTGTTTTGTTATCCCAAAAGTTGGGTCTTCACACAAATATACGACATGTAGATGGTACAAATGATGTTTCATTTTTATAGGTGTATTCATCATATACATCTTCACCCAGATTAATCCACCTATGATGTTACACATGGTATGGCCTTACACATATACTCTATAGATCCATGTGAGTCCATGGGATTGTAAAACTAGTATACACCAAAATGGATAGAAAATGGTCACATAGTCTGTGGATCAGTCTTACGACCACGTTATATATATCTTTATCAAAAAACATTAGGAAAACAATAAATGAGCTTAATGTTGTATTTTCATCAAAACAACATGTTGTTTTGTTATGAATATTAAATAATTCGACACCAAAAAGTGAATTCCACCAATAAAATTAATTAAATTAATAATTTTATGTGGTCGTGATATTTAGACCACTCATCCATGTAAATCATGTTCCCGGTGTCTCTTGCATCAATTTGTTCCCTCTATAATGAAACTTTACATTAGACAATCCTTTCTCAGAAATATGATATCATATTCTAGCCTCTATTATAATCATTGATCCTATTTTATGTCATGATCCAAGAATATGAAAAGCATAGACTGACTTATATTACCATTGATCAATATCTTATAAATATTTTCTATGGTAATGGTTCAACAACCATCTAAATGATTACATGTAATGAACAAATGTATATTAGAATGAGAATTCTTTAAAACCAAAAATTGGTCGTCCAAAAATATCAATGATTCTATTTATCACCATTCAGTGTTAAAAATGAATCAAATTTGGATGAAATCACAATAACCAATGCCAGATGATTCATAGTTCCTTAAAAAACTAATGCACTGATGGTCCTATACAAACACATGATTATTGGATCAATTTTGGAAGATTAAATAAATTTTCAAGAAAATAATGAAATTATGTTGAATCCAAAAAAGAAAAAACCCCTACACCACTGAAAAATTTATGGTTCTTTGTTTCATTTTCACAACGATATATTCATTTGGAAACACCATCAAAATCATTCCATTGACATATCCATGGATGAAACCTCATTCTTCCATCCATCATCACCACCACCACTACATTCTATATTATAATCTACTATCTATGGGGTCTGTTGATTACAACTGAATCTGACCATAGATAGGTTGTGTAATGAAAATTAAATATTTTAGGTATTGGGTTTCTATAATGATTAAAACAACTAGTTTAATTATTAAAAAAATTAATTAACATTTTTTTAATGGAGGACACTTAATATTCTATAAGAAAACTAAACTAGCATCACATATAGGGTAAACACCCCTTAAATACTCAACAGTGTCCATTTCGTCCCCAATTAGTGCCTAGTCAATATTCATAAGGCTTTTATCCAAATTTAGAATGCACATAATAAAAAATAATATAACATAATTTTTATATCATTTCTAATGATAGAAAACACTCTCATTTCTATACCAGCATCAACTAAGGTTTAACCCTATTATATTGATCAAATATAACTATAATAAATATTTTTCGATGGTAATATTTATGAAAAATTTATTATTTTACAAATATGATGTTTTTGGGACATAAAAACTCAAAATAGAGAAGATTCACACCCGAATAAAAACTCAGACCACCACAGATCAAAATTCCAGCCTTATTTAATATAAAAAACTAAATTTAAGCTACATAAGGTTATATATTTTTTAAAATTATGCATGGATGGGTTCTTTTACATGGTTAAAATAAATAAATTTTAATTAGATAAACATATAAATGATAATGATAATGGTTCTAAGAACCCTCTTCCCTCAATCCATCCCTAAAAAAACCATAACAACTAAATTTGAAAATCCAATCCACTAAAATAAATATATCTCAAAAAAATGTCATCCATGAGTGTTTAATATTAAACTTATAGAGAATAACATATTGTGAATAGTTTTATAATTTATAAGATGCCTTTGATTCTTGGATCTAGTTATCAATGTGACCAAAACACAACAATATTAGTGGATATAAACTTCAATTATTGTTTAATTACAAATATATTTCAGTTTCTCAAAAAAATTATAAAATAATTTATATAATAATGGATATTAGTAGGAAATAATTTCATTTTTTAAAATATAATTCTATAACATCACATTATATAAAATTTAATCCTTATCATCTGTTTTTCAATATATGTTATGTTGGAAAATTATTGAATTGATTAAAAACCATTCATGATTGGAAACAATATATTACATAAAGATATTTATTTTATGTAATAATGGTAGGTTTCAAGAAATTTTTAGAAACAATGCAGACTCAATTTTCTTTAAACCTCAAAATCACTATATTATCATTATGTATTTTTTTAAAATTGAAATATTTCATTTAAATTTATATCAATCGTCCCACAAACAACTCATTGAAAAATATATTTTTTTTTGAAAATAATTTTTGAATGTTATAATATTATATTAGATAAATCAGTCAATTACATACATTACTTCACAAGAATTCCCATAAAAGATTAATAGTTTCAGTAATCATACGATATTCCTACCAATGTAACCCCAAAATAAATATGTGAATAATGTCAATTCTGATTGAGGAATTAATTCACCATCCATGATTGGTGTTTATATCATACAATCCCTTAATCTTAATCCATTGTAATGTAATTCAAAAGGATAACACATATCACATAAATCACATAAATCAACTCAATATGGGTTTCCAAAGAATAATTATAAATAGATCCTGATTTCTTAAGATAAAGGTTCATTTAATCCTAAAATCACCAGTAATTATTACAAATAATCAATAATATGGATTCAATCATAGATTTTGTTATTTAAACAATCACATGATGACCATTCCTAGTTTAATTGACTAATTTTAGTAACCCATTTCTATTCATTCCCTAATTTAATTAATTATAATTTAACATAATTAGGTTCTAACATTCCTTAACAACATATGTAGTTACTATTGAATAAAAAAAATGAGATGAATATATAAAATTTAACATATAATCATATCAATAAATATTGAAATCAATTTCTAGAAAAGAAATCATCTGGATTAAAATGATCTAGAAGGTGGATAGTATGATAATAACAACTATCAAACATTCTTTAAGTAATTAAACACCATAATTGTGCTCGAACCAAAGACAATCATCATCCTCGCCATATTTACAAGCTGACCACACCTCCACAACATCAACCATGTAAAATTATTCAAAGGATGATAACAATGAATCTACAATGAATGATTTTAGAAAGAATTATCTTGGGATGATAAATCAATAGATGCAAAATAAAATTTGAGGCTTGAATAAAAATAAGGCATCACAATATTTCACTTCTCTAAACAAGATCAATAATTAATGGGACATGCACGTGAAATATTCATGTTAAATTCATCCATATTTATAAAATATATTTAACCCTATAATACACAATTTATAGTTATTTATTATTTAACATTTATCCTAATTTTCATTTCACACATAATTACAACATGATAAATTTTCACAGTTTATAATTAATAAATTGTAAATTAAAAAAGATTTTGAAAATTCAATCCTTGTGAAATACAATCATTCTGTTAATTAAAATCGTGTATTAATTTTTTCAAATTATTAATATCACCATTGTATAAAAAAAATTCAATATGTCAAAAAAATTATCTTGATTACATTATAAACCACATATAATATCTTAGAATAATAAACCAATCCATGTATATGACGTCACATATTAATTTAATATATTAAATATTAATTAATTTTTTCGTACTAAATGTAAAAATCATGTATCACAATATTTCACTAGGTCTCACATTACATGAATCTAAAATAATTTAACTACCACATTTTTTAAAGGGAAAATATATTGTATTACAAATTGAATTAAATCCCAATAAATAAATATTCTTGTATGAAATTGTCTTATGAGAAACAATATACTTCTAAAAATATAATATAAGCCATGATAATAATATTTTAAAATGTTATGAGTTAGATATTAATTCATAATGTTGGGAATTGAAAAAAATAAAAAAAAATAATTGAGAAAATACTTTTTTAACTTTCATCATTAATCATGGGAAAATTGTATTATTTACATTTTCAGAAAAAATTACAAGCTCTAACATACTAGTAAATATATTTTACATATACAACTAATCTATTAAATTTACTACATATAAAAATTCATTTCAAATAAAAACACAAAACATCACTTAAAAATATAAATTTATAAATAAAATATTAATGTTTAAATTCCAGTTATAATATATTAATTGATATTCCTAAATTAATCAAAGATAAATTTATCATATAATATTATAAAATAAAACTAACTAACGCTTAATATCATGAGTATTATGAAAAATTGTCTTACCAATAAAAATCTATATATTATAAATTTATTTAAAATAATTATTATGGTTGTATCATATCAACAAATATTATTATAGAAACAAATATAAGATATAATCATAAATAATTATTAAAATAATTTTAAATCTATGAAAATGATGCATGCATCCATTTCTAATTCTTCGTCCCTAAAACATGTGAATTCTCAACAAAACATTCATAGTTGGCTATCATGGTTCTGGAATCGTATATTTGGGGGATATACGACTTAATGCCTTACTATGTTTCATGAATTTAGGGTTCTTCAATCATTCATAAGGGACCTTAGATGCTTGAGTAATAAAAAATTAACAAACATTACCATATGGTAGGTTACATAATAATGTTACCCTATCAAACCCATGCATGACTCAACTATTCTTAACCCCAATATTCTTCCAAACATAGAACATAAATATTAAATACCATTTCTTATAACAAAACCCTCTTGAAACATCTCAAGGGTCAATAAAGGATATGTTGTTAATCTTTAAGGCCATATGAAATTAGAAGAAAACATGAATCAATGGAATAATTCCAATTAATTGGACGGATTACCCACTTAATCCACAAGACAAAATAATTAAACCATTGATCAACAATCAATAATTCCTATAAAAATATATAGATATACCCGGAACCAAATTTATAGTGCATGTAAAACAATATAAAAGTAAAAAAACATGAAATAACTACGATATAAAATGTATTTTATCGACTAACTTTTTCCATGATATATGATAATTATCTCCAATCTCTCATGGAAAAACATGTAAGACGCTATGATTTAATTTTTTTTCTCTTCTGCTAAATTTAATTTCTTTGATAGCTAATGGTACCCATAATCGCAAATCTAAATGAATTGTAATATAGTATACCATTTTAAGCCGAACATTATATTGGTGGAAATTTTATTAATATTTATATTTATAAAAATTTATAATAATTTTGGATAACTGACGTTCATTTTTAATGAAGTAATTATATATTTTAGAAATAAATGTATCCTCAAAAATGGGTTATATTTGTTTTTGTGGAGGAATAATATAATTAATTAATGATAAATTTTTCAAATTTATTTGAATAATATAAAATAATTTTGTAAATAATAATGAAATAGTTTCCATTAAGTGATGTTTTGATAATTTTATAAAAATTATAATTTTTTGTGAAAAGTGAAAACAATGATTTATATTGAAACCCATCATTTAATTTTATGAATTTACAACATTAAATTTATTTTTTAAAGTATTTGAAACTAAATTAATTAATTAATATTATCATTAATCTTGTTATTTAGTTGTAATTAATTTAATTAATTATTTTTTGGTATAAAAACATTTATTCTTATGAAAACATCCTTTATAAATGAAAATGCATTTTATGGAGTATGAAAGGTTTAATATTTTGTAAAATCATTCCAATTTTTTTAATTGAAAATTTGAAATATTCTTTCCATATTTTTTAATTGGTAAATTAAAAATTTAGAAATATTTCACATTTAATTTTTTAACATTATGAATAATAACATTTTTAAATATTTGTCATATCAGTAAGGTTAAAACTGGTAAAATAATTTTAAAACATTTGTAATCTGCTTTTATATTTCTAAAAAAATCATTAATCTTATATTATTAGTTGAGTTTGGATTTTTTTTCATCAAATTATTTAATATAATTCCAATTTGAGAAATGTTTCATTGATTCTGACATTTATATAATTTTTAGATAGGAATAAATTCATAATTTTAATCTATCGATTTTAGCAACTATACATTTTTAACATAAGTATAAAAAGAGGATAATATTTATTATAAATGTGTATTTTTTAGATATATAATATTTCCATGTTATTTAATCTTAATTTTTATGTGATTGAATAATTATATTAAAATTTTTTGGAATTGAACACATTATTTTATAAATTTCTAAAAAAGTTAAATTTAACATAACAAAAATATTAAAATTAATAAAATATGGATGAATTATTTTGTGACAAATTACTTTTAGATAAATATATCATATTATTAATGTGTTACAGGTTTATAATATTATTAAACCTATATCATTAAGACTTTAATTCCAATGTAATTGACTAGATCCAAAAATGACATTAATGATTTTTTTTTAAAAAACAATATTTATTGAAATGATTTAAAACTCATTAAATTACTATATTCATTCTATTTAATGTTATATGGTTTTTTATATCATCCATATTCCATTTGAGTGTCAATTTTACTTTTATTGTGACATTCATGACCCTTAAATGGTATAAAACATTGATATTGATGTAATGGTCTAACAGATTAATGGGTGTGAAAATTAAGAGATAAGGATTTAAACATCATATAAACTAATTTAATTTTTATTATATGAGACTATTTAGACATTTTCCCCTTATATATTATACATATATTAATTTTTATCTACTTTTGTATAAAAAATTAATATATATTAATTTAATACATCAACTAATTCCAATAGTACCACTCTCCCCACTTATAAAAGGGAACCTAAACTCCTCTATAATCACACATTTGGAGCCTTATATAATAGAAAATATAAAACATAATATCTTATTAGATCCCATACAAATAGTTGTTTTCCGTTTCATCCAAAAATACCATCTCTTCAAGTGTTAAGGTGTAATACAAATGTGGGTTTTCAACGAAATGTTAAACTCTTAACAAACTCTTTTATGTTTATTTTTGTATACTCCCTCATAAAAATGAATGATTTAAAATCAAAAATAACTAATTCAACATCATAAATATATAAAAATTTTAATATAAATATTGAACAACCATTAAAAAACTACTTTCAATCATATATTAAGAAAAAACAATACATATGAGTATATATGACTTATCATCTCCATATAGGAGAATAATTTGTTTTTCATCGCAATATTAATAGTATAGGTCTTATGATGGATTTAATAAATATATATTATTTAAAATATTATTATTATTTTGGATGGTGAAATATTAATTACCAATATTTGTTTTCATTTGTCAAAAAATAGAAATGATGTTCAGACGTATATACGGCCTACCATCTCCATGAATTCGTTAATTCATTTTTCTTTCAATTACATTAATTGATGTCTCTAAATAGAAGTATAATTAATATATATAATTCATATAACGGTAAAAATTAGATATATGATGGAAAATAATAATCATACATGGATATGAAATGAATAATTGAAACATCTATGAAAAATATGAAATAGTTAACCCCTGAAAACAATGTTTTTAATAAATATTTGTAACCAAATGGTGTTAAAATTGTATAAGTGGAAAATATAAGATATTATAATTATATAAATGACCCTATTATGTAATTATATTAAATTAAATTTATTATTTTAGATTTTTTATTTTATTCGAAGAATTTCATAATTGGGGTAACTGTTTATTTCAAAATATTATCATTATTCTTGAATGTTTCTGTATAAGTATCCAACGGGGTAATTATATGATATTTCTATATTAAAAACACTTTATTTTCATCAAATATTAATGTTTCTATATATAAAAATTGTCTCTTTTTTTCCTCTATTTATTTTCAAACGATAATAATAGAATACTTTTAATGAAAACATACTTTACAGGATTCTTCAATTAGAAATCATTATTTATTTTATATCCTAGTGTTATAAAGTTGTTTTCAAAAATGTTTTTATTGTTCCCCTATTATTTTTTAAATTCCTAATTACCCATTAATTAGTTTTTACAGAATGGTTTTAAATGAATCGTCTTTTATTTTTCTGAATGAGGTATTTTTTATTTTAAACTGAAAATGTGAAAGGATCAATATTTTAATGAACACAATATGAATGGAATTTCATTCCAAAATAACTAATCAATTTTTTTCAATTTCATATAATACTTTCCATGGTTATTTTCATTGAAAACATTTAATAAAATATTATATAATTTATAGTTTATTAAAATTTATTTTCAAAATAAAAATTTTAATTTCTTCATGAATGGTTTTTTGAACATATATGGAATTTATTATAATATATAAAAATACAATTATTTTACTTATACTCAATTCTAGATATATTATAGTGATTCCATTCGTAATCAATATATTGAATGTTAATGGTGAGTCTAACCAGGGAATGTATTGACATTCGATAATCGTATTTTTCATTTATAGATTGTTTTAATTGTTAATGCATGTCGATTAATATTGATTGTTTACACATATTATGAATGAATTGGGAATATTTTTTTACAGGTGGTATATAGAATAATATGTTCCTTAAATTCATTCGTAGGTTCCATGATAAAAAATAGGCTTCGTGTTTGTCTTAGGCATTAAAAGTTTATATAAGGTATCATAGTGGAAGGCATTGATGGTATGTTTATGATGTGTTGACATTAGTCATTGATGTCAAATTTAAGATGTGTGATATTATACATTCAGTAATTATGAAATTATTTACTATTTTCTATCTGATTGTTTTAGTATTTTGGATATCATTGTAAATGTGTCTACCTCATATGATTTTTTATATCAAATTATTTTATCATTTTTTATTCAGGGGATATTATCCATTCAGTATTTATTATTTGATACCTAATATTGTATGAATCCCCTTATAGATAATCAATGATCAAACATATATTCTGTTTCCATACCATTGGATTCTATGATGTATATTATGAGTGATTTTATATGATATTATTTAGGGGAAATGATGTTCTTAAAGATAATACTTGGTGTTTATTTATATTTCTAAATGAAATTTAAGAAGAAATATTTTATGTAGTTTAACAATATTACTGAACTATTTTTTCCTTTCAGATATGATCACTTGTGTCTAGTGAAAATTTAATAAGGTAACCACCATCTCTTAGTTTTTATGGTCTATGTGTTTTAATTAGTATAAGAGGTTGTTTTGTTGAAACCTCGGAAACATGATTTAGTAAAATATAGATTAGGGAACAAAAACCTATGAAATAATTTTTGGATATGTCGAATTATAGGATAATATTTTAAATTGCTTATTAATTTATTGATTATGTGGTTTAAACAGAAATACACACCTCTCTACATACTACCAGAAGAGATGGTATTTTATTAGATGCATTTATGTGTAATAAATGAAAAATGTGTCGGTCGATTATATTTTGGAAATAATTCAAGTCCATTGTGTGTTTTCTCTTATTTTACACCTAGTTTTACAGTAAAGGATGATAATATTTGGTTAATTAAAATTTTCCATAAAAATAATATGAATTATTGAAAAATGTTTTCAAGGAGTTTCGAATATTACAAATAAAACCAAGATTATGATTTTGTTCTTAGTTATGCATAAACTATAAATTTGTTTTTCGATCAACTAGTTTATGTAATATAGATAATGGTTTATAAGGTAAATATCTAATATGAAGTATTCCACTGTTTGGAAATAGTTCCCAATATATGCAACATATACCATATAAATTCATATATTCTATATTAGGATATCCCTCTTGGGAAATAAATTGAAACTAGAGCTGGAGTTGGAACTAAATAAAATTTTAATATATTGGTGAAATTAACTCTTATTATATCCAGTAACATTTCACATATAGGTCATCCTATTAAGCTAAAACAATGTATAATGATACTATATGACTTTATGTAAAAAATCCTCTATCATTAAATATTACCAGAAATCAATTTATATCAGATAAATTGTAATGTTATATAGAATATATATTTCTTATTTTGGTGTTTACAAAAATGGATACTGTTTTTATAGAAAATTTTCAGGTAATGAGGGGATTTAGATCAATATTGGTTAATGATTAAAAAAAATTATGTTTGTGTATGAAATATTGTGGGATGGAAAGAAATTATTTTAACTTACTCTTAATGGATGATATAACAGCTCATGCTTCCATGGTACGCTTCTCTTTGAATAATACAATAGCAAGTGTTGTAAGCAACACTGAGTTCAAGCACACCACGAATTACCAAATTACCCGTTAAAAAGGGCTTATGAATAGTAGTAACTTAATTTTAAATATTATATAATTTTAGATTCCATATTATGAGTTTCTTATACATAATTTAAGAACAAATACATTTTTTTCAGATAAAAAAAGTATTTTTCCCAAAAATCAATTTTACCACCTTTTAATGCCAAATTCTTTTCAAATATAATATCTAAAACTTTTATATATTCAATTTGAAAAAATAAACTTCTTATTTAGAATTATGACATAATAATTTTGTTTCAATGATGTTTTGGTGTCTTCCTGATAATTTTCATAATTGGGTGAATAGTGAAAATTACTATATTTTAAAGGAAAATAACTTTTTTAATCAAAATAATTTATATTGAAATATTATACATTTCAATGGTTTGTATTTATAAATAAATTATATTTTTACAATTTAATCCAATTATGTTTATTGTATGCAATTTCATTTCGAATTTAGACATAAACAAGTGTCAAACTTTTGATAGTTATTATTTCTTAAAAATATGCCTTTTGGATTTAACAGCAGAAATAGATTTTAAATTAATAAATTCAACTTTTATGATGTTAATTTGGTAAAATATAATTCATTTTTGGATTCAGAATATCAAAATTATATTAGGGTGAAATTTTGGTGCTTTTTTGAAAACATTCAATTGTTGATGAATAGTGAAAAACACCGAGTTATTGGTTAAAACCGACTTTTTATTTAAATAATTATTTATTTTATTTAAATTTATTTTATTTAAAAATAGATACATAATATCTATATATGTTAAATGTAAATCAATGGAGTCAGTTTATAATAATTTTAGATATATAAAAATTTTATTGAACTTTTCACCGTCTTTTACCCACCTCCTAGGAGAATTTACAAATTCATATAAAACATAATTTTACCAGTTATGTGAGTGGAATTTAGAAAAAACTATAGAAAAGTTTAATATAAAGGATTAAATTATGGTTCAATAAGATAAAAATATTTCATGGTGAATAGTATCATTTTACATTTATTTACCACAATAAAAAGTAAATAGGGTAATTAAGGGTAAAAATGATATTATGATTACCGTAACACATTTACTAATTCTATTGGATAAGTATAATTCGACCAAAAAAAACCTTAGGAATAAAATATGAACCTCATTGGTTCACATGGATAAGATTAGGACGATTATTATTATTTAATTGAAAGAGGAGTTAAAAGATTTAAAATCAATGTTAAATAACTAAAATATTTTTAATATAGGGTTATCTATAAGATAAATCAAATTAGAAATATTCATTAGAAAGATTAAATTATTTCATACATAATGATATTTTATTTATAATTTTTATACATTAAATTATTTAATTTATTTATGACACAATGATTATGTTGTAATTACCATATTTGTGAAATATTAAAATAATTGATATAATAAATACCCAAATAAATATAATATGAGAATTTTAATGAATTTCACGAATTTTCATGGTCAATATGACATGTTATTATTGATTAAATGAAATTTTTTTTAATTAATAAGGTTATTAAAACATTATAAAAATTCAATTACTAAATGTTGTCGAAATTGACATAAAAGAGTTTTTAAAACAAATATTTTATTATTAGTAGATATAATATTCCTAAAAATCTAAGGCTCGGCCAAAGGACTTATATGATGATAGGTATGTCATTAAAGATCCACTTGTGGTTTTCTTGGAAGTTTATAGTATGATTATTGACTATATAGTATAAAAATACAAAGTGACATAGTAAGTGTCAAACTGATTAACTAAGAGTTAAAACTAAAATATAAGGTTACTATAGTGACCCAAACTAGTCCAAAATCTATTGGTTGAGTGGTTTTCGACCCATACCCAACATAGACTTTGAATAATCCAAATCTGGGACCTTAGAAACCTAATATGAATTTATTATAAATTAATAACTTATGTTTTTTTTAAAGATCCCTTCTCTCCTTTATTAAATAACACCACTACTTACCAATTATCTATACCATCAATGCCTTTTAGTTCAGCCAAAATCTGCCCAAATACACTATCAACTATCCTCCTGTAATCCTAGAGGCCTTTTTTTAGGCCGAAAGCCAACCTAAGTAGCCCTTTAGACCAAATCAAAAGGAAGAACCCGGAGAAGAGGTAATGTTTTCACCACCCTCTTTCAAGATCCTTTCTTCATCCACTTATTATTTCATTGTTATTTAAATTATAAAATAATAACTCCATAATCTTCTATATACTTTGATGTTATTATAAATATGGTATAACCATATTCAGAATTCAACCCATCCTTTTAATGACATGTCACCATACGTGCGTACGTACGACCTACCGTCTCCACATCATGGTGTAATTGTTATTCAATACATTATTATTAGGATTGTATAATAATGATGTGTAATTCATGTAAATAACAAATATAACATGATAATGATTCTGTATATATGATAAACCATACAATTATATATTATTTTAATATCAAAAGAAATATATTGTCACTCGTGGGTACCTACGGATTACCATCTCCACAAACGCGATGAGATTCATTCCCTATCGTATCCATTCAAGAAAAAAAATTATTTGATGATTAAAAATAATTTTTTGATAAATGATTTCACTCTGGATATAAATGATATACATCCCATCCATATCAAATATGGCTCACATAACAATGAATATAAAGAAAAACAAATCAGTTAACACCCTAAACGATGATAATACTAATATATTATTAGCAAATCAATGTTAAAAGATCATATATGATATCATATTAATGTATATCATTATTGTATAATTTTAAAAAAATTATTTCATCACTATATAGGAGGTTAACCTACCCTCAAACATGGAAAAGTACAAGGTAACGGTTTATTTTACAATCTCTTCATTATCCGAGGTTGTTTATAAGTAATTATCTATTAGGACCTCTTTATCATCCATATCCATATTTCATAAAAATGTATTTTAAAACATTATTAATATTTTACAGAATATGGTTTAAATTCATTTATACCCTTTCTTGACATTTCATTGGAATTTTATAAAGGAATCATTGCGTCATTTTCCAAATAAGGACCTTTTTATCCTTTTCAACAAATTAAGGTATCAATGTCTTTTTTTTAACTTATATGGTGGTTGCATCCATTTTCCATCATTGTAAAATATTAGAAGCTTCCCTTACAAGATTATAAAAATATTTTTAGTGCAAATGTTCTATTTTAATATTATGTGACTTTTATATGATTTAAAAAAAAGTGATATTTCTCTCAAATAGTTTTGATTTCATCTATGTAAACATCCTTTGATGGATTTTAAGTTTATTTGATGTTGATTTATTATGATACAAAACATCCATATTTTATTGATGGATTTATGAAATGATTGATTGTGGATGTGTTATTTTTATACCATTCAGGGTTTATAGAGATATATTTATATTTCTTATGCAAGTTTTAATACGAATGTTTATGTTATGTTTATACCTATTCATATGAGGAATGCGTTAGACTTAGTATGTGATGGGTGGAGCCTAGTATAGCTCCTCGATGCATCGGTAGGTATAATGAGACAAACTACTGTCTTGTCATGAGGCCTTGACAAAATCATTTTTGTAGTCTTGGTACGAGGACTTCAATACGTTGTTATAATAGTCTAGCATTATGCATTCCATCATTATGAATGTTGTTATTGATATTTCATGTGATTATTAGACTGGTAGAATATATATGTGAATAAATAAATGGTATTATTTCATTTTAATTTTTCCTTATTGTGCTGAAATTCATGTTTAAAAGGCTTTTGTTTTAGTTATACATTTCTTTAAATGTTTATGTTTATTTATGAATGTTTCCGCTATATTGTTATCCTTACTGAGCATCTGAGCTCACCCCTTTCAATGTTTTATTTTTCCTAGGATGTAAATAAATATTTTATGACTGACCTGTAGAGATATTATGAAGGGGATATGAGTGTGGAATATGGATACTATGTTATTGTAATTTTTAACTTTATGATGTAATGTAACATTTTTGAATTTATTTAGTGTTTACAAGGCTACTAAACTAATCGGTATTTGGATACTTGATATTTTGCGATCTTTCCAATGTTATGTAATAATGCACTGACTCTAGGTATCTAGGGTTGGGGAATTATAGTTTGTATCAGAGAATGTTGAGAATTACCCTTGGAAGCTAGATTCTGATATACTCTGATTAGAGCACATTGACCTAATATAGACATAGAGGATTAGTATATAATAATTTCCTATAATTTTTGTATTTTAGAGATTTTGCGAGTTTTTCGAGCAATACATCTCTGTCTGGATATGAGCAGGTAGAGGTGGCGCTGGCTCAGATGTACCTAGGGGTAAAACCCGAAAACACCACTTTGAGCTAGACTTGAATGGGAACTGGTGCACGACAACAGGCCTTGCTGCACTCTCAGTTATGACACTCTCAGGGGATATTCTTAGGATAATTATCGTTTTCTTTACAAATCATTATGAAGGGTTTATGAGTATGTAATTCCTCAATGAAACCATCTTTATGATTATGGATTATATCTATAATCTTTTCAATTTTTGATTGGTATTTTAAATGTTTAGAATTATTCATTGCAATTCATAAACTGACCTAGTTTATGATATTGTATATAAATGGCGCCCAGTAGAAGGAATGCGAACTCCAGCAATCCATATGATCCAAAGAGTAAGAAGGATCATATCTTTCACAGTATTAACCCAACATTTAGAATGGAAATAGTCTCTAATGTATTCTCAACATATGAAGAAATTGTATCATGTGTTAATAAGATAAATAAAGAATTAGTAGAGTCCTATGGATTTGAAGGGAAGCAAGAGAAGAAAAGGATTGAATAAATAATGATGGATAAAGGGAAGAGGTAAAAGAAGAATTTTCCCATATGTGATAATAGTGTGAAGAAACACCCTGGAACATTCCATAAGGTAATGATAGTTTGTTATAAGTGTGGAGAAAAAGAACACCATGTACATGACTGCAAGGGTAAGAAAAAGGTTTCAAATGTACAATGCTCTATAATCAAGGAGTTGGGACACTACGCGAACCAATGTTCAAATCATAAAAGTATGCCCCAAATGATGCTATTGGATAATAATAATGTTATGATACTACCACAGATGAGGAGGATTGATTAGAGTACTTATATTGTTATTATAGAATTATGTCATCTAATTGTTGTATAAAAAATGTACAGGTTATAATAATTATGGAGTATAGAAGGATTGTACTGAAATACTATGTCATTAAGGACTTGATATTGTGTGGAACCAATAAAAGTGACTCAATAACAGGGTAAATTTTTTGGAAAATATATGGTTGAGAGAAAGATAAACCATAATATGGTCCTGATACCGAGGTAGTGATTTTGGAATAATACTTGATTGATTTGGATAATTTATATTGGATATTATTGACTACCTTGAAACTGATTAATGATTTGTATATTCCATCATTGTAGGAATTTACAACTTTTTTGGATGGAAGATGTGTATCCTGTATTCTATAAGGAATAAGGGATCTTGAATGTAATCAATAAGGTTTGATGGAAATTTAGTATGCATAAGTGTTTTAAAAGAACACATGATGAAGGTATTCATATGTTATTACGTGGTAAAAGGATCTACATTAGGTATAACTTCCATATAAATTTGGGACTGAGAGTTTGGACATAAGTATTTTGCATAATTATAAAGGTTGGAATGGATTATATTTTACATTGGATACTATTGTTAAGGTTATTTTTTGATATTTATAAAATGAACAACACGCAGACCGTGTGACAACCCGTCGCGTCAGACAAAGCTATGGGAATCGAACCCACAATCATAGTGCAATTGAGATTTATCACCTACCACTAGACTATATGAAGTCCTTTGAGTGTATAATGTAGTTTTCTTTATGTTCTGATATATTAATTATAAACTTATTTTGGAACTTTATACGGTTAGGATAAATAGAATATTTTTGAGTTCTATTACCTTTCGGAGTGAAAGATGGGTTTGTGGTAAACATTTAGTAAGGAATGAATGTATAGAAGACAAGTAAGTATATTTCCTCACATTCTTAGTAAATCTCATATATAAATTCTTTATCTTTATGAAAGGTAACATACAACTAAAACGTTGTTGGTTAACTTTTCCAACTTGGGAATCAAAGACCGTTTAACCAATCACAAGTCTGCGATTTTCCTATAGTTAACTTTCTCCTAATCCTATTTTCTACAACTATCTGACAGACATGGATGGTTTGTTTCTCCTCCAAATCCATTTTTTCATAGAATCCTAGTATGGGATATCTCGGGTGACCTTTGTACTTCTCTTATTTTCCTTTAAAGTTATACTTTTTAACCCGATTTTTGATGTGGGATTTCCAAAAAAGGTATTTTCTTTTTTCAACCATTTATTTTCAAAAAGTATTCATATTTTGAGGATGTAATTTATTAAAGGAAGGAAGAATGTAACACCCCAATCTTCCGTGGTATGCTTCTCATTGAATAATACAATAGGGTGTGTTCAACGCAACACCGAGTTCAAACGCACCATGACTTACCAAACTAGCCCTTAAAAAATAGTTATGAAATATATTAACTGAATTTTAAATTTTATATATTTTTAGAATCCATATTATGAGTTTCCTAGACATAATTTATGAGGAAATACATTTTTTTCAGATAATAGAAGTATTTTTCAAAAAAACAAAATTTTTCCACCTTTTAATGGAAAGGAATTTTAAAATACAATATTTGAAAATTTTAAATGTTAAATTTGACAAAAAACTTAATTTTTATAATTGGTACATAAGAATTTAGTTTCAATAATGTTTTGGTTTTTTTCTGAAAACTTTCATATTTGGGTGAAGAGTGAAAATACTATAGTTTAGCTGAAAACTACTTTTTTAATCAAAATAAATTATATTTTTAAATTATAAATTTTAATGGTTTGGAAGTATAAATAGATTATATTTTTACCATTTAATCCATTTATGGTCATTATAATTAATTTCACTTTGAAATTGGACATAAACAAGTGTCAAACATTTGATAGTTATTATTTCATAAAAATACCCCATTTGGTTTTAATAGTGGAAATTAATTTTAAAATAATAAATGAAACTTTTATGTTTTTAATTTCGTAAAATAGACTTAATGTTTGGATTCGGAATATGAAAATTAGCTTTGGGTGAAATTTTGGTACTTTTCTAAAAACATTCAATTTTTGATGAATTGTGAAAAACACTAAGTTATTGGTTAAAACCGACTTTTTATTAAAAAAGTTATTTATTTTATTTAAATTTATTTTATGTAAAAATAGATACATAATACCTATATATGTCCAATTTAATTCATTGGATTCAGTTTATAATAATTTTAGATATATAAAAATTTTGTTGAACTTTTCACCGTCTTTTACCCACCTCCTAGGAGAATTTGAAAATTCACATAAAAGATAATTTTATCACTTTTGTGAGTGGAATTTCAAAAACCCGAGGGACACTGTTAATATTAAGGATTAAAATTTGATTTAATGAGATAAAAATTATTTTTTTAGGAATAGTAAATTTTTACTTTTATTTACCATGGTGAAAAGTAAATAGTCTAATTAAGGGTAAAAATGATATTATTATTACCCTAACACATGTACGAATTCTATTGGATAAGAATTATTCATCTGAAAACAATCTTATGAATAAAATATAAACCTCTTTCGTCCACATAGATTAAATTAGGACATTTAATATTATTTAATTCATTAAAGAGTTAAAAGAGTTAAAAGAAAAGTTTAATAACTAAAACATTTTTAATATAGTGTTATTTATAAGATAAATTCGAATATAAATATTCAATAGAAATCTAAAAATATTTCATACATAATTGTAGTTTATTTATAATTTTTAGAGATTAAATAATTTAATTTATTTATGACACAATGATGATGCAGTAATTACCTTATTAGTAAAATATTAAAATAATTGATATTATAAAATACCCAAATAAATATAATTTGAGACTTTTAATGAATTCCCCAAATTTTATTGGTTATTAAGTCATGATAGTATTGATTAAATTCATTTGTTTCGAATTAATAAATTTATTAAGACTCTATCAAAAATAAATTATTAAATTTTTTAGAAATTGACATAAATGAGTATTTAAAACAAATATTATATTATTAATTGATATAATATTCTTAAACATCTATTGTTTGGAAAAAAGAATTTAATAATGATCGGTATGTCATTAATGAACAACTTGGGGTTCTCTTGGCAGTTTATAGTAAGTTTATTGACTATATAATATAAAAACACAAATTGACATGGTAAGTGTCAGACTAATTAAGTAAGAGTTAATGACCCCAACCTGTATATAATCTATTGGTTGAGTTTTTATTGACCCATACAAAACTTATACTTTTAATAATGGACTTTGGATCCATTAGAAACTGAACATGAATTTATTATAAATTAATACTCTAAGTTTTTCTTAAAGAACCTCCCCCCCATTATAAAAGGACACCACATCTAACCAATTATTCATACCATCAATGCCTTTTTCTTTGGAAAACTCTTCAAAAATACCCTCTCAAGTATCCTCCCCTAATCCAATATGACTTCCTTTAGTCATAATGGCATTCTATGTATCCCTTTTGATCAAATCAAAAGGATGAACCCGAATAAGAGGTAATGTTTTCACCACCCTCTTTCAAGTTCCTTTATTCTTCCACTTCTTCTTTCTTTGTTATTTCCAATAAAAAATAAAAACTCCAGAATCTTATATAGGTATTGATGTTATTATAAATTTGGTATAACCATATTCATTATTCTATCAATCCTTTTAATGACATGTCACAATACATGTGTACGTACGGCCTACCGTCTCCACGTCGTGGAGTAATTGTTATTCAATACATTATTATTTGGATGGGTATAATAACGATGTGTAATTCATGTAAATTGAAAATATAACACGATAATGATTCTATATATATGATATACCATCCTATTATATATTATTTTAATATCAAAATAATGATATTGTCGCTCGTGCATACATACAGATTACTGTCTGCATGAACCCTATGGGATTCATTCTCCATCGTATCCATTCAAGAATAAATTTTATTTGATGATTAAAAATAATTTTTAGAGACATGATATCATTATGGATATGAATTATATACATCCCATCCAAATAAATTATGGCTCACATAACAATGAATATAATGAAAAACGAATCCGTTAACACCCGAAACGACAATAATACTAAGATATTATTATCAAATCAATGATAAAAGATCATATATGATATCATATTAATGTATATGATTGTTTTATAATTTAATAACCATTATGTCACCATTAAACATGAGGTTAATTTACCCTCGTCCAATGAAATATATTAAGCTATATTTATATTTCCCAATCTATTCGTTATCTAAGGTTGTTTATACGTAATTATCTACTAGGATCTCTTTTTCATCCAAAGCCATGTTTCTAAAAAATGTATTTCAAAACATTATTACTAATTTACAGAATATTGGTTAAAGTCATTTCTAACCTTTTTTGACATTTTATAATATTCTTATAAAGGAATTATTACATCATTTTCCAAACAAGGACGTTCTTAACCTTTTAGAAAAATTATGGTAAGAATGTCTTTTTTTAACTTATACGACAAGGGCGGATATTTTCCACCGTTGTAATATCTTTGAAGATTTTCTTACAAGCTTATAAAAATATATTCAATGCAAATGTTTTATATTATAATTATGTAACTTTTATATGATATCAAAAAAAGATAAATTTCTATCAAATATTTTTTTTCCATCTATGTCAACATCATTTTATGGATTTTAAGTTATTTGATGTTGATTTATTATGATACAAAACAACCATATTTTCTTGAAGGTTTTGTGATCTGTTTGATTGTTGATGTGTTATTTTTTATTATTGATGGTTTTTGGAGAAAGTATTTACATTTCATATGATAGTTTTAATTTGAATGATTATGTTATGTTTAAACATGTTCATATGAGGAATGAAATAGACTTAGTAAGTGATGGTTGGAGCCCGCTATAGCTCCTCTATGCATCGGTAGGTCTCATGAGAAAAACTAGTTTATTGGCACAAGGCCTTGAAAAAATATTTCTTGTAGTCTTTGAACAAGGCCTTGGCTACATGGTTTTGAAAGTCTGGCATAAGTCATTCCATCCTTATGAATGTGGTTTTTGATATTGCTTGTGATTATTCAACTAGAATTATATCCATGTGAATAAGTAAATGGAATTATTTCATTTTATTTTTTCCATATTATGCTGAAGATCAAATTTAAAAGGCTTTTTTAGCTATACATTTCCATAAATGTATATGTTTATTTATGAAAGATTCTGCTATATTGTTATCCTTACTAAGCATCTGAGCTCTCCCCTTTCTATGTTTTATTTTTCCTAGGATGTATAGAAATATTTTATGACTAACCTATGGGGATCGTCTGAAGGGAATATGAGGGTAGAATATGAAGACTATGTTATTGTAGATTTTAACTTTATGATGTAATTTAATATTTATTAGTGTATCTAGTGTTTCCAAGGCTACTAAACGAATCGGTATTTTGAGACATGATCTTTTATAATTATGCTAATGTTATGTAATAATGAACCGACTCTGGGTAAATGGTGTTGGGGCGTTACAGTTGGTATCAGAGGAAGATTAGAAATAACCTTGGAAGCTAGATTTAGATAAACTCTGATTAGATCACATAGACCTATGATAGACATTGAGGATTAGTATAGAATAACTTCCTAGAATTTAGGTATTGTAGAGATTTTGTGTGATTTACGAGCAATACATCCCTGTCTGGATAAGAGCTGGTAAATGCGGCTCTGGCATAGATGTACCTAGGGGTAAAACCTAAAAACGCCACTTTCAGCTAGAATCAAATGAGAACTGGTGCATGAAAACGGGCCTTGCAACACTCTTTGTTACGACCCTCCTGGGGGATATGATTAGGATAATTCTCATTTTCCTTACAAATCATTATCAAGGGTTTATGAGTATATAATTCCTCAATAAAACCATCATTATGATTATGTATTATATCCATAAACAATTAAATTTATGTTTGATATTTTACAAGTTTGGAAATATTCATTTCAATTCATAAACTGACCTAGTTTGTGCTATTGTATAGAAATGGCGCACAGTAGAAGAAATGTGAACTCCAGCGATACGTATGATCCAATGAGTAAGAAGGATAATATCTTACACAGTATTAAGCCAACAAATAGAAAGGAAATAGTCTCCCATGTATTCTAAACATTTTATGAAATTTTATCATGTGTTAATAAGATAAGTAAATAATTCTCTGAGTCCTCTGGAATTGAAGGTAAGAAAGAAAAGAAAATGAGGGAAGAGAGAAAGATGGATAAAGGGAAGAGGGAAAAGAAGAATTTTCCCACATGTGATATCCACGGGAAGAACCACCCTAGATGTTTCTTGAAGGAAATGGGAGTTTGTTATTAGTTTAGATAAAAAGGACACTGTGTACATGACTATAAGGGTAAGAAAATGGTTTCAAATGTACAACGCATCATCTGCAAGGAGTTGAGGCGCTACGTGAACCAATGTTCAAATCATCAGAGTATTCCCCAAATGATGTTATTGGATAATAATAAAGTTATGATAAGATCCCAGATGATGAGGAATGATTAGAGTTCTTGTGTGGATATTAATGAATTATGTCATCTAACTGTTTTATCAATAATGTACTAGTAATTATAATTATGGAGTATTTAAGGATTATATTGTAGTACTATTTCATTAAGGACCTCAGATTGTGTAGAACCAAGATTAGTGACTCAATAGAAGGTTAGTTTTTTAGAAAATATATGGTTTAGAGAATGATAAACCATAATATGGTTCGGATACCGAGGTAGTGATTTTGGAATAATACATGATTGATTTGGATAAATTATATTGGATATTGTTGACTACCTTGAAAATGACTAAGGTTTTTTATATTCCATGATTGTTGTAATTTACAACATTTTTGGTTAGACAAAGTATATCCTGTATTCAATAAGGAATAAGGGAGAATGAATGTAATCAATAAGGTTTTATGGTAATTCTGGATGTTTCAATGTTTTCAAATAATACATGATGAAGGTATTCATATTTTATTACATCGTAAAAGGATCTACATTATGTTTACCTTGACATAAATTTTGGAATGATAGTATGGACAGAAGTATTTTGGATAAGTATAAAGGTTGGAATGTATTATATTTTACATTGGATACTATTGTTAAGGTTATTTTTGGATTTTTATAAAAAGAACAATATGCAGTTCGTGTGACGACCCATCGCCTCGGACAAAGCTGTGGGAAATGAACCCACATCCATAGTGTGATAGGGATTTATCACCTACCTCTAAACTACATGAAGTCCCTGGAGAGTATAATGTAGATTTCTTTATCTTCTGATATATGAATTATAAATTTATTTTGTATCCTACACGGTTAGGATAAATAGAATATTTTTGAGTTCTATTACCTTTTGGATTGAAAGATGGGTTTGTCGAAAACATTTAGTACGGAATGAATGTCTACAAGACAAGTAAGTATATTTCCTTAAATTATTAGTAAATCTCATTAATAAATTCTTCATCTTTATGAAAGGTAACATAAAACAAAAATGGTGTTGGTTAACTTTTCCTACTGGGGAATGAATGACCGTTTAACCAATCACATGTTTGCGATGTTTTTGTAGTTAACATTCTTCTAAACCTATTTTCTACAACTATCCATCAGACCTTGATGGTTTTTTTCTCCTACATATCCATGTTTTCATAAAATCCTAGTATGGGCTATCTCGGGTGACCTTTTTACATCTCTTATTTAATTTTAATGTGATATTTCTATTATTCTTATTTCCGATGTGGGATTTCTAAAAAGTTACTTCATATTTTCAACCTTTTATTTTCAATGAATAATTTCAAATTTTGAGGAAGGATTTTATTGAAGAAGGGGAGAATGTAACACCCCAAGCTTCTATTGTACGATTAGCGTGTTTTGTACGTAACACCAAGTTCAAGCGCACAAGGACTTACCAATCTAGCCATTCAAAAGCGGTTATGAATAGTATTATCTGAATTTTAAATTTTTTATAATTTTGGAATCCATATTATGAGTTTCTTAGACATAATGTAAGAACAAATACATTTTTTAGATAAAATAAGTAATTTTCAAAAAATGCAATTTTACCACCTTTTAATGGCAATGACTTTTTAAATCTAATATTTGAAACTTTTATATATTCAATTTAACAAAATAAACTTCTTCTTTATAATTGATACATATGAATTTATTTTCGATAAAGTTTTGTGTTTTTCTGATAACTTTCATATTTGGGTGAATAGTGAAAAATACTATATTTTAACTGAAAATAACTTTTTAATCAAAATAAATCATTTTGTTTAATTATATATTTTAATGGTTTGTAAGTATTAATATATTATATTTTTACCATTTATTCCAATTATGATCATTGTAAGTAATTTCAATTTGAAATTAGACATAAACAAGTGTCAA
Source organism: Viscum album (assembly GCA_963277665.1). Classification (NCBI taxonomy): domain Eukaryota; kingdom Viridiplantae; phylum Streptophyta; class Magnoliopsida; order Santalales; family Viscaceae; genus Viscum; species Viscum album. The sequence continues at coordinate 920,478,131 of OY728126.1, read as the reverse complement.
ACGTTTGGTAGTTGTTATTTCTTAAAAATACACCTTTTGGTTTTAACAGCAGAATTTAATTTTTAATTAATAAATGCAACTTTTATGATTTTAATTTGTTAAAATATACTTGATTTTTGGATATGGAATATCCAAATTATCTTAGGGTGAAATTTTGGTACTTTTCGAAAAACATTCAATTTTTGATGAATAGTGAAAAATAGTGAGTTATTAGTTAAAACCGACTTTTTATTCAAATAATTATTTATTTTATTTAAATTTATTTTATGTCAAAATATATACATAATACCTATATATGTTCTATGTAATTCATTAGAGTCAGTTTATAATAATTTTAGATATATAAAAGTTTTATTGAACTTTTCACCGTCTTTTACCCACCCCCTAAGAGAATTTGAAAATTCAAAAAAAACAACATAATTTTACCACTTCTGTGAGTGGAATTTTGAAAATACGAGACAAATGGTTAATATCAAGGACTAAAATGTGATTCAATAAGATAAAAATAATTTTCGGTGAATATTAACTTTTTACTTTTATTTGCCATGGTAAAAAGTAAATAGGATAATAAAGGGTAAAATGATATTATTATTACCCTAAAACATGTCCTAATTCTATTGGCTAAGTATAATTCGACACAAAACACCCTTAGAAGTATAATGTGAACACTTTTGATACACATGGGTTAGATTAGGACATTTATTGTAATTTAATTCAAAGAAGTGTTAAAAGAGTTAAAAACAATGTTTAATAACTAAAACATTTTTAATATAGGGTTATATATAAGATAAATTAGATTATAATTATTAATTAGAAATATAACAATATTTCCTACATAATGGTATTTTATTTATAATTTTATGCATTAAATAATTTAATTTATTTATGACACAATGATGATTCAGTAATTACCAAATTAGTGAAATATTAAAATAATTGATATTATAAATACCCAAATAAATATAATTTGAGACTTTAAACGAATTACATGAATTTTACTGATTTATATGACATTTTAGGAACGATTAAATTAATTTTTTTTAGAATTAATAAAGTTATTAAGACTTTATCATAAATCAATTATTAAATAGTGTCAAAATTGACATAATGGAGTTATTAAAATAAATATTATATTATTAATTGATATAAAATTATTAAAAATATAAGTCCAGGAAAAAGGACTTATATTATGATAGGTATGTCATTAATTAACCACTTGGGGTACTCTGTGCAGTTTATAGTTTGTTTAATGACTATATAATATACAAATACAATGTGACATGATAAGTGTCAAACAAATTAACTATGAGTTAAAACTAAACAATAAGGTTACTATAGTGACCAAAACTTATCTAAAATTTATTGTTTGAGTGGTTTTTGACCGATCCTCACCATAGAAATTGAAAAATATAATTTGGAGTAATTAGAAACTGAATATAAATTTATTATAAATTAATACTTTAAGTTTTTCCTAAAGAGCCCTTCCTCCCCTTATAAAAGGACACAACTTCTAACCAATTATTCATACCCTAAAATCCTTTTGTTTTGGAAAAAATCTGAAAAAATACCCTATAAACTATCCTCCTTTAATCCTAGAGGCCTTCCTTTAGTCAGAAATCCAACCTATGTATCCATTTTGATCAAATCAAAAGGAAGAACCCGAAAAGAGGTAATGTTTTCACCACCCTCTTTCAAGTCCCTTTCTTCTTCAACTTTTCTTTATTTATTATTTCCATTATAAAATAATAACCCTAGAATATTCTATATACTGTGATGTTATTATAAATATGGTATAACCATATGAAGTATTATATCCATCCTTTGATTGACATGTCACCATACGTGCGTACGAACAACCTACTGCCTCTGCGTCATGGTATAATTGTTACTCAATACATTATTATTTGGATGGGTATAATAATGATGTTTAATTGATGTAAATAACAAATATGACATGATTATTATTCTGTATATATGATATAAAATCCAATGATATTTTAATTTAATATGAAAATAATGATATTTTCGCTCATGCATACGTATGGATTACCGTCTCCAAGAACGCGATGGGATTGATTCCCCATCGTATCCATTAAAGAATAAATTTTATTTGATGATTAAAAATAATTTTTAAGGACATGATATCATTCTGGATTTGAGTAATATACATCCCATCGATAGAAAATATTTCTCACATAAAAAATAATTTAAAGAAAAACGAATCCATACAAACCCGAAACGATGAAAATACAATGATATTATTAACAAATTAATATTAAAAGATCATATATGATATCATTTTAATGTATATGATTCTTGAATAATTTAATAACAATTATTTCACCTTTATACATTAGGTTAACTTACCCTCAACCAAGGAAAATTAAGAGGTAAGTGTTTATTTCACAATCTATTCATTATCCGAGGTTGTTTGTACGTAATTATCTACTAGAATCTCTTTATCACCCACATCCATGTTTCTTAAAAATTTATTTCAAAAAATTCTTTCTATTTTACAGAATATGGGTTAAATTCATTCATTCCCTTGTTTGACTTTTTATAGGATGTTTATAAAGGAATCTTTATTTCATTTTCCAAACAAGGACTTTTTTAACCTTTTCGACAAATTAATGTAAGAATGAATTTTATAAATTATATGGTGGGTGTGACTATTTTCCACCATTGTAAAATCTTCGAAGCTTCCCATAAAACCTTATAATAATTTTTTCAAAGTTAATATTTTATTTTATAATTTTGTGACTTTTAAATGATTTAAAAAAAGAGATATTTCTCTCAAATAGTTTTGATTTCATCTATCTCAACATCATTTGATGGATTTTGAGCTTATTTGAAGTGGATTTATTATGATACAAAACTTCTATATTGTATTGAAGGTTTTGTGATATGTTTGACTATGGATGTGTTATTTTTATACCATTCATGGTTTATGGAGAAAGTATTTACATTTTGTATGCTAGTTTTAATATGAATGTTTATATTATGTTTAAACTTGTTCATATGAGGAATGTATTGGACTTAATAAGTGACAGGTAGAGCCCGCTATAGCTCCTTGATTCATCAGTAGGTCTCATGAGACAAACTAGTGTCTTGGCACGAGGCCTTGACAAAATCGTTTTAGTTGTCTTGGCACGAGGCCTTGGCTACATGGATATGATAGTCTGGCATTATGCATTCCATCATTATGAAAGTGGTTATTGATATTGCATTTAATTATTTGACTAGTAGAATACCCATGTGAATAAGTAAATGGCATTATTTCATTTTATTTTTGCAATATTTATTTGATGTTCTTAATTAAATGGATTTTGTTTTAGTTATACATTTCCTTTAATGTTTATGTTTATTTATAAATGTTTTTGCTATATTGTTTTCCATACTAAGCATCTGATCTCACCCCTTTCTATGATTTATTTTTTCCAGGATGTGAAGAAATATTTTATGAATGACCTGTAGGGATAGTGTGAAGGGGATATGAGTGTCGACTATGGAGCCTATGTTATTGTAGTTTTTCAATTTATGATGCAATGTATCATTTATGAATGTATCGAGTGTTTCCAAGGCTACTAAACTAATTGGTCTTTCAGGACTTGATCTTTTGTGATCATTCCAATGTTATGTAATAATGCAATGACTCTTGGTAACTGGGGTCCGGCCGTTATAGAAGAAATATTTCGTCATCATTAATGAGATGATCTAGAAATACAATTTCAAAGTCTAAGAAAAATGTTGGTGGAAACATTTTCTGTGTATAAATATAAAATTACAATGTTAGGAGGATATTTCAAAGAATGCATAAATAATACAAAGTGAAATATTAACATTTTAATTAATGAGTTTCACCAAATCTATTCATTAGAATTGTAATTCTAAACAATTCTAATGATATGGGGTTATAATATTATATGGTATTAAGACCAATAAATAATTATCCATGACTTATGGAATCAAAGGAACGATTTAATTGAAGATAAAATCTGATAAAAATATGTATAAGGGGAAGAGTAGAAATGGATTCGTTCCAACATCTGATATTTGTAAAATGAAACATCATGGAACAAGCATAAAATGAAAATGTGTTTTCTTCATGTGTGGTGGAAATTCCATAATTATCATGAATGAAAGTGTATGGTATAATTTCTCAATGTACATTTGTTTAATGATAGATAAATGGGTTATTATGGAAACCAATTTTGTAAATTTCAAGTGAAATTACTAAAAAGTACTCTATGATGAGAAGAAAAATCATTTAAAATTAATATAATAAATGTTTAAGTTCCAATAATTATTTTCAATGGTATAGATATCACTCACTCTAGGAATGAAAATATTTGTTTTGATATTGGTTCTACATAGTATTTATTATCCTAATAATTTGGGAAGTAAATCGTATCACCGCCTAAATGATTATACTTTTTGTTGGTGTTGAGAAAATTTAATTATAAGATGGAAATATCTCTTTTATATATCTTCCCTTCGATTGAATATTAATGTATTGTGATTCCTATAAATAATTTTATTATCACAATAATTGGATTTTATATATTTATGAAATGATTTAATCTGAAAGTAAAGATTCATTTTTAATTTTTAAGTAATGAATGACACATTTCATATTCTGAATCAACAAATAATAGACTATTAGTGTGATGATGGAGCTAAAACCACTAAAAATTTCTTCCATCATATATCTTTCACTACATATTTATGCAGGATATTTATCTAAAATAGTTTGTGAAAAATAAAAATTAGAAAATTTTCCTATTAATTATGAATATGATTATGTATATCTTAAAGAAATTAATAGTTTCGATAATAATTGTGAGGTTTATATAATAATAAAACTCATTCATGATTTTATTTCTTTTTAAAATAATATATAAAATGGTCATGATTTAGTTGGATCAATTATATAAGAATGTAATTGAAAACATAGAAAATAAATTAATTTATTATCGTTCTTCTCAATCGGGGAACATGCTATTTTTATTTATAATAATTAATTTTTAAGAAATATTTATATTAATTATCAAGATCATAATAAGATCCTTATTAGGACATGTATCATATACCCCGTATCAGTGTTGTTTTTCATTAATTATGATGATCTCTTTATTCTTCCTAGAGTGATCATCAATTTGGATATCATCAGCTAAGGATTGAGAAGGAAAATATACCCAATATATCCTTTTGAAAGAGTTTTTTGATAATGAATTCAATATAATGCCATTTGGACATACTAATGATGCTAACATTTTCTTAGATTTGTCTAATTATGACTTTAGAGATTATCCTGATCTGTTTATGTATTTTATATAGAATATATTACTATACATTCTAATAATAAGTACTAGAATGAAGAAAATATCATAACGATGCTGAAAACCATGAGGAAGTACATGTTTTATGCTATATTTACCAAATATGAATTTTTTAATCCAGAATGTTTCATTCATGGTTAATTTATTTATAATAGTGGTTATATTAGTGGATCTAATAAAGGTGGATGTTATTATGAAATTTGAGGGACTAATCATGATAATCAAGATCCATATTTTCCTTAGGTTGGAGAGATACTAACAATCCATTTTGAGATATTTTTCATGAATACAAATTACACTCAACATGTTGACATATAAGGGGCTTAAGTACATTTATAAAATGAATGTGAATATATTTTCACTGAACTAAAGAGAAGGGTTCCCTATATTTTAATTACACTACCTTGTAATAGATAATGGTTTTTAATCATTGGTGATGCATCAAATATGGGGCTAGTAAGGGTCCATACGTAGAATGAAATGGTGATAGAATTTAATTATCTCTAGTAAAAAATTCATATACACAATTACATAACTCATGATTTAGAGTTGGAACTATTAACTTGTACATTGAACATATGGATGATTTATCTGAATGGGGAAATGTGTGATATATATAATTCTCAATAAATAATTATGTATATATTTTCACAAAAAGAGTTGAACATTCTATAGAGTATAGGAATGGAGTAAATAAATATTATTATTACTTAATTAGTTACATCCATGGGAAGGAAAACATGGTAGATGGTTTTTTAAGATAGCAATGAAATTATTGTTTTTTAATGATATGTATTGAAGGAGAACTAATAATAATTTGTTTTTAGAATAAATAACATTAAATCATGAATAAAGGGGGAATATATTATATTTCAATAGTGAATGAACAATCATCCATCCTTGAGTGGATTATGAAAGCACATAAGGTGGAAGTTGAATTGTAGAACAAGTTGGCGAATGTTCTTGAGATAAATATTTATTATATAGGGTGTATATGATTCAAAAATAGAATGTAAAGACCCATAAATTTCGAGGGAAATTTTCTTTCTTAATTTTCTTTTGTATTTTATTAATATGCAGTTTTTTACGGCACCTGATTCCGAGGCCCGGTGTTCCCAGAATCAATTTTCGAAGTTTAGCTCGGGTACATTCAGTTAAGGAACGAGCGGGTTTTCCTAACTTTTGAACCGGTGTTCGGAACCAAAATATGAGGGCACCGATGAAAGCATAGTGACGATAATTGCTTAGGAATTTGTTTTTTGGAGTTGTGTTTGCTCGGGTGAGGTTGTTATTAAATGGTTAACTGAAGAACGAAATAAAAATTTGTGGTACAATATTTATTTCTATTCTAAACAGTTATAACCAATGCATGGAATTTGAGGTGGGACCCACTACATCCTAACTCCACTTGGTAGGATAATAGTGAGGTGGGGCCCACATGATCCCCACCCCTTTAAATCCCTTAAATCCTCCCTCGTGATTTTAATTGTGTAACACACCCGCACCCCCGTTAATTTGTATCTCCACCACAATAAATCACATGCCAATAAAATGCCTCATTATTTGGACAGCGCACGTTAATTAATTTGGTGAATTCATTATGGATTTTGAAAAGGCTCGCAAGAGTAATAAAATATGGTAATCCTTTTTTTATTATGGTGGAATTTTTGTGCAAGAAGGATTGGGGTGAAAATACAAGAGCCTTGAAGAACTTCATCTTAATTGCGAAGAACGCGGAGTCTACGACGAAGAACTCAGTCACCGCAAGGGGAGATCGCCATACCGTCTCCACTCCTCTCTGCAGCCAGTGAGACACGCCTTATTCGGAGAATGACGACGTGTTGCATCCTTCAACGGGTGAACACCGATGATGCATAAGGAGCCTTGTTCCGCGACACCGTCTTTCGCGGCGTCTTTTTCCCGCGACAAACCTCGTTCGAGGACTTCATCAAGGTAGGGGTTTAGTTTTGTGTTCAGTATTATTCCATCCGTTCGTCGTTAAATATTTTGGCCACCTGTTATCAATTTAATGGGAGGAGGTCTGACCGCCTGAACACGGCCAATACTCCTCCCACTTTTTTATTTTATTCATTGCAGTTCGAACTAAGTCGGCGCGGTTCAACGACACCGCACGGAAACAACGAGGAATGCGGCGAAGAAGCGCGGCGTCGTCGTGCTGCGCCTTTGAGACCGAAATAAGCCGCCACCAGAGTCGGGCCATGGCGGAGGGGCATGGTGCCTTCGCGCTATTCTGGAGGACCATGATGGGGCCGCGGCCAGAGCGGGGCCACAGAGAAGGGGCATAGCGTCGTCGCGCCGCGCTGGTCGGACCAAGGCCGCGACCTTTGGCCGCGACGGAGCAGGGAGCCGCAGCCAGAACCGTCGGCCGCTGGCGCATGGAGGGGGGGACCAACCGGTCCTGCATGGTATACAGTCCGGCCATTATGGCCGTCCAAATTAAAAAACCGGGGGTTTGACCCCCGGTCAACGCGGCAGAGCGGACCCCCCCCCCCCCGGGTCCGCCGTATGGTCCGAAGGGGTGGCAGCTCCCCCCTTCCGCGCTCACGCGGCACGCGGCGCCCTCACCGGGCCGATCGGCCGCCCAGGCCGCACCTGCCGCACCGGGATGGGCCGCCCGCACCCTAATGGGCCCGACCTAGACCCAGTTCAGTCGACCCTGTTCGGGCCGACCCAGGGGGTTCTGGGCCAGGTCTGTCCTGGCCCAAACCCCCCTAAAATCCGACAGGTTCATTCAATTGCCCAAAACATTGGCTACGAACCTAATATTGACGTACCGTCAGTTTCGATGTGATCCTTGGATCGAGATGGTCGTTTTGGTATATTGAAATCACGGTTTTGGAGAACATTGGGTATGGTCGGGTTGGTTCAAACACGAAACAAAACGGGCCCTCAGAGCAAAAACACATATAACTTGAGCTTCAGACGTCTGATTGACGTGCTGTCAACTTTGTTGGATTCCTCATTGTGAGACAGACCATTTGGATTACATTGATCAAGGTTCAGATGTATTTGGAGTTCAGTCTGTTTAGTTTTGACTTAAAAACCAACCGGGCCCCTAGAGTGAAAAAGCCAATAACTCTGAGACCGGGCATATGATTGACACGCCGTCTATCGCATTGAGTTCCTATTGTTGAGATAGAAAATTGGGATACATCAACTCCATACTATGTGTTAGTTGATGTATCGACCCCCTTGGATCATGCAGTGGACCCTCTTGGAAATGATAATGCTGTGTGTGGGAACCCTAGAGCTGGCTGCGACTGCGACGATGACTACACTGAAATCCTTCATGGGTTCGTTAGTGACGATGACTGCACTGATATCCTCTGTGGGTTCGGCAGTGACGACGACTGTACTAGGATCCTCTTTGGGTTCGGCAGCAATGAAGACTGTACTGAAATCCTCCATGGGATCGACGTCGATGAAAACTATTCTTGTATCCTATGTGGGTCCGATAGTACTAATGTTCTTATATCCTACGTGGGTCAGATAGAGTGGTTGTTCTAGTATCTTACGTGGTTCCGACAGCATAGTTGGTCTAATATCCTATGTGGGTCCTCGCTTAGATGAATCAGTGGCTAAATATGATCATCCCTATCACCTTACGAAGAAGTATACCTGTGTGAGATGAGTCTTCACATTCAATCAATATCTTCGTTATGATTGACTTGATTTCCTATGTGGATTGGGTTGTGCTTTCCTGTATGGATTGGTTTGGGCATCTTGTGTGGATTGGTTTGTACTATCCTGTGTGGATGTGATTGAACTTGGGCTTATATGATGGAGCCGAAGAGGAATTGATGACTTAGGTATATGTATGGGCATATACCTAAGTAGTGTGGGTTGTTACTTCATGATTGTATATTTCCTTTCTGTATTATCTTTTGTGGATTCTGGGAGACCTTCGGGGGTCTCAGGGTCCCTACTGAGTAGAATATACTCACCCCTGTACGGGATATGCCCACAATATGTTGTGTTAGATGCAGACGACGAACATCGCTGATCGTGGTTGAGGCTTGTGGTGCAAGTCGGTACCTGGAGGTGGACCACTGGGCGGGACGTACACAGCGCGGATGACTGGCCCCGAGGAGCTGAGGAGACTATCTGTTCCCAAACATCAGGTGGGATTTTCGGTGGACGGAGTGACGTTGCAGCTTTACTTTTCAGTTGTTGTACATTATTTCTAGTTGTACTTTACTTTTAGTTTGGGTTTGTATTCTGGCCCAATTACTTTTTTGAACTTACTTTTGTACTCAGTTTTACATAGTGTTTACTTCCGATGGCTTACTCTGTAGAGTTTGTTTACATTATAAAGGCAATGCCTTCTTTTTTTATCTGGATTTACGCCTTTGGTGCTATTCTCCAGCCCCTGGCCTATGGAAGGCGGGCTTGGGGTAGTCACGACACGGGTCCCGAGGACGAGTCGTGACAAATTGGTATCAGAGGAGTTCGGTTCTACCACGGGACTCAAGACTCTGATATTACTTTTGAGTGAAGTAATAGTGTTAAGGGTATTGAGTGTGATTATCTGACCAGGGAGTTCAATGTCGGTGCGGCGGTCGACGTATCCATACACCAGGACCCTGACTTCGGATTTCCGACTCAGTCCACTAAAACATCGATTGCATGTGTGTTTCAAAAGTTTTATTTCTGGTTACTTTGTGTCAGCTCACCAGGTATACTGTATTGACCATGGCACACCTGTTTCTTTCACGGAGGGCCCCACGACGGTAGCCAGCTGGGGTTCCGAACATTGTATGAGACGACAGCCCACCGAGCGACGAGGCCTCAGTGCAGGGCCCTTTTTCAGCGGAGGCACCGGCGGTACCACTACCCTCCAATACAATAATTCCACCAGCCCGAGCCGCTGAGAGTGAACGTCTCCATAGTGAATTTCATGAGTTCCGTCGTCAGAGACCGCCCAGGTTCTGCGAGGAGATGGACTCTCAGGCAGCCAAGGATTGGCTGGAGGCTTTGGTTCGAATTTTCAGGTGAGTGGGGACACCAGATGACCTCATGGTGATCCTTGCAGCGAGCATCCTCCACGCGGAAGGAGGCAGATGGTGGAGCCTGATGCTCCAGGTACACGATGAGGCATCTCTCCTCTAGATAGACTTTGAAAGCCATTTTCGCTCAGATTTCATCCCAGCCACCCTCCGTGTGGTGCGCATTCAGGAGATAATACAGCTACGGCAGGGAAGCATGTCGGTAGCCTAGAACTCGGTGAGATTTACCAATCTCTCACGCTATTTGAAGGACATGGTATGTGTCCCATTATTTCGGGCCCAGACCTTCGAGCAGGTACTGAGGAATGAGATTAAAGCATCGATGATCTCCTTTAGAATTCTGATGTAGGAATGATTACTGGAGAGAGCACTTCTCATAGAGAGCTTTCTTGCTGAGCCTACACCAGCAGAGAGACCTACCGCAGGGTGGCACGTAGAAGAGGCTTCTGCAACTAGAAGTCGACGGATGTCACAGGGGTCCAAGCATACCAAAATAGTAGGCAGATGACCTCATGAAACTGGATTAGAGGTGTGGGGTACACGGCACAGAGCAAGTCTTCCGAGGAGCATATAGTGCTATGCATGCGGCGGGCAAGGCCACATGGCTCGTGACTTCCCAACCCTCCATGCAGAGGAGCAGCAGACGGTTGAGGGACCACCGAGGCAGAGGCAGACGGTCGACCGTGGAGGTCTGTAGAGAGCAGGAAGACAAGGCAGAGGAGCTGGCCCAGCAGCAGGTGGTGGGCGATGCTTTGAGGCTTTACCCCCACCACCACTAGGAGGTCCACCCCGACCATAGGGAGCTGGCGGGCAGAGGCAGGCTTAGCATCAGGCAGCGGAGGCCTACGACCACGACGCACCAGAAATGATTCGAGGTACTATCAGTTTCTACTCCACCCTTACTGCAGTTCTTATAGTCACATAAGCGAGTCATTATTTTATTGGAGCTTCCCTTGTTCGGAGCTCGGAGATTCCGATGGAGCCGTTGGCTCGATCCTTACGACTAGTGACTCCTACGGGAGCCGACTCAACGATTAAGCACTGGTGCCGGCAGTGTGAGCATACTTTAGGAGGCGAGAGAATCGGCTGGGATCTTCTTGTAGCGGCATCGAGGAATTATGACGTCATCATGTGCATGGATTGGTTATCTGCAGTCCATGCTCAGATCAACTGTATTAGGTGCAAGGTGTGGTGTGGTTGCACCGATGGGAGCAGGTTCACCTTCACCAGCGAGAAGGGAACATTTGAAGCGCCGGATGGACTCACATAGAGGAGAGGACAACCGATCACTCATCAGTTGGCAAGCCTCATCCTAGGAGAAGTTGACCTGCGGAGTCCTAATTTTCCGGTAGTGTTGGATCAGTATGCGGACATTTTTCATGACGACATTCCTGGACTACCTCCTCACAGAGAGGTATACTTTTATATTGACATATACACTAGGACCGCCCCGATATCCACTCCAGCATTTCGGGTGGCTCCCGCTATGCTTCGAGAGCTAAAGATAAAACTGGAGGACTTGCATGGAAAGGGATTCACTTGACCTAGTGTTTCACCCTAGGATTCCCTGATTTTTTTCACCAAGAAGGAGGACGGGAGCTTGCGACTGTCTGTCAACTATCGTCACCTGAACCATGTGACTGTGAGGAACAAGTATCCGCTACTGCGGATTGATGACCTATTCGATCAGCTCATGGGAGGACAATGGTTCTTGAAGATGGACCTCAAGTCAGGCTATCATTAGCTCAGAGTTTGAGATGAAGACATGTTGAGGACGACCTTTAGATTTCTGTATGGCCACTACGAGTTCATGGTTATGCCTTTTAGCGTAACCAATTCACCAGCAGTGTTCATGAGCCTTATGAACATGATCTTTCAGCCTTACCTCAATCAAATTTGCATGGTCTTAATCGAGGACATGTTGATATACTCGACTTCTGAGGAGGAGCACGCCTACCACTTTCGAATTGTACTGGACACACTCTGAGAGAACCATCTTTATGGTAAGCTCTCAAAGTGTCAGTTCTAGATACGTGACGTCCACTTCTTGGGACACATCATCTCTGAGGCGGGAGTTGCGGTGGATCCTTTGAAGATTGATCCCGTGTAAGCTTGGGAGCCACCCAGGAGCGTGACGGAGGTGCAGAGCTTCTTGGGTCTAGCTGGGTACTACCAGAGATTTGTGCCAGACTTTTCCAGAGTTGCGGCACCACATTCAACATTGATGAAGAAGCGGAAACCCTTTGTATGGTCAGATATATTTCAGCAGAGCTTCCAAGAGCTGAGAGAGAGATTTACCAGCGTACCCATCTTGAGGCTCCCATAGGAGGGAGTAGGGTACGTAGTCTACTGCGATGAATTAGGGACCAGAAATGGTTGTTTCCTGATGCACAAGTGGGTAATGATCGCCTCTAGATCACGACAGTTGAGGTAGCATGAGCAGAACTACGCTACCCATGACTTGGATTTAGCAGTAGTGATCTTCGCTCTGAAGATGTGGCGACACTATCTGATGGGAGAGAGTTTTACAGTCTACTATGACCACCATAGTTTCAGGTACATATTCTCGTAGAAGTATATGAACCTGAGATAGTGGAGATGGCTCGATTTCCTCCAGGACATTGACATTGAGATAGTATATACTCCTGGAAAGGGGAATGTAGTAGCTGATGCTCTCAACAGGAGGACGAGCATTCATGTACATGGGGATGCGACAGAGCAGCTAGCCGCTTTTCAGATATCCTTCATGGATAGAGATGGAGCATCCTTTCTCCAGTCACTCACAGTCACTCTTCCACTACTACAACGGGTCATAGAGGCACATCGTGGGGATGTTGACTGTGAGACACGGTGTGCACATATATCCTCAGGACATGCACCTGATGGATTCTCCGTCGGAGGAGAGCACGTCGTCATTTTCAGAGGACATACCATGGTACCAGCTACTTTATAGGAGGAGGTGCTGAGGTAGTTTCACACTTCCCCTTTAGCGGTTCATCCAGGAGTGGTGAAGATGTACCTGGATCTCAGACGACAGCACTGGTGGCCGGGTATGAGGAAGGTCGTAGGAGAGTTCGTTTCTCGATGTCTCACCTACCAGCAGGTGAAGGTGGTGCACTAGGTACCAGCATGTTTGGTACAACTATTGGAGGTCCCGGAGTTGAAGTGGGATGAGATATCCATGGATTTCGTGACTGGACATCCATGTACTTATAGAGGTCACGACTCCATTTGGGTTATTGTCGGCCGATTTACCAAGTCAGGCTACTTTTTACCCATCAGAGAGCAGGGCTCAGTAGAGAGATTGGGACGCCTCTACGTTCAGGAGATTGTACAGCTTCATGGTGTGACATCATATATCGTATCCGATTGAGATGCCTGCTTTAATTCCCAGCTTTGAAAGGGGCTATAGGAGGCATTCAGGATGCATCTACGTCTGAGCACCGCCTTTAACCCACAGACGGATGGTCATATAGAGAGGACCATTCAGACTCTAGAGGACATGCTCCGTGCATGTGTCCTCTACTTTCTTCACAGCGGGGAGGATCACCTACCCTTGAGGAGTTTGAATAAAACAACAACTACCACTCCACCATCGGGATGGCACCACATGAGGCATTTTATGACCGACCAGGAATATCACCTCTATGCTGGACAGACCCTGGGGAGTGAGCACTTATGGGACCAGAGGTGTTCCAGGCCACGACAGAGAAGGTCCAGGTCATCGAGGATTGGATGAGGACATCTTAGAGCTAACAGAAGTCTTATGCTGACAGGAGGTGAAGACCACTAGTGTTCGAGCATGGCAACCATGTCTTCTTGCGGGTCTCACCTCGATGTGGATTATATATATTTGGTTAGGGAGACAAGTTATCTCCGTGCTTCATTAGACCTTTCCTAGTTCTCATCAGGATTTGTGATGTGGGTTATCGCCTGGCTCTACCACCTCAGTTGCACCAGGTGCATGTCGTCTTCCACGAATCTTAGCTAAGGAGATATGGTCATGACCCGACGCATATCATTGACGATGGCGAGACTTTTGATGAGGTTTTGGTGGAGATCGAGGATCGACAGGAGCGGGTCCTACGTGGGCGGTCGATTCCACTAGTGCTAATCAGATGTCAGCACGAGAACCTCCAGGAGAGCACTTGGGAGCGGGAGGCTCAGATGCGTGCTCAGTACCCCCATTTGTTTCCCTAGTTGTGATGTATCTTTACGAGTATGCATTTTCTGACGGCACCTGATTCCGAGGCCCGGTGTGCCCTGAATGAATTTCCGAAGTTTAGCTCGGGTACGTTTAGTGAACGAACGAGCGGGTTTTCCTAACTTTTGAACCGGTGCTCGGAACCAAAATCCGAGTGCACCTATGAAACTGAAGTGCTGGTAATTTCTTAAGGAGACCTTTTCTGGAGTTGCATTTTCTTGGGTGAGGTTGTTATATAAATTGTTAACTGAATAGTGAAAAAAAAATTTTTGCTACAATTTTTATTTCTATTCTAAGCATTTATAACCTATGCATTAAAGTTGAGTTGGGACCCACTACATCCTAACTCCACATGGTAGGATAATAGTGAGGTTGGGACCACACGTTCCCCACACCTTCAAATCCCATAAGACCTCCCTCATGGTTTTAATTGTGTATCACACCCACAACCCCGTTAATTTGTATCTCCACCACATTAAATCACATACCAATAAAATGCCTCGTGAATTGGACAACGCACGTTAATTAATTTAGTGAATTCATTTTGAATTTTGAAAAGGTAGACATGAGAAATAAAATAAGGGAAGCCTTATTTTATTATGGGGGAATTGTTGTGTGGGAAGGATTGGGGAGAAAATACATGAGCCTTGAAGAACTTCATCTTCTTCGCGAAGAATACAGAGTCAACGATGAAGAACTCCGTCATCGCAAGGGGTCATCGATGTACCGTCTCCTCTTCGATCCACAGATATTGAGAGATGCCTTCTTCAGAGAATGACAACATGTCCCATCCATCATTAGGCGAACAACGATGATGCTTACGGAGCCTCGTTTAGTGACGTTGTCTTCCACGTCGTCTTTTTCCCACGACGAACCTCGTTCGACGACTTAATCGAGGTCGAGGTTTAGTTTTGTGTTCGTGATTATTCCTTGCGTTCTTCGGTAAATATTTGGGCCGCCTGTTATCAATTTAAAAGGAAGAGGTAAGACCGCCCAAACACGTCCGATCCTCCCCCCCTTTTTTTGTTTTATTCATTGTGGTTCGAACGAAGGCATCACGGTGTAACGACACCGCGCATAAACAAGGAGTAACGTGATGAAGAAGCATGGCGTCATCGCGTCACGCCGTTGAGGCCAAAAGATACCGCAGAAGGAGTCGGGCCACAACGGAGGGGTGCGGCGCCATCGCGCCGTGCTGGTCGGACCAAGGCCACGGCCTTTGGCAGCGGCGGAGTAGGGAGCGGCGTCGGGAACTGCCAGCCACCGGCACATGGAAGGCGGGACCAACCGGTCCCGAGTGGTACACTGGCCGGCCGTTACGGGCGGCCAGATCCTGAAAGCCGGGGGTTTGACACCCGGTCAACGTGCCAGGGCAGACCACCCGTGGGTCTGCTATTCGGTCTGAAGGGGTGGCGGCTCCCCCCTTCCGCACTCACATGGCGTGCGGTTCCCTCGCTGGGCCGACCGGCCACACCGGGCTGGGCTGCCCGCGCTGGGCCGGTCCACCCACACTGGCCAGGACGGGCCGCACTAGCTGTTCGGGACACACCCTAATGGGCCCGACCTGGACCTGGGTCGGGTCGACCCGGTTCAGGTCGACCCAGGGGGTTCTGGGCTGGGACGGTTCAGGCCCAAACCCCCTAAAATCAGACAGGTTCGTTCAATTGCACATAACTTAGGCTAAGAACCTCTGGTTGATGCATATTCAGTTGTGATGCGATCCTTGGATTGAGACAGTCGTTTTTGTATATTGCACTCCAGGTTTCGGAAAACATTGGGTCCGTCATGGTTAGTTCGAACACGAAACCAATCGAGCCCTCGGAGCAGAAACACCTATAACATGAGCTCCGGACGTCTGATTGACGTGTCGTCGACTTTGTTGGATTAATATTATTGAGACGGACCATTTGGATTACTCTGGTCTAGGTTTGAATAGAGTTCTAGTATGGTCAGGTTGGTTTTGAGTTATAAACCAACTGGGCCCCTGGAACTAAAAAGCCAATAACTCTCAGACCGGACATCTGATTGACGCGCCGTCTATCGCGTTGAGTTCCTTTTGTCGAGATGGAACTTTGGGATCTATCAAATCAGGAATACGTGTCAGTTGTTGTATCGACCCCCGTGGCATGTGGAGCAGACCCTCTCGGAAACATGCATGATGATTGCGGGAACCCTAGAGTTGGCTGCGACTGCGACGATGACTGCACTAAAATCCTCTGTGGGTTTGGCATTGACGATGACTACACTGATATCCTCTGTGGGTTCGGCAGTGACGACGACTGTACTAGGATCCTCTGTGGGTTTGGTAACAATGACGATCGTACATGGGTCCCGTAGTATTTCACTCTGTACTAGTATCCAACATGGGTCCGACATAGTGGCTGGTCTAGTATCCTACATGGGTCCCAGCTTAGATGAATCAGTGGCTACATCTGATCATCCCAATCACCTTATGAGGAAGTATACCTGTGTGAGCTGAGTCTTGAATTTCAATCAATATTTTCGATATGATTGACATGATTTCTTATGTTCATTAGGTTGTGCTTTTCTGTGTGGATTGGGTTGTGCTTCCTATGTAGATTGGGTTGTACTATCCTGTGTGGACGTGATCGAAGTTGGGGTCAGATGATGGAGCCGAATAGGAATTTATGACTTAGGTATATGTATGGGCATATACCTAAGTAGTTTTGGTTGTTAGTTCATGATTGTATCGTTCCTTTGTGGCATATCCTTTGTGGATTCTTGGAGAACTTCGGGGATCTCGGGGTCCCCACTTAGTAGCGTATACTCACCGCGGCTCGGGCTATGCCCGAAATATGTTGTGTTGGATGCAGATGATGGACAACGCTGATCGTGGTTGAGGATTGTGGAGCAAGTCGTTACCTGGAGGTGGACCACTGGGCGGGACGTACACCGGGCAGACAGCTGGACCAAAGAAGCTAAGGAGATTATCTGTACCCACCCTTCAGGTGGGATTTCCGGTGGACGGCTCGACATTGCTGCTTTACATTTCAGTTGTTGTACATTCTTTCCAGTTGTACTTTACTTTCAGTTTGGGTTTGTTTTCTGTCCCACATACTTTTCCACACTTACTATTATACCCAGTTTTTCTTAGTGTTTACTTCTGCTGGATTACTCTGTGGCATTTGTTTAGTTTATAAAGGCAACGCCTTCCCTTTTTAACGTGATTTACACCTTTGGTGCTAGTCGCCAGCCCCTGGACTATGGAAGGTGGGTTTGGTGTATTCACAGCATGGGTCCTGAGGACGGGTCATGACATAGATTATGTGACTCATAAATACCTGACCTAAAGAACGATATATTGGATGATGTTTATAGTACATCATTTTCTATTTATCCTGGAGCACAAAGATGTATAGATATCTGAAAGAATATATCTTGGGGGATGAAACTAAAATTGATACAACCGATTATATATCATGATTCATAGTATAAAATAATGTAAATGTTGAGAGACATAAGTTTATATGGATTTTATAACCATTAACTATTACATAATTAAAATTGTAAAATATAAAAATTAATTTTATTATTAGACATCATATAACATCTAATAGGACTAATACGAAATTTGTTACAGTCGACCACCATTAAAAATAACGTCATGTTATTTCCAATAGAAAATATTTATCTTTTGATCAAATACTAAGTAACACATTAATGAACTTTTATGATTATATGGATTACCACTCTCAACATTTTCTTATCCGGATTTAAGGTTTACATTGAAATTATTCAAAAGTATTTTACTTGAACTAGATACAGAGATGTGCTTCATCACTTATTATCATCCTCAGGTAATTGGTTTGTCTGATAGCACCATTTAAACCCTCTAAGTAATTTTTAGAGCATTCTATATGGATTTTAATTTTTTTGGATCAGCACATTTAGTTTTTTAAATTTTCAAAAAACAAATCACTAGTGTATTTAGATGGATCCTTGTGAATCCATCTATGGAATGAAGTGTTAAACTATAATGACTTAGAATTAATTTTTAGAAATAATGAATGTAAAACATTAAAATTTATATTGGAAAATATTATGTTTGATATAGTTTTTGACATGAAACAACAAGATTAATCAAACCGAAAACATAGTACTATTTAAATATGACCATTATAAACAACCTCTTTAATTGATAGTTGTGAGTATGGATAATTACATTATGAAAAATATATTTAATTTTTGGACTCAATACAATTTAATTGATTAATTCATATAAATAATCATTCAATATTTAGTAAAGTTGTATTATTATTAGAAATTGATTCCAGCAAAATTGATTTTTATTGATTTTTATGATTGAGTGCTATATTTATATTTTAAACTATTATACAATTAATAAATAAAATAAACATTATTTAAATAATATTATAAAAAATTTGTTTGGTGGATTTATTTGGAAATTTTTTGAAATATTAGAATTTTTATTGAATAGTAAAAAATACTACTTTTAACTGAAAACTGTATTTTTGTTTCAACTATGCAAAAATATAAATTTTCTATTCAAATTGTTTAGAAGTATTACTATTAAAATAATTTCCTTAATAATAAAACTATGTTCATTGAAATAAAATTTATGGTTGAATTTGAACTAAAAATATGTTAACACTTGAAAATGCCTTTTTCTGAAAAACATTTTTCATTGTGATTATATACTAAATTAATTTCCATGAAATCTATGAAATGAATCATGAAAATGGAAAACAATTAGAATAATTAGGATTAATTTGGTTAAATATAAACCTTTTATTTATTGATGAATATTAACCTTAGAAAATATTTTTCACCTCAGTAATTCTATAATGGGTAAACCCATAAGATAAGGTCTCAAAAATAACCTAAAACATTCAATTATCTTATTTTTAAGTGTATTTATTCCATTTAAATCATTTTATTTAATATATATCCAATATTTTTATTTTTATTACATTATGATCTTTATATTAATTTATTAAAATGATAAATACATAATGTAACTCTATTGACTTTAATAACTCTAAATATTTATTATAAGGATAAAACGAGACTATGATTGGTTAAAAGTGATTACATGAAATGATTGTTAATTTTTTCCATTTAATTTATTTATATATTTTTGATTGTATAATACTATAAATTTTTACACTTCACCAAATCAGTAATTATTAAATTAATGGGAAAATATAACAATTGATTTTAAAAATATTAAAATTAATAAAATTTGGTTAATTTATTAGGATCTAAACATTTGATAGATAAAATAAATAAAATCTTAATTTTAAAAGGGTTCATATTAGAATGTATTTTATTTAGTGTTTTCCTTAATGTGAATTTTGATGAAAAGTGTTAAAACTGGTATTAATGATATTTTCTGTTTAATAATATTTTATTTATTTATTTAAAAATCATAAAAAAAATTTAAATTGATTAAATAAGATTACTAATTAAGTAAAATGGAATATTTTCTCCATTTATGAGATAATTTTATCAATAATGTTAAATTACAACCCCTTAAAATTAAAAAAATCATGACCATTGCTAAGAAACATTTAGTTAACGATGGAGTTAAAACAAAACATAAGGTTAAAATGAAACTTAATCCTACATAAATTTCATTTAATGATTATATTTAAACATTATTTCCACTGGATTCAAATATCAATCCATTTGGATGAATTTTTTTTGATAATGGATTAATTATATTTTAATATTTTTTAATTTTACATGTGTCCATTGCCTCTCTTTTTAAAGGAAAAATGATGTCCTTTTTCATTGCCCTAATTATATATATCTTGCTAAAGACCACGTGTTTAACATTATTATAAATATACCTTTAAATAATGTAGTGTTATTGGTATTCTTAAAACCCCAATCAATGGTTTGTTAAGAAAGGATCTGAAGAAGGTCTCCTATAGAAGATGTAATCATCTTAACTAAACCCTTTAAATTTATTTTTTTACACCTCCTAAAGATATATAGTATTAATCCTATAATAATAAATTATGTGTTCTAAATATAATTAAATGTTATCATCATCCCAAAACCACTAGTATCCACTCCTTTTCCATTAAATTTTAAATTAAAATTATCACTCATGCGTACATGCACAATACCACCTCCATGTAGTGATAAAATTAAATTTTCATCCAAATAATTATCAGTTTAGAATTATTATGTGTTTATTTTATATAAATAATATTTATGAAACTTTTATTAGCCTATAATTATAATATCATATACACCATTCTATATTCCAATCTGTTAGAAAACGACAATGTCGTGCATGCCTACGTGTGGACTGGAACCTCCAGGAATCAATGTGATTTTTTCCTTCACATATGATTTTCATTGATAGAAATAAGAATATATTTAAGGTATATATATGATATATATGATATATTAGTTATTACATAAATTTTAATTGTTATTTATCATTCATTCACTCCATCCTTTAAAAAGAAAAAACAATATTCTTGTGTATGTATGACCTACCATCTTCATAAACTGTGTTATTAATTTATATAAATATTAATTATGGATGATTAGTATATATTTAAGTAATATATATTAAATTAATATAATTATTAAAATTTTATATATGATGGGACCATGATCAAAGTACAAGGAACAAAACATCTTAATGAAAAGTAACTTGTAAAATGAAATGTTATTAGATGGATGAGTGATTTAAAAAATCGTAATAGTGATAAAATATGTAAATAATTGATTCCTAGTATGTTATATTTTAGTATGGTTAGGTAATATGTTTATTAATAATCTATAGTTTTTTAAAAAGTATATTCAGACACATATAAGAAAAGTTATACATAAGGGATGGGTTTCTCAATTCAATATCACTCATGTGAGACATAAATCATATTACCCACTTTTTTCTAATATTCGGTGTATATAATGACAATTTTATATGATATATCATAAATATATTAATATTAAATATATTTTATATTTTATTTAATGTAATTTTCACATGGGGGTTATGATTCAAATTTTACCAAAATGCTAATGTTTTACCTCACAATCTTGTCATTATTAATGATAATATATATTAAAGTATGCACTTGGTTGAATATTTGAAATTTTTATATTTAAAAGAATATATTTTCAAATAATATTTTTTAATCTATAAATGGTATTTATTCATTTAATTTTTCTCTCTTTAAGTACTCCAGATACTACGCTAAGGGTTTTATGGAAAACTTGCATTGTCTTTATAACATGGCAAAGAATATTTTCCTTCCGTAGAATTTTTTTAAAATAAAATAAATATTTTTAATAAATGGAAATTATTTATTTTTTACATATATTTTACATTAAAAATTTGGGTTTAAAAGGAATACTCATTTCATTTTTAGAATAAGGTACTTTGACTTTTTTTGAGAATGTGAAAGTAGTCATTATTTTAATGTACCCCGCATGGATATAATTTTTTCCCATCCTGAACAAAAAATTATTTGAATATAACTTTATAAATTTTATGATTTTTTTAAATAAAAATGAATTCATCAATATTTTATAAATTTGATGATTTTGAATGAGTTGTTTAAAAGTGAAAAAGGTATTTTCCTCATGAAATATTCTAGTAATATTTTTAATTTAATTCCATATATGTAAATATATGTTATTGAATATTATGATTTTCGGTTGATACACTACAATAATAATATGTATATTTCACTATATGGAATATTATTTGTTTGAATTTAGAAATAATTTACATTCTATTTTCAGGTTCATGTGATACCTATAATAATTTCTTTTTAAGAAATATAGATTAAATTTAATTGGGTATTTATATAATGAATGAAATGGACAACTTATGTTATTTACAGGACCTAAAATTACATATCCCCTCAATTAATGTTTCATTTTCATGATAAATAACAATTTTGGTTATTTATTATAGCCCTTACAATTTTATTTAGATGTCTTGTCATGATTCCTTGACATTGTGTTTAAGATGTCTTATTGTATATGTTCCATCATTTTAGATTCATCAATTTATGTCCTTATAAATATATTTATAGTTATGATAGACATGGATAATATTCATGATCAGGTGATTATTTATGCGTAATTAGTTGACCATCATTTATTCATGTATTGTTATTTATGCGTTATTTATTTTATATTAGCTTCCATTATATGCATACCCTTACTAAGCATCTAAGAAAACCCATTTCATATATATCCTTTCACGAAGATGCGAGGAAGTGTATTATATTTTATATAAAAAGATATTCCAAATTTAAAAATAAATTTCTACAAAAAAATATGATTTATTTTATGTTTTTATATGTAATCTCATAAATATGAACATATGTAGTGTTCCTTGACTAAGAAACTATTTAGTACACTGGGAATATATCCCTTATATCTAATAAAAAAATATTAATTTAACCACCCACTATATGATAATATATTTTTGTTTGTTACTTTGTCATTCATGCATGTTCTAGTCAATGAAATTTCAGAGAATGATTGAGAAATTCAAAAAACACATAAGGGTAGACCCAATTTAACAAAAATGTTAAACTGACAATCATATATGATATCTGTAGTATGATGTTTCATACAATTATATTATAAGAATATCTCCATATTCTATTTAAAAGTAAATTTTCCATTAATGGTGACATTCAAGACCATTAATTAGTAGTAAACATTCTTATTACGGTAATAGTCAATATGATTGATGGGGTAAATATAAGAGATTAATATTCAAATATCACATAAACATGTTTAAATTTTATTATATGAGAGGATTTATAATTATATTACTTATAAATTCTTATTATTTAATTAATGAACCAAATTTTTATAATAGATAATTTATATTAATTTAATACTTCTAATAAATCCATGAGTACACTACTCCAAACATATAAATGGGAACATAATCTCTTATATACCTCAAATATTTTTATCATTATATAATATATAATACCCCCCAAAATTTCATCCAATATTACCTCACCACATCCTATAACTTATTTCATTTCAAAACTACCATCCCTTTAGGGGTAAAGGTTCATTCTAAAATAGGTTTTTCAGTGACAATGTCAACCACGTAATCGAGTGTTTTAAATTTTCCTTCTTATATTACCTCATATAATTCCATGGTACTGTTTTTAATATAATTAATTAAGTATCATAAATATACTTAATTGTTATACTAATTAATTAACAACAATTAAACTCTTTTATTCCATTATACATAATGAAAAAATGTCACTCGGGAGTATGTACGACATATAGTCTCCACGTAGATGTGTAACTCTTCATTCATCTCCACATTAATTTTATGGATGTAATGATGTATTTAGGTAAAAAATATTATTTAAAATAATAATATTATTTTTTATGTTAAATAATTATATTAATTTATTTCATTTCATCTATAAAAAATGGAAACGGCGTTCATACATATATACGACATACCATCTTTATGAACTATTTAATTCATTTGTCTATCACATTACTCTTCATAGATGAATCTATATCTATATATATAATATTTATATAATGTTTAAAATTTTATAGACTATATAACCATGATCAATGTACAAGAATAAGAAATGATAAAAAAAACATTCACAAAATATAAAATATTTATCACCAAAAAACGATGATTTTAATAATATTTTTTAATATATTGGCTTGAAATGATATATGAAAAAAATATATTATTCTATAAGTATTTGAATGACTATTTTATAGAAGTATAGTAAATTTATATTTAGGTTTTAGGTTTTTGTATCTCTTTAAAAGAATTTCGAGAATGAGGCAATGGTTAATTTCATAATATCTTCCATATTTGGGAATGTGTATGTATAAGTCTCCACTGGGGGTATAATTATATATATATATATTTATATTTAGCCCATTATATTTTCATTATATGTATATTTTCCTACAAATTTAATATTTTTCTTACATTTTCCTATATTTATGTATGGAAGATAATAGATAAATATTTCTAAATAAAACTAAATTCATTTCTCTATTCATTTGAAAATAATTCTTTCTTACGTATCCATGTTTTCTAACTAAAATTAAAAATCATATCATTATTATCCTATAGAATTTCAAAATCATTATAACCCTTGATTTAATTTTTACTAAACGAGTTAAAAGGAATATTCTTATCATTTCATGAATGAGGTACTATTGATTTAAATATAAAAATATTAAAGGAATATATATTTTAATATAACGAAATGAAAGGACATTCCATACAATGTGGCTGATAGATGTTTTGGAATTTTCTATTAAATATTACATGGTTCTTCTTAAAAATATATTTATCACAATATTTTATATTTTTTAAATACAATTTTAAATGTGAAATAGTTATTTTCTATTGGAATATTTTTAATGATCTTTTTTGGATATTAATACTCATATATGGAAAGAGGAAGATTATTTAACCAATTTTAAACAAGTGATATATTATATTGATACCTTGCTTATTATCTCTATGAATTATTTATGAAGAGTTTTTATGGGTAATGTATTGTTATTTTCATTGACAGTTCATTATATATAAACTGTTTTTATTATTAGATTATATTGATTAAGTTGTATTGTTTACTCATATATAGGATTATTTAGATATATTATGTAATAGGTAGTTATTTGAATTATATATCTCCTCAATTCATTGGTAGGTGTCATGAGTCAAAAGAGAATTCGTATTTTCCTAAGGCCTTTCCCATTTATGAAAC
This sequence comes from Viscum album, assembly GCA_963277665.1. NCBI lineage: Eukaryota > Viridiplantae > Streptophyta > Magnoliopsida > Santalales > Viscaceae > Viscum > Viscum album. The sequence continues at coordinate 920,452,813 of OY728126.1, read as the reverse complement.
ATATAGTGGAATGAGGCATTGACAGTATGTTTATTTTGTCTTTACATGAGGCATCAATGATAAATTCAGGATGTTTGATTTTATAAATTCCAAGATTATGAAATTTGTTATGTATATATGTGTGATTATATTAATATTTTTTATGTCCAAGGAATTTTTTCATACTCATTTAATTATTTTTATAGAATTATTTGATCATTAATAATACATTCCATATTAGTTTTTCTTTATTTATTATATGATAAATTCAATTTTCGGCATTACCTTACTTATAATCTATTCCTCCCCTTTATTAGGTATTCAATCCTAAATATTATAGTAGCATTATTATGATTGATATTGAAGGAAATTATTAGTGTAAAAATGATGTTCTTAAAGTAAATTCTATGTTATATTTATTATATTTGAGTTTAATTTACTTGTTAATTTGTATCTTTTTTACCAACTCCACTAAAAATCTTATTTATTTAGTATATGACCACATTTATCTAGTTATAGTGTAATAAGGTAACCATTATCTCATGGATTGTAATGTAGGGGTATTTTTAGTTGGTATTAGTGGTGGTTTATTAGAAGCCTTGGGATCATGATTTGGTTATATATAGATTAGAGAACACAACCATTGGAAATAATTTAAGGATACGTTTATTTATAGGATGATATCATAGTGTCCTTATTATGGTAACTATTTTGTGGTTTTACAAGAAATATAACCATCGTAGGAAAATAAAAATACTCATGGATTTAGAATATATGCATTATCTGTAATGACCATTAAAAATGATGGTCGAGTATATTACAGCCATATTCCATGTCTCTAATGATTGTACACTTATTATAACGATTTTTTAAACTCTTAGGGGATATTATTGAGTTACATCACATTTTATATACAATAATTATGAATGATTCCAAAATATTTTTAGTGAGTTTAGAATATTCCCAAAGAAACAAAGATTATGATTTCAATATTCGTTATGCATACATTCTCAATTCATATTAATCGTTTCACTAGTTTATAAATTAGAAATTATTATTAAAAATATAAAGACTTAATATATAGTATTCAATTTTTTTTAAATGATTCATAACTAATATAATTTAAATAAAATAAATTCATGTATTAAATATTATGATTTCCCTCATTGGAAATAATTTATGGATAAAGGGGTATCTATAACTAATATTTTTAAACTATATTGGGTAAACTAACAAATGTTTTAACCTATAACCCAATAGATTGAGGGAATCTTAATGACATGAAACATGGTGTAATTATATTAGATAGTTTCATGTGATAAAAAAATCTATCATTCTATGTGTTCATAAATATATTATTAGTTTAGAAATGAATATGTTTCATATAAAAGTTATTTATTTCGATGGTTGTAATTAGACAGGATTTTTTTCATGGAATTGTATAATCTCATTGTGAATGTAGATCAATATAGGTCACAAATTCCATAAAAAATGTATGTTGGAAAAATATTGTGCATAAAGTTAAATTATTTTATTGTAAACATCTTTGGATAAAATTAACCTCATGAACAATGATCATACTAAAAAATACTATTCGAAATACTAATATAAATAAGGAAGAAAATTTTTCTATGTATTATTCTAACATTATAATTTTAGTAAGAAATTTCATGGTCTACTTACATAACATAATGATTAATATTGATCATTTAATTGAAGTGTTTAATCCAATACTTTGATGAGAACCCATTTCCCAATAATTCTAATCACATGAGATTGTATTATCGTATTCTACTTGGATATAGATATAATTTTTCATGCCTTCCAGCTTTAATGGAATTAAAGACAATAAAATTAATGTTGATAGAAATATAAATTAAGGGAAGAAGATAATGTGGGATTTTTTAACATGTCATTTTTAAGAAAAACTACGGATCATCCATCAAATAAAAATGATTTTTATTCATTTTTTGGGAAGCCAAACATCTTAATATTATATGAAATTGTATATAAGAAGTATATTTCATTAAATATAAGTATATAGTGCACTATTGAAACAAATATTCTAATCCTCATGGAAACGTACTGAAAAATAATCAAAGGGGAGAACCCTAAGCCTATAAAACTACTAATACCGAAGTTGATGTTTCAAGAAATTTGGTGAATGGTGAAGATATCACTCACTCTATGATTGGAAATATATTATTTTATATTGGATATATATAATATTTTATATCTTATGAATAATACAATGTAATCAGACCAACCCCTAATTTTTATATGTCGAGTTGGTGGTGGAAATGTTTAATGGTATGATGGAAATATATCATCACCATTACTCCAACCTAGTTTATATTCAATCGAATTTGAATAAAATAAATCATTTTATTCATTCTATAAGATAATTTAAAATTATTTTCTAATAGATTGGATCATACAGTATAAATCCCATACAAATTTTCCATGAAGGGAAGTCACATTCTATATTATGAATCAACCAATTATCAACTATCTGTCTGAATATAAACATAGACACCATTATAAATTTCATCCATTATAAGGGTTAAAAAAATAAACATGAGGTATATATATCTTCATTTTATAGTGAGATATTGAAAATTAAAATGTTCTTATCATTCATGATTATGTTGATTTATTTCCTGAGTACATTCATAGTCTCCCATCAGATCATGAAGTATAGATTATAACAATTCTCATACCTAATGATACTCCTATTTAAAAAACTCCATATAATATGTCTTCGATTGAGTTTGAGGAATTTATGTACACTATAGATTTTAATTTAGATAATGGATAAATTTTTCCATGTTTTATTCCATGGTGTCAACATGTACATTTCAATAAAAAAAGACTTGAGTTAATTAATATTTATATTTATTATTCAGAACATAATAAGATCATTATTAATATAAAGTATCATATACTTCATATCGGTGATATTTTTCATCTATTATGAGGAAATATATATTCTTACTTGAATGATCCTCTATATGGATATCTTTAGCACAAGATTGATTAAGAGTATATACCGAATAGAACCTTTTGTATGAGGTCTGATCTATGTGAATTTATATTAATTCCATTTGGACTTAACAATCCTCCTACTATAATTATGGATTTGTCCAATAGGTTATTTATATATTAAATTTATCATATTATTGATTCCATTATGAAATATATTTTTATAATTTATAAGAGGAACAAATAACCTGAGGAAAAATTGATAATTTTTCTAAATAGCCTAACAATGTATAATTTTTATACTAAATTTACCAAGTGAGAATATTTTATATATTATAGAGTGATGGTATATCCATTGATCATGAAAATATGTAATATTTTAATTAATTTCCAAGATGAATCACATTATTCGAGTTCTATATTTTCCTTCGGTTCGAAAGATACTCTCAATTAATTGTGAGATTTTCATCCTAACTATATATTCCACTCTCCATGATAAAACAATAGGGGGTTCTACACTTTATGATAAATGAATGTGAATATAATTTCTAAAAACTAAAGATAATATTTGACTATATAGCATTTCATAAACATTCATATAATATATAATGTATTTTAATCTATAGTGATGCATCAAACAAGGGCATGGGATGGGTTCTCAACCATAATGAAATTCTTATACCATATACCTAGAAGTAATTAAAAAGATATAGAAAAAATTACCTAACTCATGATTTAGAGTTGGTAGTGGCGAATTTTACATAATAAATATGGATGGATTGTATCTTGAATGGTGTGATATAAATACATGACATAGAATTATGAAGTTTATAGTTAAACAAAAAGAGATAAATATACACTAGAAAATATGGCTGTTGTTGATTAAATAGTTTGGTTACTCAATACATTACAAACATTGGAGGGAATACATTAGGGATGATAATCTATGATGGAAATACCATTCTTGTTTTTTATGATATGAAAATATTTATGCATTTTTAGAAGACATATATTTAATTTATGATGAAATTGGACAGATCATATATTCCTATGGTGAATTTTCAGCAATCCATTAACAAGGGGATTCAGAAGGCACTTGAGGAAGATGTGGAATTACTGAAAATGGTGAGGAATGTTCTTTCATTAAATAATGGTCAGATATGATTAATACTTTTAATGAATCTATTATGTATCCCATAAATATCATCCATAATGAATGATATGTTCTATAAATTTCATAGTTCATCATTATTAATTTATCATGCAAGTACAATGATATATAGTGATATAAAAGATTATTTCAGTTGGGATGAATTCTAAACGTATATATTAGAGTATATACGATGATTCGTAGTATATAATAAATTTATGGATATGATATATATTTTTAAGGTGATGTTATAACCATTACCCATGCCAAAATGAAAATGGAAAAAATCATAACATTGATTTATTAATTAGAACCCATAAAACATCAAATGAGAACATTGAAAAATAAGTTTTAGTCAGTCACCATAAGAAATCAGTTCATTTTATTTAAATTATAAAACATTTATCTCATGATAAACATACTAAATAACACATTAAATATGTCGTAATATTTTAGTGTGTGACACTCTTAACATTATCTGAAGGGAGTTTGTGGTATATCCCAAAATTCTAGAGAAATATTTTTCCAGATCTCAATATAATGATGAATTTCATAGCATCATATCATTCATATATATATAGTAATTCTAGGATGACTATTAAAAATATTTATGTTCTTTTGATATCTTACTCTTTAAGTTTCAATTGTAGTTGGGATCCACAACTTTCATTTGTTGAACATTCAAAAAAATTCATCAACTCAAGTATTTAGATGGATCATTATGAATCCATCTATGGAAATTAGGTTTCAAATCCAATGTGATGGAATGAATTTTGATAAATAAATATTTTAATAACATAGTATAATAAGAGAAAAATATTATGTTTGAGAGTAATATACGACACACAACACAAGGCATTACAACCCCACAGTATACTATCATAAAAATATGACAATTATGAACAAGTTGTTTAATTAAGGTGTAGGAATATAAATAAACACATTAAAAAATATAATTTTAATGTTAAAAATATAAAAAAAATCTATAGGTTAATTCATATAAATAATCATTAATTTTAGTAAATTTATTTTATGCTTAAAAATGTTTTCATCCAAATAAATTTTTATTTATTTTTGTGAGAAAATATTATAATATTTTTTATACATTTATAAAGTTAATGTGATAAAATTAATTTATTTTTGGATATAAAATAATAAGCATTATCTTAGGGTGATATATAGGTCGATTTTTTAAGAAAACATCCAATTTATATTGATGACTGAAATATACTACTTTTTATTGAAAATCGATTTTTTTTCAAGCATGTAAAACGGTAAATATTGTATTCAAATGTTCTGAATGTATACTTAGTTCAATAATATTAATAATAATAGAAATATGTTCATTTGAACAATGTTTATTATTTAATGTGGTCTAAAAATATTTTAATACATAAAAAGGTATTTTTATGAAAAAATATTATTCATTGTCTTTTTTGTTTTCATCATAAAATAATTTCTACCACATCTAGAAACATAATATTGAAAAATGGAAGTAATATTTTAAATCAAGGGGATTAATTTTTGTAAATAAAAACCAAGTATTTTTTTCAATATGAAGAGTAACCACAAAAAAATATTTGTCACCCATATACGGCTAAAATGTGTAAAATAGTGTTAACAGAATGAGATAACCTCTCAAAATCAACCTTATAATTTCCATTATCATATTTTATGGTTGGAATAATTAAATTTGAACCCATTAATTTAATATATGAATACTATGTTTTAGTTTTCATTCATTATGAGTATTATATTCTTTTAATAAAATGAAAAATACATAATGTTAGTTTCTTGAATTCAATAAATCTATATTTTTGTTATAAGGATCAAAATAGGGATGTTTGGATAAAAAAGACTATTGGAAATTTGAATTATTTTTTTATCAGGGTAAATTATTCATTATTTTTAGTGATTGAATAATGACATGAAATACTTACGTAACACCAATATATTATTTATTCAATTAATGGAAAAATAAAATTGATAATAGTAAAAAATATTATAAGTAATAAATTTTTTGTGAATTACTATTATCCACAAATTTTATAGATTAATTAAATATATTCATAATTTGAAAAATATTTATATTCTTATTTCCTTGATTTTATGTTTTTATTAAAGTCAAATTATAATAATTGTGTAAAAAATCATATTAATGAAATTTATGGTTTCATAATGTTTTACTACATTATTTAAAAATAAAAAAACATAAAGATCTAATACGAATATAAGTTATATAAAATGGAATTTGTAGTCCATTAATATGATAATTGTTATCATTATGTAAATTTAGAAACCTTTAATATTTAGAAAATGTTGTTACCATGGTTAATATTAAAATTGGTTATCAAATGGGTTAAATTAATATATAAGTTATAAAAAGAAATAAAACCCAATATAAATATAAATTTATGCTCATATTTCAACATTATAACCATTTGAATCCATTATCTATATATTTCAATGCATTTTTCTTGAAAATGAGGTGATTATATTGGCATAATTATAAATTTCATTTTTTCCCTCTCATATAAAAGGATTCACTTTATCCCTTTTTCATGAGACCATATTAACCTATAAATCTCAACCATAACAAGTTTAATTTTATTATAAATTTCACTATGAAAAAATTATAGGATTTTTAATTCTTCTAAGACCTTCCAAGGGACATTATGAAAGGATCTAAATGTGGTATAATGAAAAAGTGAAAATCGTCTAACTTGGACTACTTCAAATTATGTATTCTTCTACCAACACTAATTATATGGTATTAATAATGAAATATATCTTATTTATTGTAGATATAAGGAAATGATATCATAATCTTTAAATTACCATTATCCAACCATTTAAAAAAATAATTGCATCACTCATGTGAACATGTAGACATCCACCTCCATGAAGCGATATAATATATTTTTCAAAACAATATATCATGGGTAGGATTTAATCTGGATTTAGTGTTTGAAAATAATATTTATGAAATTCTTATAATTCGATAATTATAGAATCATATATACCTTTTTCCATTAAATCCGTTTGGGAAATGATAATGCCCCACATGCCTATAAGTAGACTACCTCCTCTACGAAGAACTGAGATTTTTTTTAATTTCTGATATTAATAGGTGAAAATAAGGGAATATTTAATGGATTTATATGATAAATGTGACATATTTATTTTTATTAAATGTTAAAAAATCCCATTAATTATATCCATATTTTGAAAAGTGATAAAAATGTTCATGCGTATGTATGGCCTACCATCATCATAAATAGTGTAATTAAATTTTATATATTTAATTTTATGAATAATTATTATATATATATAATGAATATATATTATATTTACTTAATTATTAATGTTATGTATATGATTTTACCATAATCAAATTATATAGAACAAAACTATCTGACCAAAACATAATTCAAAAACAAAAGAGTTATCACCCAAAAGAGTGATTTTAATTACGAATTATTAATAAAATATTTATAGAATGAGTAAATAAATAATATATGGAATGTAATATATGATTATTAATTAAAAAATATTGATATTGAATCAATATTTTTTATATATTATATTTGAACCCCTATAAGAAAAGTTTGATCAAAGGTTAGGGTTTCTCATTTCACTACTACTTCGGTGAGACACCATTAATATTACACAATTAATTCATTTATATGGTTTATATAATGATCTATTGATAATTTTTATAATTAATATATTTATATTAAAGGTATTTAGATTTTCAATTAATTTTATTTCTATTTTGGTTTATTATTCAAATGTTACAACAATTATAAGGGTTTATTTCATAATCTCAAAGTAATTATGATTTTTTTTGATTATGTATCCATTGGTGGAAAACTTTTATACATCTATGTTAAACATAAAATAATTGCTTATAATTTTTTTTTTCTATAAATTACATGTTTTACTTTTATTTTCCTCTATCTAATTATTCATGATACTAAAATAATGTTTTTAGGGAAACCCATATTTGTTTTCCTACTCGGTTAGAAATATTTTTCTTCCATATCTTAAATTAAAAAAAATTAACATAATGTTTTTAAAAATAAAAAATGATTTATTTTTAACCCATGTTTTACCTTATACATAGTGGTTTGAAAGGAATATGATTGTCAAATTTATAATAATGTACTTCAGACCTTTTATGATAGTGTAAAGGGAATCGTTGTTTTTCCATAGAAAATATGAAGATAATCTCCAACCATCCTAAAAACAAAATGATTTCAATCTAAATTTATAAATTTCATATATTTAGTCTCTAATAAAATTATATATATAATACTTGTGAAATTTAATTATTTTATGTGATTTATTTCAATGTGAAAATTTATTTTTCTTTTAAATTTTTTTTGATTAATGTTTTTAATGTCTTTCTATCTATAGAATTATATTTTATTTAATAATATTATTTCATAAGGATTTAATATATTAATTAAATCCATATTTCACCATATTTAATATGATTATATTGAATTGGGAATGAATTAACATTCTATATGCTCTTTATTCGTAGATAGAAAATTATATATTTTTAAGAAATATTGATTAAGATGAATTTTTAATTTATATGATGAATGAAATGGAATTATTAAGTGACTATTAATACATGAAATTACAAATCCCCCCAATGCATCATTTATTCTGATGTGAAATAACATTTTGAGTATTTATTTGAGGCCTTACCCATTTATTTAGATGTCTTTTCATGAGTCCTAGATAACAGTTTTATTATTTATAAATTAATGTATTCCATCATTTTGGAATTAGTTATTATTTTCCTTGTGAAAATGTGAATATTTTTGATATCCATGGATATGTTTCAATATAATATGATTTTTTATATTTCATTACTGAATAGTTATGTATTCATATATTAAAATTCATTTCTTATTTATTCCATGTTGAAATCCATTACAAATATACCCAAACTGAGAATCATAGCACACTTATTTCATATGTTATATTTCACTATGATTCGAATATGTGCATTATGATTCATATAAAATGATATTAAAATTGGAATAAATATTTTCTATAAAATATTATGTTTTATAATTTGTTTTCAATTGTAATTTTATAATTATGTAAATTTGTATTTTTCTATGACTAACATACTATTCAGTCCATTATGATGTGATCACTTGTATCTTGTACCACTATAAAAATTAAACCATCAACTCTATTATACTAGATTTTTGTATTTACTAAGCTATTGGGGAATTTTCAAGTCTATTAAATAGAATATAATGTTATATCCATTCAAAAACTCATAATGGTAGATCAAATTAAAAAACATATGATGAAAATCATCGATGAGATCTAGAGTTTGAATATTGTGAGAAGGACTTTTTATGAACATCTACATAAAAAATGTACATAATATTTTATCTATTTGACATTATTGGCCATATCAGGATGTTAGTTTATAGATTCATGCTTCCTCCAAATCATTATTGTATCGGCATGACCCCACAGGATTATGTCGTGGAAATCCCTAGCCCTCCTGACGAAGGCTAGGGGAAGGCGACTAGCACTGAATGCTTCAAGCTACAAGTGGGAGGCATTTTCATGAGTACCTAAAGATAGACACATGCCCAACCAAGTCCAACAAACTGACCAAAGAACAATGTATCACTAAAAAAATTATGTACAACTAATAAAAGTGGGAAAAAATACAAACCCATCAAAAGGACTGAAAACATTAATGTATACAAAAGAAAATCTTATGGACCTCAATGGAAAACCCCATATGATCATGAGAGTATTGTAGCTACTGGAAGCCAAAGTAGTATGTCCTATCCACCCGACACTATTGGGCCCTGCCTGGTCCTAGGCCACCATGTCCACTATCGTAGCATCTGTCTATCCCATCTCCCTAAGAACCTCTAGGTTCTAGTCCACCAAAGTCTCTGTCGAAACATTGGTCATCTTAACTAGACATAATGCACACAGGTGAAGCCTATGACAGTGTGATTTACAAAATAATCAGTTGGGAACCCCAAAAAAATAAAAAACCATACCACAATCATCAATGTAATCACAAATCCCAATACATCTCACACCATATATATAACATAATGAACGGTAATATAGATGATAATTCATAAACTAGATCATCTTATTATGTCAAGAAGTCCATATGCTAATCTGTGGTGGGATACACTACTACTAAGCCAAAAAGGGTTAATCTGCCGTTGATCCAGGACAGGTTGTTTTGTAGCAGGTCCACGGAGGGTTGTGCTACTCCTGATCCAAAGAGGGGCGCAATAATGTTTATCCACATAGTGTTTCTATAAATTTTTTTCACGGACAATCACAACATCTCTGATCCATGCAGTGTCACTCTCATAATGATCCACTAAGGATCACACCATTTTCTATCCATGGAGGGTCACTCTCTTGCCGATCCATAGAGTGTCGCTCTCCACATGATAGTCAGCCACTGGATTCTCAGACCTCGTAAGTATGAGTTCTCAAGGTTATTCTACTCAAGACAATTTTCATACATCACACAACACAAATTCCCACTTATAATTAACACAATAGAGCATCTTATCTTTCGGGTTACAATGCAACATATAGCACGTCGATTGGATGCCCAGACTCTAAGATATATGATTTTTAGTAAAAAGGGCCTTGTTGGATTTGAGTCCAATCCAACCTAGATGACTTCCAAATTCATCCATAACTCCAGTAGAATATCTCAAAAAGAACCTCCTCGTTGGATGTGTTGTTACACAACAGATGTTCCGTCAATCTAACGCCTGGTCTACATGTTATAATCATTTTAGTAAATAGGGTCTCATTACATATGGGCTCAGTATTACCTAGTCAGATTGACTCGACCAACCCTGCTCTAGTGTCCCACATATTTCAATTTAATTTGACTGACTCGACCTGACCTGGTTTGGGTCTGGGTTAGCCCAGTTCAGCCTGGATAGTCGGCCAGAACCAATGGGCCTCACTGGACCCGACCTAATTTGGCTGTGCGTTCAACCTGCTGTGTCACCCGACAACCCAGTTTGGTCCATCTTGACTCGAACGGTGCAGGTATGTCCTATTGGATAGGGGAACAACCCATTGGATCAAAGCTCGTCCTAGGCGGTTTAGGTCGGTGGTGCGTCCCCTAGCCAGGACCGAGTGTGTTTCCGCATCCTATCCCTGCTTGCCCTACGGACTTGTGGGCCACCACTTTCGCCAGTCAAGTGAACATGGATCACCATAGCACTGTATAAATGAGGCACAGATTATCCCACCCAACATAACCCACCCTTCACTACGTATCCTTGCTATCGAGGCTAGCCAGCTGCCACCGTGGGATATTTTAGCTGCCTCCAGCGTGCTGACAGTTGTTCGGCGGACCGCCAAACGTTCTCTGACAGCTTGTTCTTTGTGCGGCATGTTCTTTCTCTCTATGGGGAATGCCCTCTTCATCTTAGAAGTCTTAGAATCATCTTTCCTACACTTTTCGGGTGAGGAAAAAAATAATTCACATGGAGGAGGTGCTTGTGCCTTGTTCAGGTTGGCCTCCACCTTCCGCATTAGAGCTTTATAATAGTGGGAGTCTAGGGGAATTCAATTCAATGATCAAAACATAAAATATTATTTAATATGGAATCCCCCAAATAAAGTTAACCTAGTGCATAAATTCATGATTATCAGATCAATAAATTCATGAGTTGATCTATGTTCATCATTTCTAGAAATGAAAGGGGACGAACATAAAAATAGAATAACCCCTACCTCTTGGACATTCGCTGCTGCAAAGCTTCATCATTGAGTTTTCAAGATGTTTATGTCATTTTATGATTTTGTCTCTGATCTTCAATGTGTATCGATGATATTTTTGTTCCACATTATTTGTTGGAGAGTATGTCCACAGAAGGTCTATCAGATAATCCATGTAGTTTAATCCTTGTTCCGCCAACACGTTGTACTATTAAAACGTAAGCTGTCAAAGCGCTTGCACTATGCTACGACGTCGCATCATTATGTTGTTTCATTTTTGAAACAACATCACTATTATGAATCATTATCATAGTATGAGACTGTGAATTAAAAATCCATTAATGAAATCCATTAATGAGCCTGGTCTCCACCTCATCAATACACTGCAGCGTCGTCTTCCACCACTCAATGGTGAGAAATGAAATAAAATAAATATTTTAATGTATTTTATTATTTTTTTTCAGAAAATCCAAAAATATATTTTTTGTTCGGTTCAGGCCAGTCAAAGTTATTTCATTTCTATGTGGATGACAGAGTTCTGAGTTCAATAATTCCCTTGTATTTATTATCCAAGCACTGGTTCAAAATATATAAAAACCCACTTCCACGTTTATTTAAATGAAACTTAGAAAATATCAAAAACTAACATTCACCCATGACCCACAATGGTTGAGTATAGGATGATACTTGGGGGATCATTCCCCCATGATCTCAATGGTACTCTCATATTTTCAATTTGAGAAACAATTTACATGTTATAATGATTTTATAATAAAATAATTGTTAATTATTTGATTTACAGCAAAAATCTAACATCAATTATTGGAACGCGCCAGCCAATGTCAGGGTCTACATAAGGAATGTGTACCCTCAAGTGTTTAGTGTTGGTATCATATTTTTAATCTGATTCACCATTCATGAGTTATAATTATCTGAAAAAGAAAATAATTTTATTTAAATATTTTTTTAGAGTAAAGATATTTTTGGGTTTTCTCACCAGAGGCCTACACTGAGAAAATATAATTCACTACTAGGGTAAACCTTCCATCTTGAATGTAGTGGTACTAAAATATTTCAGATCTGGGAACCCATTAATGATTTATTCAACTTTTTGAATACAATTGTTCACACATGCTATTTAATGATTCAAATTTTTCGACATATAATCCCAGGAACTCCAGGAATCAGAATCACGTACTGTCTGAGAGTGTAGTCTCGAAATAATTCTTTATAATTTAACAAAAATCATAGAAATTTAGGACCTTAAATTCTACCCTCCATAAGTATTTTCATCCCTGAAATCCAAAAAAAGGCTAATAAAACAACTGGGGGTTCTGAAAACAAAATTCATACTCCTATCGATCCTCTATCCCCTCCAGGAACGCTGTAATTGTCCCCCCATCATCAATGTACAGATTTCCTTAGTCGATGGCGTGTGATGGATCATGCACATACATCTTCAGTTATGAAAAGTGAAATAAATTGGACACCTAGTAAATCTATGGGGTAAGAGCTAGGTATAATTCCATCTTGACAACTCTGCTTATGATCTGAAAAGTTCCGATGAACCTCATATTTATCATGTCACCACAGCAAAATATCTATAATCCCCATCACGGTGAGACCCGAAAAAAACATGGTATACCTCCTCGAACATAAATGGTCTCCATCTATTATCAGCATAAGACTAATTCCTACTCTATTTAGTACTCATCTACTCCTGGATGATCTAAACCATCTCAGTGGTAGCCCGTACCAACTCTGGACTCATGAGTGCGGACTCCCCTGGTTCTATACAGCATAGAAGTGATCTGCATGGCCGCATGTACATGGACTCTAACTTTGCCATGTCAATGGTGGAGTGAAAGCTATTGGTATGAAAAAACTCTATTGGTGGTATGTGTTCCTCAAAAAATTTACCAAAATCTACGACACATGAACGAAGTATGTCCTCTATGGTCTGTATGGTTCACTCCGTCTGACCATCTGTCATGGGGTAAAAGCTGTGCTGAAGAGAATCTATGTCTCAAACACCTCCTACAACCCATTCCAAAACCAGGATGTACAATGTGCATCCTTTTTTGAGACTATCATCACATGCACCCCTTTAACTATGTAATATCTCTTGTATATAGAGGCATCAAACACCCTCTACCGATCCCTCGTCCCAGATGGGTAGTAAGTGATCCGACATGGTACGTCAGGCCACGATCACCCATATTGAATCATGGCCCATGGGCTAGCATTGTATCCCTATCATGATTTCCATAATGATATTGTCCTATTTCCACTCTCGTACCTCTTTTGGTTGTGCCAATACGGTTTGAACCTAATGCTCTACATTCACTTACTCACAAGTGAGCATAGTGAAATGAACTCGTCCACCACATTCTTCATCCCTAGCGACCCGAGCTAACATCGAAGGTCCTGGTAAATCTTCGTCACACCATGATGTAATACCAAATGGGACGTATGGAACTCCATCAACACCTCATCCAGTAACATCACTAAAACTTTGGTAATCCTTCTAAAAAGGATGTTATTCTCCCTACCTATTGAAAATCCATCCAGATCCCATCTTGATGGTAAAATTTGGTAATTGTTTACATATATGGGTGGTTCCGTGATAAACCTTGGGTGGGTGATCCCCAGATAGCTCTTCAATGAATTGGGAAATGTGAGGGAGGTAAACATTGATGTTTATCCTAACAAATTTAGGTAATATACTCTGATGGGTATTCCAACATTAATCCATGTGTGGCTATGATAAATAAAATGTATGTATGTTTTTAATCCCATAATTTGCCTTTATGATTAATAATTTATGTTTGTTATTCATAAATATTATGATTTCATAAGGAGTGTTATGATTGAAAAGTATGGACTCATTGAATTGTATATTAATGATGTGATAATTTTTTCATTCCTTATTTTATAACCCCTTAGGATGTTTTTATGTTTATTCAATGTTTTTTAAATTCCTTCCATAGGATATAAAGATGAATAGGGAATAGGATGTGATGATGGAAAATTCATTCTGTCTAAAACATGTCACTAAACACTACTCTTTTTTTCACGAGTTTTTATTTTTTGAAAAAAATGGAAACTGAGTTGAAGTGTGTGCATTGTATTTTTTTGAGATATAATGTAATAGTAATGGAGTAATTATCTAAAACCTTAAACCTGAAAATTTACTCATTGTTAATTATTCATTTAAATCAAGAATATTCTATTTCTTAATCCGGATTCCTTATAGTTGGTATCAAATGAAGGTTTAGACAAATTTAGGGATTATGAATTTTATTTAAACACATGGTTAGTCCATATGTCTATTATTTTTAGTTAAATCCTTGTTTTATAAAATTTTCATATCATGGAATGTCGGTTACAAAATGAAAGAGGAGGACCTCAAACAACATTCCTATCTCTTTCAGATGACATGCTTGTAATATTTATTGCAAAGTCATGGTCAGATGATTGTGAAAAAGTTTCTAGCATAAAACTCACTTGCATGAAATTGTTTGAGATATCATAAACCTCCACTATGACTCTATATCATCAATTATCATTTGGTTTATTTCAAAAAATCTTATTTTCTCAATATTCTAATATTTTCAAGAATGTAAATATTATGTAGGGATTTTTAAATATTTTAACTTATCAAAACATTTTGAAGCATATTATAATTTTGAAAAAGGTTCTGAAGAAGGTGACCCTTGAACAGCCTATTTATATTTTCTTTTAAAATATAGTCTCTCAGTATATACTTATGGTATTTTAAAGGTACAATTAATTGAATGTTTCAAATCATGTTAGGTTCTAATATTTTATAAAAATCAATTTTTATATAATGTTTTGAAATTATATGTCAGACATGATTATTTTCCAAAACTGTTTTTCTGCAAACACCAATATGACCTATGTTGTACAAGGTTTATTTGGACGAATAATGAAAACAATTTTTAAGGATCTCTATGTCATTATTGTAATTCATGGACCTTCCACCTATGTGAAAAAGATGAAGATGAAACCATATGGACACCATGATGAAGGTATATTTTTCTTTCTTTTAGAAATAATTTTATTTTATCATTTGGAGGTGAAACAAATGTCAATATATATGATGTTGAAGTCTTAATGTTATTGGATGAAAGTTAAAGGTATAAGAAAACCATGGAGTTTAAAACAAGTTACTGTTATGTTTGAGTTCTATAAAAAGGAAAAATCATAAGATTGGTGAAAAATCGTCACATCCAGATAGGCCACAAACATCAATCCCACAAACAAATGGGGATAAGGGAGCATCTCCAACCACTGTCCAACATGATGTCCTGTGTTAGTAAGACTCCTTCTTTTATGTTAAATGATTTTATGGATCAAGAATAAGTTGATTTTGGGAACTCATGTTTTATCAAATGGATACCCTTAATAGAGAAAAATGATTTGGTGATTATGTGATAAATGTTATTTCAGAAGATGTTTACTCTTTTGAAAACATTTTATGCTTAAAGGAAATAGAATACCACGAGATCTCATTTTTGGAGTAATATTGGAAATTTTATTTGAGGGGAATCTCTGATTTTATTGTAGAAATATGAAGATTTGTTTTATTTATGGAAACTATTAATCTATCATGGAGAATATGTAATTAGGTTAATTATATTTCAGTATTATACTTTAAGAGTAACTGATGTTATTTAAAGATAAATGTTAAGATTTATCTTGGAAGCCTATGTGATTAAATCCATCTGAGATTTGGGTTTCAATCTTAGTTTGGATTAATTTGATGAATTTTATTGACAGTTTTTTATTGAATGGTCTTTGTTGATCTTTGGTTATTGTTTGATAAATTTTAGAGATTAAGGGTAGTTTTTCTTTTTGTAAAACATTGTCCTTTTTGGGGATTATCTGATCATGTACTAACCATTTTGGGTTTGTTTAATGTCTAAAGATATGGGAAAAATATAGTTCATCTTTTTCAGGATTATTTGAATCTATTGAAGTTTATTATAACGCTTTTAATGGGATTATGTCCTCCTTAATAATCATAATTTGGAAAAAGGATTAGTTTGTGGTTGAAATATTCTAAAGGATGAAAGACAATATGAAATGTATGTATGTTTCATTATGTTCTAATTCAAGCTCTTAAATAAATTCCATAACATTTGAAAAAGAATCGTAAAACAAATAACTTGTCCATTAAATTTTCCAACTGGGTAATCTAAGACTATTTAACCCATCGCATGTATGTGACTTTCTGGGGGACAATATTCTCTTAATAATGTTTTCTTCAACTATCCATTAAACCATAATAGTTTGTTTCCTTCCAATATCATTGCTTCCCTAAATGGAATCCTAACACAGGCTATCATGGGTGACCTTTTTATTTCCCTTTCATTCACATATAATGATATATTTATTGACTATTTTTTTGATGTGGAACATTTAATGATGTTTCCAAGCCCAATTTTAGCATTGCGGGGATGCAATTCCAAAAGGGGGGAAGGATGTAACATCCCAGGTAAATAAAGAATATAAAATTTTTTTATTTATTAAAATTTGTGAATTAAATATTAATTTTATTTTAAGGAGGATTCTATGTTCAATGACATACCTAATCTGTAACAACATGGTTCATTGATAACATACATTGCACACGACGTTGAGTTATACTGTAAAATATTAATATAATATTATTATTTTAAATGGTAGTAAAATCATAGCAGTTGAATTGGAAAGAATTAATAAAACAAACTATATTATGATTAAATATTTTTCATATGTTTTTCTGCATTTATCCAATACATTTTAGAGGCTTAAAGTAGGAAAGCTTCTGATTTTTAGCATAAATACAATAATATTCATAAAATGGTCGATTTACCACCTTTTGATGGAGAAACCTATTTAAATATTGTATTGTTCACTTTTTTATGTTATATTTTACCAAATAAAATTCTTATTTAGAATTGGGTAAAAAAATTTACTTTGGGGATATTTTTGTAATTTTGTTCATAAAATTCATTTTTAAAGGAATAGTGAATAATTTAGTATTTTAATTCCAAACTACCTTTTAATATAAATTATTTATAAGGATGGATTATCTTTTTAATTGGTTTTAAATATTAATTTCATTATTTTTTTACTATTTAATCAAATATTATTCATTGGAAGTAATTTCACTTTGAAATTGAACATAAATAAGTGTAAATCTTTTGATAGTTATTATTTCTTAAAACAATTTTTTGTTTTGACAGCGGTAATTAATTTTAAATTAATTTCAGCCGCTTCAGTGTTATGAATTTGGAAAAAAGGTTTAGATATTTGGAATCATGAGCTCCAAATTCTGTAAATATATACCTTTTATTTTTAATCATTATGAATATCTAATTTAGTAAATATTTTATTTACCAAGGTTAAAGGGTAAATGTGGTAAATAAGGTTAACAAAATATTATTAAATTTTTTTTAAATTACTCTAAAATGTGCCCTAATCCTATTGGATGATAAATTCCCGACCATGTTCATACTTGGGTCAATTTTGGGACCCTATAGAGTTACTTTGGAGTGATAATGACACATTATGTTAATTAATTTAAAATAATGACAAAAATGGCATAAACATATATCTTTTAGTAAATAAATTATTAAATGGGCTTATATAAGTTATCTCTTCACCTATAAATATTAATATCAAAGATAAAACTATTTCCTACATTATGGTATTTATTTTATTATTTTTATACTTCATAGAAATTAATTTATTTATGGAACACTATTGATGTAGTGTTTACCTCATTAATGGGTGAATTAAATAAATAAGATTATAAATATTTAAAGAGATTCCAAAACCTATCTAATTCTTATTGTATGGTTATATTTAGAATATGTGTCATATTATCTTTGACTTTATTATTGTTTGTACCTTTTTAAACCGAATATAGGTTTACAATAAATTTGTATTTTCAAACATTCCTATAGAGCCCCTCCTCTCCCTTATAAAAGGACACCACTTCTAACGCATTCCTCACACCTCCCAAGCCCCTTGGATAATAAAACCTCTACCTAAATAAGATCCCAATATCCCTTTATTCTTCCTAGATATCTTAAACTAGGCATAAGTGTAACACACTGACCCTAGTTACCCAGAGTCGATGCATTATTACATAACATTGGCATGATCACAAAGGATCAAGTCTCGAAAGACCGATTAGTTTAGTATCCTTGGAAGTACTAGATACATTACTAAGGATCACATTACATAATAAGGTAAAATAATACAACAACATCTTGTCTTCATATCCCCTCATACTATCCCTGCAGGTCATTCACCAATTACTTATTCACATCTTGGGGAAAATAAAACATTGAAAGGGGTGAGCTCAGATGCTCAGTAAGGATAACAATATAGCAGAAGCTTTCGTTGATAATCACAAACACATTATACAATGTATAACTAAAACAAAAGCCTTGTAAACATGAACATCAGCATAATATGGCTGATATAAAATGAAATAATTTCGTTTACTTATTCACATTGATATTATACTAGTCGAATAATCACATGCAATATCAATAACAACTTTCATGATGATAGAATGCATAATGCTATACTACCATAACCACATAGCCAAGGCCTCGTGCTAATACTACAAATAAGATTTTGTCAAGGCCTCATTCAGAGATAGTAGTTTTCCTCATGAGATCTACCGATGCATCGAGGAGATATAGCGGGCTCCACTCGTCACATACTATGTCCATTGCATTCATCATATGGAAAGTTTTTAACATAAACATTTGTATTAAAACTAGCATACGAAAAGTCGATACACTAACATATGAAAGATTGTATTATGTCAGATTAAACCCAATTGAGAATAATGAAGGATATTGACATTGATTAAAATAATCATGAAACTATTGAGAGAAATACCCCCCTTTTTCTTGAAAACATTTAAATGTAACACTACTTTTCAAGAAGATATTTAATAATATATTTTTTAATCAAAGTGTCCCATTCCACTTTGAAACATTCAAAATGAATTTTTATTTGAGAACATTAATGTCTATATAAATAAATCCTTAAAACCATTTTTAAAACATGGACATTAATGAGAATGATTTAGAGTAATAAATCTTTAAAACATTTTAAAATGGTATTTTAGTTAGAGTTCCTAACAAAAAGAGAGACACTTGAATAAAAATAATTGAGATAATAAAAACCTTGAAATATCATGTGAATAAAAGGATTCATGATATACTATGTCAAAGTACATTATATACACCATATAAATATGATTTGGTGTATAACAACAAAGGAGACTCAATGGAATGTAAATTGAGATGATATATTTCATAAAGGATGCATCCTTAGGTTAAGGATAAATCAACGAAATAATTATGTGTGAAAAATATAAATAAACTCAATATGATTGGATATTCAGTGTAAAACAATCAAAATACATTCACACATATTTTTGTAAAAACAACCCCAATGGGTTGGATGTTTAACTCAACAAATCAAGATTGAGTAAAAATTACTCTTATCAAGTCCATAGTGATGACTTGTGAATTTATCAATGGAGTGATCATGTTTATCAAAATTGTATCCACAGAAAGGGGAGTGGGAATTATGACATTTTAAAATGAATAGTAATTCAACACAAAATCTTGGTGTAAAATAATCAATGAAGTATGCGTGAAGCCCAATGAGTGGAAATTGAAATTTCAAATTCCTTTATCGATTTGGTGACATACAATACATAAACCCAAGAAATATGGATCATAAAATGATGATGTAAATACCCATAAATTAAATTATATTACACAATGAATACAATCATGGGCAGTACACATACACCACGTGGAATAAATAAGTGGGGAACAATAGAATTCTCCTGAAATTAAGAGTGAGATAAGAAACCCCTTACATTGTACATTTTCCTTGGTCGATGGTAGGTTAACCTTCTGTATAATGGTGAAATAATTGTCATTTAATTATTCAGGAATTATATACATTAATATTATATCATATATGATCTTTTCACATTGATTTCTTAATAATATCTTAGTATTATCAATGTTTCGGGTGTTAACAGATTCATTTTACTTTATATTATTTGTTATGTGAGCCATATTTCTTATGGATGGGGTGTTTATTATTCATTTCCAGAATTATATCATGTCTCTAAAAAAATTATTAATCATCAAATTAAATTTTGTCTTGAATGGATACGATGGGGAATGATTCTCATCGTGTTCGTGGAGACGGTAATCCGTACGTACTCACGAGTGACAATATCACTCTTTTGATATTAAAAAAATATATAATTGGATGTAATATCATATATAAAGAATAATAATCATGTTATATTTATTATTTACATGTATTACGCATCATTATTATACCCATCCAAATAATAAATTATTGAATAACAATTACACCACGACATGGAGATGGTAAGTTGTATGTATGCACGTATGGTGACATGTCATTCAAAGGATGGATAAAATTAGAATATTGTTGTAGTATATTTATAATAAAATCATAGTATATATAATATACTATAGATAATATTTTAGAATGGAAATAACAATGAACGAAGAAGTGGAAGAAGAAAGGAACTTGAAAGAGGGTGGTGAAAACATTACCTCTTCTTCGGGTTCTTCGTTTTGATTTGATCAAAAGGGCTACTTAATATGGATTTATGAAGAAAGTAATGCCTATAAGATAAATTTAGGAAATTTTGGAGGGTATTTGGGCTGATTTTGGCCGATCCTAAATGATTTTAAGGTATGAATTTCAGAGAAGGGGGGGTGCCCTTTTATTAGAGGGGTGAGGGGCACCTTTGGAAAAGCTAGAAATATTATTTTATAATAAATTCATATTCATTTTCTAATGGATTAAAAGTGTGTTATTTAAATTTTAAGGTGGTGATAGGTCCAAAATCACTCAACCAATAGGTTTTATACAGGTTTGGGTCACTATATTAACCTTATCTTTTAGTTTTAACTCTTAGTTAATTAGTTTAACATTTACCATGTCACTTTGTATTTTTATATTATATAGTTAATAAACGTACTATATACATCCAAGAGACCCCCAAGTGGTTCATTAATTATAAACCTATCATGATATAAGTATCTTGGCCGAACCATAGATATTTCGGAATTTAATATCAATTAATAATATAATATTTATTTTAAAAACTCTTTTATGTCAATTTTGATACTATTCAATAATTGATTTTTGTTAAAGTCACAAAAAACATTATTAATTCTAACCAAATTCATTTAAGAAATAAAATAATGTCATATCGAGTAATAAAATTCATGGATGTCATCAAAACTTTCAAATTATTTTAATTTTAACATTTATAATAACAATTATTTGATTCTTTCATTAATAAGAAAAACACTACATCATTATTGTATCATAAATAATATTAATTATTAAATGTCTAAAAATTATTTACAAAATACCATTATATAGGAAATATGTTTATCTTTCTAATGAATATTTTTAGTCGATAATCCATCCTATATAACACTATGTAAATAATGTTTTTCTATAAGATATATTCTTGTGTCATTTTTGTATTTATTTTAACTTAATTAATATAATGTGTCATTATCACTTACAAGTGGATCCATGGAGTCCCAAAATCAACCCAATTATGACCATGGTCGTCCATGTATCAACCAATAGGGTTAGGACACGTTTTAGGGTAATTTAGTATTATTATAATATTATTTCTTACACTTTTTTACCAGATATACCCTTTAACCACAATAAATAAAATATTTACCGAAGTAATTATTCAAAATGTATAAAAATAAAAGTTACCTATTTACATAATTTGGACATCCTGATTCCAAATATGGAATCCATTTTTGAAAATTCAAAACATAGAAGTGGCAGAAATTAATTTAAAATTAATTCCCGCTGTCAAAACAAAAGGCGTGTTTTTAAGATATAATAACTATCAAAAGATTGATACTTGTTTATGTACGGTTTTATTATGAAATTATGTCCAACACTTATTTATTGCATGTGGTGTATTTTATATTTATAATTGATATATGTAATCATAATTAAATTTATATTCATGGTATTATGTGATTAATTTGGTTGTTATTAACTTTTTTTCATACAAACGGTTTAATTACATTGTGGTAAGGGGTTTTCATCTCACATTTGTATTCCCATGAGATTCATGAAAATTTTTCCATTATTTCCTTTTGAGTGGTGTATGTTCAGCCAGTGATTATATTAATTGTATAATATACATAAATTTATTGGTCTTGACATCTTCATTGTATGATTTTTCTTTCATGGGGCATAGGTTTTGTAAGTTACCAAATCGGTAAGGGAACCTTTCACCTTCCTCTTTTATTCAAAGACTTCTTTTTTATGTATTTTAATTTACTTCTTCTTATGTTGGGATATGTTATTATATATCATTATTGCTGTAAATTTTATGTCC
The DNA here is from genome assembly GCA_963277665.1 of Viscum album. Taxonomy (NCBI): domain Eukaryota; kingdom Viridiplantae; phylum Streptophyta; class Magnoliopsida; order Santalales; family Viscaceae; genus Viscum; species Viscum album. The sequence goes on along the minus strand of OY728126.1, from coordinate 920,429,456 downwards.
ATATGGTTATATACCCTTTTTTCTCTCATCATCTCATATTCTAAATTTTAAACTGATGCCATTAAGAAATCAAATTTTTGTAAGGATACATTTTAACCCAATTTCTATTCCTTGGGTTAATCTTCTAATTCTAAATTATGTCATGGTATGATTATGTGTGGAATAACTATTTATTTATTTATGTTGTAATTTACACTCCCCTTTCTATGGATATACATTTGATACACATAATCACACCATTGATAAATTCTCAAATCATCGATATGAACATGATAAGAGTAAGTTTAACTCAATTTCCATTCATTGAGTTAAACATACAAGTCCTTGTGGTTGTTTTTACCAAAATATATGTGAATGTTAAATGATTGATTTAAACTGGATATCCAATCATATTGAGTGTATTTGTATTTTTCATACATTATTATGTAATTGATTAATCCATAATATAAGGATATCATCTTTATAAGGGATTTTGTCTCAATTTACATTCCATTAAGACTTCGTTTTTTTATGAATTTTTTTTCTCTTATATGGTCTATATACAGTAATTTGCTATATTATAACAGAAATACCTTTATTCTCATGATATTATAATGTTTTGAGTAAATTTTATTCCTCAGTTATTTTTATTCAACCACCACTCGTTTGGTTAAGAACTCCTTAACTAAAATATTTTTTCTAAAGATTTAATCATCTAAATATTTTTCATTGCTGACAATATTTTCAAAATGGTTTTAAGGATTTATTTATATGGACATTAATGTTTGAAATGATAATTATTTTGAATGTTTAAAAGTGTTATTGGAAACTTTTATTTAAAATTTATTCCATTAAATTTCTTAAATGGTTTTGAAAATGGTAAGATAAAGCGTTGTTTATTTTAGTATATTGATATGATAGATTTTGATTGGAATGTAGAAATGTTATCTTTCATTTATTCTTGTGTTATGTGTTATGAATATTTTATGTTTATTGGTAATTGTTTACATATATGGGTGGTTCCGTGATAAACCTTGGGTGGGTGATCCCCAGATAGCTCTTCAATGAATTGGGAAATGTGAGGGAGGTAAACATTGATTTTTATCCTAACAGATTTAGGTAATATACTCTGATGGGTATTCCAACATTAATCCATGTGTGGATATGATAAATAAAATGTATGTATGTGTTTAATCCCATAAGTTGCCTTTATGATTAATAATTTATGTTTGTTATTCATAAATATTATTATTTCATAAGGAGTGTTATGATTGAAAAGTATGGACTCATTGAATTGTATATTAATGATGTGATAATTTTTTCATTCCTTATTTTATAACCCCTTATGATGTTTTTATGCTTATTCCATGTTTTTTTAAATTCTTTCCATAGGATATAAAGATGAATAGGGAATAGGATGTGATGATGGAAAATTCATTCTGTCTAAAACATGTCACTAGACATTACTCTTTTTTTCACGTGTTTTTATTTTTTGAAAAAAATAGAAACTGAGTTGAAGTGTCTGCATTGTATTTTTTTGAGATATAATGTAACAGTTATGGAGTAATTATCTAAAACATTAAACCGGAAAATTTACTCATTGTTAATTATTCATTTAAATCAAGAATATTCTATTTCTTAATCCAGATTCCTTATAGTTGGTATCAAATGAAGGATTAGAAAATTTAGGGATTATGAATTTTATTTAAACACATGGTTAGTCCATATTTCTATTATTTTTAGTTAAATCCTTGTTTTATAAAATTTTCATATCATGGAATGTCGGTTACAAAATGAAAGAGGAGGACCTCAAACAACATTCCTATCTCTTTCAGATGACATGCTTGTAATATTTATTGCAAAGTCATGGTCAGATGATTGTGAAAATTTTTCTACCATAAAACTCACTTGCAAGAAATTGTTTGAGATATCATAAACCTCCACTATGACTCTATATCATCAATTATCATTGGGTTTATTTCAAAAAATCTTATTTTCTCAATATTCTAATATTTTCAAGAATGTAAATATTATCTAGGGATTTTTAAATATTTTACCTTATCAAAACATTTTGAAGCATATTATAATTTTGAAAAAGGTTCTGAAGAAGGAGACCCTTGAACAACCTATTTATATTTTCTTTTAAAATATAGTCTCTCAGTATATACTTATGGTATATTAATGGTATAATTAATTGAATGTTTCAACTCATGTTTGGTTCTAATATTTTATAAAAATCAATTTTTATATAATGTTTTGAAATTATATGTCAGACATGATTATTTTCCAAAACTGTTTTTCTGCAAACACCAATATGACCGATGTTGTACAAGGTTTATTTGGACGAATAATGAAAATAATTTTTATGGATCTCTAAGTCATTATTTTAATTCATGGACCTTCCACCTATTTGAAAAAGATGAAGATGAAACCATATGGACACCATGATGAAGGTATATTTTTCTTTCTTTTAGAAATAATTTTATTTTATCATTTGTAGGTGAAACAAATGTCAATATATATGATGTTGAAGTCTTAATGTTATTGGATGAAAATTAAAGGTATAAGAAAACCATTGAGTTTAAAACAAGTTACGGTTATGTTTGAGTTCTATAAAAATGAAAAAACATAAGATTGGTGACAACTCGTCACATCCAGATAGGCCACAAACATCAATCCCACAAACAAATGGGGATAAGGGAGAATCTCCAACCACTGTCCAACATGATGTCCTGCGTTAGTAAGACTCCTTCTTTTATGTTAAATGATTTTATGGATCAAGAATAAGTTGATTTTGGGAACTCATGTTTTATCAAATGGATACCCTTAATAGAGAAAAATGATTTGGTGATTATGTGATAAATGTTATTTCAGAAGATGTTTACTCTTTTGAAAACATTATATGCTTAAAGGAAATAGAATACCACAAGATCTCATTTTTGGAGTAATATTGGAAATTTTATTTGAGGTGAATCTCTGATTTTATTGTAGAAATATGAAGATTTGTTTTATTTATGGAAACTATTAAACTATCATGGAGAATATGTAATTAGGTTAATTATATTTCAGTATTATACTTTAAGAGTAACTGATGTTATTTAAAGATAAATGTTAAGATTTATCTTGGAAGCCTATGTGATTAAATCCATCTGAGATTTGGGTTTCAATCTTAGTTTGGATTACTTTGATGAATGTTATTGACAGTTTTTTATTGAATGGTCTTTGATGATCTTTGGTTATTGTTTGATAAATTTTAGAGATTAAGGGTAGTTTTTCTTTTTGTAAAACATTATCCTTTTTGGGGATTATCTGATCATGTACTAACCATTTTGGGTTTGTTTAATGTCTAAAGATATGGGAAAAATATAGTTCATCTTTTTCAGGATTATTTGATTCTATTGATGTTTATTATAACGCTTTTAATGGGATTATGTCCTCCTTAATAATCATAATTTGGAAAAAGGATTAGTTTGTGGTTGAAATATTCTAAAGGATGAAAGACTATATGAAATGTAAGTATGTTTCATTATGTTCTAATTCAAGCTCTTAAATAAATTCCATAACATTTGAAAAAGTATCGTAAAACAAATAACTTGTCCATTAACTTTTCCAACTGGATAATCTAAGACTATTTAACCCATCACATGTATGTGACTTTCTGGGGGATAATATTCTCTTAATAATGTTTTCTTCAACTATCCATTAAACCATAATAGTTTGTTTCCTTCCAATATCATTGCTTCCCTAAATGGAATCATAACACGAGCTATCATGGGTGACCTTTTTATTTCCCTTTCATTCACATAAAATGATATATTTAGTGACTATTTTTTTGATGTGGAACATTTAATGATGTTTCCAAGCCCAATTTTAGCATTCCGGGGATGCAATTCCAAAAGGGGGGAAGGATGTAACATCCCTGGTAAATAAAGAATATACAATTTTTTTATTTATTAAAATTTGTGAATTAAATATTAATTTTATTTTACGGAGGATTCTATGTTCGATGACATACCTAATATGTAACAACATGGTTCATTGATAACATACATTGCACACGACGTTGAGTTATACTGAAAAATATTAATATAATATTATTATTTTAAATGGTAGTAAAATCATAGCAGTTGAATTGGAAAGAATGAATAAAACAAACTATATTATGATTAAATATGTTTCATATGTTTTTCTGTATTTATCCAATACATTTTAGAGGCTTAAAGTAGGAAAGCATCCGATTTTTAGCATAAATACAATAATATTCATAAAATGGTCGATTTACCACCTTCTGATGGAGAAACCTATTTAAATATTGTATTGTTCACTTTTCTATGTTATATTTTACCAAATAAAATTCTTATTTATAATTGGGTAAAAAAATTTACTTTGGGGATATTTTTGTAATTTTGTTGATAAAATTCATTTTTAAAGGAATATTGAATAATTTAGTATTTTAATTCCAAACTACCTTTTAATATAAATTATTTATAAGGATGGCTTATCTTTTTAATTGGTTTTAAATTTTAATTTCATTATTTTTTTACTATTTAATCAAATATTATTCATTGGAAGTAATTTCAGTTTGAAATTGAACATAAATAAGTGTAAATCTTTTGATAGTTATTATTTCTTAAAACAATTTTTTGTTTTGACAGCGGTAATTAATTTTAAATTAATTTCAGCCGCTTCAGTGTTATGAATTTGGAAAAAAGGTTTAGATATTTGGAATCATGAGCTCCAAATTCTGTAAATATATACCTTTTATTTTTAATCATTATGAATATCTAATTTAGTAAATATTTTATTTACCAAGGTTAAAGGGTAAATGTGGTAAATAAGGTTAAAAAAATATTATTAAAATAATATTAAATTACTCTAAAATGTGCCCTAATCCTATTGGATGATAAATTCCCGACCATGTTCATACATGGGTCAATTTTGGGACCCAATAGAGTTACATTGGAGTGATAATGACACATTATGTTAATTAATTTAAAATAATGAAAAAAATGGCATAAACATATATCTTTTAGTAAATAAATTATTAAAGGGGCTTATATAAGTTATCTCTTCACCTATAAATATTAATATCAAAGCTAAAACTATTTCCTACATTATGGTATTTATTTTATTATTTTTATACTTCATAGAAATTAATTTATTTATGGCACACTATTGATGTAGTGTTTACCTCATTAATGGGTGAATTAAATAAATAAGATTATAAATATTTAAAAAAATTCCAAAACCTATCTAATTCTTATTGTATGATTGTATTTAGAATATGTTTCATATTATCTTTGACTTTATTATTGTTTGTACCTTTTTAAACCGAATATAGGTTTACAATAAATTTGTATTTTCAAACATTCCTATAGAGCCCCTCCTCTCCCTTATAAAAGGACACCACTTCTAACGCATTCCTCACACCTCCCAAGCCCCTTGGATAATAAAACCTCTGCCTAAATAAAATCCCAATATCCCTTTATTCTTCCTAGATAACTTAAACTAGGCATAAGTGTAACACACTGACCCTAGTTACCCAGATTCGGTGCATTATTACATAACATTGGCATGATCACAAAGGATCAAGTCTCGAAAGACCGATTAGTTTAGTATCCTTGGAAGTACTAGATACATTACTATGGATCACATTACATAATAAGGTAAAATAATACAACAACATCTTGTCTTCATATCCCCTCATACTATCCCTGCAGGTCATTCACAAATTACTTATTCACATCTTGGGGAAAATAAAACATTGAAAGGGGTGAGCTCAGATGCTCAGTAAGGATAACAATATAGCATAAGCTTTCGTTGATAATCACAAACACATAATACAATGAATAACTAAAACAAAAGCCTTGTAAACTTGAACATCAGCATAATATGGCTGATATAAAATGAAATAATGTCGTTTACTTATTCACATTGATATTATACTAGTCGAATAATCACATGCAATATCAATAACCACTTTCATGATGATAGAATGCATAATTCCATACTACCATAACCACATAGCCAAGGCCTCGTTCCAATACTACAAATAAGATTTTGTCAAGGCCTCATTCAGAGATTGTAGTTTTCCTCATGAGATCTACCGATGCATCGAGGAGATATAGCGGGCTCCACTCGTCACATACTATGTCCATTGCATTCCTCATATGGAAAGTTTATAACATAAACATTTGTATTAAAACTAGCATACGAAAAGTCGATACACTAACCACGAACCATGGATGGTATAAAAATAGCTCAGCCACAATCAAACATAACTCATTCAATACAATATGAAAGATTGTATTATGTCAGATTAAACCCAATTGAGAATAATGAAGGATATTGACATTGATTAAAATAATCATGAAACTATTGAAAGAAATACCCCCCTTTTTCTTGAAAACAATTAAATGTAACACTACTTGTCAAGAAGACATTTAAAAATATATTTTTTAATCAAAGTGTCCCATTCCACTTTGAAACATTCAAAATGAATTTTTATTTTAGAACATTAATGTCTATATAAATAAATCCTTAAAACCATTTTTAAAACATGGACATTAATGAGAATGATTTAGAGTAATAAATCTTTAAAACATTTTAAAATGGTATTTTAGTTAGAGTTCCTAACAAAAAGAGAGACACTTGAATAAAAATAATTGAGATAATAAAAAACTTGAAATATCATGAGAATAAAAGGATTCATGATATACTATGTCAAAGTACATTATATACACCATATAAATATGATTTGGTGTATAACAACAAAGGAGACTCAATGGAATGTAAATTGAGATGAAATATTTCATAAAGGATGTATCCTTAGGTTAAGGATAAATCAACGAAATAATTATGTGTGAAAAATATAAATAAACTCAATATGATTGGATATTCAGTGTAAAACAATCAAACATTCACACATATTTTTGTAAAAACAACACCAATGGGTTGGATGTTTAACTCATCAAATCAAGATTGAGTAAAAATTACTCTTATCATGTCCATAGTGAAGACATGAGAATTTATCAATGGAGTGATCATGTTTATCAAAATTGTATCCACAGAATTGGGAGTCGGAATTATGACATTTTAAAATGAATAGTAATTCAACACAAAATCTTGGTGTAAAATAATCAATGAAGTATGCGTGAAGCCGAATGAGTGGAAATTGAAATTTCAAATTAATTTATAGATTTGGTGACATACAATACATAAACCCAAGAAATATGGATCATAAAATGATGATGTAAATACCCATAAATTAAATTATATTACACAATGAATACAATCATGGGCAGTACACATACACCACGTGGAATAAATAAGTGGGGAACAATAGAATTCTCCTGAAATTAAGAGTGAGATAAGAAACCCCTTACATTGTACATTTTCCTTGGTCTATGGTAGGTTAACCTACTGTATAATGGTGAGATAATTGTCATTTAATTGTTCAGGAATTATATACATTAATATTATATCATATATGATCTTTTAACATTGATTTCTTAATAATATCTTAGTATTATCAATGTTTCGGGTGTTAACAGATTCATTTTACTTTATATTATTTGTTATGTGAGCCATTTTTCTTATGGATGGGGTGTTTATTATTCATTTCCAGAATTATATCATGTGTCTAAAAAAAATTTTAATCATCAAATTAAATTTTTTCTTGAATGGATACGATGGGGAATGATTCTCATCGTGTTTGTGGAGACGGTAATCCGTACGTACGCACGAGTGACAATATCACTCTTTTGATATTAAAAAAATATATAATTGGAAGTAATATCATATATAAAGAATAATAATCATGTTATATTTATTATTTACATGAATTAAACATCATTATTATACCCATCCAAATAATAAATTATTGAATAACAATTACACCACGACATGGAGATGGTAAGTTGTACGTATGCACGTATGGTGACATGTCATTCAAAGGATGGATAAAATTAGAAAATTGTTGTAGTATATTTATAATAAAATCATAGTATATATAAGATACTATAGATAATATTTTAGAATGGAAATAACAAAGAACGAAGAAGTGGAAGAAGAAAGGATCTTGAAAGAGGGTGGTGAAAACATTACCTCTTCTTCGGGTTCTTCCTTTTGATTTGATCAAAAGGGCTACTTAATATGGATTTATGAAGAAAGTAATGCCTCTAAGATAAATTTATGACATTTTGGAGGGTATTTGGGCTGATTTTTTCCGAACCTAAATGATTTTAAGGTATGAATTTTAGAGAAGGGGGGGTGCCCTTTTATAAGAGGGGTGAGGGGCACCTTTGGAAAAGCTAGAAATATTATTTTATAATAAATTCATATTCATTTTATAATGGATTAAAAGTGTGTTATTTAAATTTTAAGGTGGTGATAGGTCCAAAATCACTCAACCAATAGGTTTTATACAGGTTTGGGTCACTATATTAACCTTATCTTTTAGTTTTAACTCTTAGTTAATTAGTTTAACATTTACCATGTCACTTTGTATTTTTATATTATATAGTTAATAAACGTACTATATACATACAAGAGACCCCCAAGTGGTTCATTAATTATAAACCTATCATGATATAAGTATCTTGGCCGAACCATAGATTTTTCGGAATTTAATATCAATTAATAATATAATATTTTTTTTAAAACTCTTTTATGACAATTTTGATACTATTCAATAATTGATTTTTGTTAAAGTCATAAAAAACATTATTAATTCTTACCAAATTCATTTAAGAAATAAAATAATGTCATATCGAGTAATAAAATTCATGGATGTCATCAAAACTTTCAAATTATTTTAATTTTAACATTTATAATAACAATTATTTGATTCTTTCATTAATAAGAAAAACACTGCATCATTATTGTATCATAAATAATATTAATTATTAAATGTCTAAAAATTATTTACAAAATACCATTATATAGGAAATATTTTTATCATTCTAATGAATATTTTTAGTCGATAATCCATCATATATAACACTATGTAAATAATGTTTTTCTATAAGATATATTCTTGTGTCATTTTTGTATTTATTTTAACATAATTAATATAATGTGTCATTATCACTTACAAGTGGATCCATGGAGTCCCAAAATCGACCCAATGATGAACATGGTCGGCCATGTATCAACCAATAGGTTTAGGACACGTTTTAGGGTAATTTAGTATTATTATAATATTATTTCTTACACTTTTTTACCAGATATACCCTTTAACCACAATAAATAAAATATTTACCGAAGTAATTATTCAAAATGTATAAAAATAAAAGTTACCTATTTACATAATTTGGACATCCTGATTCCAAATATGGAATCCATTTTTGCAAATTCAAAACACAGAAGTGGCATAAATTAATTTAAAATTAATTCCCGCTGTCAAAACAAAAGGCGTGTTTTTAAGATATAATAACTATCAAAAGATTGATACTTGTTTATGTACGGTTTTATTATGAAATTATGTCCAATCTGAAAAACAAAATTAAATGGTAAAAATTTATTCTAACTATACTTTAAAACCAATCAAATTCATGCTTTATCACTATTAATTATTTTTATTAAAAAGTTGTTTTTAATTAAAATTTAGTAATTTTCACTATTTATCAAAATATAAAAGTTATCCGAAAAGTACCAAAATTTCACCCTAGGATAAATTCGATATTAAGCATCCAAAAATGAAGTCCATTTTGAGAGATAAAATTTACAAAATTTCAAAAATTAGGTATTACTATTCATAATGGCTAGTTTGATTGGTTGTGGTGTGTTAGAATCTTGAAGTTGCATACAATGCAAGCCATTGCATTATTCAAAGGGAAACGTATCGTGGAAGATTTTGGTGTTACATTCTCCCCTCCTTCAACAAATTGTGTCCTCGCAATTTTTAAAATTGGTCTTGAAAATATAATGGAATGTCCCACATCGGAAAAAGAGTCAATAAAACTATCACTTTAAAATAAAGAATGGGAAGTATAAAGGTCACCCAAGATAACCAATACTAGGATTCCATGTATGAAAACATGGTTATGGACGATAAACTAAATGTCAAGTTCTGATGGGGACAGATATAAAACATGATCAGGAGAAATTTAGCAATAAGAAAACAACAAACTTGTGTTGGGACAAATGGTCATTAGTCTCTCAGTATGAAATGTATAAAGACAACATTTTTTGTTTTAAGTTACATTACATAAGGATGAGGAACTAATTTATGATATTGACTAATAACATAAATATATATATACTTACATATTAAGTTCAGTTTCATTTTTGAAAAAAATTATAACACTAACTCATTTTTTTAACAATGTGTATTCAAGAAGACTTGGTCACATTGGAAGAGCTTCTATAGAATAACATGATCCACGTAGGATATACTATATATATTTACCTTTTCTTTAATGATTAGTCAAAACCAAAACGGTTAGTATAAGATCCGATGATTGCCCAAATGGATATTTTATTAGAGAAAGAAAACTCGAATCTTATTTTCTAAAATTAAACAAAAAATCTCCCAAAGTTAAATAAATAGCATTAAATAATAATTTGTCCTTAAAATACTTCTATATAATCCAAACTAATATTGAAATCCAAAACATAGAAGAATTTGGTTCTGTAGTCTTCCACGTTAAATTGTATCTCCAAATGACATCAAATACTATTAATGTCACAGACTTAAAAGTGATTAACCTAATAACATATTCTCTATTACAGGTTAATCATTTGCATAAATAATACAAATTACTATCAATCCACAATAAAAACATAGATAAAAATCCACCATTACTCCTCAAATGAAATCTCATAGAATTCTATTTTCCTTGGGCATATTGTGTTCCCCACAAAGTGAACATCTTCAAAAATAAAATTCATCTTTTATTCACAAAATCATTTTCTTATATTTAGGGTATTCATTTGATAAGACATGAGATCCCAAATAAACTTATTATTGATCAATAAAATAATTAAAGTAAAAATAACTATTCACACTAACTAGGGACTTCACGTAGTCCAGTGGTAGGTGATATGTCCCAATCGCACATTGGTTGTGGGTTCGATTCACACAGCTTTGTTCGACATGGCGGGTTGTCACATAGTCTACGTGTTTTCCTTTATGAAAAACTTTATTTTAAAATATTACCAAAATGAGATAAATTCCTCAAAATAACCATAACATAATTTAACCTCAAATGTTTTCTCATACCATGTATTTTCATCCCAAAATTAAATATCTTGTAATTTCCTCAAACCCAATGATCATATAATACCAAATGGTTAGTTATAAATATATCCGCAATGGAAAAGATAATTCTTCCTCAAATATCATTTTCTCATAATAAATTGTAGTTTTACACATACAAGAGGAAATTCTTCTAATGTAATCTCATCAATAAAGAGCACTAACACTTTTAACCATTTCACCATCCATTTATTTCCACATAGGTTATTCATCATATGTTCCTCGGTTTCCCACATTGCCACTTCCATCTTCTGATATCTCCATAGAAATTTTACCATACGAGTGATCCAGTTTCTCAACACTTGATCTTTGGTATGAAGAATTCTGATAGGCTCTTCACAATAAGATAGATCGGGTTCCAGTTCTAATTCTTTATAGGTGAGTACATGCGTTGGGTCAGACATGTATTTTGTCACTAGTAATATATGGAACACATAATAAACTCTGTAGAGACATGGCCGAATTTCCTTTTGGTAGAATGCGTTCATGTGTCACAATGGTACCTCCAGAATTTTTCAAAATCATCTACTTCCTTTGCCCAAAAACTCCCCATCCATCTTGGATTATATCGATGGAAGCATCGATGCATCATAAAAAAATAGGTATTTCTTATATATATTTTTGAGACATCATCTTTAACATGTTTTTTTAGTAAAATTATTACTAATTCATCTTCAAATATTTTAAAATAAGGTTTTTGTAAATTAGTTTCCGTATATACCAAAAGACAAAAATATATAATTTGATACATATAGGCTACTCGAAGGTCTCCCTATTCTGCAGTATCTAGAAAATCATTTAGTGCATCGTAATTTTGAGGCAAAGTGATGAATTGGAAAATACCATGAGGGTACTTCCCACACTTAGCGAGGTAAGAAAGTTGAGAGCGCAATATTATCCCATAGTCGGTACATGATCCTTGAAAGAATCATGCATTGCTATAGGTATTGGATGTATCATAAAGTTGTTTTCATGTAACATGGACATTTGAAAAAGTTTCAAATTCATCTGTGCATGGCTTATGGATAAGAATTGTAAGTAGTTCTTCGGGAAGAGAGAGAAGAGTTGTTCGTGATTTTTCTCCCTCTTTTTTTTAACTAACGAAAAGAAAATACAATTAGGGTTTTTGAATACTTATCTAATAATAATGTAAAAAATTAGACAAAATAGGATAATCATGTAATTGAACAATATATCCTAGCTTGGGGTACCCTGTGTTAAAATCTAGGTTATCCACTATCTATTTCCCGACATATATTCTTAGGTGATTTTTTTTATTCCCTTAATAATGGTTCATACTAATCTTTTGAATTTATCAAAGCATATCCCCCGAGAGTGTCGTAACCAAGATTACAACAAGGCTCATTGTCATGCACCAGTTCCCATTCGAGTCTAACTCAAAGAAGTGTTTTCAGGTTTTACCCCTAGGTACTTCTGTGCCAGAGCTACCTCTACCTGCTCGTATCCAGAAAAGGATGTATTTCGTGGAAAACTCAAAAAATATCTAAAATACCTAAATTATAGTATTTTATTCTATACTAATCCTCAAAGTCTATCTTAAGGCTATGTGATCTAATCAGAGTTTATCTAAATCTAGCTTCCCATGTTTGTATTAATCTTCCTCTGATACCAACTATAACGCCCCGACCCCAGTTACCCAGAGTCGGTGCATTATTACATAACATTGGCCTGATCACAAAGCATCAAGTCTCAAAAGACTGATTAGTTTAGTAGCCTTGGAAGTACTAGATACATTCATAAGGTTTACATTACATCATAAGTTTAAAAAAAACTACAACATCATCTTGTCTTTGTATCCCCTCATACTATACCAGCAGGTCATTCAAAAATTACTTCTTCACTTCCTGGGAAAAATAAAACATTGAAAGGGGTGATCTCAGATGCTCAGTAAGGATAACAATATAGAAGAACCTTTCATAGATAAGAATAAACACTTAAGGCAATGTATAACTAAAACAAAAGCCTTTTAAACTTGAACTTTTGAATAATATGAAATATATAAAATGAAATAATGCAATTTACTTATTCACATGGATATTCTATTAGTCGAATAATCACATGGAATATCAATAACCACTTTCATGATGATGGAATTCATAATGCACGACTATCATAACGGCGTAGCCAAGGCCTCGTGCCAAGACTACAAATAAGATTTTGTCAAGGTCTCATGCCAAGACAATAGTTTATCTCATTAGACCTATCGATGCATCAAGGAGCTATAGCGGGCTCCACTTTTCACTTACTAAGTCCAATGCATTCCTCATATGAAAAGTTTATAACATAAACATTCGTATTAAAACTAGCATACGAAATGTCAATACTTTAACCACGAACCATGAATGGGATAAAAATAGCACATCCACAGTCAAACATAACTCATTTAATACAATATGGATGATTTTATTGTGTCAGATTAACCCCAATTGAGAATAATTAATGATACTGACATCGATTAAAATAATAATCAATCTATTGAGTGAAATATCCCCCTTTTCATGAAAACATTTAAAAGTCACACTATTTGTAAAGAAGACATTTAAAAATAGATTTTCGAATCAAAGTGTCTCATACCACTTTGAAACTTTTAAAATGAATTTTTATTTGAAAAAATTAATGTCCATATAAATAAATCCATAAATCCATTTTTAGATCATGTACATTAATGAGAAAGATATAGAGTAATAAATCTTTAAAACATTTTAAAATGATATTTTAGTTAGAGTTCCTAACCAAAAGATAGATAGTTGAATACAAATAATTGTAATAATAAAAAACTTGTAATATCATCAGAATAAAGGGATTCAAGATATACTATGTCGAAGTACATTATATACACCATATAAAAGTGATTTGGTGTATAACAAAAAAGGAGTCTCAATGGAATGTAAATTGACATGAAATATCTCATAAAGGTCGTATCCTTAGGTTAAAGATAAATAATCGACATAATTATGTGTGAAAAATATGAATACACTAAATATGATTTGATATTCAGGGTAAAACAGTCTAAAGACATTCACACATATTCATGTAAAAACAACACCAATGGATTGGATGTTTAACTCTACAAATCAAGATTGAGTACAAATTACTCTTATCAAGTTCATACCGATGACTTGATAATTTATCAATGGAGTGATTATGTGAATCAAAATTATATCTAAAGAAAGGGGAGTGTGAATTATGACATATTAAAATGAATATTCATTCCACACATAATCTTGGAGTAAAATAATCAATGAAGTATGCGTAAAGCCGAATGAGTGAAAATTGAAATTTCAAATTCCCTTATCGATTTGGTAACATACAAAACATACACACATGAAAGAAGGATCATACAATGATTATGTAAATACCCATAAATTAAATTATATTCCACAATGAATACAATCATGGGCAGTACACATACACCACATGGAATAAATAAGTGGTGAACAATGGAAGTCTCACGAAATTAAGAGTCAGATAAGAAACCTCTTACATTGTAATTTTTCCTTGGTCGAGGGTAGGTTAACATTTTGTATAATGGTGAAATAATTTTCATTGAATTATTCAAGAATTATATACATTAATAATATATCATATATTATATTTTAACATTTATCTGTTAATAATATCTTAGTATTATCATCATTTTGGGTGTTAACGGATTCATTTTACTTTATATTCATTCTTATGTGATCCATATATGTTATGGATGGGGTGTATATTATTCATTTCAAGAATTATATAATGACTCTACGAATTATTTTTAATCATCAAATTAAATTTAGTCTTGAATGGATACTATGTGGAATGATTCCCATCACGTTCGTGGAGACGGTAATCTGTACGTACGCACAAGCGAATATATCACTCTTTTGATACTAAACTAATATATAATTGGATGGTATATCATATATATAGAATCATAATAATGTTATATTTATTATTTACATGAATTGCATGTCATTATTATACCCATCCAAATAATAAGTTATTCAATAACAATTACACCACGACGTGGAGACGGTAAGCCGTACGTACGCACGTATGGTGACATTTCTTTCAAAGATGGATAGAATACTGAATATGGTTGTACTGTATTTATAATACAATCACAGTATATATAATATAATAGATTTATTACTTTATAATGGAAATAAAAGAGAAATAAGAAGTGGAAGAAGAAAGGAACTTGAAAGAGTGTGGTGAAAACATTACCTCTTCTTCAGGTTCTTCCTTCTGATTTGATCAAATGGGCACCATAAGATGGCTTTCTAACTAAAGTAATGACTCTAGGATAAAGGGAGGACTGTTTAGATGGTATTTGTGCAATGTTTGGACAAACCGAAAATCATTTAAGGTAGGAATATGAGAGAAGGGGGAGTGCCCTTTTATAAGAGGGGTGAGAGGCACCTTTGGAAAAGCTAGAAATGTTATTTTATAATAAAGTAATATTCGGTTTCTAATGTCTCAAAAGTGGATTATTTAAAGTTTAAGGTGGGGATAGGTCTAAAAACACTCAACAAATAGGTTTAAGATAGGTTTTGGTCACTATATTAACCTTATATTTTAGTTTTAAGTCTTAGTTAATTAGTTTAACATTTACCATGTCACTTTGTATTTTTATATTATATAGTTAATAAACATACTATATAAATATATGCGACTCCCAAGTGGTCCATTGATGATAAAGCTATCATGATATATATATCTTGGCCGAACCTAAGATTTTTAGGAATTTAATATCAATTAATAATGTAATATTTGTTTTAAAAACTCATTTATGTCAATTTTGACACTATTCAATAATTGATTTTTGTTAGTCTTAACCACTTTATTAATTCGAACCAAATTCATTTATGCAATCCTATAATGTCATATCAAGCAATAAAATTCATTGATGTAATCAAAATGTTCAAATTATATTATTTTTAATATTTATAATACCAATTATTTGATTCTTTCATTAATAAGGAATAATTCTGCATCAGTATTGTGTCATAAATAATATTAATTACTAAATGTCTAAAAATTATATAGAAAATACCATTATGTATAAAATATTTTTATATTTCTAATGAATATTTATAGTCTAAAATCCAACATATATAACCCTAGGTGAAAATTTTATTTCTAAAAGATATATTCTTATGTCATTTTTGTATTTATATTAACTTAATTAATATAAAGTGTCATTATCATATACAAGTGG
The DNA here is from genome assembly GCA_963277665.1 of Viscum album. Classification (NCBI taxonomy): domain Eukaryota; kingdom Viridiplantae; phylum Streptophyta; class Magnoliopsida; order Santalales; family Viscaceae; genus Viscum; species Viscum album. Next base: position 920,412,996 of record OY728126.1, on the reverse strand, counting down.
ATCTATGGGGTCCCAAAATCGACCCAAAGATTACCATAGTCAGAAATGTATCAACCATTAGGGAAAAGAAATATTTTAGAGTAATTTGGTATTATTATAATATTATTTGATACCCTTATTTATCGGATTTACCCTTTAACCACGGTAAATAAAATATTTACCGAAGTAATTATTCCAAATGTATAAAAATAAAAGTTACCTATTTACACAATTTGGATATCATGATTCCAAATATGGGATCCATTTTTCCAAATTTAAAACACAGAGGAGGCAGAAACTAATTTAAAATTAATTCCTGCTGTCAAAACAAAAAGTGTGTTTTTAATATATAATAACTATCAAAAGATTGATACTTTTTTATGTCCGGTTTAATTGTGAAATTAAGTCCAATGACCAACACTGTATTAAATGGTAAAAATATATTCTAAATATGATTTAAAACCACTGATATTTATAATTTATCACTATGAATTATTTTTATTAAAAAAGTTGTTTTTAATTAATATTTAGTAATTTTCACTATTCATCAAAATATAAAATTTATCTGAAAGGTACAAAAGTTTCACCCTAGGATAAATTATATTTTACAAATCCAAAAATGAATTCCATTTTGGGAGATAAAATTTATCATATTTCAGAAAGTATGTATTACTATTCCTAACGGCTAGTTTGATTGGTTGTGGTGTGTTAGAATCTCAATGTTGCGTACAATGCATGCCATTGCATTATTCAAAGGGAAACATATTCTGGAAACATGGGGTGTTACATAAGGCTCTTGAAGAAATATTTTTGGTTCATTACAAAGGGAGTTACCTGATTTTAAGGTAACGACTTCAAATAAGTCCTTTTATTTTATTTTACCCCTCCAACCCCTTAAACACGTTTTATTCATTTTTTAATGTATCCTAAATAAACTATGTTGGTTTTATGAGAATTATGGTAACTGAACTTTCACAAACCTCCCTCTAATGCGTTATGAACATACCGTTTCTATAGTTGGCGAACAACTGCCTCACAAAATAATGATTGTTCAATATTCTCATACCACCACTTCTGGTGGCCTTTAAGATGGAAATATATTTATACATGATGTATATTATAATTATATTATTTCTATGCTTATATATTTATAATTTATAGAATACCATTATAGTTTACATAGTGGGTAAATATGATAATTTCATTTGAAGAACTGAGGACTACCGCCCCCTCAATTAGATATGACTCATTCATTCCATACGTGGGACGTATAAAGGATGGATTTAATGAAATTATATATGATTCTATAATAGAATTATAATATACTTTTGTATAATTAGGATTTCATTCCGTTAAAATATGAAGTAGAAATAAAAGTTGTGTTTATTTGTACGCACGACTTACCGTCTCTATTAAAGGTGCATTTCATTTATTTTCCCAAAATGTTATGTATGATTATAAATACAGATATATATTGGATATATATTATATATATGATATCTAAATCATGAATATATTTTTTGAGATAACAGAAATTTTACCACATGAACTACTTGTAATTATAAGAAGATCATTTTGACTCAATTATCGACAAAACGACAATTATTAACATAAATGATTAAATAATGGTAATAACATGGTAATAAGTGATATAAAAGGAATAATACCCTTGAAAAATGTTCTTAATAAATTATATAATTACTTAGATTTATTTTTCAGGAGATTAAAGAACGAACGGGTCAAATTAGAAATGAGGTTAGGGGTTTCTAATATTGCTTCTAATTCCATGATATTTCCATTGTTTGACACTTATTTATTGCATCTGTTTTATTTTTTATTTCCATTTGATATATATTATCATGATTATCTTTATATTCATGGTATTCTATGATTCATTAATTGTTTATTAAATTTTTTTTATAAGAATCGTATAATTACAATGTGGTAATTGGTTTTCATCAAACTTTTTTATTCCTGTGAGATTCATTCTATTTTTGCAACTATTTTGTTTTGCATGGTGTATGAAATTACCCTGATTGTATTAATTGTGTAAAAAAATTCAATTTATTGGTATTTATATCTTCATTTTATGATCGTTGTTTCAGGGGGTGAATGTTTTGTAGGTTACCAAATCGGTAAGGGAACATTTCACCTTCCTCATTTAATAAAAGCCTTCTTTTTGATTACTTTTAATTAAATATTATTATGTTGGAATATGTTATTTTATAATATTAATTCAGTAAATTTTATTTCCATGTGATGAGATACCCCTTTTTCTCTCATTAACTCATTATTTTAATTTTAATGTGATTTCGTTATGGTGTCAAATTTTTGTAAGGGATATCTTTTACCCAATTTCCATTCCTTGGGTTAATATTATAATTATTAATTATGTAATGATATTATTATGTGTATAATCCATGTCTATTTATTTAGGTTTTAATATACACTCCACTTTGTGTGGATATACTTTGGATGCATATAATCACTCCATTGATAAAATATCAAGTCATCGATATGAACTTGATAAGAGTAATTTTAACTCAATTTACATTCATTGAGTTAAACATTAAGGTCATTGGTGTTGTTTTTACAAAAATATGTGTGAATTTTCTTAGATTGATTGACACTAAATATCCAATCCTATTTGAGTGTATTTATATTTTTCACACATTATTATGCAATTAATTTGTCCTTAATCTATGGATATCATCTTTATAAGGGATTTCGTCTCAATTTACATTCCATTGAGACTTCATTGTTGTTATGCACCAATTCAATTTTATATGGTTTATATACATTCCTATAGAATATTATATCATGAATACCTTTTTTCTCATGATATTATAATGTTTTGATTAAATTTTATTACTCAATAATTTGTATTCAAGCATCTATCATTTGGTTAAGAACTCCTTAACTAAAATATTATCTTAATGATTTTGTCTTCTAAATATTTCTCATTAATTCCCATGTTTAAAAAATAGTTATAAGGATTTATTTTGATTGAAAATTACTGTTTTTTAATCTTTTTTATTTTAAATGATTTAATGCATTATTGGATACTTTGATTCAAAAATTGTTTTATTAAATTATTTAAATGGTTTGATAAATCATTATGTATTTCAATATCATGATATGATATATTGTAATTGGAATGTGGAAATGTTGTCTTTCCTTTATGATTTTGTTAGGTGTTATGATTATGTTACAGTTATTGGGAATTGATTAAATGTACAATTGCTTCCATGATAATCCTAGGGCGAATGAGACCAAGATATCTCTCCAATGCATTTTTTAACGTGACAGAGGTAAACGTTAATGTTTCTCCTAGGAGATTTATGGAATATAATGTGGTGGGTATTCCAACGTAACTTCCTATGTATTTGTGATATCTACAATGTAATTTTTTTTATGCCACACGATACCTTTATGATTTATGATTTTTTTGTTTTATACATAAATCTTATGATTTTATAATGTATGTTATGATTGCAAATTTTGGTTTCATTTAATTGTATTTATTTATGGGATAATGTTTTCTTTATTTATTTTATAACCCCTACGAATATTTTAATCCTCATCTCATGTTTTTGAAATGTTTTTCATGGGACATAATGAAGTCTACGGTCAGGTATGGGACTAATAAAAATTCATGCTACCAAAAACCAAGAATTAGATGTGACTCATTTTTTAAAGAGTTCTTCTTTTATAAAAAAAATAGAATCTGTGTAGAAGTGTCTACTTTGAAATTTTTTATAATGTAATATAATTTTTTAGGAATAATTATCTCAAAATATAAACTTGAAAATATAATAAATGTGAATTATTCATTTAATTCATGATTTTGAGATGTTTTTAAGACCGAGTCCTCATACACGACTATATTGAAAACATATTTTATACGACCACATACATCCTTTAATAGTCAAAATTGAATGGGATAATCTGAGGACAAGAATAAGTAAAGGGTTAGATATAAAGCCCAGTAAGGGAGTAAAAAATGCATAACTAGAATAATATTGTAATCTTAATCAATAGGCATATCAGAGGAGCATAAGAGAAACATGTACATGAAGGCATGATGTAACATGATTATCATAACAAGGAAATGTAGCAACAAAATTTTAAATGATATTATCATGATCTGAGGCTCATTGGACATGGAGAATGAGTAAAATTACATTTCACTTGAATTAAAATGATTAAACCCTCATTACACATAATTTATCATGATACTAATCTTTACCTAGTGTATTGGAGTGCTATTAGGGAGAACCCTTTTTAATCATTTCATTCCATGCATAATTGTTACACATAGATCATATAACATGGATTCATTATACATTTTCATATATTCAAAGATAAAGGAATGTGGGATTGATACATGAATCTATGTAATAAATATGTAAATTTTAATAATGGTGAATACCAATGATAGTGAAATGGGCATGCTATACACTACAAAATATCTTTGGCTTGGAAACTCACTATGCAATTTCGACAGCATAACGACGTGACATAAGAATTCATAAAAATGGTTGATGAGAGTGAAATGGGTTTCTCGGCATATGTACACGAAATGGAATTTAATGGGGTCATATAGATACATGTACCAACCAATTTAATGGAATTTAGATTCATAATACAAAATAATTTCGTGAATGTAAATGAGAATAGAGAAATTAATTATGGAATTTTAGCATGGTAACATGTGTACATGGGATGAATTAATGGGAGAGAAAGGGGTCTCTCATAATTCAAAAATAAATAGGTATATATAGGGGTGTTGTAAAATTATACCCCTATATTTTTAATTGATAATAAAAGGGCAATAAAAAAATGATGAAATTTGGAAAAAATAGAAAGGAAAAAAATCCCTTACATGGAAGTGTGATCCCAACGGCTTCAGAGAGGCTTGAGAGAGGCTTCTTGGGAGCTTGGGGATCCTTGGGAGATGTCTATAGATATAAGGGAATAGTTTGGTTGAGATCCAGAGGCATTTAGTAAAGAGTATGTGCAATCTTGGGTGGGTTTATATAGGAAAAGTGAAGGAATTTGTTATTATTTAGGTTTTGTATGCCACACATTAAACTAATCAAAACGACCAACAAACCAATGGTCTCTGCCATTGTTTCTTCCAATGTGGAGTGGAAACTATTATTTTATAAGGTCAATGGACGAAATTATTAAAATATTAGGCTTTCTTATGTGGAGTTTATTCACATTCTCATGGAAATCAATTTAAAAAGTTAAAATGTTTTATATGTTTTGGAGGGTCCACTAATGCTTTGTAAAATTAATAAAAACAATATATGGCACATTATTTTAAATCTAAAACACATATTTGCTGAAAATATAATTTATATAATTTTATTGCATCTCTATTGGGTCATTATGATGTCATAAAATACATTATATAATTTAAATGGTAATTAAATTTTACCCAAAAATTCAATTTTCTCATAAAATTATGAAAAAATCACCATTGATAATTCTATTGTCCTTATTCCAAAAATAATATTCAGTTTTTCAAAATTGGTTTCTAAAAATGATATTTTTTACTTTTAAAATAAAAACTGATATTTATCCAAACTCCATGGGCTTTGATAAAAACGGCTTTCAAACTGTAATAAAAATCACAATGGTATCCATAAAAATTATATGATAATTTATATTTAATAAAAAGTTATTTAGTAATAATATTATATTAAAAGATTATATAATTCCCAAATCCATTAATTCATCAAAATAGATATCATAATTGAATATTGGATAAAAATATTTATGTTCATTAAAAAAATATTTATAATGTAACCATAATAAAATGAATGTATATTCTTTATTCTATACAACAAAAATGTACATAATCCTAGTTCAAGGGTCTTGTTATATAACCCTTTAAAACAATGACATAAGATCTAAGGATAAGGTGTACGATGGTGACAGAATCTTAGGGTGGCTCAGATAACATCACTTCGATGGTAATATATATCAACTTGCACTTCTAACGTATGTGGTTCCATTCAAGCTTAATGTATTGAATCTCATCTTGGACTTGGTCAATAGAGAATCCCAATGAATCCACCTCTATTCAATGATTTGACAAATGGTCTTCATATGGAGAAATTCTACTTGATAAGGCCATCACTTCTTTTTTTGGGCGTAAATTTGATCTGTTAAAGACATAAATTTTTACTAATCACTTAATCACAGTTCAACGGCTATATTACCAACAGTAACAATTCATAACGTTATTTTGAAATCCAAAAACATTAAACCAAATGAATTTCATATGTTATATAATAATTTTACATAATAAGTCATTTAATTAGATCAAGATGAATTTTCATTAATGATTTTTTCGGTCATTAAAATCTTCATCAGTTAATAAATTTCACCATAAAACATTCCATTTCCTTCACAAAAACAGATGAGGGTAACTCTACATCATCCCTTCCTCTAATTCAAACTTTTCATCTTCAAATATTTTTTTTCTAAATAACCTTGACGGGGGACATTGTCTTATTTTGTAGAACATTTTCCCTATGATCTAAGATCTTCACCAGCTTCTGTTCATAGGAGAGGTCATTCCCCAATGGTACCACCTCTGGATTTAGTACATGTGAGGGGTCTAGTATGTACATTCTCATGAGTGATACATGGAATAGAACATGTACTTGATATATGTTGGGTGGTAGTGCTAGTCGATATGCCACAACTCCAATGCGATCAATGATATCGGAAAAGAGAATGTACAATTTACTAGAATTTCCATTCTTCTCAAATCACATAACTCTCTTCTGTGGTGAAATGCGGAGGAATACCATGACTCCGATATCAAAATCATGGTTTTTTTATGATTATCATCATATTTCTTTTGTCAAATCTGTGTAGAATTAATGTGCTACTAGATGGTCTCATCTTTCTCCACCATTTATTCGACCATTTCTAGACCTAGGTGTTCTTTCTCCCTAACATCATCCCTACATTCAAGTGTTCTACACCTATTCCCATAAAGGTATTCAAAAAGAGCCAAATGGATTCTATATTAGAAACTATTATTGTAATAGAACACAATTTGGGGAATATGTTGATCGCAGCCTCCTTTGAATCCCATTGAACTTTAATTCAACATGTCCTCATGTTTGTTTATAGTCCTCTCAGATTGCCGATCTGTTTGAGGATGATAAAACATAATGATTTTCATCTCATTATCCAGAGAATGTTGAAGTCTCACTTAAAACCTATAGGTGAATCTTGGATATCGATCAGATACAATCAGAAGCGGTAGCCCATGCAGCCTTTCCATATCTCAGATTTATATCTGTTCCAATTGATCAAGTGATAAATCCTACCAAATTGCAATGAAGTGTGCAGTAATTGTAAGATGATGCACAATGACCCTGATATCATTCATTCCTTTGAAACTTTTTGGGTGTTTTATGATGATGTCCATGTGAATGTTCTCCCATTTCTATGCTAGTATGGGTAATGGTTGCATCATCCCATTAGAATTCTACCTCTCATCCTTAACTTTCTGACATACTAGGAAATTTCATGTATACTCAGTGATCTCCTTCTTCCTGTTATCCTACCAATAATCCTCTCATATATCTTGATTCATATTTTTGTTCCCTGTGTTAGTGGATAAATTCTATCAATGTTCATCATCAAAAAGTTCTTTCTTTAACACTATACATGATGGAACACAAAGTATAGTCCCATATCTTACAATTCCTTCTTCGTTAACATTGAACTCTAAGGATTTCCCATTTATGATAGTTTTAACATTCTTCTAAATTCCCGCATCATCATTTTAAGCATCCATTAAACTTTCGAAAAGAGGAATTTTAGAAATCATTTATGAATGTATTGATAATGTTACCTTATTTATGATTCTAATGTCCATCTTCATAAAATCAAAGAAGATTGGATCATTTTTTATTCTCATCAATGATATAACCATTCGGTTCTTTTCTACATAGATCATCCACCACCTTGTTATTTTTATAAGGGTTGTAATGGATTGAGAATTCATAGTATTTGATCAGATCTAACCATTTATATTGGTGCATGTTCTACTCTTTCTATGTGAATATATACTTAAGGATTTTGTGGTCTGTATATATTTAACACTTCTCATCAAAGAGGTAATGTCACAAATTTTTTAAATAGAATATTACTATATCCAAATCTATATTACGTGTTGGATAGTTTTTCTCATGAACTTTCAATATCCTTGACGCATAAGAAATGACATTTTTATTTTTCTTCATCACGCAACCCATACCATTCTTCCAATCATCACTAAATACCACATAACATTATCTACTTGTGAGTACTATGATCACGGGAACAGAGATAATACTCCTTCACAAATCCTTTAATGTCTCTATGCATTCATCACACCATAAAAACTTTACTCCCTTCTAAGTTATCTTGGTAAGGGGGTTTGACAATCGTGAGAAATTTATCACAAATCGGAGAAAATATCCCACTAACCCCAAGATGCTACCGATATTTGTCACCGATGTTGGCCTTGATCATACTTCAATTACAGACATCCTGGAGTGACCCACATTTATCCCGTTTCTTGTGATGATATGGCCTAGGAATTATATATCCTTCAACTAGAACTCACACTTTTTGTACTTTTCATAGAGACCGATCTTTAGAAATGTCTCTAGTATATTGGTTATAATATCTTCATGCCCCTCCTTGGTATTAGAGAATATTATAATATCGTCTATAAATATTAAGACAAATTTTTCAAGGTAGTATATAGATACTCTATTCATGAAGTCAATAAATGTTGTTGGAGCATTAGTCAGTCTAAAAGGCATTACAATGAATTCATAGTGCTTGTATCTTGTATGGAAATCATTCATGGGGATATCCATCTTCTTCACACTTACATGGAAATATCCCTACAGAAAATCAACCTTGGATAATTATTGTGATACACATAGATGATAGAAAAAGTCATCAATTTGTGGAAGACGATACTAGTTCTTTATCGTGATTTTGTTGAGCATAGAATAAACAATGCAAAGGCTCATTGACCCATCCTTCTTCTTGACGAAGAGGACAAGACCACCCCATGGTGAAGTACATTGGCATATACCCCTTTTTTCCAAATTCTCCTATAGTATTTTCTTCAACACCTCATGATCCAAAACAACCATTCTTTATTGAGTATTTTACATAAGAAACTCACAAGGTATAAGATGAATTGAGAATTCAGCATATCTTCTACGAGGAAGACCATTAAATTCCTCGAGAAAAACATCAGGGAATTACCTCTCTATAGGCATGTCTTCAATGACATTTGACTCCTTAGAATCAGTTATCTGATCCAAGATGGTGTTCTCATTGGGTCGTAATATCCACTCCTGAGATGATGGTGCGAATGAAGAATCATCTTCCTCCTAGAACTTGTATAGAATCATGGTCGATTATTCTTATGGAGAGTGATTTCCCTCTCATGGCAATTTATTTTTTCACTATATAAGGAATGAAAATCAATTCCAATAATTTAATCAAATTCCACCAGAGGGAGTATGATAATGTTTTCTAGGATGTTCATACCACAAATGGTGACATTGGAGGAGTTATATCCATGTTTTCCAATGATTTCCCCATTATTCATTCTCACTGACATCGTTTCTTACATGAATTATGGTGATGTTGGGATTGTTATTTTAAAAATTTGGGATATAAAGTAATGTGTAAAACCATAATAAAAAAATAATATTTTCAATTCATGATTGAATAACTAGTGTTCCTATCACTACTTCATTTTCAAGGTTCACTTCGGTGATAGTGATGGGAAATTATCACACTTGCTACCTTGGAGGTTGTTGGTTGCCTCTAAAAACCCTTAGCATAGGGAACTGTTTTTCAAGGTGCCCTGGTTATTTGTAGTTGAGGCAATGAAAAATGCATTGATGGTCGAATATAATGTTCCTCTCCTTTTTTGGAGACGTGGGTTTTTTTTGCTGGTAGTTAATGTCATAGTGCCCTTCTCTTTCACACCAAAAGCATTTTGTCGTCCCCTTCTAGAAATTTCTAGGGATATTGTTTCCACACCTTTGGTAGGTGGGGTGATGGATTTTATTAGAACAATTGTATTTATCCATCGGATGGCCAAAATTTAATTCCACCTTATACTTCTTATCCACATGATACCACTGATATTATTCAATCAACATTTCAACTTTGATGGTACATCAGACAATTTCCTCATAGCTCTCGATGTCACAAATCTCAATGGCTTTCCATAGGCTGGGTTTACCCCACCAAAGAAGTGGTCAAACTTGAATTCAGGGGTATCGACAAAGTCGAAGGAATATCATGAAAGCCCTGTGATGTTTTAATCATACTCTTTGATTGATTAATTTTTTTTTTCTTAAGGGAATGGAATCCCCTTTCCATATTAAGTCAAAGTGTACGAGGAAAATTTTTTGTCGAAAAACATTTTTTAAAAATACTTAAATTCCAATGCCTTGATCACCTCCTCAGGGGTTGTATTTTTTTAATGTCCCCCATTGATTACCATCACCCTCTATACGATAAGTAGCCAGAAGAACCTTATCTTCTTCGAAACATTGATTGATAGAGTTGAACTTTTTAATGGAGTTGATCCATTGTACATAATTTGAAGGATCAGATGATCCATTAAAAGTAGGTAGCCTTTGTCTCATGAATCTCTTTATTGAAACATGTTCTTTAATAGTTAAGGGGGTTAATGTTTCTCTTGAACCATGTTTATATTCAGAACAAGAGTTAACTGAGAGACTATCATGAGAAAGTTCACGATTCATGCTCCCATTTGATCGGGCACTCATTAGAACAGTCATCACATTGATATCCACATTGATGTTATCCTGACGTCTCCTATTACCGGCCATTGGATGGAATACAAGGAATGTAACTAGTAACACATTATGTGTAATTCTAGGACAAAAAATAACAACTTATAAATTACTTTTATTTCATTAATTTGTGAATCTATAGGCTTTAATCTATGTTATACATAATATACTTCCCAAAATTTAATCATATGTGCATTTTTTCGATTCCATTACCAATGGATTATAGTAATCATATGAATTTACCGTAGAATATCCCTCGAGAGTGTTGTAACCATAAGTGAAGAAAGGATTGTTGTCATGTACCAGGATACCTCGGTTCAAGGCTGAAACTCCCTATCGGAGTTTTCACTCCTAGATACATCTATGCCAGAGCCGCCTCTATCTGCTCATATCCATACGGTGATGTATCTTCATGATAAAATAGTTAGTCAATACTCACCATAATTTTGGAATTTTTATTATTATTTATAGTCTTATCCCTAAGGCATTAACTAGGGTTTTCTAATCCAAATTCCAAAAATAACTAAATGTATCCTCTGATACCAACTATAATAACCCTACCCTTTATTTCAACTATATACATGATTTATTTCATAAAACTCTTAACATGATACAAGATATAATATCATGAGGTATAGATTTATTTAATTATTAAGTACATTACATAACAACTTAAAACATGAAACACAAAATGTAATTGAAACTTTTTTTACATGACTACACACATTCTTTCTTACTTGGCATTGCAAGGGATAACCTGAGGAAATGCATAAGAAAAGGGTGAGCTATAAAGAACAGTAAGGAAGTAAAAAATGGAAAACTTGGATAATATATTACATGTTACACCATATTAATATCAATGGACCAAAATAGAAATGTTAACATAAAGGCGTGATATAACAATATTATCATAACATGAAAATGTGGAAAAACATTTTACCTGATATCTGCATGTTCCAAGTCTTATTGGACATGGAGAATGAGTAAACTATAATTTCAGATGAATTAACATGAATAATACATCATTTCCATTGATATATCATGATACTAATCTTTACCCAGTGTATTAGAGTGCTATCAAGGCACACCCTTCTTAATCATTTCATTTCCAGCATAATTGTGCAACATAGATAATATAACTTGGATTCATTAAACATCATAATTTAATGCATGATAAAAGAATTTATAATTAATATAAGAATCTATACAATAAATATGTAATTTTTCATAATAGTGAATACCTTTGATGATGAAATGGGTATCATATTCACAACACAATGACTTTGTCATGGAAAATCACGGTGCAATTTCGACAGTATAACAGCATGACATAAGAATTAATAACAGTGGAAGATGATATATATATGGGTAAATCATCGTATTTACATTAATTGGACAGTATTGGGGTCATATAGATACATGTACCAACAAATTTAATGGAATTTTTATTCATAATAGAAAATAATTTCATGAATGTAAATTAAGACAGGGATGTTCCTTACGGAATTTCAACATGGAAATGGGTGTACATGGGAGGAATTAATTAGAGATAAAGGGGACTATAATCATTCAAAAATAAAGAGGTATGTATTGGGGTGGTGAAAAACCATAACCCAACATTTTTAACTGAAAATAATAGGGCATAAAAACATATTGAAATTTGGAAAAAAATTAGAATGTATAAAAATCCCTTACTTGGAAGTGTGATCCCATTGTTTTGGAAGAGACTTGAGAGAGGATTAATGGTATCTAAGGGTGACTTAGTATAATTCAGGGGAGATGAGGGTATAGGTTAGTCAATATTCATCAACTTTGATTTAATAGAAAGTTGAATCTTGGGTGGTTTTGTAAAGGAGAAGGAAGGGGGTTCTTTATGATTTTTGTTTTTGACACAACACATTACACTAAACAAAACCACAAACCATACCATTGTTTTTCCCATGGTTTATTTCAAAGTGGCGTGGAAAATATTATTTTATATTTCCATTGACCAAACTTATTAAAATATTAGGCTTGTTAATGTGGAAGAGAGTCACACTCTCACAAAAATCAATTTAAAAAGTTCTAATGTATTATATGTCTTAGAGAGTCCACTAAATAATAGTAACACTAATCAAAAGAAAAAATCAAAAACCACATTATTTTAAAAATAAACCATATATTGGCCAAAAATCAAATTTACAGTATTTTATTACATCAGTCTTAGGTCATTATGATGTCATAAAACATATTATATAATTTAAACTCTATTTATTTTTTACCCAAATATTTGACCGTCTTACACCATTATGAAGAATTCACCATTGGATAATTGTGATATCCAAATACGAAAAATAATATAAATTTTATATAAATAATTTTCTAAATAGGTGATTTTTTACATTTTAAATAAAATATGACTTTTATCGAAAATTCGTGGGTTTTTATAAAAACACCTTTCAAACAATAATAATTATCATAATGTTATTCATAATAATTATACGATCATTTATATTATAAAATTTAATTTTGTAATAGTATTTTATTAAAATATTATTTAATTCAAAAATCCATTAAATCAATGAAATATATTTTTTTAATTGAATATTAAATAAAAATACAATTTTGACATTAAAAACTATTTACAAAGTAACAGTAATAAAAAAATGTATATTATTTATTCTATAAGAAAATAACACAAATAATTATAATTATATGGTCTTGTTTCATAACCACTTATTACACCTTCTTAAGACATAAGGGTAAGGTGTGCGATGGGGACAAACTCGTGGGGTTGCTCAGATACCATCACTCAGGTGGTAATCTCAATCAATTTCCACTTCTCTTGTAGGCCATTTTTTTGAGCTTAACATGTGGATGCTCAAACTGGGTTTCATCCAGAGAGAATCTCAATGACATGACCTCCTTTCCAAGATCTGAAAATGGGCTTCTAATGGATCAATTCTATTGAATTAGGTCATCTATTCCTTTGTCTGAGTAAATTGGATTTATTAAAACCCTATATTTATACTAATCATGTGATCACTGTTCAATGACTATAATAACAATGGTAACAATTATTATCTATATTTTGAAATCCAAAAACATAAAACCAAGGATCTGAAAATATTTTATAACAATTTTACAAAATAATACATTTAATTAGATCGAGTGGAATTTTAAATAATGAATATTTGGGTTGTCACAATGGAGGGTCTATCTCATGGTGATTCATGAAGGGTTTCACACATGCAGATCTATGGAGGGTATCTCCATTGTCAATCCACAGTGGGCCTCTCTCATGTTGATCTATATAGTGTCCTGCCACTGCCGATACATGGAGGGTCACTCTCTCATTGATCCACGGAGGGTCGCACTTCACATGATAACCAGCTAATGGATTCTCATACCATTTACGTTTGTGTTCCGAAGGTTCGTATATTCAAGAAATCGGTAATATTTCATCTTCCACAGTTTTGAACATTGAAGTAACTGAAATGACCTTTTTGTAGTAAGAATTACAATGCAACAGGTGGCACATAGATCGAACACCCAATCTGTAAGTTATAAGATTTTAGTAAAATGGGACTGGTTGGACTCGAGCCCAATCCAACCCGGATGTACACAATCTTCTGCCAAAACACAATTTGATTATTTCAAAAGGATCTCCACATTAAAAGGTTCAGTGAGCTGCAGACGGTGTGTCTATCGGACAAACGGTCTGCAAGGTATAATCATTTCAGCAATCATGGGCCAGTTTCATCTTGGCCAAGTCCGACTAGGTTGGACTAGCCCGACCAACCCGGCCCTGGGATCCCACATATCCCGATTTAATTACACCAACTAAACATTACATCATTCGGGTCAGGTCCGGCCTAGTTCGGCATGGCTAATAGGCCAGGCTCAATGGGAATCACTGGACCTGACCCTGTTTTGTAATGGCCCGGGTTATTAAAGGTCCGTTACATAGTAAAAATATGATGTTTGAGGAGTTCTGGGTGGCCATCCCAACTTCTCGGTGATGTTTGACCCACGATAGGCCTACCGATAGCCTTAGCATACCGGAAGAAGGCCTACCAGTAGCTCGGCATACCGGTAGATGCAACCTACTGGTAGCTCATCCTACCGGTAACTCGGTCTACCGGTACCCACAACCTACAAGTATCTCGGCCTAACTGTAGCTCAGCTACCGGTAGCTCGGTCTACCGGTAGTCGCTGCCTACCGGTAGCTCGGCCTACCGGTTGCTCGGCCTACAGGTAGCTCGGTCTACCTGTAGCCATAGCCTACCAGATGCTTGTTCTACTGGTAGCCACAACCTACTGGTAGCTTGGCCTACCAGTTTCTCGGCCTACCGGTAGCTCGGTCTACCGGTAGCCTCAGCCGATCGGTAGCTCGGCTAACCGATAGACCTAGCCTAACCCCCACAGGTTAGCCAGTATTGCATCCTTTTTGGAAAAATTATGTTTTAAACCCTATTTTGACCCCTTTACTCCTTTTTTAATGCCCATTAATGCCAATAAATGGCATTTTATTAAGTGAGGTACCCTGGTGTGCATCAGTTTAAACCACCCCTAAAGGCGGGGAACATTTTATGACGTGTGGGGCCGCATGGTCATCCCACGACCCCTACTCCTTACACGGTTTCGCGTCCTTATCTTTGTATCTCATCAATCCTCGGGCCTTATAACCGAAGGATTATCCCTGGGTTTCTTCTTCTCAGCCACCCTGCGATTGATTCGTCTGTTCGTCCTTGAGTTCCAGAGGTCACACCTCTGCAATTTCCTCATGCGTGAAGAGAAGATTCGATCGTTGATCAATCAGGTAGGGTTTCACCTTCATCTCTCCTTTTTGTGTATCTTGCGAGGTGTGTATGCTATTGCTTCTATAGAGTTGGGTGAACCAAACTTTAAAGAAGATAATAAATGGATTCTATAGAACAAAGGGGAGGGGTGTGACTGATGATGCTGCTCTGTTATTCTATTCTTTCATGATTAAAGGTTTCTGAATTGTGAGGGTTTACTCCAACTGAAAATCATGCTCGTGGGTGGTCTTTCTCTATGAATTAAAGAACCCTTAATTCTCGTGTTGGTTGCGTAA
This sequence comes from Viscum album, assembly GCA_963277665.1. Lineage (NCBI taxonomy): Eukaryota > Viridiplantae > Streptophyta > Magnoliopsida > Santalales > Viscaceae > Viscum > Viscum album. The sequence continues at coordinate 920,397,063 of OY728126.1, read as the reverse complement.
AAGAAATTGGTTAATTACGCATATTTAGCTAAATAAATTGAAATCACCAGGATCAATCCTTTTCTGTGATATCCCCAGTTAAAGTATAGTGGAATTGTAATCATGGAGTGTGTTAAATCTTTTATATCTGAAAATACCACCATGGGCCTACATTGTGGTGGTGGCAGTGGTTTGGTTGTTTTTATTCATGGGATGATTGCTGGGTGATGTGGGTGGGGATGTGATCCCCTATTGTTATGGTTTCCCTGGTTGTGAATTTGAGGATGCGTGGTTACCATTCTTACATCACGAATTGGGGTGGGATCCTCTGTTGTTGAGAAACCATTGGCTCCTGGATCCTGGGTACATGGGGCTGTATCTGGGGGTTTTTCTTTCTAGGGTTCCAGTACTTCGAGGGATCTCACTTATCCCTTTTTTGTGACTATACAATTGAACCAGGTGTGAATGTCTAAGTTGATGTTTGACTGTAATCTTTACGTGACTTGTGATTATAATTTCTAGGAGCCTAAGTAGGTGCAGAAACTTATTTAAACATTATTACTGAACATAAAACATGGATGGGACAAATGGGTTTTAGTTTGGTGTGAGTTGCGACTTGGTCATGGGTGCTGATTGTGTTCATTAGGCTGGTTGAAGAAAAACCTAGATTTTAGTGAGTGCTTGTTATATATACATATACTTGTAGTTTTGTGTTTCTTGTTCGTGCCCCACCCAAGTTGAGAACATAGTGGAAAACACCCCCATTTCATGGGGTATGGTGTTTTTCCCAACACTTCTATGAGTGGCTAGTTATTAGCTCCTTTTTTGATCCCATTCCCGGATTTCCCAAGAATCTTCGGGTATGCTGTGATGGCCTGAAGACCCTTATTAGCCCAAGAATCATCGGGCAGGGTAGAGTGGTGGTTGGCCCAGGTGTGTGCGGGCAGGTGGTTTTCCATGTATCTTTGGGATGAGGCCCAGGTGTCTTCTGGCATGGAAGTAGTTCATATAGCCCAGGATTCTTCGGGTGTGGCAGTGGTTGTTCTGGCCTAGGTGTTTTCAGGCATGGTTACGTGTGACAGTTGTGGCCCAGGTGTCTACGAGCGGGTTAGTGGTTGTGGCCCAGATGTTTGCGGGCAAGATGTGTGGATGAGGCCCAGGTGTGTGCGGGCGGGGTAGGGTAGTGGGATTACGATAAAATTGGCGAGATTGGTCTAATGTGTAGTATTTCTTCAATAACTAGTGGGAAAGTAGTGCAGGGTACCCAAACATCGATGTGCTATTACTATTCATTACTTGACTTTCATTATTTGGGGAGTGTGCCTTGGTGAGGCTTGGGTGGTTAGTTTCCTTGGTAGGTGCTTGGTTATATCTTTTCTCACAGGGCATTAGTATTTCTCCCCACTTGTGCATGAGAGTCTTTGGTTTTCTCAACTGAGTATACTTGTATGCTCACCCTACGTATATAAAACCACTTTCAGGATTCCAAGAGTACTTCGGGGATTGTGATGGACCGTACTAGCTTAGACCTTGTGATAGATCATCATAGTTGTTGTCGTTCATTATTTTGTTATTTTTCCTTGTATTATCCTTATACATTGTGGATTTTACTTTTGTAACAAGGATTAGTAATGGTTCTTGGATTTACTTTTTACATTCAGTCTTGGTGTTGTGGGATTCACTATCTTATTTCCCTATCCTATTAAAAGAAAAAAAAGGGGAAATGCCTTTCATTTAGTGTGTGATCTCATGCCCTTGGCACTGGCCGCCACTCTGGGAGCTATTAGAGGCAGGTTTCAGGGGCCACTATCTCTCCTTCAACTTAATGACGGAAGGGTCTGGCAATCTGCTGACCCTTCCCACCTTTTGATGAAGGCGGATTATGACAGAATGGTTTCAGAGGAAGGTTGAGAGATAGGATGGAGTATGGAGTTAGGCACAGGGAGGATTTAATGGGATGGTAGGGCAACAGTATTGGATGACCTTGGTGCATGAATTATTCCAGGGTAGAACAGCTAGGATACAGGATTTTAGGGCCCCCCATGATCTGATGGAAGGACTCTAGACCTATTGAACGACTGAGTTTGGCCACTCTGATTGCAGGGTAGAGACCCTAGGAAAGGTACACGCATCATAATGACTTGTTTTCTCATGTTTTTGGTGTGTTTTGGGAATATGAAATAATTAATAAGTTTAAGAAGTTTTAAGAACAACGTTCTGCACTACTTTTGATTAGGCTTTCTTTGTTAACCTTGTAGCCATGGAACCCGGAAGACGACCATGAGTTGTACTGGTGATCGAGGCACAAGGGGTTAACATGGCCGATTGTAAGAGGGCTTATCGAGAGGATAAGGACAAACAGTGGTAGAAGACGATTCAAGCCTTCCAGAGACAGACCCTCGAGAAGTATGAGTGCAGCACCTCTGACATGAAGATGGAGAGCTGGCTAGAAGAGCTGGTGATAGCTTTCACCCTGATTCGAGCTCCAACCAAGTACTGTGCTCCTCTGGCCATCATCCAGATGTGGGGTGCAGCGCGTCAGTTGTGGATGATATACCTGGGAAGAGGAGAGAGGCTGCGGTGGCATGGGCTGATTTCAAGAAGGAGTTCTGTGCGAATTCCTATCTTTTACGATGAGGGAGGAAATGAGGCAGGAGCTACTCTCCCTCCAGTAGGGGAGTATGTTGGTAAGGGAGCTTGGAATGATTTTCAAGTACCTCCTATGTTTCTCTCCATACCTCTTTCCAGATGAGGAGTATCAGGGAAGACGTTTAGAGGGGGTGCTCCGACCCTCCCTCCATTACGCTATTACCCCTTTCACCCTGCCTAAATACATGGAGGTCCAGAAGAAGTTCGAAGTGGTGGAGAGGATGCACTCTCTAGGAGGTGTGTCGCGAGAGGGGATCCGGCTGGGATCATTGTAGGGGATGGCTGTTAGCACCATACCACCAGCATCAGGACCCTCTCGGTTCCGAGCAGCAGGGAGCAGGCCACAACAGTTCCATTTCTGGTCCCCTTGTCCTTTCCCTTTTCTCTCGGGCCCATGACCGAGGTGCTTCGTCTATGGGAGCCATGGACACCTCCAGAATCATTGCCCGGACCGAGTTCAGTACAGAAGTGGCAGACAGGTCCATCACCCACCTCAACAGTAGCTTCCAGCTAGGCTCTTCCAACAGCAGCAACAGGGACAGCGAGCTCCCACTCATCCGAGGGAAGACATTCTTGGGGGAGGATGACCTCAAGGAGCTCCTCAGGGACTCTGACCAGGGCATGTTCGGGGACGCGGCTGACAGTCGAGGGGCAGTGGAGCTAGGAGTGGACAGTTGCATGATGCGGAGGCAGCAGTTCCAGCAGGACCGGTGGTTATTCAAGGTATGATCAGTTTATTCAGTACCCTTGATTACGCCTTGTTTGATACCAAATCTTCACACTCCTTTGTTGAACCTGGTATGGCCTGTGCTCTGGGTCTAGATGTTGAGAGGCTTCCAGAGCCCTTGGGGAGGATCACTCCAGTCAGAGGTCAGACTGACTTGTTATATGATTGTAGAGGATGCACATTGATGATAGGGCCACACCAGTCAGTCATGGATCTACTACTGTTACAAATACATCCATAGGATGTCATTCTAGGCATCGACTGGCAATTATATGTGGGTTCCATCATCGAATACATCCATGGAAGGGTTGTGTTCTTAGACATGGGTGTTCGACGCCTTACATTCACCAGCGAGTGGAATGGTCATAAGGGCAGTAGGAGAGAGAAACCCCTCCTCTCCTTGTTAGTCAAGCTGTCAGTAGAGAAAGTAGATGCTAAGATTGTGGATGTACCAAATATCTTCAGTGATTTTATGTACATCTTTCTTGAGGAAGTAACAGCTCTACCCCCTCGATGTGATATCAAGTTTGGGATAGACCAGCAGCCCGGAGCTCGTCCGATTTCAATGGATCCTTATCAGATGGCACCTTTGGAGCTACGGGAGTTGCAGATTCAGATTGATGATCTAATGAAGTGGGGTTATGTTCGACCAATTGCGTCACCATGGGGTGCTCCAGTCTTGTTCACAATGAAGGAAGATGGGGTCTCAGGTTGTTCATAGACTATAGGAGGCTGAATCAGGTAACGATCAAAAATAGCTACCCTCTTCCAAGGATAGACGATCTCTTCGACCAACTGAAAGGGGCAGGATGGTTCTAAAATATCTTCCTAGGGTATGGATATCACTAGTTGAGGCTGAAGGAGGGAGACATCTCAATGAATACCTTCAGGTGCAGATATGGGCACTTCGAGTTTTTGGTCATGCCCTTTGGCATTACGAACTCCCTGGCTATGTTCATGGGGCTTTTGGACTCCATCTTCCGGGAGTACCTAGATCGGTTGTAGTTCTGAACATCGACAACATCCTGATCTATTCAAGGTCAGAGGAGGACCATGCGGAGCACCTGAGGATGGTTTTGGAGGTCCTCCAACAACACAAGCTTTACGGGAAGTGGTCGAAATGCAATTTCAGTACATTAGAAGTGAACATCCTTGTGCTCGTAGTTTCTGAGTAGGGGGTAGCAGTGGACCCATCAATGGTTGAGGTAGTTGTCTCTTGTGCAGCACCCAATAATGTGGAAGAGGTTCGCAGTTTCCTTGAGCTGGTGGGTTACTATCAGAGGTTCGTACCCAACTTCTCCCAAGTTGTAGCCCCTTTGACATCCTTGACCAAAAAGGACCAGGTTTTCGTGTGGGGTGAGCAGTGCGAGATAGCCTTCAGCTATCTAAAGGAGATGTTGGTTAGTGCCCTAGTTCTGAGACTACCAGAAGAAGAGGTGACATTTGAGGTATTCTCTGATGCTTCAGGGAAATGCCTCAGATGTGTTTCGATGCAGCAACAAGGGGTGATCTCTTATGGGTCTAGGAAGCTACGCCCTCATGAGCATAATTATTCCACCCATGACATAGATCTTGCAGTGGTCGTTTTTGAGCTAAAGTTATTGCGGCATTACCTCATCAGAGAATTATTTGTGGTCTTCATAGATCACAAATGTTTGAGGCATATCTTCTCCCAGTAGGACCTGTACTAGCTGCAGCGAAGGTGGATGGAGTTCCTCTAGGATTACAAATTCAATATTTCCTAGACATTAGGGAAAGGGAAAGTAGTGTTCAATTCCTTTAGCAGGAGGTCACAGAAGGATGCAACCCAAGAGTAGGCAGACGCCTGGAAGGCAATATAGGAGTTAGATGCCTTGCACCTGGATGCGAGGATAGATAAAGATAGAGGTTTCCTGTATCATATGACCGCACAGTCATTTCTATTTTAGAAAGTGGAGGAGTCTCAGTGGGGAGACCCAGAGTGCGAAGTGATGCGTGACCAGGTTGACAAGATCAATGTTCCGGAAGGGTGGGAAAAAGATGTTCAAAGTCGAATTCTCTTCCGAGGGAAGATGTTTGTTCCATAGGTGATGCGTGAAAAGGTTCTTAGTGACTTCCAAAACTCACCCATATTGGGGAACCCATGGGTTTCCAAGATGTACCAGGGTCTAAAGAGACAGTTTTGGTGGCCAAGAGTAAAGCAAGTAGTCGCAGAGTTTGTGGCCAAGTGCCTAGTGTGTCAGCACGTGAAGGCTGACCACCAGGTTTCAGGTGGCTTGCTGTAATCTCTAGATGCCCCCAAGTGGAAGTGGGAGGACATATCGATGGATTTCATAATGGGACTATCCAAGGTTCAAGGGGTATATGATGAAATCTGGTTAGTAGTGGACCGGTTGATGAAATCAGCTCACTTTTTGGTGATTAAGGAGTCGAGTGTAGTGGATGCTTTGGCACGAAGGTACGTGGATGAGGTGGTGCGGTTGCATGGAGTCCCGAGGTCCATAGTCTCGGATAGAGAATAAAAGTTTACCTTACGAGTCTAGAGAGGATTACATCATACTATTGGAACCCAACTACGTCTTAGAACTGCTTTCCATCCACAGACTGATGGACAGACAGAGCGCACCATCCAGACATTGGAGGATATGCTGCAGGCATGTTTTCTAGACTCAGGACTATCGTTGGTGCGGCACTTACTTTTGATAGAGTTCGACGACAATAATAGATATCACTCCACCATTGGTATGGCCTTGTTTGAAGCCTTGTATGTGAGGCCATGCTGCTAACCTGTGTGTTGGACCGATGTCAGAGAAGCGGGCATCCTCTGCCTGAAGGTGGTGCAGAGCATGACTGAGAAGGTTCAGCTTATATAGGAATGGATGAAGGTGGCCCAAGACTGACAGAAGTCGTATGCTGATAGCAGGAGAAGGCCCTTGGAGTTTGAGGTTGGAGACCTATTATTCTTAATGGTCTCCCCTCGACGTGGAAAAAGGAGGTTCAGTAAGGGGAGTAATCTTTCTCCCAGGTTCATCGGACCCTTCGAAGTGTTTTGGCAGGTTGGCAAAGTGTCTTATCAGCTAGTGTTACCATCGCCGCTACTGATGATACATGACATCTTCCACATGTCCCAGCTCCGTCGGTATATTCATGATGATTCACACATCCTTGGATTGGGAGATCTAGACATCGAGGATGACATTTCCTTTGTGTAAAGACCAGTGATGATCGAGGACCGTGAGGAGAAGGTGCTTCATGGGAGAACCATTCCCTTGGTTCGTGTGTTATGGAGACATTGTGGGCATGAGGAGAGTACGTGTGACATGGAATAACAGATATGTGCCCAGTGCCCAGAGTTGTTTTGAGTTTTGTAATGTTCTATTTATACTTGTCGTGGTGGAGAGTTTTACCAAATTGGCTTTGAAATATGTGGTTTTTTTCCTCAGGATGTGTGTGGAATGTCCTGGCTATGGGGAGGGGAGGACTCGACCCCTAATCAAGACGCATTAAGGTGGCTGTGATTATTCCCTTATGGGAAAGTCAGTACCACCCAAAGAGGATAGTATCTTGACATGGGTAAGGGACTTCCCAACAAACATGGTTGGACAGTTTTGACATGGTAGGTTGCTTGGTTCTTGAGAGGGGGTGTTTTTAGTTAACAATAAGGTCCACTCATGAGGGGTATATTTCGAGGTGGATGTTCAGACCCGATCTTTCCTTGTGGGTTGTCTTGATTCTTGAGGGAAAGAATAGTTTGAGAGGTATCTGATGTAATTGGCCGGGTTGTTGGAGGTCCATTACATAGTAAATATATGATGTTTAAGGTGTTCTGGGTGATCTGGGAGGCCATCCCAACTTCTTAGTGATGTTTGACCCATGGTAGGCCTACCGGTATCATTATCCTACCGGTATCTCGGTCTACCGGTAGTCACAGCCTACTGGTAGCTCGACCTACAGGTAGCCGCAGCCTACTGGTAGCTCAGCCTACCGGTATCTCAGCCTATAGAATGCTCGGTCTACCGGTAGCCACAGCTTACCGGTAGCTCGGTCTACTAGTAGCTGCAGACTACCCATAGCTCGGCCTACCGGTAGCTCGGCCTACCCATAGCTTAGCCTACCGGTAGCTCGGTCTACCGGTAGCCGCAGCCTACCGGTAGCTCAGCTAACTGGTAGACCTATCCTAACCCTCACAGGTGAGCCAGTATCACCTCCTTTTTGGGAAAATTGAGTTTTAAACACTATTTTTAATCATTTATTCTTGTTTTAAAGCCCATTAACGCCAATAAATGTCGTTTGATTATGTGAGGTACCCTGGTGTGCATCGGGTTAAACCGCCCCTAAAGGAGGGAATCCTATAATGATGTGTGGGGCCATGTGGTCATCCCATGACCCCCACTCCTTATACAGTTTCGCTTCCTTATATCATTATCTCAACTGTCCCTGACCATTATAACCAATGGGTTCTACTTGTGTCTATTTATCTCAGCCAACCTGTGATCGATTTTTCTGATTGACCTTGAGTTCCAGAGGTCACACCCCTACAATTTCCTCATGGGTGAGGAGAAGCTTCGATCGTTGATCAATCAGGAAGGTTTTCACCATCGTCTCTCCTTTCAGTGTATCTTGCAGGGTGGGTATGCTATTGCTTTTGTAGAATTGGGTGAACCAAAATTTAAAAAAGATAATAAACAAATTCTAAAGAACGAATGGGAGGTGTGTGACCGATGATGCTGCTCTGTTTTTCTCTTCTTTCATGATTAAGGGTTTCTGAATTGTGTGGGTTTACGCCTACTGAAAATCATGCATGTTGGTGGTCTTTCTCTGTGCATTAAGGAGCCCTTACATCTCGTTTTGGTCGTGTAAATGAAATTTGTTAATTACATATATTCGGCTAAATAAATTGAAACACCGGGATCAATCCTTTTTTGTGATAACCCAAATTAAAGTACATTGGAATTGGAATCATGGAGTGTGTTAAATCTTTCAAATCTAAAAATATCGGCATGGTCCTTCTTTGTGTTAGTGGCAGTGGTTTGGTTATTTTTATTCACGGGCCGATTTCTGGGTGATGTGGGTGGGGTTGGGATCCCCTGTTGTTATGGTTTCACTGGTTGTGAATTTGAGGTCGTGTGGTTACCTTGCATATATCAAGAATTGGGGTGGGATCCTCTGTTGTTGAGAAACCGTTGGCTCCTGGATCCTGGGGAAATGGGGATGTATCTTGGGGTTTTTCATTCTTTGGTTCTAGTACTTCAAGGGATATCACATATCCCTTTTTTGTTATGACTTTACAAGATAATCAGGTATGAATGTTTAAGGTGATGTTTGAATTTACTCTTTCCATGTCTTGTGATTATGGTTGGTAGTTCCCTAAGTAGGTGCAGAATCTTATTTAAACATTATTACCGAACATGAAACAATGACGAGAAAAATGGGTTTTGGTTTGGTGTGAGTTGTGACTTCTTCATGGGTGTTGATTGTGTTCTTTAGGCAGGGTGAAAAAAAACCTAGATTTGGGTGACTGCTTGTTATCTATACATATACTTATAGTTTTGTGTTTCTTGTTCGCGCCCCACCCAAGTTGAGAACATAGTGCCGAACACCCAAATTTCATGGGGGTGGGTATTTTCCCCACACTTCTAAGAGTGTCTGGTTATTTTCTCTTTTTCTTCTCCCTTTCCAAGATATCCCAATTATTTTCGGGCAGGCTGTGATGGCCTGATGTCCATTATTATCCCAAAAATCATCAGGCAGGGTTGCGTGGTGGTTGGCCTAGGTGTGGGCGGGTAGGTGGTTTCCCAAGTATCTTTAGGATGAGGCCTAGGTGTCTTTAGGAGTGGCAGTAGTTCATCTATCCCAGGTGTCATCGGGCATGGCAATGGTTGTTCTATCCTAGGTGTTTGAAGGCATGGTTACATGTGATAATTGTGGCCCAGGTGTTTGCAGGCGGGTTAGTGGTTGTGGCCCGGTGTTTGTTGGTGGTATGTGTGGTTGAGGCCCAGGGGTGTGTGGGCGGGGTATGGTAGTGGAACTATGGTGAGAATGGAGGGATTGTTCCGATGGGTGGGATGTATTCACTAACAAGTGGGAAAGTGGCGCTGGGTACCAAAACATCGATGTGCTATTACTATACATTACTTGACTTGCGTAATTTGGGGAGTGTTCCTTGGTGAGGCTTGGTTGGTTAGTTTCCATGGTAGGTGCTTGATTATCTCTTTTCTCATAGGGCATTAGTATGCCTCCCCACTTGTGCACGGGTGTCTTTGGTTTTCTCTACTAATTATATTTGTATACTCACCCAACATATATAAAATTGCATTCAAGTTTCCAGGGGGACTTCGGGGATTTTGGTGGACCGTACTAGATCATACCTTGTGATAGATCTTCACAGTTGTTGTTGTTCTTTATTTTGGTACATTTCCTGGTAGTCTCCATATATATTGTGGATTTAACTTTTGTAACATGCATTGGGAATGGTTCTTGGCATTACTTTGTACATTTAGTCTTGGTGTTGTGGGATTCACTATCTTATCTCCTAATCATATTAAAAGAATAAAATGGGTAATTCCTTCCATTTAATGTGTGATCTCATGCCCTTGGTGATGGTCTCCACTCTGGGACCTATTGAATGGGGGTTTCAAGGGTCATTATCTCTCCTTCATCTTAAAGAATGAAGGGCTTGGAAATCTGCTGATCCTTCCCTAATATTGGTGAAGGCAGTTCATGACATGTTTGGCCAAGGGTTCCACCTGTCGCCTCGCCTAGCACCCTGATCTAGTCCATCCCTACCCAAATGGTGCAATTCTAGCCCATGTGGTGCAGGTCTGCCATGCAGGTGCAGGTGTGGCGAGAAACTTGGCATTTCAGCCTGCCAGCCCAAAGCCTAACTCGGGCAGTGTGGGCCAGTGGTGTGCCTCCTGGTCAGGACACGGCCGACTGCCAGATGTGGTCCACGCCAGCCCTAAAAACGTGTGAGGCACCAATTATTATAGAAGCATTGGTCCACTCCTATAGTTTTCGAGAGAGCATGTCTCGTCAAACTACCATACTTCCCGGATGCGGGCCTTGCCTCCATGTGGCACCTACCTTGCGTTGTGTCACCCAACTACTGCGTCCAGCCAATCACAGCATCGTGTCGTCATGCCACACCGATAGGCACTCCCCTCTCCTCCGCCCTCAACCAATGTCGTGGGCCACCACCAGTGCATCGGAAAATGTTCTGTGTACCAACAAACATTCTTCGGTATTCCGTTCTTCACACCGCCTTCGCTTGCGCTCTTCGGGGAACACCCTCTTCACCGTAATGGTCCCAGAATCATCTTCTCACCTCTTTATGTGTGTGGAAACATAGAAAACATATGGTGGAGGTGGTAAGGGCTTTCTCGCATTGTCATGTGGCCTCTATGTTAGAGGTTTATAATCATCAGAGGTTTTGGGATTTTTGTTCAATTAATAAAATATTGACAAATCTCATATAGTGAATCCCCCAAATAATGTTACCATCCCTCATAAATGCACAATTTTTGGATCAACTTATTCATGGGATAATCTACATTTATCATTTCTAGAAAATAATTGGGAAGTACATAAAAATAAGACATCTACTAAAACATTGATTTTCAATGCTACCATGCTTCGTCCTTAAGGTTCCACGACCTTGTCATCATTCATCGCTTCTGGATCCGTTCTTCGAGGGGTGTCGAAGATGTTGACATTCATCGTTCTACATTGGAGATATAGTCCGAAATAGATTTATCAAAGAATCCATGTAGTTTAATCCTCATTCTACCAATGTGTCATACTATAAAATGGAAACACATCGCAGTGCTTCCATTGCACAACAACATCACATCATTACGATGTTTCATTCATGAAACAATGTGTTTGTTATGTGTCATTACTGAATTGTTAAACTATCTGTTAATGATATGTTAATGTGTTCCATTAATGCACCTTGTCATTGCCTCATTTTTTTCTGTAGCATCGCCTCCTTCCACTCAATGGTGAGAAAATAAATAAAATAATTCTATTAAATTATTTTATTCTTTTTCTCGAAAATTCAAAAAAATAACTTTTCAGCTCAGTCCTTTTCAGGTGAAGGTTAGAAATTTCTAGTAAAATACATTCATCCCAAGTTCAACAGTGCCCTCTGATTTTTAATTTGAGCACCAGTTCAAATGTTGAAAAACCGTGTTCGCATGTTTATTTAAATGAATCTTCAGAAATGTTCAAAAATTAACATTCAATATTAACCTGTGTCGTTCAATGTTAAGCTCTATCTAAGGGGGAACATGACCCAAAGAGATCAATGGTTCTCTCAGATTTTCAATCTGAGTTTCCATTTAGGAGTTATAAGGATTTTACAATAAAATATTTATTATTTTATTCTTTTATATATGGCCAAAAACTAACTTTCACTGTTGGCATGTGCCAGCCAATGATAGGATCTTCCTAAATAAAGAAAACCCTCGAGGGTTCAACGGTGGTCTTAGATTATTAAATCTGAGTCCCTATCCATCAGTTATAAGCATTTGAAAAATAAAACAACTTTATTTAATTTGTTAATTTATGGTTAGTTGATTTTTCGATTTTCTCACTCGTGCCCTGCGCTGACTAAACATAAGTCGCACATAGCGTAAAACTGCCATCCTGAATGCAAGGGTGCCCTTATATTTTTGAACTGGGATCCCATTTAGTAGTTATTCAAATTTTTTATGAAAACTATTCACCCATCTTTTTTAAAACATTTAATTTTGCGATGGACCATTCCAGGAAATTCGGGCCATAGAATCATGTGTCATCAGAGCTTGAAGTCTTGAAAAAATTCCATATAATGATTTAAAATAACATAGAAATTTCGAGACAATAAAACTATCAAATTCATGATCTGTTCCATGTATCTATCCCATATATGTATATATATGGCATATAAAATTTAATGATCTTAGTGGTCATACAACTGGAGTAAGATATTTCTTATGGTGAATAACTGGTGGAGATCTAGGATTGAAGGTAGAAAGTGATATAGAAGAAGATCATTTCCATGGTAAATGTTGTATAGAGGAACTATAAATTTATGTATACAACTTATGAACCCGGGGATGTGGTGAAATAAAAATAACCCCATTTTTCTCAAATTGATATAATTTAATGTTTTAAAAACGTTTTTGGGGGGTAAAATGTATCATCTTTCAATTTTACATTATATTTTTAACGAATTAATTTTAATTTCCTAGTCATCTTGTGACACATGAAACCACAAGTATAAATTAATTGTAATATAATATTTTTTTTAAAACATACTAGTAAATTAGAAAATTTAATATGAAGGAATGCATTTTAAAAAAATGTATATTGGTTTTAGATGAAGCGATTATACTTTTAGTAAATCCATTATATACTTATATTTTTTTACAAAAATGATATTTATATTTTTTTTGTAAATAAATAAAATAATTAATTTCTTCCACATTTAGAAACTTTATTTGAAATAATTACCATAATTTTTATCATTTTATTTCCTAATTTTATTATATGGATCTTTTGGTAAATTTATGAAAATATTTATTGTTTGTGAATAGTAGAAAATAATGATTTTAATTGGAGAAGAAATTGTTCATAAATGATTTAGAAAATTAAAATATGATTTAAATTGATTGAAAAGTAAAATTAGTTATTTTATATTATTAATAAAAAATTAATTTCTTTGGAATTAATATTTAGTTGTATTTTAGTTCAAAAAACATTATACTGGAAAAACAATTGTGGAAAACTGACATCCATCGTGTATTTCATGTATAATATTAAAGATAATTATAAATATTATGTCAATTATATATTAATTAATAAATCCAATATTTTTAATTCAAATAAATTATTATTTTTAAATATGAAATTTCTATTTTTTATCATTATGAATAATAATCTTTGTAAACATTTTTTGCCACACCAAGGGTAATATCGGTAAAATATGGTTATTTTTTTATTTCTTTAAAATATCTGAAGAAAAATCATTTAACATATTGTATGAATTTTATTTTTCTATGTGTATCCATGTATCAAATATATTCCCTCATTGTTCTATTTTTATTTGATTATTAACATTAGTTTCTTTATAAAGAATAATAAATAAAAAGACCATTCTATGGACTTTAATATATGATTTAATTATATATTTTGATAAAATAGGATGTGTTATGTATAAAAAGTTTATTTTATTGATATATTTATTAGTAATAATTTTTATTTTATTATTTAACTTTAGTGATTTAATAATTTTAAGAAATTGATTTGTAATCCTGACAAAGTATTTATTTAATTATTAGAAAAATAATATAAATTATTTAAAAACATTAAAATAAAAAACATTTGGATGAATTACCATCCTACAATATATTATTAGATAAATTTAACATTTTATATTTGTTTTAATGGTTTATATTCAATATCCTTAACTATATTTCTGACATAAAAGTCAATATAACTGAATAGTTCAATTTTTTTTATTAATTATAATTTATATTAAACGTTTTTTTATTAATTGATTTAAAAATAATAAAATTATAGACACGATCAATGTGAATAGTGTAAGGTTATAAATAACATTATGGGTACATTTATTGAAATATTTTCCTTTTATGGTAACATTCATGATCCATAATTTGTAGAAAAAATTGTTAATACAGTAATTTTCAATTGGATGAATAGGGGTAATAATAAGAGATAAGAGTTAAAATATCAAATAAAATTATATAAATTTTATTCGATGTGAACATTTTTACTTATCATCACCATATTTTTGAAATATGTCAACTATGAGTCTTATGATTAAAATATTATTTTACCTTAATTTTATACTATAAGTAAATCACAGAGTTACACACCCCCACCTATAAAAGGGTGCCACTACCCCTCTGTTAATCACAACTTTTTATCTCACTATATCAGTTAATATTTACTATAATTCAATTATATATTCCTTCAACACGTAATAATTATTATTTTCATTTTTAACTAACATTCCTTTAATGATGGATGTGTACGTGAATATAGGTTTCACAATTAAGAGGTTTAACTCTTAACTAGGCTATTTAAATTTTACTTCATCTAACACATCCTATTAATCCATTGTATCTATTATAAAATAATTAATTCATTATATTCAGTGTAATTAATTTTTATTAATGTGATGTATCAACCTTTATCCAACTTATTTTAATATTATAGAAAGGGAAAACATAACTCATGTGTAGGTACGACATACCTTCTCTATGGAATACTATAATTTGTTTTTTTATCACCACATTACATGGAGTTTAATAAATATGCAATTAATAAATATATATTTTATTTATTATATAATTATTATTCTATAATGTTTAATTATTATTCACCTTTCTTTTTATTCATCTGTTGAAAATATGGAAATGACATTCATGTATACATATTGCCAACCATCTCCACCAACGATGTCTTTCATTTTTCTATATCTTCCTATTGTGGATAAAAATAAATATAAATATATAAATATAATGATTATATATTATATGTATATCATATTCATTGTTTTTTCATTATTGATCCATCATCAATGTACAAGGACATGAACTACATAACCGATGCTTCCATGAATAAATGAATCATTTAACATCCTGAAATAATGATTTTAATAATGTATATATTATAAACAGGTGTTGAAACATTATGAGTGGAGAACGAATGTCCCCAGTATCTTATTGATGGAATATACATTATTAAATTGTCATTACATACAAGGAATCACATCTTGATGGGCTGAATAGATTATTTGTTTTGGTAAACTAGATACATACATGAAATTCAAATTAAATGTCAAAAAATTAATATACACAATGAATTTTGTTTTTCAATTAAATAAGTAACATTAGCATATCACATCATACTAAGACTTCCTCGTATCATAGGGAAAATATGACATAATAAAGTGGTGTTCTCAGATGCTCAGAATGGGTAAGTCTTCATCTGTACTTATTAATAAGTAAGGAATAATAAATATGTAATGATGAATAACTAAAAAAATAAAATCTAATAAATAAAATCAGAATAGCTTTATTGTAATGAATTATGATCCAAAAATTCCATATAAATAAAATCTTGATCATGCAACAAAACCGTGGATATTCAAATTGATCAAAAAATCTAGTCGAATTTTTAAAACTAAATTCTCTCTGACAGAATGCATAAGGTTGGACATATAAAATATAAAATCAAGAATTATTTCTAATAAATATATACAACTTTTCACTTCTTCCAAATCATAAATATAAATTTTTAAATAATTGGATAAAATCCTCCCAATTTTGTATCACTAGTCCTACCGATGCATCAGGGGAATATATCCAGCCCCACCTGTCACATAAAAAGTCCAATTAAGTCCTCATATGAAATAGTTGAAATATAATGAAAATAAAAATTTATATTTAAACTATAATATGAAATATAATACCTTTACACAAAAAAAACTCTATCATAAACCATCCAGAGTAGTATAAAGGGTATCAATATAGTATATCCCCAGTCAAACTGGTTATAAAACATCTAGATATATAATAATAATGGAATCAATGAGTATTTCCCCATTAATAAATAATTAACATTAAAGGATTTATTCTTCAATGGAATTTTATTTTTGTATATCCCTTGGAATATTACAAGTGTAAAATACAATTTCTTTGAAAATCACCCTATTTATCTAAAACTAAACAAATCATAAAATATTTTCATAATTAATTTCTTTAAAAAATCAATTTAAAAATCAATAGTTATCATAATAATAAGAAAAAAAATCCTTAAAAATAACCTCATACTAATGAAGAATGAGGTTCAATGAAATGATATTCATAAAGGTGGGTAATTATTCACATGTTTTATAAGGGAAAAAGTACATTCCTTTAATAATGTAAAAATACATAATGATTCCTTATTCAAAATAGACAATAACTGTATAATGATATAATGAGTGTATTATTATAATTTTTTTATAAATAACATGTATATACTTTTTATCCTTCATCATTCCAAACCATGAGAGGTGATAATGGGAAATGTGTCACATTTGTTAGTGAGGTTGTAGTCCTTCGTACACATAAGCGAAATTATTTTTGCCTATTTGAAGGTAGAGTATATATATATAGTTCATTACCAAATAAATTATCATCTCACTATATGAGATATTTTTAATTTATTATATAATAATAAATTAATAACATTTTAGGGAGGTGTAATAATACAGAAAATATAAACAAATAGTTTGGAATTTTATTTTCCCTGGACCACCTATCAAGGATTATAACTAATGTATTCTCAGAAAGGGCATATGACCAAAACAATAAATCTATTATGAAGGTATGGATGTTGTAATTTTATTTGTAAAGGAATTTGGAAATAAAAATGTTTTTAATGTGTTAATAACTGAGGAAATGGGGTGTCCATTTACATACGTGGTGAGTGGAACATTTGTAATTTTTAAGAAGAAAAATATGTACCCACATTTTTCAAATACCATTATATTAAATAAAATTGAGTAATCTCATAACATATACATTATAACGCCAAAATAATTAATACCACTATATTTTATTCATGTTTCTATGGTATTTAAACAAATATTTTTTATTTTAACCCATAGTAAACATATTTTCACCTTAATAGAGATAGTTAATTTCTACTATTTTTTATTGCTTATTAAGGTAAAAATTTACATTAACCTTATAAGATAATAAAATTATTCTTATTCCAAATATTTAATCCATTAATTAAATATAAATTAAAATAATTATGAAATTTTATTTTAAAATTATTCCCACAGACATGATGGGAATGGAGGATTTCAATGAATAAATGTTCTAAAGTATACAATGTCGAATATCAAAATTTTGTATCTAGATGATTATATTAAGATAAATTATATTTACATATATATACTTGAACAAATATTATAATAAAATAGTATTATAAATAATTTATCTTGATAAATAATTTAATCAAAAGGAAATTTTTAGTTAACATTAATGAATTTTAACTGTCCAATAAAAATGAATCTTTTTAGAAACATCCCAAAAATTTACTGTAAGATAATTTTGATATGTAAATTTAAAAATTAATGATTATTTTATCAAATAAAATTTATAGAATATTCAAAATTTAATTTTTTCATATGTGTGAAATAAGCTATGAAACAATTATCATTGAAAAAAAATAAATAAAAAAATTTAATATCAAATGATACTTTTTTTTATTTCGTATAAATACATATAAATGAAATTTATTTTATACATGTTGAAACCTTATAATTTTTTCAATTTATTCAGTAATATTCATACTCATAAAAAATTAAAAAAAATTATAATAGTCATGTTTAAATAATAATATTTTAATAAAATATCCTGCTTCGCTCAAACATGGTGTTATGTGAATTGAAATATATCAGAGAGATTGAAATATATAAAAATTAATAAATAATTAATTCTATATGGTTCTATTCAATTATTCAATTATTATTTCATCTCCTAGATATTTTCCAATATTTTTCTCTTATATTAAAATCACTGTGTGTTACATGCTACATATCTTACATAAATTATATATTTACATTTTTTACTTAATATCAATAATAAAGGGGTTTGTGTTTTAAAATATCATTTTTGAAATGCTACATTGTTGGAAGGGTTAATAAAAAATATTATTCATTAGATATACGGTAAATACAATGGTCAAATAGAGTAGCCTATAACTATGTTTCTATCTAGGATAACATTGCTGGAAAATTGTGATATGGACATGGAGAAAAACATAGATAACTATATAGTGTGATAAATTTAATCCATCAAAACAAATTTAATGATCAATGAAAAGTCAGGGAATTAAAAACCATAAAAATTTGAAGATATAAGAGGTCATAGTATTAACATATATGATTGTATAAGGATAACATTTTCTATCAATATCCTTTTACAATAGTTTATAAATTCAATAACCATCAAACTGAGAAAATATAAACATATACTTAAGTTTTATATTTATTTTTTATATTAAAAATTCCTTATTTTGGTTGTACATTGATCATTTCACACTTCAATTTTAATATAATAAATTAATAACCATGATTAATTTTTTATTCCCGAGGCACTGAAATTAAATTTAAATGGATTAGAGGATCCATAAAAATATGAAATGTCTTTCAATAAATTTATATTTATTTATTAAAACCAATATAGTTATCACAAGTTTTCTACTATAACAAATTAATCTCTAAAATTTAATAGTAACAGCTGTTGTTATCCATTAATATTTATCAGACCGAATTTATAATTATAAACAGTGGAATAATAACTAGTACATCAAAATGATTAGTGGTAGGTGTTAAACCATTATTTTCCTTTTGTTGTGGTTTCAAGACCCACAATCATTCAATATGAGACATGATATCCTTTTAATAAATCTATATTTATATAGTTCCTATAATTTTACCAAATTCTAATAACCTATAATTACTTCAATATCAAAAATTACATTCACCTTAATTGTTACCAATATAATCATAAAAAGTTATTTATCTATATTATCTCAACATCAATCACATATTAAATTTCATCCTCCCTCAATCATGTGTTTTCCAAGAAGACAATCTTTAAAAAGAATCACTTTTCTTTTTCCCATTATAAATATGATATCAAATCCTTAACTAAATACAACTATATAATAATAATTATAAATTTTATGACTTTTTCCATTCCTGGGGCCTCTAATTTCTATCTCAAATCTTTGAGGTGAACACGGAATCATTCTACATTATCCTAGCTTTGGAAAAAGATTTCATCCATGTGTGGTGTCGAGAACCCCACACCATAAACCACTAGAAATTATTCTTATCCCACTGGCCCCTAGGTATTCAATGGGGAAAGAAGAGTTATGTGGTTGTGGTCTTGATTCATATCTTGAGGCTTTCGCATCCCTTCCAGAAAGGTCGATTCTTTATGGTAGTTGGTGACACCCTTGGTGGATTTCGGTCATATGATGTCAGGACCATCGGCTATAAGGATACTTCGGGGGCATGCATCTGTGTGGAGATAAATATCTACCAGTCATTTCTATACAAGATTTTTCTTCTGGTGTAGGATGGAATATGATAGAGCCAGGAGATCCTTTACCAATTTTTCCATAGATTTTGTTCTCATTGTCTCATACAGGGTCACTATATTCATGTTTGTAGAAAAAAGCTGAAGGATGTTTGGAACTAAGCTAAGGGACCTTTTTTTAAAGAAATATTGTCTTCAACAGCTAGTATCCCCACTCTTGAAACATCACCAAGTGAGGACCCCTCTTATAATGGTGGTTCTATGTTGTCGTCTACATCCATCAATGCACTTACGTTAGTGTTAGACTCCTCCTTCCAAGGTGACCTAGTGGATGTTAAGGAACTGGTCCATTCATAACAAGGGATCTCATGACCCCCCAATCTAGCATGGTTGTCCCACCTCAAAGAATATCGGTACTATTGTAGGGTCTATTCATGAAGATGTGGGTGCTCTAAAGTATTGCCTAGTGTGTCTGGCTACCTAGACCTGCCTCCCCAAGCCTCTTCCTTGTACTTCATAGCTTAAATCTTCCCCAATTTTTCCATTTCATATTTTATACTCCCCGATGGTGTCCCCATTTATTGTTTTGTTCCATAACATTCTCCACATACACCCCCCCCCCCCACTATGATATTTCACATCAAATAGGGGGTAAGTAGATGTTCAAAATCTAGGTCCATAAAAGAGTTATCATCCTCCCATTTCAAGAAGGACATAGGTTCTGGATCTAGTTCCTGAACATTATATTATTACTGATAGTTGTCCTAGTATGGAATGCATGTGGTCTTGGTTTTCTGGTAATGATAGACTTCCTCTCATCTGATGTCAACAGACACAATTTCTATATTGTTGGCATCCTTTTTCACATGAATAAAACATCCTGGATTGGTGAATTTTCCTAGAAGATCAAAATGCCTTCCAACATTCATGTTTTTCCTCTAATAGTAACATATGGGGTTTCTAGAATAGGAGTTACACTGTCTTCACGGTTCATGAAGGAAACTAATTTATCACTGCCAAGGTGAAAAAAGGTGACATCTCCTTATTCATGACCACTGTTTATAGGAGATGCGATTACTTCACAGGGAAATATTTTGGAATGAAAAAAATGGTTTTCACCCTTGAAACCTACAATGGGTGTTCAGGGGGATTTAATGTTGTTTGAAATCCAGAAGAATGGAAAGGCATGGGCCCCTTTTTAAAGAAATAATGTATGCAGTTTTTTAAGTTCATGGTTGTTAAATGGGCCCCATTGAACTTGGTTTTACATGTGATAATTTCACAAGGTAAAACAACCAAAGGGGGACCCGTCACTCGTGCAGTCTCTTGGATAGGTGCCCAACCAAAATTTAGGCCACTACCATTTTCCCCAATGAAAAGGGGGTCACTTTGTCTAGAGATTATCAAACCATTCTATACTCCTACTATATCTCTCTCTTAGGGATAGGATCTACAATGAGGATTCTAATATTACCACTAGTGGACTAAAATTCCTGGATATCATGACCTGGTTAGTGCATAATGGATAGAACCCCCTCAGGGGAACAAGTGATTTGTAATCCATAAATGAATCTGATGTCTCACAACTCGCCTATAGGAGTGGGGAAACTATTTTCCAAACATGGATAATGATATTAAAGGCGTCGTGATGGAGGGTGATCATCTTGAGCAGAGGCTAAAGAGGTGTGAGATGCTCTATATTTTGAGTATCTATATACTAGGAAGTATAATTTGGAAAAATGATCATGAAATATTAACACATGGCAGGAATAGAATTGAGGATCAAATGGGTAGGAGAGAGAGAGATAGGAACAATATGTATTTTCATGTGTGCATCACAGAGTGAAAGAAAACAACCAAGCCTAAATTTCTTATAGGATGATGGTTCCTACACGAAAGACATGGATGTGGTGTGGTTCTTGGGAGACACCTTCTTCAAGGAACTTCTCGTGGGTTCAAACCCTTAGAGGGACAATGGGAATTTGGGTGAGTACACAATGATTTTTGAGGTGATTCCTAACCTTTTTTCGAAGTAGGACTATAAGGGGATTAGTTCAATACCCATTGAAAATATTATTATTTCTACTATAATGAGAATCAATATAAATAGTTCCCTGAGACCATATGATATCCTAGGGTATTTCTACAGGGCCTCATGGGATTTTGTGAAGGAGGAAATCATCTAGGCAATCCAATATTTCTTCCGATAAGGGATCCTACTACGGATTTCCTATGCCTCCACCTGGGTGATACTCCCAAAAACCAAGAACTCTTCATCCATCATGAATTATAGAATAGTATGTATGTGAAAAATCCCATAAAAATTCTTTTTTATATCATAAATAATTGATTGACCCTTCATATTCCTTAGGGGGTCTCCATGGAGCATCATGGGTTCGTGAAGGGCTGAACAATCCATGGTGTAATGGATTATTCAAAAGAGATGATCTATGATATTAACATTAATACATGTTGGTAAAACATGGAAATAATTTTTAAATTAAACTAAATTATGACCATATATATTGGGGATTTATTATTAAGATGATGGAATGTATGAGCCTCTCAACCTAGAATATTGATATCATTATTAGACGTTTCAACTCCTCATGGATAGATGTTTTGTATAAGGGAATTTCATATAGTTTTTAAAGGAAACTCATGGCCTAATCCATGGTGATCCAATGTCTCCATGTATTTTCATCCTCTACTAGGATATCCTCAGCAAAAAATTTGATAGGAGCAATAATAGTGCTGAAATTATTCCTTAATGAAGGAGAATGTGAGCTCAATCTCTCTATAACTTGATGTTCGCAGATCATACACTCATCTTCATGAATGCTGGAAGAAAATTGATTATAGGTCTGAAAATGTTGGTGGGGAAATACTACTCCTAGTGTGGCCAGGTCATCAACAAAGTTAAGATTCATTTTTACATTTCTAACCGATGTATAACCAGCCGGATATCGGTAGTTTAGCTCAACCTTGATGTGAACAGAGTGACCTTTCCCCTAGAGATCCTAGAGAACCCCATATCTACTGGATGAATATGCATATGTGATTTCAAGATCATCATCAGAAATATTGCGGATAGAATCCTCACCTTGAAAACTCAGTACCCCTCCTATGGTATCCACATAGCTCTTATTAACAATGTTTTACTGGATACCCCCATCCATGCTCTATCTGCTATAAAACTCTATAAGGGTATCATCAGAAACATAAATAATATTTTTTCTAACATTATATGGGATACGATATCAGAAGGTAAATGATGATGGGTATCATGGAGGAGATTCGAAAGGCCTTCAATGGAGGGAGGAATCAATGTCTGCAGCTTGGAAGACACCCTTCTATACATGCGTGAAAAGATGTCATGGGAAGTCCTAGAGTAGCTCTCCCACTGGGGAAAACCATGCAGAATTATCATCTTGGGAATTTTAATAGTAAACAGGGTCACGAATCTCTGTTTTAGTCTACTATCACCCCTATTATCACTGAACTACAACGTACGTGTGATGGATCCTCAGGATGGGTGATTTATCATTCTGGTATCACAATTGGGATCGAGAGGTTATTAGGATCCTGTGTTTTCCCGATCTTAACATTTCTTTTTAAGAAAATAGCCTCTACCCATTTTCCATTAAGGAAATTTTATATGAAAATTAGCATGACTCCTTTATCCTCATTAACCATACCTATAACCTGATAAATGTAATTTTTTCTTCTTCTTCAATGGGAGAATTCACCTCTAGGGACTTCCATCCCACGTGAGTCATACATGAGAGTGAAGATAATTGGAATGAAACCTTGTGGTCCAAAGTCATTAAATTGAAATAATACTTAATATCTTGGTGAATAAGAAACAGAGGTTTCATAATGGATGAAAACATTAAACAATTTCAAATCCCAATGGTGTCTCATTGTTCCTATTGTATAAAACTATAAAGGGGAGAGTACATATCAACTATTCATTAGGGGTGACTGGATAGTTGGAATATGGAGTGACTTTGGATATTTTAAGCTCATTTTTAACCCAACATGGATAATCTCCCATTCCTTGATAGGTGGTATCATGGAATGGGTGAAAGGGGCCCTGAGAAGCTGGCCCATACCATGATCTTGCATCCAGGGTGATGGTGAATCTATTTTGAAAAGAACATGGAGAGGGATGATTGGGTTCCTTCCTCTGGTAGATCAATTATAATCAGGACACAGACAAGAATCTTCTACAAGATATGGTTGTTCTCATCAACAACTTGATGGAATACCTATCCTCTGCAAACCTCTAAGGGATCTCTCCCATATTCCAGCCCGGTGAAAGCACCATCAATAGCCAATGGCTAAGATGGAATCCTCCCTTTAATGGCCATAAGATCAATACGAATAGTTTTTGTAGCATGGGGTTGATCCATTGAGGTGGGGATATTTGTGAATCACATGGTTTAGTTATTATGGTGATATCGTCCGGGTTGGGACACATTTCTTCTCTACATGCTGAGGGGAAGGCCCTACATATGGGTTTAATCCTATGTATTCAGAAGAACATTCCAGTGGCAGAGGTTGAAACCAACTCTATAATTCTGCACAATGCACTAAATGGCCTCCCACTAGTCGATTACCTATATCATTGGAAAGTGCAGAGGTTCCCTCAATAATAACACAACAGTGAATCACTTTTTTCTAGAGTTGAACCATGTTTCATATTATCTTGTGTCTCTTTATGTCCTCAGAATTTTCCTTATTTTCCACCATAGTGTAAAAAACCTTAAACCCTATTGGTAGATTTGGTTAGAGTGGATTCCCTTAGCCTCCTTTTTTTGCCTTCTTATGTGTCTTACTATAGTTGGTGATCTCTCTCTGTTTTCATTCATTTATAATAATAAAAAAATGACAATGATTGGGAATTATTTATCTATATTAATATCACATGATACTATATCCTCTTATAAGTAGAATTTTGGGTAGACTAGTTCATTTTTATAGATTTTATTAATCCCATAAAATCAGTGGTTTATATTTCTATTTGGATTACATAAATACTATGCAACCTTAAATTCTAACATTCTAATACAACATTCATAGTTACAAATAGTTTCAATTTATGTATGTATTATATTCAGAAGATATCTTCAAATATTCATTGGGTTAGCAGGAAGAAATTATTTAATAGAAAGACTAAACTGAAATACTTCCACTCCATGATTTCTATTTTTTCTACATACTAACATTCTGTAATTAATGACCACCAATGATCGGTATCTCCTCAGATATTTTCCAAGACAACATTCCTGCTTCCACTAATTCTAAGAGAATGAATCAATATCTCAATCAAGCTTTACCATTTTTGAGCAAAACATGGATTTTTAGTCTTATTGAGGTATAGATTATATTGAATCATGAAGTGGTCTAACATAATTACACAACATGTTGGATCAGTATGATGGTCCACAATAGAATGGTTAGTACTCATAACCTGATTCAGCAACCAAAATATAGTTATAATATAATCAATTTCAACTCCAGCTCTTGATCTAGGTCTATAATAATTATCTGGGATAGGGTGTAATCCCTAAATTGTATATGTGAATTGATAAAAAATTTAATTCCTAAATTTTTTTCCATGTATAAATAACGGAATAAACAATATTAGATAATAACATTATGGAAGATAATTTATAATCCCAAAACTAGTGAAACAAATAACAAAAATTAAAAATTTCATATGTAGAAAATCACCTAATATTAATCATGGTTTATTAGTGGGTATCTGAATATTAAAATCCTTTATGATGATTGGTAATGAAAATTTGAATTATTATAAAATTTCCTCTATGATTTTAAATCTAGGTTGTCAGAATTGCATTATTTTGTCCCCCAAGGGATGAATGTTTCAACCCCATTACACCCTTTTGGATTTATTACGCCTAGGTACATATGTTTCATACCCAAATCCAATATTAGTATCCAATAAACGATATATTTGATATAAAACCCCACATAGTATCTTCCTTACCAAAACATATGGATGTTATTCTATACATATTCGCAAAATCTATAATAAGGTTATGTTCTCTAATATATGTTTTCTTAAATCTAGTTCTCCAAATTTCATCTAAACATCGCATTGATATTGACTATACAGACACCGACCCTAGTATCATAGATCCAATATCACATTTATTACAAAGGAATAATATAAACCAAATCATATCTTAGTGGACTAAATAGTTAGTAGTATTGGAAAAAATATATATACATGAAATCGACATTACATTTTACAACATAAAATATACAAAAATTTATAAAAGTTATTTATATTATTCCAAATATTGAATCACTGCATATAAATCAAAAAAAATATTCCACGTAGCATGGGAGACAAAACATAAGAAGGGGATGATCTCAGATTCACAGTAAGGGTAAATGTATAATGAATGCTATAAATAAATTATCCAAATCTATATGGAATGGTTAATAACTGTAACACCTCCCATTTAATCAATAGAGTGACCCTAATATTGTAGGAATAAATGATGATCAAATAATTATATATAAATATTCACATTATCATGATACTTAATCACTAATATTTTAAATAATCAACAAATCACCTGGATTATAAATAATTATATGCTTAATTATGTAATTCATAATTTAGGACATCAACAACATACAATCTAGGTCTTGTTCCATGTCATATAATACCTTTGTGGATTTCGTCCACAACATCTAAATAAATGGGTAATGCCTTTGGGACCTCCAAAACCCGGATGCCACCTAATAGGTTCCCTGATCTCTTTATTCCATATATCCTTAAGTGCATCTTCCCAATTTCCAAAGGCTGACAACAATCAACAAGGGCCTGGTGTTTGTTCCTAGATAGACTATTCCTTCCATACCACAGTGTAGCATAAAAGGTAATTATAAATATAGGTAAGTGATGGAAGTAATATAAGTAAACAGTAAAATAAGACCAAATAATTAAATAAAAAAGAATAATAATAACCGAATCAACTAAAATAATTGATGATGATATGTCATGTCACTAAGAAACTGGATATCCTAGATACAATAAGGAAGGTAGAACATGTTCCAAAGATATATAATAAAATCAAAAGACTATCCTAAGAATCCTGAGAATCTGTTCAGTAAACTGTTATCAAGATCCATCCTAAACCACCATAAATTATGCATTCAATACCATATAGATCCCCTTGTCAAAAACTACACACATGTAATCTACACTGGGTACCAAACAGTGTGATCATGTTTTCAAGCACCTCAAATTAGTTTTTATTTTTAACTATAATTTCTACTGTATAGAAGCAACCCAATGTCGTATTTCGACAGAACCATAGATCGTTATTTCCAAAATTTGGTTCTGATTATGAAAGTAAATAAATGGAAATGATTTTATATAATACTTGGGTTTTATGATTGTTCATTACAATGGAAAATTAATGTGATAAAACAATTTAGAAGTATACATGATTAATTAAACATGATCAACCTATGGACGTCTCATGATTCCAAGCCTCCATCACTTCAAGAAAAAGGGTATATATATTTTAATCCATGGTTTTTAACACCTATTACCATAATTTTACTGAACATATTCTAGGATACCTCAAAGGGTTTAGTCGAAAACAAACAATGACTAACCGGACATCGCTGATGATTGGGTGATTTGTGTTCAACATCAAAACTAAAACTCAGCAAGGCAAAAAAAATAAGAACATGATGTACTGTCCAGGTTTGTATGTTATTTATTTGTGATACCATGAAATAAATGTTCATGACCTTGAGAATTCTTATGTGAGTTGAATTTACCAACATGAACCACTCAAACACTACTATTTAATGATGAAAGAAAAAGGGATGAGTGATGTGTGAAACATCACTTGAAATGGTACCCCCAAACATGGTCATTTGAGTTTGTGTATAAAATAACAGTAAGTAAATTAAATAAGAAAATACTTTTAATTAAGAAAACTTAAGACCTGGAATTAAAAACATCATTCAACATTATACAAACCTGAAAGTCGGGATTACATCACATTTCTCCCCGGGTGATCACAAGGGGTATAGAAACCCACGAGAGGGGAGGAAGAATAATATTTTGAAGCACAACTACTCATAGCCACTGGAAAATATAGAGATGAAGAGAATACTCCATTGGGACTCAAAAATGTAAGCACCATTACTCTTAGTAGAACTACATAATAGAGTACCCAAGGTGCGAATTTATAGGAAAAGTGGGATGTGGTTTTGGGAACCTTAGTTTTGAGAATCCTTTAGGATCACAGTTCTAGATAGACAGAAAATCATAAATAATATTAGACAAAACTATAGATTTGTTTTCCAAATAAATATCTACCTCCATGTAAAATATGTTCACTAGATCAGGTATATAATACGAAATATTTCCAAAATACATTACCAATGTTTTAACCCCGTGCAGATTTGTTTTGTTGGATAGATCTGTCCATATATCCCTACTAATGGATGAATTGCGATTCAGTTCCTTCATATGAAGTGTATCTCATTAAAATTTGGAATATAATACAATGTTTCATCATATTTTTATACAATTTTTATTATAATTATGTATTTTAATCCACTGGTGTGCTTGGATCCTTTGCAAATTGGACCACTTTTCTTGGACATCATCATGGGTCCTTCAAATCTCTTCCACCTACAATGAAATTATCAAAACAAGTTACATTTCACTTTTAACAGTGTTAAAAACAATATAATTGAATCCAACCTGGAGTGAAATTTTTTATTCTACTTCTAATTTTCAATACAAATCCAAATTAATACATTGGCATAAGGGTGAAATAAAACAGTGAATCGTGGTAAGATCACACCCCAACACATAAACAATTCCACTTATAGGAAAAATAAAACATCCAAATCCTGTTCTGTTCCTAAATAAATGGTGTGAAAACATCAATGATTCTTTCGAAATTATATTCATCATGTCTCATTTATGGAATAATTTTTTCAGTAATTTTTCTTTTCTCACATTCAAATTTTTTCAAATTCATTTTTTTCACCTAGGAAACATGGCACAACCTACCTCCCATAAAAATTATCCCTCTTTACTTAAGGAACATATGAAAGTATATTTATACTCTTTTCTAAGATTTCATGTGATCTTACTATATGCTTCCCAATATTCTCATTTAATTACAGACAAAAATTATTCTGCTACTTAAGAGGACTTCCAACATGTTGTTTTGAGGTTCAAGGTTTTGTAGGATTTAATGTTTAAAAATACGAGGTAGAAGATGAATGTTTAATATCTTATTTATAAAACATCTCAAAATTCATCATGTTTTCAAAATTAATGTACACAGTAAACCCCTCAAAAATTGAATCACCTCCAACTCACTCTCCCCATTGTCCATCTCTGTGGGTCACAACCAAGCAGTGAATAATAATGAGTAAACAACCTATTTTTAGAATTTTTTCCTTTTTTGTTCTCAATGTAGATAACTATATATATATATATATATATTAATGTATATATTTTTTAGATAAACAGGGAAACATGTTTAAAACAATTATTTTAATATGGATTGTGAACCCATTGCCAATTGAAAATGTAGACACCATTTATATCAAATCATAACAGTGATTCTCTCCCTAGAATTCCCATTGAAACTCCCTTTTACACACACATTCTGAAAATAAATAAGAATATACACAAGGGATAGGGTAGTTGGGGATAAATTATCCTGTAATGTGGCTACCTAATAGGCATTTAATGGACTCTAAAGTTTATGATGGATAAAATCAATAGGTGGAAAACTATAGGGGATAATTGTACAAAGGGATTATCAATGAATGATTGCCTCTATCATTAATGTATTATACTTGTATCTTATGAATTCAAACATAATAAAGACTAGTTCTAGTTTCTCTAAATGAACCTAAAATCTCATTAATGTGATTTTAAGGATGAATATGAAATAAAGTGATTAGAATGACTCTCAGGTAAGGAATAAAATATTGGTATGTGCTAATGAGGCATGCGATTATAAAATTCATTAAAACCCTATGATTGATTTGAAAATAAGAATTCCTGAGAAAAAAATTTCAATATCAACAATCATTTGGAAATTTTTTTTCAAAAAATAATATAATTTTCTACAAAATCGACTCGAGTATGAAAAATTATTTTGCATTGATTATTTAAGAAAATATTTTATCTAAAAACAAAAATAAAAAAATGAAAAATGAAAACATATTTTTTTTTGATTTTTGTTTTTTTATTCCTAACTATGAAATGTCACCCTCTCCACACCTTAAATTGTCTTCAATTAATGTATTTTAAATAAATATACAAGTAAATAAATGTAGGGATAAGGGACATCCTGCTAAGTGGTGTCATATATGGCGTCAATCTGTTAGAGTTCGTCCACAAATGCTTTGGAAAATCCTTATAGAAGTTTTTGAGCCTCTTCTCATTAACAATAATCCTCTATCCACTATTCTCATGAAAAACCGATATAACACTAAAAGGGTGAAAATCAATAACAGTATAAGGACCAAGTAATCAGGAATAAAGCTTACCTGGGTGGAGATTTATCCTAGAATTGTACATGAATACCTTATCACCAATATTTAACTTTCGCTTATGAATCAAATTATCATGGATAACCTATGCGAACTATTTAAAGATTTGAGAGTTCTCATATGCATCCCATCGAATTTCTTCCAACTCTTGGATCTATATCTTCTTATGTTAACCTGTATCTCTATAATTCATATTACATTATTCATGGTGTTCTACCTCCACTAGGATGTGAAAAGACTTTATAAACACAATTCTGTATTGTGATAATCCGATCGTGGTTTTTAAAGTGTCATAGTATGCCCAAAGTGCAACATCCAAGCGAAAATCCCTATCTTTCCTATTGGGTTGTACCATTTTTGAAAGATTATCTTAACATTCTAATTTGAGGTTTATTATTGTTATTTGGTTTGGGGACATATTTAGGGGATACATTATTATCAACCCCATACTTACAATGAAAATTTATCATGTTGAGATTGAAAAAATCTGAACCCTGATAACTAATGATGAATATCAGTATACCAAACCTATTAAAAATTTAGGACCTCACAAAATCAACAATAACTCGAGAGTCATTAGACATGGTGTCCTTTTCTTCCACCAATTTTGAAACAAATTCAACAGCCAATATGATTTAAAAAAAGCTAAATGAATTTGTAAAAGGCCCCATAATGTCAATTTCACATGCATAAAAAATTTCAATAAATTTCATATCATATTGGGACATTTCATTCCACTTTAAGGTATTTCATGTGAGTGGAAAATGACTACATGACTTGAAAAATCTATGGACATCCTTATAAAATATTGGCCAATAATTTTCCATGTCAAGGACCTTTCTAGATGAATTTTGAGAGCCAAAGTGGCCCATAGAGGCCACAGTGTGGATGAAGTTCAAAAAATAAGTGAACTCATGGTCAGGGACACACTGAAGAACTATGTAGTCTACAGAAATTCTCCATTAATATGGGTCATACAAAATGTACCACCAAGAGTCATGTATATGTCTTTGATATTGTAATGATCTAAAATCAGTTGGGACCTTGGATTTTTCTAGAAAATTCACAATGTCTGCATGCCTATGTTAAGGTACACAACATCCAAAAGGATCTAATGTGGGAAGAATTCTACAATGGAGAGGGGTGAGTCAACATGATTTTCCAATGGTGTGGAAATACTAAAAAAGTGTTCAGCTACCCAATATTCAACTCCTCTCTTATCTCTAATCTGAAAGTCAAACTCTTGGTGGAGGAGCTTCCACCGAATGAGGTGAGGACTGGCTTCATGTTTCATTAGAAGGAAATGAAGTGCAGCATGATCTGAAACGAAATGATTTTTGTCCTGATAATATATGAACAAAATTTTTCCAAGGAAATAATAATAGAATGAATTTATTTTTCAATGTTGGTGTAGTTTTCCTCAGCTAGGTCAATGGTACGTGAGGCATAATTAATTACATGAGGAGCCTTCTCAGCCCTTTATGATAAAACTACCCCTAACTGCAAAGTTAGAGGCATAACACATAATCTAAAA
Organism: Viscum album; assembly: GCA_963277665.1. Classification (NCBI taxonomy): domain Eukaryota; kingdom Viridiplantae; phylum Streptophyta; class Magnoliopsida; order Santalales; family Viscaceae; genus Viscum; species Viscum album. The sequence continues at coordinate 920,365,496 of OY728126.1, read as the reverse complement.
GGGGAGATCCTAAATTTGTGGTTATATTACAAGAGGTGATGTGAGACTCTTATTTAGTGAATTGAAATAATACTCACTATTTTTATCAATCAAAAAATTACAATATTTTTGTAATCACCGGGACAATGGATATGGGATCTAACTTAACACTTTATTGAATGGGAAGTAAAAACTAAAATGACCCAATAAATAACTCACTTCAAAAATAGATTTTTTATATGGAAGCATTGAAATTAAATAATTTTTTTATCCACTTGAATTCCATCTATTGAAATAACCTGACCATGAATTTTTGCCCCATTCAACCACGAAATGGAATTTCTTGTAATTTATTTCAATAACATTTTCTATGAATCAACGAAGGATAGCACCTAGGTGTGAAAACAATCATAAAAGGATGCTCCATAAAATGTGTATTCATCCATGAAAACATCCATGAAATTATCCTGGTACTCTGAAAATATACTCAACATACAACGATGAAAAGTACCAGGAATACTAAAAAGACCAAAATGCATCATTCTTTATGAAAATGTCCCATATAGATAGGTAAATGTTGTATTTTCTTGACCCTCAAGGGATATATGGATTTGAAAATAACCCGAATATCCATCAAGGAAACAATAATGGGACGTACCGGACAATCGTTCTAACATTTGGTGAATGAAAGGTAGAGGAAAGTGGTCCTTACGTGTGGGTTGATTCAGTAGACGGTATTTAATACAGACTCTCCTACTGTTTTGCAGACATGTTAGAACCAATTCATTCATTTCATTTGACAAAAAATCTATTCCTATTTTTTAGGAACAATTTTCAAAGGGATAACCCATTTACTATCAGATATCAGATAATGGATCCATGCATCAAGTAATTTACTGAATTCCAATTTTACAACTTCAAATAGAGTCAGATTCAATCGGAGTTGAGATTGTCCTATGGGAATATCCTCATCATCCAAAATTATATGCTTCATACAAATATATTGGTGAATTCATGGAATTTCCTCCAATGTCCATCATATCACCTTTTTACACTCTCCCAAAATGTTGAGCAATTTTCATTCCTATTGTGGAGAGAGTTTATTGGAAATAATGATGGGAAATTGCTCAATACCCTCACCATTAAAATATTTTAAATTAGAGGGAAGTGATTTCTGTTATAACTCTGTTGGTTTTTTGAATTGGGGGAGGGGGTTTTGGGGGAGTGAGTTCCAGATACTGTCTATATGTTCATGTTTATTCCTTAAGTAAAGAAAAACTATGGAAATGGTCTTTTTAGAATAATCGATGGTCATGTGTACCTCAAAGTGAACACACTCATCAATCAAAACACAAAATTTACAATTTTCAGAACCCACACAAGATACAAAACATGAATCAACACTCAAATAATCCAAGGTAAAAGAAGAGGAAAATTAATCCGAGTATGGTATTAGTAGAGAATTGTGTCTGAGTGTATATTTTTTGAGAACTTCCATAAAATACAAAGGAGTGGAGTCTCTTAAATAGGGTGTTTCATAGAAACCATGATGATAAAACTTACTTTTTACCCACTGAAAACCATGTAATGTAAACAGTTGTGAACATTAATGATCATATTTGTAGTTTTAAGGAATGAAATCTCAAGTAATAGAGGGCATGTCCATGGGTTTGGCTATCTTCTATCTTAATAATGTAGAAATTAGTGGGGAATATGGGATCCATCACTCATACAAGGATATACTCCATCACTCCTGTTGGATTCATAGTTATCTGGTTGGAAATTTGAATGAAAATTCCTATTGGTTGAATCTCCCCATCCTGTAGAGAAGTATACCTCAAACAAGGCATTACATTAGTGGAAGAACCTAAATTTAGCATAACACTAGAAAAGAAGTTATCCCCTATGGTATATTGTATGGTGAATGTGACCAAATCCATGAATTTGTTTGGGAGTTCTGGTTGAATCATTTCCAAGACATTCTTTCCTGTGTTTATTCTCTCATTCCCCTTCATCCTCCTTCTATGGGTGCAATGATCTTTAAAAAAATTGTCATATCGATGGATTTGTTAAACTGCATCCAATAAAGGAATGTTAACTTAAACCATTTTAAATGTTTCCATTATTTCATTATCAATATAATAATCAAAATTATTCTTAGATTTATAGAGTCATTGGGGTAAAGGAAGACAAATGTATTGTTTATTTGAATAATCAACAATAATATGATTACCCTTTATATTTTTCTTGTCTTCATTGGAATCTTTTATTGGTGGAGGAAGAGTGTTTTCAAGAGGGGGACATACCTGATGCATAGAATCATTATAAGGAGAAACATATTTTCCACTATGATATTTATCTAAAAAACAATTCATTTTTCTTTTCAGATAGGCAATGGGCGGGGATGGTAGTTGTCCAGAACCTTTCATCTTATGTTCAAGGATGGTGCTTTATAATTTCCCAACATGAGTTCACAGGTTTGGAATGACTGATTGTGTGGTTTTTTTTGAATTGTATGTTATGGTTTTCCATTTTCATTACCATTTTTTCAATACATGGTTCATATTTGGGAGGGGTACGAGTATTATTATAAGAAGATGAAGGATAAGAAGTTTGCATACCTTGGCCTTGTTGATACCAATTATGCTTGTGGTAGATTGAGTTTCCCCCTAGTCAGTACTGGGGTTGTGCTTTCCACCCAGGGTTTAGATGTGTCTTGAATTGTTTTTACATAAGAAAAGGTTCTTGTTGGAATGGATACTCTGGGAACACGGATACACAAGTCTTAGGTGTATCTTGAAGTTTTGGGAATTGATCAAAAAAATGAGTATTGTCAGAAAAAATTAAAAAATGTAATGGAATAGGATGACATTGTGAGTTACCTTATTTATGAGCCAATTTCCTTATAAGTGTATGAATATCATCATGTTTATTATATAAATTGTGTTCTAGGTATGAATTACATACCTCATGAACTCCTCAGGTTGGTTCAATTGCTCATGTACAGAATGTTTGAGCATTTTGAGCCATGATGGCTATTAAGTCCCGTGAAGTGTAAAGAGTTTTATCAACCAAGGATCCACCAACATCTACATACATCATTCCATAATCCATGGGGATAAGTCCCTAATAAATTTAATGGATTAATATTTTTCCACTAATATGGTGGTGGAGGCATCTTGAGAAAAGTCGTTTGAATCTCTCCTAGAATTCATGAAGGATATATCCTTGTGATTGACTAATGCATCAAATTTCATTCCTCATTAATGTAGTTTGGGAGGCAGGAAAGAAAGTTTATAAAAATCCACTTTTCAGGTCATTTCAGCCTCCAATTGTGGTAGTAAAATAGTATATCTAATCCTTGGGTACACCATAAAGGGAGAAATGGATGTCCCTAATCTTAATTAAGTCCTCAGAAACATTTTTGGGATTCATGGTGGAGCACAATATATGAAACTCCTTAAGTTGTTTATGAGGGTCATCACAAGGAATAACATGGAATTTAGGAATAAGGGGGATGAGGCCTAATCTCTTCACAAAGTTGGTTTCTTCCTTGGTATATTGGATGTACGCAGGTTAGTACTCCACATCCAGGGTGGTCAGTTTTTTTGGTAAAATTATTTACAGCCTTGTTTTCCTGGATTCGATTGGGTTTAATATTAGATTGGTTTAGGAAAAATTAATGTCCCAAAAGGGATTAATCAGTGTTTATTTATTGACCAAATATAGATTACCTGATTATTGAGTGATGTGCATTTTCAATTTTTGGGGTCAAATTCAAGGAGTTTTATTTTTTGTTATTGGGTCATGCAATTATGTTGTGAAGTTTGTTTTTTTATGAATAAATATGTATAAAATCACATAAGAAGGGTGAAAGAAGAATATAATGTTATACTAAAGAATTATCTAGAGATAATTTTAGAAGATTAATATATAAAGAGAGAGTGAATAAAATAAGAGAGAGATAGAGAGAGGAATCACACACAAAAAAATAACGACCAAAACCAAAAACAAAAACAATCAAATGGGGGTCGGGTATTGAAAGTATTAATAATTAAAAGGTAAAATAAGTAAATAAAAAATATTAAAATATATTAAAATGATCTTGGATCCCTGGAAATGGTTCCAAAATTTTATAGTGTTGTTGAGAACGTCAAATTAGATGTTCATTTTTAATTAGAATTTCTACAATATAGCAGCAAAAAGTCATCTCTCGATGGAGCCTTAGATCATTAATTACAAAATGTGGTTCTTATTATGAATGTAAATAAAGGGAAATGTAGTTTTATAAAACTTGGGCTTGATGATTAAAGATGACCATAGAAAATGAAATTGATAAAACGATGTAGAATTAAACCAGATCAGTTAAATGTGATCAACCCAATGAAGTCTCATGATGCTCATCCTTCATCACTTTAAGAGAAAGTGTATAGATCATTTAATATATGATTTTAAACACCTATTACCATAATGTTACTATGTTTATCTTGGGTACCTATTAGAGTTCAGTCTAAGAACATGAAATGATTCACCAGACACTACTGATGATTGGGTGATTTGTGTTTGATATCATAACTGAAACTCAAAAAGGTAACACATTAAGAACATGATGTGTTGTCCAGTTTTGTATGTTATTTCTTTGTGATACCATGAAATAAATGTAAATGTCCTTAATAGTGCTTATGTAATTTCAATTTACCAACATTAACTACATAAAAAACTCAATTGAATGAGGGAAGAAAAAGGGATCAACGATGTGTGAAACATCACATGAATGGGTACACCCAAACACGATCATTTGAGTTTGACTATAACATACCAGTATATAACTCAGTTAAATAGGAATATATGATTGATAAAAACAACATACAACCTTTTATTAATAAAATCATTCGACATAATACAAACATGAAGCTCAGGATTACATCACATTCCTCCCAGAGTGATCACATGGGGTTTAAAACCCATGGGAGAGGAGAAAGAAGCAGATGTTGATTTAGAAATTACCATAGAGGCTATTAAATATTTGGATGATGAGAAGACACCTTTGGGACTCCAAAAACTCATCTCCTTTCTTCCTGGTCGAACTCCAAAATAGAGTACCCATGGTGCCAATTTATATGAAAAGCGATATGTGGTCTCAGGTACCTTGATTTAGAGAATCAACATGTTCCATGGATTTGTCTAGTCATAGAGTCTTAATTGACTTTGAAAAAAATAGAGTTGTTGGAAGACACCTTTTCTACCTCCCTATAAAATTTGTAGGCCATATATTGTACATTCTATGAGATATTTCTAAAATAAAAGGGAATATGTTTGACCTCATGCAGATTAGTTTTGTTGGACAGTTATGTCTGTAGAGGTCTCTTAATGGACGAATTTACCTTGGGATCATTAATATGAAATGTATCTAGTAAAATTTTGGACCATCCCAAAATTTTTCAGCCCAATTGGATGCACGGTTTAATAGAATTATTCTTTTTTGTCCACTAGTTTGCTTGGATCATGTGAAAATTGGCCCATTTTTTTAGATTTCATCATTAGTCCTCCAAATCACCTCCACCTAAAATGTAATTATCTAAACAAGTAACATTTACCTGTTTAATAGTGTTATACACAAAATAATTTAATCCAATATGGAGTGAAATTTGTTATTATACATTTAATTTTCTATACAAAACCAGTTTAATACATTGGTATAAGGGAGAAATGAAATAGTGAATCATTGTACGATCCCGGTGCCAAGAGAGGGGAGATATGAATCGTAGTGGGACACACCAATGTTTTCTACAACATTTTCACATGTAATAAAATATAACAGTGTGAAAGCATACAAAAACAATGTAAAGATGTAAAATTTAACTTTATACATAAGTACCTAATTCAATGCTTTTCTGGTGTCTGAACGTGTTACCAGTCCTTCATTTGATCATTACTAGATTAAAATTAATTCACATGTTAACAATATTAATTTTTCCAATATGTAATTTCGAATCTTTAAATGATACTTAATAATGTATTTCCAAGGTAAAATATCAGGAAATGTTGACCTCAATGGTCACTAACTCAATTATTACTAAATCTTGAGAAAGGGTAAGACTGTAATCCAAGGAGCAGAGTCCAAGGAAATCCACAATGAGATGCCTACAGAGTCTATATAGGCCATCCAATGTAAAATCGGTCCAATAAATGACTGGGCCCAATGGGCTTTAACCATGGAACCAACATGTCAATGAAAAATCCAAGGAGTGTATTCAACAAATCTTTTATTACTACATGATGGATCCTATAATTCCATACTGGGCATCCAATTTGAGAAAAGGGTTGGGTTCTAGGTGGGTCTCAACCTAAGAATGATGTATCATTGAATTCTTAATGGGGTCCTTAAGAGCTCAAGGAATTCCCTTGAGAATCCATGGAGAAATCGAGTCAAGAAAATCTTATTTAATAATGATATTATATAATATTCTATTTTGTTTAATCGATTACCTTTCAATAGTGTGAGAAATATAATTGAGTATACAACCATTTAATCAAGTCATAATTTATTAATAAGCACATTTGGTTCATGCCTTGCCTTTTATTTGTGTGACATGACCATTTACCATGAAATAATGTATTTAATCTGACTAAGACATTTAAATAATCCCATTTCCCTCCAATATCATCCATCAACATGGTAATGGATGGTACAGATGTTACACCTATTATTCGATTACATTCAATGGGCATTTAATATACTAATTATACCTTCCAACATTTATTTAACAATGGTTTATCATTTGTATAACATACATTAGGTATGTCAGTTGGTGAGTATACATGGTACTTTCTATTATTTTATTCACAATATAAATCAATCAATTTAATATATATAATCATACCCTTATAGAGTTAAATATAAGGTACAACCGAACGGTGGTTCAAACCTCTCCAAACACTAACACAACATATATGGCATAACAACATACATGTGATGGATGGAGTTATAGGTGAAACAACTAAGATCTAATCACTTATTTGGAAAGTGGATAACTAAATGGTTCTTTTGATTTTATGTTTGGAATACAAATTCAATAAATGGAACATGGTGAAATCAGCAGGCCCTAGATGACAATTCAAAAATCATGGAACTGGAAGGATTAGTTATAGATCACCAATATCAGGCCCATAAAACTCTACTCATATATTATCAACCTCTAATTTTTCATGGATCAATTTAGATCTAAAAAAACGTATGAATGCTCACTCTTATATTTCTAGGTAATGATAGAGAGAGATGATGAACGTCTAAAATGGACTTGTGTGATTTCTATGGTGCATCCAATGTGACAAACGATTGCTCGAATAGATCCTAGATGAAGGAGATATATTGATCCATAGATTAGGCCTTTAGGAAGCTCCAAAGTGAGGTTAATGGAGGCTAATCCCACAAGATATTATATATTGAAGAATGACAGGCTTAATTAGGTAAGTAAGGGACAAAAGTTAAATTACCCACAAGTTATCATGTACCTAGTGTGTTAATTTTTGAAACCATTTGCAACCCTTGCATGGGTACCTAGAGATAGTGGTGTACCACACAGTTATCCTACATGGTTAATGAACCATGTGACAACTATGTGAGATGGATCTGCCCGAAAATGTAGACCATTTTCTTGTTAGATCGATCCATGCATCCTAACCACACTATTTTCTCTATCAATGCAACATAACCACATTACCCTAAAAGATGGGTCCCGAGCTCTGAAAAATCCCTAAATGTCCCAAAGACCTTTATGAAATTACTGGGAATCCATATTATTTCAAAAATAATGAGTTAGGCTTCAAATTAATGGATCTGTAACTGAGTGAAATACTAGATTCTTACAACCTTCATCCCTTAATGAAATCATTCCCAAATTCACCAACCAAGTGTGGTAAAATTGTATACCAGAATAACCATTTCTATTGGGAATGTATGTCAGCCTCCTACTCTCTTGTATCATATTTCATGTTTCCATCCTTCCATAGCACCAGATCATGGGAGACATGCCAACCTTTAAAGAGACATCATGCTCCCATGAATGATGCATACTGGATACTCCTCAAAGGGCGCATCAGAATGTAACTCAATTATCACAGGATCAAAGGTATTATATGGGTCATCATGATATTGGATAAGCTATAAAGCATGGAAGATATTGTGAATGCCATGATACATATGAGGTAGTAAAAACTGATTGGCTACCAGCCAAACACTCTCTATAATCTCAAATGACCCTATATAATGATGCGACAACTTCTCTTGCATCATTAATCATTTATTCCCTAACCTGGATGACATCCGAAAGAAAACATGACCCCTGAACATTAATTCCATTGGTTGTAGAGGAAGAAAAGGGTAATATTTCTATATATAAAATTTAGTAGTCATATTATTCAGGTCCCTAAGAATCTTTAGATGCTACGACAAAGTCACATGACCTATAATGGTCATCAATTCTCATTCGAATGGCCGCATTGTGTTTCAAAAACCCAACACCCCATCAAGGTGACCATAATAATACATTGATTAATCCAATAAAACCACATACAATGATAATCTTACAATTGAAATAATTAAAGGGGGATTTTTGATCCCACTTCAATAGAGACACAATCACGTCATCAACTAGTATAAAATCTAGTCATGGTGCTACCCATTAATAATTTTATCACAGAAAGGGGGCCAATTCAGAACCAGGGTATCTTAACTATTGGAAATGTCTTAAATTGAATGCCTCTATGAATTATAATGATGCTACTTATGTGATTTTCACAATAATTAATTGTTTCCTTTTCCACCAACTCCTTTAGACAAGTCGAGTCAACATTCTATAAGAAACCTCCTGTGAGAAAATCATAAATTCTCTAAACCTGATGATGTTCCCAAAATAGTCCTTCTCCTACTATATTCATTTAATAAGAATGATAATAGTCCAAAAAACCTCTAGCTAACCTTCCTTAAAGATTCCCATCTTAGATGGAAGGAGCATCAAAACGTGAACTATAATTCCTTCCCCCAACGCATGTTGTATTTTTTCCACACCACATCCACAAAAACCCATAACATATTTCTAATAAATTACTTGGTCAACCATCATATAACTATTTAAATTGTCATGATTTAGCCTGAACAAGGTTGTATCCCATATCCTTCCCATTGTAAATATTACCCAATTTTAGCATCACTTCTGAGATCGACAAAAAGACTTGATAATCATGACTTTATTATAAGGATCCTGTGGAACTATTCCTTGGTAGTCCTTACCCCATGTTTTAAGTGACAAACTCATACATGAAAAATAATCCACGTAAAATCATTGATTGATCCCAGATCAGCATTCGCCTAGTGGTAATGTTAGAGGAAATAATTCAGTGTACAAGAGTTCATCTAATGTGTTCCTACTCAAGAACCCAAGTATTACTAAGGACTAACCAATCCTTAGAAAAACCATGCATCTTGCGCACAACCCTTTCTGAGGTCACTAACCACCCAATCCGATTTTATTCATTAGTGTGTCATTGGAACAACCCACTCATAGTGAATAAAGGATGATGTTATGATAAGGGATATGGTCATATTATGATTTCATCATTCTACTTGGAAGGGAATGTATTTACCAAATCAAACTGACGATCCCACCTTAAGAGTGTCTTCATCATCGAATTAAGATACATAGATGCCGATCATAATCTTGCTAAATCAAACTCATAATAACTACATGAATGATACTCCTTTGAGTAAATCTTACATATGTCAAATTACATTTCAATATGGCCAAAACCAAACTGGCTGACATGTCAAATCAATTGAGTCTCTTGAAATACATATTGTATATTGGGAAAACCCTATTTTATTTTCTGACCACGTCACTCTAATATGGAGATGACCAGAAAATGTACTGAAGGGTACAAGACTCAATTATTTTTAGGGTTCCCAACCAAATTTTTTATATCATCTGATAACTCAATGGATCCCACATATGTGAATTCATTCTACCCCGAGGTTCAAGAAATAAGATATCACATTTATTCTATCTATAGGTTATCCTCCCAATGTATCTGAGTGTCAGGAGGACTGTACAAGAGAGTAACCTAGTGTTGTAAAACCCCACATAAACATTATCCTAGATGATGATATACATAGAATTCAACTATTAGTGAAGAAGAAAGTGTCACGAGTCCTATGAAGTGCCTTTTCATTCCCTCGACATTTCTATCCAATTGGAATAGAGAATTATCTAATGATCATGCTCATAAAAAGGGTCAAGGATAACTTGAAAACCAATTCAAACAAGGGTTTCATTTAGTAGGTAAGAGTCATACAAGGAAAATAGAACCTGAAGAGATACAAATATCTAAATCAAACAACATTTATAAAGACATTTTATCTTTATGGTTTCTACCTATCATGGGTAGCCCCTTACAAAGCACAAGAATAGACCCTATCACTAGGTCGCACAAAAAATAAGTCTTTATGCTTAGAATCCTAGTATTAAATGATTAATAAGAATGATAGGGCCTATAAGAAAAATATCTCATTTCATTTCCAAGGCTACTCAACAATACTTTTTAATAAAGGAAATTACATATAGGTTCCATTTTAAGTTCGTCAAACTTATTCACATTAAACCATTGATCATTCAAAATATTCAAAATTAAACTCAAGAACTAATTATAAAAAAGAACATGTTGCCTAATTTAACTAACTCCCATGGAAGAAGAGGCAAGTCATATAAAAATTAATTTTAATCACTATGAATTTATTGAATCGCCATCATAATTATGAAATTTATCACACAAATAACTTTTAATAGAAAAGACTACTTATATGGGTACTATCAACTCAATATGGATTAATCAGATTGAAACCCTATAGAAGATACATTATTTCTCAAGGTCATAAAAACACATAATGGCTCGTCTAAAAAAAAGGACCCAACTGACCTAACTGGGTCAGTTGTGCATCATTAATGAAAATCACATGACTCAGAATGAGCTTTAAGTCGTAAGATAACAACACTAACAGAAGATAAAACTATGAAAATGATCACTACCAAAGGTATACTACACAAACTACCCACTTTTATGTCCGGGTACTAGTATTTTCTCAATTATATGTTTTAAGGGATTCAATATATGAAGATCCTATATTACCATTCCACATAATTAATAAGAAACCATCTCATTTAATTTTTTATTTAATTAATAATTTCACTCCATTACCTTTTATAAACAATACATGAATTGATAAGGACACACAACCTTTTCATGTTATAATTCATGATTCACATTATAATGAATATCCATTCCAACTTAATAAGTGTCCATACACGTCACCAAATAAACAAATCATTTATTTATAGAATAATGGATCAACTCGGTAAATTAATCATCCCAAACCACAAGGGACCATAAAACTAATGAATTTAGACAAGTAATTACTCAATCACAACCAAGAGTAATAAAAGAATAAGCTAACTATTACAATATCACTCAATGATCACATGCATATCTTGTAATGAAAAGTGGATAAATGTGCCTATATGGAATTCCAATATGCATGATAGGTGAATTCTTGGTGCCTATATGATGCATGTAAAAATGGCCCTTTTCCTTATCCAACCCAGAAAAGGATAAAATATAATCTCACTCAGAATAAAAATCAAAAAAACCACACAACATGTGCATCAAAAAATAGTGAAATAATATCAACTATAATAGGGAAAAGAAAAGAACAATTATATTTTTTGTAACTTGGATTATAACCTGAACCTAGGTTCATTACATCCATGTGTGACTTATCACCAAGTACCATAGTGTTCCTAATCTCCAGTATATTGTCTCTAAATAGTAATGAACAAATGGATACCCCTCAAATACCACATTGTGGAGTCCTGGACCTTGGTGCCACATAATTGGTGACACAATCCTTGGGGTACCCATGTCTACAAGAAAATATTTGCAAATTCCAGAGGCTACGGACCAGCAATGAGGGTCAAGGTTTTTTTTATGAAGATATTATACCCCCATTACTATAGTGTAGCATGGTGGATAATTATTAAAAAAGGTATGTAGAGGAAGAAATATAAGTATACTATGAATGTAGAGAAAATAAAAAAAATAAAAAAGGATAAAAATAACTATATAAACAAGAATAACTAATGATGATTTTTCAGGTCACTTGAAAACTGTAAAACATGGATACAAGACAATTGGCATAATGTGTTCTACAAAGTATATGCAAATCATAAAATTATCTCACATATCCTAATCTTTGGCTTTATCAAATTTTATTAAAATCCATAGCAAATAGTATGAAATCAAGTGTTCGATTCCATATGATTGACATAAACTGCGCATATGTAATCTACATTAGGTACCAAAAAATGCTTGAAGAGGGTGTGATATAAATTTTAGTGGGCCACCACGAATGGTGTCTATAATATTATGCATGTGTAATAGAACATATTGGTGTGCAGGAATGCATATATAATGTAAAATAGTATAATGTAAATAAATAAACAAGTATCATCTTCAACCCTTGGCTAGTGTCAAAATATGTAACTTGTCTTTTATTTGATCATTAATAGTTTATAATTAAGTCACATGTTAAAAATAGTAATGTTTCCAAGTTGTAATAAGGAAATATATAATGATATTTAATAATTTAGTTCCAATCTAATAATAAAGGAAATGTAATCCTCAAGGGTTTCCAACCCAATAACAATTTTAGCTTAGATCCGGGTAAGAGTGTAACATTGGGAACATAGTCCAATGATTTCCACAATGATATTCTTACTAAGTTCAAGTATTTTATCCACGGTAAAATAGGGATAAGTAATGACTAGGCCATAAGGGATTTAGAAATGGAACCTACATTTCAATGTTAGATCCAAGGAGTGTATCTAACACATCTTGTAGTACTAAATTTTGGATTCTATAGTGTCGAACATGACATCTATAGTTATATATGTAAAGATTTATAGGTGTGTATTAACCTAAGAAATTCATATCCTTTAATTTGAATGGGGTACTCATGATCTCAACTCTTTCCCTCTAGATTACATGGCTAGCCTGATGTAGAATAATTCTATTTAATAATAAATTCAGGATATATTCCATTTGGTTTAGGAAATTTTATTTTATTAGTGTGAAAAGGATAATTGATCATTGAACCATTGAAGCATGACGTAATTAATAAATCTGTCTATTTTGTTCAATCCTTTACTTAAATTAGTGTTATTAATCCATGTTGCATGCAAATATTTATTTAATCCATTTAAGTTATTTCAATAATAATGGTTCACCCCACTACCTTCCATCAACATGGTAAGTGGTGTTACAGAAGTGCAACCTATTATTCAATAACATTCAATGGACACTTCTTATAATTAGTATACTTTCCAATATCCCTTTAACATTTTTTATCAATTAATGAACATACCATAAGTGGTTCAAGTTGAAATAATACATTTTACCTTCCATTATATAATTAAAAATATAAATCAAAACATTTAATAAAGAAAATCTTTTCCTGGGATATTTCATTCTATGGTGCACCTGAGCGGTGGCTCAAATGTGTCAAACCGTAAAATAATAATTATTTCATAACATCGTACATGGGAGGGATGTAGTAGTGAGCACAAACACTAACAACAAATAAAATATTTGGAATGAGGATAACCATACAGTTCAAATAATTATAATCTTAGAATATAAATTCAATAAATATCACCAGATGAAAATGGTAGGGGCCACACGATAATTCAAAAAATTAACGAACAGTTGGGATGATTTATAAATAATAGAACTTAGGCATGTACAACTCTCATCCAGTATCTATATATTATTTATCTTGGATTAGAGTATATATAAGAAAAAAGTAACAATTATGACACCACAATATGTAGATTGAGAGAATTAGGGATGAAGAACGGCTAAAAAGAACTCATGTACTTACCTTTGCTCATCCAATTTGATGAACGAAAGCTCAAACAGATCTCGTGTGAAGGATATTTCTTGATCCCTACCATAAGACTTAAAAACATTCAAAATTATATAAATGGATGCTAATATAACTAGAAATCAGATTCGGGTAGTAGGAGGGGCTTAATTAGACCGTGATGAGAAATGGTAAAATTACCCAAAATATTTCTTGGGCAAGACTTGTCCACATGGTTTGTTAAACCATGTGTAAACCATGAATGAGTACCTAGAGAACGGGGAATACTGTACAATTTTGTAGAATGATTAATAAACCATCCTACAACAATAAAAGAAGGATTATCCTAAAAATTCATACCATTTTCATGGTTATATCTCCTTATACAACCTACCAACATGGTTTCCACTATCCGTATGACAAGACCACTTTTCCCAAAAACATGGGTTCTAGGATTTGAACAAGCCACAGACACCCGTATCACCTTTGTGAACTTATTAATAATCCATATTAGGTCAAAAAATAATAATTAGATAAATAATTAAAGGATCCATACTTGAGTGAAAAACCAGGGTCTTACATAATCATTCAAAAACCAATATAGTTGTTCTCATGAGACCTACCGATACAAGAAGGGGATATATAGGTCCCCACCAATAACATAATAACTCCAATTCATTCAATATATTAATGGGGTGAAACATAATTCACATAAAAATTCTTATTTAAATTAAGACAATATGTTTAAATAAATCCCCCAATAAAATAAATATAATCCTAAACCATTCTGAGTAATGTTATTGGTATCAGAATAGTATATCCCTAGTACAATTTATCTAAATCCATATAGATTAGCAATAAGAATGGTATCAAATGTTTAAATCCCCATTAAAGAATATGTAACATAAAAATATGTCTTCTTAAAGGAAAAGAAATATAAAATATTACATGGAACATTCACTGAGCAAAATAACATTTCTTTAAATATTATTATTTCTATTTTAATACTAGAAACTATATAAAATATTTTTAAAATATTATTATTTTATAATATATTATAATAAATAGTCATTTACTTAATATTTGGGAAAAATTATATTTAAAAATATCCTTATAAACATGTAATAGAACCATATAATTAATTATGGACATGATGGAATCATATTATATATATTCAATTTAAGTATAATAGAAAATTGATTTGGTGATTTAAAAAGGTTTGAAATGAACCTTTTTTAAATTATAATAATATACATTTAAAATAATATTAACAATTAAAAATCGGTAAAATAATCATTATCTAACCATTTTGAAGAGGTTTAAAACATTTATTAAAACATTTCTAGAAACCACTGTTTTTGAAGAAAAATGATTTTCCACAGAAGAGTGAAATAAAGTTGAATTGTAACACCCCATGATTTCATAATACCTTATTTCTTCAAGTTAATTCAATAACATTCACTATACACAACAACGAGTTCAAGCGCACCAAGAAATACCAAACTAGCAATTCAAAAATGGTTATGAATAATATTAACTAAAATTTGAAAATTAGATACTCCATATAATTTTATAATCCATATTATGATTTTCATATAAATAATGAATAAACAAATACATATTTTTCAGATAAAAGAAGTATTTTAAAAAATGTAAGTTTACAACCTTTTAATGGAGAACCCTTTTCCAATAAAATAATTTAATATATTATATATTCAATTTGACAAAATATAATTCTTCTTTAGAATTGGGACATATGAATTTATTTTCTATAACTTTTGGTTTTTTTCTCATAACTTTCATATTTGGGTGAATAGTGAAAAATAATATATTTTAAAAAATACAACTTTTTTAATGAAAATAATTTGTAGTGTTAAATTATACATTTTAAGGGGTTGGTAGTATAAATAGAGTATATTTTTACCATTTAACCCAATGTTATTTATTGGAAATCATTTCACTTTGAAATTGAACACAAACAAGTATCAATCTTTTATTAGTTATTAATTCTTAAAAACACGCCTTTTGGTTTTGACAATGAGAATTAATTATAAATTAATAATTGAAACTTCAATGTTTTGAATTTTGGTAAAATAGGAATAATTTTTGAATTCATTATATCAAAATTACCTTAGGGTGAAATATTGGTATTTTTCTGAAAACATAAAATATTTGATGAATAGTAAAAAACACTAAGTTATTCGTTAAAACCGAATTTTTAGTTAAATAATTTTTTATTTTATTTAAATTCTTTTTAGGTCAATATAGATTCATAATACTTATATAAGTTCAAAATAATTCATTGGTTTGATATCATAATATGTTTAGATATATAAATATTTTATTGAAATTTTTACCGTCTTTTACCCACCTCCTAGGAGAATTTGCAACTTTGCATAAATAATAATTTTATAATTTCTATTATTTGAATTTCAAAAATCCAAGATAAAAATATAACCTCAGTATGTAATATTTGGTTTAATAAGATGAAACTAATTTTTAGTAAAAAGTATCTTCTGACTTTTATTTACCGCGATTAAAGGTAAATAGGATAATTTAAGAAAAAAAGAATATTATAATAATAATAAATTAACTTAACACTTGTATTAATCTTACTAGATGATTCATGGCCGACCATAGGAATCCTTGGGTCGATTTTGGGACCCCATGGAACATATTATGAATTATAATGTCACTTTATTTTAATTAACTTAAAGTAAAATCAAAAATGTAAATAATATCTTATAGTAAACAAAATTTTACATGAGGTTATATAAGTCATCGTTTAGACTATAAATAATCATTGTAAAGATAAAAATATTTCCTACAAAATATTAATTTATTTATATTTTTTAGAGGTTAAATAATTTAATTTATTTATGACAGAATGATGATGCAGTAATTACCTTATTAACAAAATATTAAAATAATTTATAATATAAATATAGAAATAAATGTAATTAGAGACTTTTTATGAATTAAAATAATTTTATAGAATAATATGACATTTTAGGGTTTATTAAATGAGTATTATTTTAAATAATAATTCTTTTTTGAATTTAACAAAAACAAAATAGAAAATAGTGTCAAAATTGACAAAAAATGTTTTTTAAAACAAATATTGTATTATTAATTGATATACTATTCTCAAAAATATAAATTTCATAAAATGCTCTTAAATAATATTATATATGTAGTTATTGAACTACTTGAGGTTCTCTTGGATGTTTATTGTTTTTTTATTATCCATATAATGTAAGAATACAAGAAGACACAGTAAATGATAAATTGTTTAACTTAGAGTTAAATCTAAAAGATAAGGTTAAAATTGTAACCTAAATTTTTCTAAAACCTATTGGTTGAGAGGGTTTAGACCAATACTCACATTATCTTGGAAATAAATCAATTTGGATCAATTTAAACCAAATATGATTTTATTATAATATAACATTTCAATCATTTCTTAAGGTGCCCCTCACCCCTCATATAAAATGGAACTCCCCCTTTTCCCAAATTCACACCTTCAAAACCATTTGGCTCGGAAAAAACCTACCCAAATGTCCTATAAACTATCCTCAATTTTTCATAGAGGCCATACTTTACTCATAAAGCCATCCTATGGAGCTGTTTTGATCAAATCAAAAGAAAGAACCTGAAGGAGAGGTAAATATTTCATCACCTCTTTCAAGTTCATTTCTTATTCCACTTACTCTTTCATTATTGATTCCATTATAAAATAATAACTCCAGTATCATCTTTATATTGCGATGTTATTATATATATTGTAAAACCATATTCATTATTCTGTCTTTCAATGTAATGGCATGTCACCATACGTGCGGATTTATGTCTTACTGTCTCGACATCGTTGTGTAGTTGTTAATCCATACATTATTATTTGGATGGGTATATTAAAGATGAATAGTTGATTAAAATTATAAATATATCATGATAATGATTCTTTATATAGGATATAACATCCAATTATATATGATTTTAATATCAAAATAATGATATTGTCGCTCATGCGTACGTACATATTACTGTCTCCATGACGCGATTAGATTCATTCCCATGTTCATCATTCAATGATGATTATAAAAATATATATTTTTAATATGAATTTAATATATTAAATAGTAATTCTACTGGATATATATATATATATTTGTATTTACTTATATATATATTATTTACTTACTTCTATTGAATATGATATGGAAATGGAAACAACATTTATGCATACAGACGTCCTACCGTCTTCTGAAATGGTGTGTTCCATTTCATATATCTATCTATTATAAATATTTATATTATTAATATTTATAATTTATAAATCAATGTTTATATTATGTATGTATTTAAATAATTATCTAAATGATACGATCAAGAATAAAAAGGTAAAACACGTACGATAAACAAAGTTATTATTACCAAAAATGTAAATTTTACATTGAAATCATTATTAAATGGGTAATATAATGTCATAGATGAATCATGAACAACATAATAAATATTAAATGGTTATGGTATTATTTAATGACATATTATGTTCATTATATATGAGGATAAATGCACCCTCGACCAAAGGAACTTCCAAGGTAAGGGGTTTCTTATCTCACTTTTAATTCCGTGAGACTTCCATTTTTCACAACATAATTATTGATTGTAGTGTATTTTGTTCTACCATTTGATATATATAATCATGATTCTATTTTTATTCATGGTATTATATGAATTATATAGTGGTTATTAACTTTTGGTCATATGACTGGATTGATAACAACGTGGTAAGGGGATTTCATCTCACTTGTTATTCCCATGAGATTCAACTAGTATTGCTCCTATTTCATTTTGTGTGGTGTATATAGTAGCCATGATTGTATTCCTTGAGTAATATAATTTAATCTATGGATTTTTACAACTTCATTTAATAATCCTTCTTTCATGGGGTGTATATTTTGTGAGTTACCAATCGGTAAGGGTTAATTCCTAAATCTCATTATTATATAAGATTTTATATTTGTAGGTTTTTACTAGGACATATTTTTCATCCATGTCCATGTTTCAAGAAAGAGTTTTCAAAGAGATATATTAAAGGGACTTTTTAACTAAAACATAATTTAAAATGTTTTCAATAATTATTCTTGTAAATCATTCTCATTAATGTCCATGTTTTCAAAAATTGGTTTTAAAGATTTATTTATATGGACATGAATGTTTTTAAAATGTTAATTCCCTTCAATAGTATCAAAGTGGTATAGAAAATGTTAATTCAAAAATGGATTTAAATGTCTTCCATTCAATTTTTTTTACTTTTAATGGTTTTCATGAAAATGGGAAATTTCCCTCAATGAGTTTAACAAATCATTTTCATATATGTTAACAAAATTTGATGGATGTTAAACTTGATGGAAGTTTATTTATTATGTAACAAATATCCAATATTCTATTGAAGGTTTTGTGATATGTTTGAATTTTAATGAGTTATTTTTTTTCCATTCATGATTTTTGGTTAAAGTATTTAAATTTCGTATACTATTTTTAACAAAAATGTTTATGTTATATTTAAACCTTTTCTTAAGATGAATGTATTGGACTAGTATGTTCCGGGTTGGGGACAGGTAAAAGAAAGCCCTCCAAGTTGGGTTCCAGTTACTGCATACCCTCCGGGTTGGAGTCCAATTACAGAGGCTCTCTGGGTTGGAGTATAGTTACAGAGGCTCTTCAGGCTGGAGTCCGGTTACAGAGGCTCCTCGGGTTGGAGACCAGTTACAGAGGCTTCCAGGGTTGGGGACCGGTTACAGTAAGCCTCTAGTTATTGTCATGAGTCCTTAACATAGAATGTAATGTCTGGTATTATACATTTTTTCATTATTAATTTAGTTATTAAATATTATTATTCTACTAGTAGAATATGCAAGTGAATATTTATATGGAAATTTTTACTCTATTTTTGCCATATTATGTTCAAGATTATATTTAAAAGGATATAGTTTTTATTACACATCTTACCTTAAAAGTTTATACCTACTGAAAAATTATTTACCCTTACTGATCATCTTAGCTCACCTCTTTTTATGTTTTATATTCCTTGGTTCTGAAAAAGTGTTTTATGTTAGAGATGTATGGTTATACTAAGGGAAAAATGGAATTATCAAAGGTTTATTTTTTTGGGTTATATGATGAAAAGTGTAGTGTAACGTTCATGTATGTAATCTATTTTTCAAGACTGCTAAACTGATCTGTCTTTCGGGTCTGGATTCCTTATAATCGTTCCAAAGTATTAAAATGATGCACTGACTCTGGGAATCAAGGGTTGGGGCATTACAGTTGGTATTTGAGAATGTTTTTCAATAACCTTGGATTCTAGATTTAGATAAAGTCTAATTAGGAAATATTTCCCTAAGATAGAATTTGAGGATTAGTATAGAAGAACATCCAATAATTTTGGTAATGTAGATATTTTGTATGTTTCCCATGAAAAATACATACCTATATTGATATGAGATGGTAGAGATGGCTTTGGAACATATTTACCAAGGGGAAAACTAAAAAAACTGCACTAAGCTAGAATCGAACAGGTACTATTGCACGACAACGAGCCTTACTGCACTCATGGTTACGAAACTCACATGGGATATGTTTATGATTATTATTATTTTATTTACAAATAATTATGAAGGATTTATGAGTACATACATCGTCAATGATGTTATTTTTATCATTATAGATTATATCCATACACTTTTCAATTGAAGTTAGGTATTTTATAGGTTTGGAATTATTAATTTAAATTTATAGAATGACCTAGTGTATTCCATTGTATAGAAATGGCGCCCAGTAGAAGGAATGCGAACTCAAACAATACGTATGATGAAAAGGGTAATAATGATCATATTTTTCATGGTATTAGGCCAACATTTAGACAGGAAATAGTTACCCCTGTATCTCAACATATAAAGAAATAATATCATGTGTTAATAAGATATGTAATGAATTCAATGAGTCCTAAGGCTTTCAAGGGAAGATAGAGATGGACATTATGGTAGAGAGAATTAAATATAATGGTAATAAGAGAAAAAAGGATATTCACATATGTGATAATTTTGGAAATATTTACCTTGGTAAATGCTTGAATGGAATGTGAGTTTTTTATAAGTGTAGAGAAAAATTATACCACGTACGTGATTTCAAGTGTAATAAAAAACATTCAAAAGTAAAATGCCTCATCTGAAAGGCATTGGGACACTACAAGAATCAATGTCCCAGTCATCAGAGTATACCATAAATGATTCTCTTGGACAAACATCATGTTATGATACTACCTCAGATGAAGTGGAATAAATAGTGTTCTTATGTTGTTATTATAGATTTATTTCATTTGGGAGTTGTATCAACAATATACTGGTTATATGAATTATGTAGATAAAAAAGGATTGAAATGCATTTATATTTTATTGAGGATTTGGGATTATATGGTTCTAAGATAAGTGACTTAACAGTAGGCTAAGAATTTTGGAAAACTACAGGGTTAAAGGGAATACAATCCCCAATATGGTCCTGATAATGAACTAGTGATTTTGTAATAATAGATGGTTTTTTGGATAAATTATATTGAATATTCTTGACATCCATGGATCTAATTAATAGTTTGTTTACTTTTTCATTGTTGGAATATTTAATATTTTTTTATATAAATAATATGTCCAGTATTATGTAAAGGATAAGGGAGCATGTATGGAATCAATAAGGATTTATAGTAATTCAGGGTGTTACACTGTTTTAAAATTATACATGATGATGGTGTTCACCTGTTATTATGGGGCAAAAAGGATCTTCATTATGTATAACATCATTATAAACATTGGATTGTGAGTTTGGAAATAAGTATTTTGGATAAGTCTAAAGTTTGGAATGAATTATGATTGAAATTAGATACTATTGTTGTTGATATTTTTGGATAGTTATAAAAATTACAACACATAGACCGTGTGAAAACCCGTCATATCGGACAATGTTGTGGAAATCGAACCCACAACCACAGTGCAATTGGGATTTATTTCCTAGCACTAGAATCTGTGAATTCCCTAGATTGTATAATGTAGTTTATTTTTATAAAGGGTTTTTTAAGTGAATTATAGATACATTATTTTTGGAACCCTATACGATCAGGATAAATAGAATATTTTTTTGATATTATTCAGAGTGAATGATGTGTTTGTGGTAGGAATTAGTTGAATAATGAAACTCTACATTTCATGTATATATATTCGAATAATTTTTTCACACATATTCTATGGGTAAATAAATTATAAAACATTAAGTAATAGATCTTTAAAAAAAGTGTTACAATAATACCTTATGTTTTGTTGAACATATGGTATTTTAAATCATCATATATTGATGGATTTGAGGCTATCAATTTTCACTTGTTTGTGATTGATGACCTCAATCACTACCCATAAATATTTAAATATTTCTACAATTATGTGCCTCTAATTTCCAAAATTTTTCCCTTAATCAGGATCATAATTTGGTAAAGACCCTTTCATTTCTTTTTTCCACTTATTTAGACTAAATTTTATTAACCCAATTTGCGATGTGGGTTTTCCTTGAAAGGAATTTTATATTTTCATCCTTTTATTTTTGAAGAACAATTTCAAATTTTGAGGACACAGTTTACTGAATGAGGAAAGAATTTAACACACCAATATTTCATATTATGTTATTTCTTCAAATTAATTGAATAACTTGATCTACACACAACACCAATTTCTAGCGCATACCGAATTACCAAACTAGCCGTTTAAAAGAGGTTATCAATAGTATTAACTAAATTTTTAACTTTATATAATACTTATAATTTTAGAATCCATATTATGAGTTTATTAGTCATAAAAAAACAAATTATTTTATTCAGATAAAAGAAGTATTTTTAAAAAAATGCAATT
The DNA here is from genome assembly GCA_963277665.1 of Viscum album. Lineage (NCBI taxonomy): Eukaryota > Viridiplantae > Streptophyta > Magnoliopsida > Santalales > Viscaceae > Viscum > Viscum album. The sequence goes on along the minus strand of OY728126.1, from coordinate 920,342,594 downwards.
TTACAACCTTTTAATGTCAAACCCTTTTTAAATCAAATATTTGAAACAATAATACATTAAATTTGACAAAATAAACTTCTTCATTATAATTTGGATACAATAATTTTGTGTCAATAATTTTTTTTTTGTTTTTATGATAACTATAATATTTTGGTGATTATTGAAAAATACTATATTTTAACTGAAAACAACATTTTTAATCAAAATAATTTTTACTGTTAAATTATAAATTTTATTGGTTTGTAAGTATAAATATAATATATTTTTACCATTTAATCCAGTAGTATTCATTATAAAAAATTTCACATTGAAATTGATTATAAACAAGTATCAATCTTTAGTTAGTTATTATTTCTTAAAAACACGATTATTGATTTTGACAATAGAAATTAATTTTAAATTAATAAATGAAAATTATATGTTCTGAATTTGGTAAAATAGAATTAAATTTTTAATTCATAATATCAAAATTATCTTAGGGTAATATTTTGGTATTTTTTTATAAACTTTCAATTTTTGATGAATAGGGAAAAACATTGAGTTTTTAGTTAAACCAACTTTTTCTTTAAAAAATTATTTATTTTATTTAAACATATTTTAGGTAAAAATAGATACATAATACCTATATATGTTCAATATAATTCATTAGAGCCATTTTATAATATGTTTATATATATAAATATTTTATTGAACTTTGTACCGTCTTTTACCCACCTTCTAGATGAATTTTCAAATTTGAATAAAAAATGTATTTACCATTTCTATGAGTTGAATTTCAAAAATAAGAGAAATACGGTTGACCTTAGAAAATAAAATTTAGTTCAATAACATGAAAATAATTTTTGGTAAATAATTACTTTTTACTTTTATTTCCTATGGTTAAAGTTAAAGATGGTAATTGAAGGTGAAGAGAATATTATAATAATAAACAATTAACTTAACACTTGTCTTAGCCTTATTGAATGAGTAATGGCCATCCATGGAAATCCTTGGGTCGATTTTGGGACCCCATAGAGCCACATTTGAATGATAATGACACTTTATTTTAATTAACTTAATGTAATGGAAAAAATGACAAAAACAAATATATTTTAATAATTAAATTTTTTACACGGGGTTATATAAGTCATATTTTCTACTGTAAATATTAATTGAAAAGATAAATATATTTCCTACATAATGTTATTTTATTTATGTTTTTTAGACATTAAATCATGTAACATATTTAGGACAAAATCAGGATGCAATAATTACCTTATTTATGAAATATTAAAATAATTGATATTATAAATATCCAAATAAATGTAATTTTAGACATTTTATAAATTAAACAAATTTTCTAGGTTAATATTTTATTTTAGGGATGAATAAATGATTTTTTTCTAATGTAATAATGTTGTTATGTATTTGACATAAACAAAGAAACAAATAGTGTCAAAATAGAAAAAAAAGTGTTTTTACAAAAATTTAAATTATTAATTTATATTCTCTTCCAAAAATATATGGTTTGGCCAAAGGTCTTAAATAATATAATATATGTAATTAATGATCCATTTGAGGTTCTATTGGATGTTTAGATTTTATTTATTAACCATATAGTGTAAGAACAAAGAAGACACGATAAATGTTAAATTATTTAACATAGAGTAAATTATAAACGATAAGGTTACAATGGTAACCTAAAGTTGTCTAAAAACTATTATTTTTACTGATATCAACCCATAACCACATTAAATTAAAAATAAATCAATTTGGAGCCATTAAAAACTTAATATGATTTTATTATAAAATAATATTTCTATCTTTTCCTAAGGTGCTCCTCACCCATCTAATAAAAAGGCAATCACCCTTCTCTCAAATTCACACATTCAAAACCATTTGGATTGGCCAATACCTTACCCAATATCTTCCCAAATATTATCCCTTAATCCTAGAGTCCTTCCATTAGTCCGAAAACAAACCTAAGGAGACCTTTTCATCAAATCAAATTGAAGAACCCGAAGAAGAGGTAAATATTTCATCACCTCTTTCATGTTCATTTCTTATTCCAGTTCTTCCTTCCTTGTTGTTTCCATTATAAAATAATAAATCTTGTTTCATAAATATACTATTAAGTTATTATAAATATGGTACAACTATATTCATTATTCTAGCCATCCTTGGAATTAAATGTCACCCTACGTGGGTACGTACGTCTTACCATCCCCACATCGTGGTGTAGTTGTTATTTCATACATTATTATTTGGATGGGTATAATAATGATGTATAATTGATTTAAATAATAAATATAACATTATAATGATTTTTTATATGTTACATGACATCCAATTATATATGATATTAATATAGAAATAATGTTATTGTCGCTCGTGCGTCCGTACGTATTACATTCTCCACGATGTGATGAGATTCATTCCAATGTTCACCATTCAACGATGATTATAAATATATATATTATTAATAAGTATGCAATATATGAAATAATAATTCTATTATATATATATATATATATCAATATTTACTTACATATATTTTATTGACTTACTTCTGTTCAATAGGATATAAAAATTGAAACAACGTTTATGCGTACATACGGCATACCATCTCCATAAATGGTGCCTTCCATTTTAAATATCTATCTATTATATATATTTATATTATAAATATATATGATATATAAGTCATGGTTTATATTATGGTTGCATTTTAATCATGATCTAATTGATACGATCAAGAATAACAAGCTAAAGCACGTACGATAAAGAAAGTGATTATTACCTGAAATGTTATTTTATCATGGAAATCATTATTAAATGGGTAGTATGAAGTCATAAATGAATAATGTAAATTATAATAAATATTAATATTATTTTGGTATAATTTATTAATATATAATTTTCATTATACAAGAGGTTAAAATTACCCTCGACCAAAATAACATTCAATGTATGGTGTTTTTTATCTCACTTTTAATTCCGTAAGATTTCCAATGTTTGCCACTTGTTTATTTCATACGGTGTATTATGTAATTCCATTTTATATATATTACCATGATTGTATTTAAATTTATGGTTTTATATAAAGTATTTCGTGGTTATTAACTTGTGGTCATATGACTCAATTGATTACAATGTGGTAACGAGATTTCATCTCACTTCTAATTCCCACGAGATTCAAGATGTATTTCCACTATTTCCTTTTGTGTGGTGTTTGTACTATCCATGATTGTGATCCTTTAGTAATATAATTTAATCTATGTGTGTTTACAACTTCATTGAACAATCCTTCTTTCATGGGGTGTGTGTTTTGTGAGTTACCAAATCGGTAAGGTTTAATTCTACAATCTTATTTCTATCAGAGATTGTTTATGTGCAGGTTTTTACTGGGGCATACTTATTATCCTTCTACATGTTACATGAAAAAATATTCCAAGGGATTATTTTAATAGGAATTGTTTTCTAAAACATCATTTTAAATGTTTTAAATATTTATTCTTTTAAATCATTCTCATTAATATACATGTTTTAAAAAATGTGTTTTAAGGATTTATTTATATGGATATTAATGTTTTTAAAATGTTATTTCATTTAAAAAGACTCAAATTGGCATTGGACACTTTGATTAAAAAATGTATTTAAATTTCTTCCTTTCTTAATTTTGTGACTTTTAAATGTTTTCAAGAAATTGGGATATTTATCTCTTAGAGTTTTACAAATCATTTTCATCTATGTCCACATTTTTTGATGGATGTTAAACTTATTTAAAGTTAATTAATTATGATACAAGTATTCCATATTTTATTTATGGTTTTGTGATATTTTAGACTATGTATGAATTAGTTTTATTCCATTCATGGTTTTTGGTTAAATTATATACATTTCAAATTCAACTTTTAAAACAAATGTTTATGTTTTATTTAATCTTTTTATTAAGATGAATGTATTGAAGTAGTAGGTTCTATGTTGGGGACTGGTAAAAGTAAGACCCTAGGACGGGGTCTGATTATAAAAGACCTTCTGAGTTCGAGTCCGGTTATAGAGGCTCTCCAGGTTGGAGTCCAGTTAAAGAGGCTCTCCGGGGTGGAGTCTGGTTATAGCGGCTCTTCGGGATGGAGTCCGGTTAAAGAGGCTCCCCAGGTTGGGGTCCAGTAATAGTCAGCCCCAAGGTCCTGTCACGATGCCTTGACACATTAATTTAAGTCTGTTACTATAAATTTCCCTCATTATTAATTTTCTTATTACATGTATTTATTCAACTAGTAGAATATCTAAATTCATGTTTATATGGTAATGTTTGATTTATTTTTTCCATATTATGTTCATGCTTAGGTTTAAAAGGATATTGATTTTATTACACATCTTGCCTGAAAAATTTATAGCTTCCACTAAATTATTTACCCGGACTGAGCATCTGATCTGACCCCTTTCTTATGTTTTATTTTCCCTGCATCACATGAATTATTTTATGATTGAGATGTAGTGTTAAGATAAGGAAAAAATGGGTTTCACAAAGGATTATTTTTTTGTGTTGTACGTTGAAAATTTTAATGTAACGTTCATATATCAAATCTTTTTTCCAAGACTTCTATAATGATAAGTTTTTCGGGACATAATTCCTTGTAATCATTCCAATGTATTAAAATAATGCACCGACTTTGGGAATCTAGGGTTGGGGTGTTACGTGAATTTTAATAAAAACATTTTCTACAAATTTTACTTGAAAAAGAGTGAAAATAATGGCACTAATAATTTAAAATGAAAATTAATAACCATATAAAAATGAAATATATTTATTTTTAGATTAGAATTTTAAATAATTCCCCTAGGTAACATAAACCAAAACAATCAGGAATAAAGACGAGTTTTTGAAATAAACCCTATCCACCATAGTAACTTTTAAATCATAATACCAATGAAATAATTAAATTTAAAATAATAATTAGTTAACATGAAGATAAATTATTTCATGAAATAAAATAATGAAATGGATTTATATACATGAAAAAATAGTGGTGAATATGTGATATGTCTCAGAGATGTAAAAGTAAGATGATAAATCATTCCCTTGAGTTAGGATCATTAAGTAAATTATTTATATTAATAAATAAAATACTTATGAAAATTATTTTATCTCATAAAAAATTTCATAATGTTTATTATTTATTTTTATTAAATTATTACAATTTTATATATGATTACATAATAGATAAATTTTATATCGGTTTTTTTGATTATGTGTCAAAAATTAAATTGGTAGGTTCACCGTGTTCAATGATTTCATTAGAAAATCATATACATAATAATAACCATGAATTTATTATCATATTTATATAATAATAATATTTTTAAAAATAATCAATAAATATTATTATGAACAATTATCTATGTTATAATAAAGGTGATGGTAGGTTGTATATACAGATGAGTAACTTTTCCATTTTTTAATGATCATTATTGAAAGAAGGTATGAAATTTTTTTATTTATATAATGATAATATAATAATAAACTATGTATTATTTATTTATGTGTGTATCTATATATCATCCAATTGGTGTGGTGAGGAAAATAGAATCTGATCACTTTAGGAAGGAGATAGTTCACACATACATGAATGACATTGTCATTTTTCAATATAATAATTTAAATGATATATTCTCCATTCAAAAGGTTAAATATTTCATGTATATAACAATTATTTGTATTAAATCACATTTATTCAGTTACATTATCATTATTAAATTCCATTTAAAGCAATAGTGATAAACAAATTGGATCGCCTTATGAGGTAGTAGTCTTTCATACACACAAGCGACGTTATTCTATCACCTATAAAATATATATTAATATTATATATTATATAATGAGTGTAGAAAAAAAAATATGTTACAAAAACAATATTTATAGTTTATATCCATAATCATAAACAACCTAGATATGTGTTTTTTGAAAACATGTGACATCAGTTTGCGAGGCAACATTCATTCATACGCACGAGCGATATTTACATTTTTCATTTTAGGGAGTGGAGAATGATATAGGTCATGACCATAATGTAATCACATTATTGTAAATTTAGGACAATGTTGTTATTATAAAATCATAAATTAAAAATATTTCATGGAGGTGGATGAAAAAATAAAACTAAATTTCAATGTTTTGAATTTGATCTTTTTCTTAGACCACCTCATTAGGATTATACATAATGTATCATAGAATGTATATATGACCATAAAATGGCTTCATGTATAAAGGTATGAAATTTTTGGTTGATTTGTACTTTTATAATAAGATAAAAATGGGTCTAAATGTGTGATGAAGAGTGGGTAAGAGAGGCCTTTTATAAGTGAGGGGAGTGGCACACTTGAGATTTTTTAAACAAAATATATGTAACAACATTTTCACATGAAAAAGGGTTAATAATGTATTATTATATATATTAATTAATTTTAGGGTCTAAATATGTCCATTATTTGTTTTCAAGTTTTTAGGACATTGTGACATGTGTTATTTTAATTTAACCATCTACTAATGCCATTTTTTACATACCTTCTATAATTTAGATTTTCTATTTTCACTATTAATTATGGTAAAAATTTAATTTTATTATTAATTATACGAAATTATTATGATTCAAAATAGAAAATATATATATTTTCAAAATATATTCTCATCAGTGGAATAATTAAATTTAAAATTAATCTAGCATATGTGATGAGAGGGAGGGATTTCAAAGGGAAAATGATCAATAGTTTACAGTATTTTTATATGAAAATTTAGTTTTTATATGATTAAAATGAACTAAATTTTATTTCATATATATCTAATTGAGAAAATAATATTTTTAAAACAATTTAATTTATAATTTGTCATCATAAATAATGTAAAAAAATTTGTTTTCTATTAAAATTCAGTATTTTCATACTCATCCAAAAACTTAATTTTCATAGATGATCCAAGAAATTCAACCTATGATAATTTTTCACATGTCGAATAAAATAGTCAATTTTATATTATAATATAAATTTTATTGAATATTATAAAATTATTTTTATTAAAGGTGTAGAAGAAGTGAAAAAACTATTCTATTTAATAAATAATATATTTTTTTGAAAAATTTATTTCACAATTAAAGGATTATGATTTTTTATAATTAATATATATGAATTAAATATATATTATAAAAGACAAAACTGTGTAATTTTTTATAATTATTTTACTATTCATTCACTCAATCATACCTGCTATGTTATAATGGTCATGTTTAAATAATTTTTTTATTGATTATGATGTTTCAATAAGTCCCCATGTTATGTGAATTGTAAAATATTAGAGATACTGAATTATTTTAAAAAATATATCATAAATACTTGGGGATGTCATATGTTTGTTGTTGTGTGCTACACACACAGTCGAATATGATGTTCATATTCTAAAATCAATGGGATTAACAATAAGTGTATAATATACTATATTATAATTATATTTAAGATACATATATAGAAGAACAATACATTTTTTAATTATCTAGGAGGTAAGATTTCTTTTGATGAATGTAGAGATTTAGGTAATCATTTATTTCAAAATATCAATAATATATGATATTATCTGTGTCTATGTCTCAATTTGGGTAAATATTTTTTCTTTTGATCATAAAACAATTATATTTTATTATACTCTATATATTTATATAAATTAAAATATATACATCTATTTTAATTTAGTTTTTTTACAAAATAGAATATAGTAATATTTTAAGCAAAAATGACATTATTTATCAATTAGGTAGTAAATTTTATTTACTATTATATCCATATTTTCGGAAAATATATATTAGAATATTATAAAAATTATCCTATTATTTTATAATAATATTTTTACCCTTGATCAAAATTTTGTTAAATGGTTAAAAAAGAACATTATTGTCTTTTTATTAAACTATGTATATGTGAATTTTAAGAGAAAATATGAAATGAATATTTATTTTAACATACTTGAGAGGAATATAATTTCATTCCATATTTATTGTTCAATGTTTTTAGGATTCCTTTAGGTGTTTCGATGGCTATTTTGAATCAAAAATTGTTCTATAATATTATATAATTTCATGTTTTTTAAAATTATTTAAAATATTGATAATGGTTTATCCCTAAAAATGTTTTTATTTATAATTTTGTTATATTTATATTCATTTATGAAAAGATACATTATTTTCACTTCTGATACAATGGGGATATTTTATAATTATATCATACTTATTACATATCTGGACATATTTTGAAAAGCTTCACAAGGGAATGTCTTCAAATTTAATATGCTAGTTATTTCAATGTGGATAATTTTTTATTATAAAGGAATTTTGAATGTGATGTATTTTTATTATTATGATGAATCTGTTAGAATTGTTAATAGTTTTTTGGTTTCTATAAATATATATACCCTTGTGGAATTAGTAGGCCTCATGGAATAAAACAAGATAGGTAATTGGCTGAGGCCTTACCAATTTATGTTAGATGACCTATCACCAAGAATTAATTGTTTGTTTATTATTTTATGGCAAAAAACCTCATTATTAAGTATATGTTTTAAAAAATTATGAATTTTATCGTTATGAAATTATTAATTTATGTATGAGTGATTATTTGAATTGTTTTGATACCCATGTATATGTTTCAGGATAATGTGATTAATTATATTGTATAATTTGATTATTATTTATTCATGACATATTATTAATGTGTTATATACTCTATGAATATACTCTATTGTATGTGTTCCTTATTGGGTTTTTGAGCTCACCCATTTCATTACATAGTATTCCATGAACTGTGTAAGGAATAATATTCTAGGATATGAATGAGGGAATAATGATTTTATTAAATATTTTTTTTGTATTTTATGTTTTTATATGTTATATATTACTCAATAATTTATTTAGTTTAAAATACTACTAATCTATTCTGTACATTGGGATGTGATGACTAGCATATAATTCCAATGTAACAAAGTAACCTTCGCCTCTAGAGTTTAGGTGTATAGGTGTTAAAAACCTATATAACAATTGAAAACCGATGGTAGGCTGAGAACTTGCAAGTACTCCGTAAGATAACCATTATATGAAATTTTATATCAATAAAAAAAATTTTGTTTGGATTGAGATGAATGAAAATGACTAAGAAATAATATAATATGGGTAATGCTTAAAATAAATTTGATAATCAGTCATTCAACGTCTTATATTTTATTATCAAAAAAATCCCATAATAAAACAAGTCCATGGAAATGGAAAAGTATTACAAGCCTAAAGAGGATGAAAATAATGAACACCTGGCTGATCTACTCTAATCAGACTGATACCATCATTTTTCCGTTGATGAATGCTAAAAAACCAGTAATGTTGCTCCCATGGTATGCCACCTCCATTGAAGCAAGATGATCTGCCACATTATTACCCTCACACCACAAATAAAAAACCTAAGTTTTGTTGTTGATGCTATAATTAAATTTTCTAATTATATAGTTAATTCGACACTGAGTGGGTATATTACCATGCATAGAGTCATGAATAATCTTGGAATCAGTTTCATCTTTATCAAGATTAAAACTTTTCCCAGCACACAATTTAATACCTGTAAACATCAGTTTTTCCTATGACTGAATAGAGTTACCCTTATCAGTATAGGTAGTGAAATCCCAAAAAACATTCCATTTATAATCTCGGACCATTCCTCTACCACACATAATCCCCAATATATAAGAACCATCAAAATGATATTTAAAACCCGCGTTTGGAGGAGACTTAAAATCCTAGTTTCTTCTTAAAGAAGAACTAGGATAATGTATAAAAGGCATACTCACATGAATGCTTATCAGAGAGGGGACATGAATCTAGTCATTGGAAACATTATGAAAATCAATTAGGAGGTTCCTGGTTCTTGTGAAAACTTATCTTTATATAGAAATAGTTCCTTTAAATTTGGATATATTTATGGTATTCCAGATACACCAGCAACAAACATTAAGAATCAGTGCCATAGCCATTTTTTCTGGACTTTCATTGTTCATACCAGAGAACCACCATTCAAGGAATGATTCAACAAGGAGGACTATGGGAAAAATACCTGTAAACTCTCTAAAACATTCCAAGACATTCAATACCAATTCTCCTTAAAAAGAGATGATTTCAATACTCCTCTATTTGAAATTTTCAGGAATGAGATTCACTAGGGATAGTAACAATTAATGTCCCTAGTTATAATGTCGAACTCCTAAATTGCTGGAGAACTCCCCCTCTATCGAGTATATTAGGTCTTTCCCATCACACAAAGGCACTTCCCACTAACCTAGAACTACTGAGGATCTCCTCTCCATCGCAAAATATGGTTCTTTCAGGTAACATAGAGTCGCCCTCCACCACCGTGGCCTACTAAGGTACTCCTCTCTATCTCATACAGTGTCCTCCCCCCAATGTACTTCTTAGGTACTCCTCCCCATTACATATCGTGGTTGTCAAGTCACTCTGAGCTAAAATGCACGCAGTTGTCATGTCTCATCCAGTCGTAGGGTTCTGTATATAGTGCGCTTCAGATAAGTGATCCCCAATACATCAATCGTATTACAACTAACACGTAGTCTACCGTGAAGTAACCAGATGATCCCCCATGTCATAATGGTTCTAATGAAATAGATGACGCATCAATCGAATGCACTGTCTGTGCGTTATTGACATTTTAGTACTAAGGTCCCGATTGGATTTGGATGCGATCCTACCCGACCATATTCCATGTTTCTAAAAAACTCTTGTGGAGTGGGCTAAAAGGATTGTCTGATTCCAAAGATCTCAACACCGCAGACAGTTCATAAAAGGTACCTCTGGTTCTCGATACAAGGCCCGTTATGTGTTCCTGAGTGATATTGGGTCCGGGTCTGGACCGACCCTGTACGACCGACCCAAGTCGACCTCAGTTGACCCGACTAGGGTAAACTCAACCTGCTGGGCCCGACCCAAGCCAACTAGACCGACCCGGAGGTGCCAACCACATGGCGGTGAGGACCGTTAGATATAACTAGATGTGTCACGTCCATGTAGGGCTTACTTGGCACTGGGCCACGTCAATAGGTCAACCCACGAGGATTTACCACAATGCGACACCATGTGGCACAACGGGTCCCACTTTCCATAGCCGATGGGTCGCGACACTACTGTCAGGTGCGCCGCTAGCGCGCAACTCGTCCTCTGGTCTCCGGTTGATCCAGTGGCCCCTTCCTCCCACCACTACAAACAAAAGACGCATCCTTTCTACCACGTAGGTGCACCACCGGGGTTCCCCCCCCCCCCCCTTCATTATGCCGGCACCGTCATGTCCGACCAACATGCTGGCGGACCTCTCTTCCATTCATAGTTGCAGACGATCTGCACTCCTCCTTGTTCATCTGTGGCATGAGACGGAACGCCATGCCTCCTCCATGGCTGGTCAGTGCCAGCCTCTTCGGCGATTGCCGAGAAATTTTCTTGCGGCGTGTGTCAAAACGTTATCCACCACATATCTGGTTGGTGTCATCGCACTATGGGTCTTACATTGAGGTACATGGACATACCAACAATTATAGAGGAGGGTTAGATCCTGGATCATTAGTCCTGCACCCTCCACGTTAGCTCGTAACACAAGGGGGTTAAGTGATTGATAATAATTTAATTATACAACAAGATAAACCCCACATGATATCCCGCAATATCCTCCCTCATAGATGAATGAATCACTGGTAAACCTGTTAGTCGTTTGACCCTCGTTCTTTGTGTAATTTCAAGAACGGATAAGAGGGAATAAAAAATGAACAAATGAAATAACACATAACTCGAATCATCGAAGAAACATCTGCGCTTGAAGTTGGATCATGTTCTTCATTCTCAAAATTAGTTCCCAAGGTTGCCACTCATTTCTTGGGTTGTTGTCATCCTTCACCTCCCGCTGGGTCGATCATTCTTCTAAGGGTCCAGCATCGTGTCACTCCTTCAACACTTCATTTCTTGGAGAAGCTATGTCGATACCCCTCCCCAAGCTCCATATATAGAAGTGATGGGGAGGGTAAGTAACAAAATTTGAATTTATAGTGGTTAAATAATTAGAAATCTTGATAATTCCCCAATATATTTATTTCTTAGGGTTTCCAATTCATTTCATTTATTGTCTTGACACATCGCTGGCCCCACCCCCTTTACTTTTTTGTTGGAGGATATGAAATAAAATATCAAAATTACTTTATTTCATTTATTTAAAAAATTATCTAAAATTATATTTTTCTCCAGACCTACTATGGTCAATTTAAATCTTCCCTTATGCGAGTCTTGGCACTATGGATTCAACGGTGCCCTCATATTTTTAATCCGAGAACCGGTTAAAAATTTAGAAAACACTGCTCATGCGTTTACATAACACACCCAAAAAAAAGTTTAGTAAATTATTAACAGTCACCCTCAACCCACACTTGTCATGTTTTGGCTCTTCCAAAGTGAAAAATTCCCCAAAGAACCCAATGGTACTTTAGGATTTCTAATCCAAGTAACCCATTAGATGTTATAGATTTTAAAAAATAATAATTGTCACCTAATTATTTTATTTATGACCAAAAACTATCTTTTACTAGTGGCCTGCGCCAGCCAATGTTACTATTTTCCAAAAGAGATAATACCCCCACGAGTTTAGCGGGGGTCTCATATTTTTAATCACAGTCACCGTTCATGTGTTATAAGAATGCGAAAAATAAAATAACATTATTTAATTTTTTTATTTATCGTTATGCAATTTTTGGGATTTCTCACTGGAGGCCCACGATGAATAAACGTATGTCATGCCTAGGGTAAACCTGTCATCCTGAACGCAATAGGACACTCAGATTCCAGATCTATGAAACCATTATAATGTTATTATAATTTTGTTTAGTAAAACTACTTACACCATGTAATTAATGCTTAAAAAACATTGACTAACATTACATGATCTCTAGGCCTCTGAATCATGCACCTTTAGATTTAAGAGTCTCGATATAATTTCATATAATTAAAAAAATATATGGAAATTCTGGGACACTACACTCTTCCAACCTTTGGGATTTACATATCCTAAAGACAAAAATAGACTATGTAAACAAATTGGGGTAATGAGCACTAATATGAGCCTCTCACTCCCCTGTGACTTCCGGGATGTTCCCATGATTCTTGCGAATACGCACCAGAGGTATTGACCACCCATGAAGGACAGGATTCTGTCTATCCTCAATCTCTACTCAAACCTCCATAAATGTCTCCTCATTATCTATGTTCTACTCTCCACGGTTAATGATGGGAGATGGGTCGTGCAAGTATCTCCTCATTTAGGATATTTGAAAGACATCGTGCACATTCTACCACTACAGTGGAAGGGCCAAGAGGTATTCCACCTCTCCTATTATCCTAAGTATTAGAAAAGGACTGATAAACCTCAGTGATAACTTGAAACCTCATCCAAATCACTACTGTCCTCATTGAGGAGAGAATCGCATGAAAATGTGGTCTTCTTACAGAAACTCTAGTGGTCTTTGTCTTCTGTCAGCATATGACTACGGTCTGCTCTGTTTTGTCTACATCTGTTCATGGATGGTCTGCACTTTCTCAGTGGTAGCTCGTACCAACTATGGACCCATGATTGCTGACTCCTCTGGGTATGTCCTGTATAGAGGTGATCTATAGATCCAACCGTACAAGGCCTCAAATGGTTCCATAAACATTGCGGAGTGAAAAATGTTTTTGTATGAAAACTCCACCAAGGGAATGTTTTCCTCCCAACTATGTCCAAAATCTAGGATTCATGGACGTATCATTTCCACATGTGTTTGAATGGTCCACTCTGTCTGAACATCTGTCGGAGGATGAAATGTGATGCTCAAACACAGGAGAGTCTCGAACGTCTCATACAATTCCTTCCACAACCGGGATGTGAAACGTGCATCACAGTCAGAGACCATCAACATTGGAAACCCTTGAAGTTTCAATTTTTTTTCATGTAGAGGCATCCCAAGCCCTCAACTGATCCCTAATCTCAGATTGGTGGGAAGGGGGGCAACTTGGTGAGTCATTCAATGATCACCCAAATGACATCATGTACCCTAGACGTAAATGAAATCCCTTTCACAATTTCCATCGATATTCCATCCCACTTACAATATGGTACCACTAGTTGAAGTGTTAATCCTACTGGAACCTTGTGCTTGACCTCCACTTGAATAAAATTAGGGCATCGTGCAAAAAACATCCCTACAACCTTCTTCATCCCTAGCCACTAGTATTGACGCTAGAGATCCTGGTACATCATCACAACACCAAGACGTACCGCCAAAGGGGACATATAGAACTCCCTAAAAACCTCCTTTCATAGTGCCACGAGTACCACAATATATCCTCTGAAAATTTCGACATTCCCCCCAACATTGGAATATCTATCAGGTGTTTTTCCTGAGGATATCTGAACATGTTGAGACTCAAAGTCACTGTATCCATGTTGCGTCTACCTAGCTTGATAAAATTTTTGGAGAGTGACTGTCATAGATTGGAGGTATGCTGCTCTCTCTCTATCCATGATGGATATCTACAACCCAGCTAGCTGCTCTGTCGCCTCACTCAACAACTGCAGACCAGACCTCCTACTGAGTGCATCTGCTACTATGTTTCCATTCCTAGTAGTATAGACTATCTCATACTCATATTCCTCATAGAACTCCAGCATCACCGATGTTTCAGGTTCACGTCCTTCTAAGAGAATATATACCTAAGAATCTTGTGATTAGAGTAGATAGTAAAACATTCGCCCATCATGTAATGTAGCCACATCTTCATGGTGATGACCACTACTTCTAACTCATGGTTGTGGGTGGCATAGTTATTCTCATTTTGTATCAGTTTTCATGAGCCATAAGCGATCACTCCTTGCTCCTGCATTAATTCACACTCGTGTTCGGACACTGATGCATCATAGTAGACTACATACCCAACACCCTCATCTGGTAGCCTCAATATGGGGGCACTTTTCAGTATCCGCCTCAACTCCTTTAAAATCTACTGGAATCTCTCCATACATACGAAGGGAACACCCTTCTTCGAAAACACTGACAATGGTTTCACAACTCCAGAAAATTCAGGCATGAACCTCTCGAAATATCAACCCAATGCTAGGAAACTCCACACCTACATCACGCTCAGGAGTGGCTCCCAAGAATGCACAACCTCGATCATCGCTGGATCCACTCCAACTATAGCCTCTGAGATAACGTTTCGATGAAAATGGGCATATCATTTCAGAACTGACACAACAAGAGTTTACCATAAATCTGCTTCTCTCAGAGTGTATCCAGAACTATCTGCAGATGATAGTCATGCTCTTCTTCTGTCTCTGAGTACATCAAGATTTCATCGATGAACACCACCACGATGCGATTGAGGTATGGATGAATGATATTTTTCATGAGTCCCATAAACACTTTTGGGGAATTGGTCATACTGAATGGAAAAACCAAGAACTCATAATGGCTATACCAATATCTGAATGATGTATTCTACACATCCTCATCTCTTATCCTCAGCTGATGTTATAATTATCTTATGTCTACCATCAAAAACCAACGAGCTCCCATCAGCTGATCGAAAAGATCATTAATCCTTGAAGTGGATACTTGTTCTTAATGGTCAGCTGGTTTAGGTGCCGAAAGTACACCCATATTTCTGCCTTCATGAAGAACAAAATAGGGGCTGCCCAAGATGAAACGCTAGGTCTTATGAACCACATTCCATATAAGTCCTCAAACTGTACTCATAACTCACAAACATCCACATGATCCTTCAAATATGATGGTGTAAATATCGGTGTCGTCCCGGGGCATAGGTCGATGTAAAAGTCTACCTCTTTCTATGGAGGTAGTCCCAAAACATCATCAGGAAATTCATCAAAAACTAGTCCACCACTAAAGGATAGCTTGGAGTCTCAACATCAGCAGCTCTTAGGGTATTCCTAGCCAACTGATGATTAATTGGCAGCACCCTCCTCTAGGTTTGTTCATCCTATTCTTAAAATGTTCATTACTTTTCGGTGAAGGAAATCATGGTCCCAGCATGCGGACACACCACACTTAGAGCCTAATATAGTCAATCTAAGCATGGAATGTAGATAACCAGTCCATACCCCAGAAGGAATTTTTAGGCCTTGACACTGCTACTAGGAGGTGCAAGCTGAAGCTCTCGCCTCCTAGAGTAATCTCACATTTCCAGAACTATTGTCTAATCGTCAAATCTACTCCAGTAGGAGTCACTATTGTTAATGATCGAGCCGACGGCTCCACCGGAATCTTCGAGTTATGAACGAGGGTCCTGGAAATAAAAGAGTGAATGAAACCTATGTAATTAAGTAATAAAACTATGTTAGAGTGTACACAGATCATACCACTAATCATATCTAGAGCCACATGGTTGTAGGTCTCAGCTTCATGGAGTTGAGCTCGCCCCTGTCCTCCTACTCCATATGATCAGTGAGGACCTCTTGGTGGTGGTGGGGTTACAACCTCATAACGCCGCCCACCGCCTACTACACGGCCAACTTGTCTACCACGTTTTCCACCCTTCAAACCTTCTCGCTCGAACCTCTACCTCTACATCAGTGGTTCCTCGACTGCCTGTTTCTCATCTGTACAGTGGGTCAGGTAGTGGCGAGCCATATGCCCATTCCAGACCCATGTGTAACACCGTGTGTCCTTCGCCTACCTTCCTCTGCCTTGCAAACCTCACACCTCCGAGCTTGTATCCCGGGGTTGTCCAATGGAAAGTCCGGCTTGCATGGACCTCTATGTGATCTGCATGTTTCTTGCTATTGAATAATATATACCTGACATCTAGTGGGGGGTCTCTTTGTGGTTGCCTACTTATCTAGGAAGCTCTCAACCAATAGAGCTATCTCTAGCACCCAATCTGAATCGTTATGCTGAGTGATACAATAGATGATCTGATCTCTCGTCGGAGACCTTTCTCGAAGGATCGGGCCCTGAAGAAACGATTCAGCACAATGTTGGGGGAGTAATGGGATATAACAGTTAAACTCTTTGAGTACTCAGACACTTTCATGACACCCTACTGTAAGTGAAACATATCTTGTATACGCACATTACATAAATTCACTAGGTTGAAATCTGCCCAGAAAATTCACTCATATTATACCCAGAAGTGGGTTTCCTCATTGTGTATCTAGACCATCAGGATCCACCATCTCCTTGCTGCTGCCTAAAAAAGATTGTCCGCCATGATCACCATAAAATCAGATGGTCTCCCAACTAAGCCAAAAAGTTTTGCCACAACCTCCAGCCAATCCTATGTGGCCTGCGGGTTGGTCTCACCTCCGAACCTTGGAGGCCTCTTCCATTGGAAGTCATGAAACATGCTCAGTTAGTGTGCATCCTACACTGGTGGGGCTGGTGGAAATGGGTGTCCAATGGGTAGTGGTGCTACCAGTACACCACCTGAATGTGCTAACAACGTAAGAGGGCCCTACACCGAGGCATTATCACTCAATGGGTAGTCGTCACGTACTCTATTAGGAATCGTGGATGGATGACTACGTGCTGGCATCTTGAAAGAAGACAGGTGTTCCATTGTCATTATGTTATACATTGTGAACAGACTCAAAAGATCAAAAAGAAAACTTTTCAAAACACACGCTATCAGTGTTTTCATTAGCTGAGTCAGAAATCAAAATTTAGGGTTTGGGTGTATGGATACGTCGATCGCCACACCAACACTAGACTCCAAAAACTAAAAAAGACACTCATAACACATAACACTACTTCCACATAGAAAAGATTAGTGTCCCAGTTCATTCATAGAACAAAACTATTTTGATACAACTTTTTCATAACTCATCACCCGGGGCCCATGTTGTGACCACCCCAAACCCGCCTTCCATAGGCCAGAGACTGGATACCAACACTGAGAGGCATATTCCATAAAATTGGAATGCATTTCCACTAAACCTGTACAAACAAACAGTTCAAGAACACAACAGGATGAAACTATGAAGTAAACTATTGTAGTAAAAACTGGTGAAGGTAAAAGGGGTTGGAATACATTCCCAACTAGAAAAGTAAAAGTACAACTAAAAAGTGTGATACAACTGAATTAGTAAAAACAGATCATGGTCCATCCTCTAATGGTCATACCTGAAGGGAAGGTACAGCTCCCTAACAGTAGTCCTTACATCACGTCTCGAAAAGTGGTAGACCTCTGAGCACCATCCAACCCTGGTTCCCTCAGACCCGATCAATGTTTTACGTCATTCACATAGGACACAATAAGGCGCGGGAGAAGCCCTTGTAGGGTGAGTATAACGATACTCAGTAGGGATACCAAGACCCCATGGTTCTCCTAGAACTCCACAATGGAAAACCACGAAGAATGAACAAAATCACAAAGCATAAAGTAATAGACACACCTCAATTAGAGTCACAACAAAAACCAGGTATACATCTTAGAGAAACAAGATTATGATGTTGATATCCAGGAATGGGATTCTCTTAGTAGAGTAACAAGTAACATCCCATATCACATTGTTGAACTCCTATGATGTTGGAGAACTTCTCCTCTATCGAGTAAAGTGGGCGTGCAGCGTCACACAAAGGTGCTTCCCACAAACCTTGAACTATTGAGGTACTCTCCATCGCGTACCGTGGGTTTGCTGGATCGCACATAGCTGCACTCCCCCACTATGGCCTGCTGAGGTACTCCTCCCCATCACGTATCGTGGTTACCCCCAACTGTGGCCTACTGTGGAACTCCTCCACATTGGGTATCATGGAAGTCTAGTCACACTGTGATGAAAAGTTACCAGTCGTCATGTCTCAACCAATCACATAGTTCTGTACGTAGTGCACTTGGGAGAACCGCACCATAAGAAATCATTTGTGATTCAACCCACACGAAGTATCACAAGAAGTAACATGATGATCCACCATATCATAAGGGTTCCAATGCAATAGACAACGCATCAATCCAATGTCCAGTCAGTGCGTTATTGGAATTTTAGTGTCGAAGGGCCCAGTTGGAGTCGGGTGCGATCCAAACTAGTTGTATTCCATGATTCTACAATCTCTCTTGGAGTATATAAATATTACTTTCTCACTCCAAGGATCACAACAACGTTGACGGTTCATTAAAAAGATGTCCGGTTCCCAAGATAAGGCCTTTATGTGTTCTTAGGATGTACTGGGTTCGGGTCTGGTCCGACCAGGGTCAACCAGCCTGCCAGGCCCATCCCATCTTGACTGGGCCGCGGATCCGGCCGTTGGGCTGGGGGTTAGCCTGCTAAGTGACGGGTCAGTTTGCTGGACTGACATGGTGGTTCCACCCACCTTTCAGTGCATGCCACTAAGGATACCAGGATGAAGCAGGTCCGTGTAGGGTTGACGTGGTGCGGAGCCACGATAGTGGGTCCACCCACAGGGGTTGACCCCAACGCGGTGCCTCTTGGTGTCTCGGATCACCCGTTCCATGTTCGACAGGCTGTGTTAGCTCGTAACATGATTGGGGTTATGGTTTTAATATCCATTGAATTGAACATGAATATAAACCACACAATATTCCCTGAAATAACCTTCTACAATGACGAATGAATCATTTTTCAACCCATTAGTTGGTTTACCCACGTTTTTTTGTAATTTCATGAATGGGGACGAGGGAATCAAAAATTAACTAATGAAATAAAACCTACCTAGAATCAGTATAGAATTTTTCGTGCTTGAATGTAGATCTCATTATTCATTCTTGAAACTGGTTCCCAATGTTGCCACTCAGTTCCTCGTTCGGTGTTGTCGGTCACCTCCAACAGGGTTAGATCTGTTTTCCAAGGGTATGGCATCGTGTCGCTCCCTCATCATTTCGTTTCACTGAAAAGATGTACTAATAATCTTTCCCAAACACAATATATATAGAATATGGGGGAGGGTAAGAAACGAAGTTGGAATTTAATGGGGGTCATTAATTAAGAAGCTTCCTAATTCACGAATTATTTCATTACATAGAGTTGACATGTCAAGACATTTATTGTCCTGACACATCAGCAGACCCACCCCCATTACTTTTCCATTATAGGATATGAAATAAAATAAAAAAATTATTTCATTTCATTTCTTTTAAAATTTCACAAAACATAAATTATTTCTCAGACCTACTACGGTCAAAGTAAAGCCTCCCTTAAGCGAATCACGAAACAGTGGATTAAATGGTTTGCTCATATTTTTAATTTGAGCACTGATTCAAATGTCTAAAAATGATGCTTGTGTGTTTACTGAACGTATTCAAAAAAAAACTTTAGTAAATAATTAATAGTCATCCTCGATATGTTCCGATCATGGTTAGGCTTTACCTAAGTGAAACACTTCCAAATAAACCCAACATTACTCTTGGATTTCAAATTCGAGTTACGGTTATGGAATTATGAATTTTACAAAAAATTAAAAATGAATTAATTATTTTATTTAAGGAATAAAATAACATTCATTGGTGGCCCATGATGACCAATGTTATTACATTCCTAATGAGATCATAACCTCACGAGTTCAAGGGTGTTCTCGGATTATTAATCCAAGTCAATGTTCATGAGTTATAAGCACTTGAAAAATGAAATAACTTATTTTTAATTTATTTATTTATGGTTATGCGATTTTTGGGTTTTCTCATAGGTGGCCTGTACTAAATAAACAGAAGTCGCGCCAATGGTAACCCACCATCTTGTATGCAACGGTGCCTTCAAATTTCTGATCTGGTAAACCCTTTAATAGTTATTCCACATTTTCATGAAAACTAATTACTCATGATAATTAAAGGTTAACAAAACATTGGAGGATCTTTTCAGGAACTTTGGGCCTCATAACCATGCGACATAAGATTTTTTTGTATCTAAAAAATTACATATAATTAAAAAATGTATACAGAAATTTCAGTACATTACAATGTCCCTGGATAGTTCTAAAATCCAAAACTAGAGCCTGCCCAATTATGATTCCAAAAAGAAATATCCCATTTCCCAATAATCTTCCTTGAGTGTTACTAAATGGTTGGAATAATATTACAAATCAATGACAATATTGGAGAATAATCACTGTTATCTTCTAATGTCATTTCACCTCAGATAGTGAATCCTATCTGAAATCATCCAAGATTATGACAATATTATTATGAACCCACTTAATAACTTTGATGGATGAAATAACATGTATTGGAATAGTCGGTAAAACAATGTTGATTAATGAAATCCTACAACCAATGGATAAATAACAGTTTTCCAATAAAGCACATGACTCATGATTTTTTTCATAATTTCATCAAAATATCTGATTCTAGTACAACCATGGGATATATGATACCAAAGGTAATTCAAGGTAAAATAATCTCATTGTATATTCAGTATTATAGATAATGTTTAATCATTCCTATCACCACATTTTTCAGAAATATATATATTAATTTTGTCTATGTTAATACTTTTTCTACTCGAGTAACTATACTCATCTAGGATTTTAATATTACCCCCAACTAATCTAGCACTAGCATTGATAAAGATTAGGGTATCATCTGGAAACATCTAGTGGGATATTATTGGTCGATTGATTTACATTAGTATGGAAGAAGTTTACCTGTAGATATTTTCTTATTAATAAAAAGATTAAGAGTATCTTACATGAGAAGAAAAAAATATTGGGAAATTGGATCTTTTTGTTTAAGCCTACGAGTAGCCTGGATAAAATCGTGAGTTTATTCCATTAATGAAACCACCATCATGGAAGAGTTGAAGCATTGAAACAGAATATCTATGGCCCATGAGGATAAACCCATACACTGAAGCACTTTATTGATAAAACCACATTCAATTCTATCACAAAATTTATTTATATCATGATTTAATTCCACGTTTCTGCCATGACATATAATGTTGATATCACAAATCATTTAAAATTAATACTCCCATACTATTAATTCTAAACAACATCACTGATAGATATCCTATCATATTATACCAAATGATTGTCACAAGTGGGCATAAGAAATTCAGAATAAAAGTGTGTTTTTAATATTAATATATGGATTATAGAATATAAAAATGAACTAGTATTTTGTATAATAATATTAAAATAATATCACAACTATAAAATAAAATATTGAAGAAAAAAAACCAAACTCCCAAAATTCAAAAATCATTAGATCATTATATCAATAAGAACATAAGAAGGTATGGTGATCAACATGTGAAAATTATCTCACCATAACATCCTTATATCCCATACAACTATTTCATTTCATCCCGACACCCTATACAACCATTTCATAACTTCTCTACAACTCTTGTATCCACAAACATCATCTATTATATCACTTATATGACTCATTTGAAACATAAAACCATTATATACTAATAAATGACATATACCATCAAAAAAGAATATCCATAGTATATGGGTACATTTTAAAAATAATCGATTAAAACCATTAGTGTATTCATGTTTCAAAACTATGAGCCATTATATACCATAGACATGATATCAAATAAAAAACATTAATATATTATGATAATAAACGAAATGTATGATATTGATCAATTAAAACTATACAATAAAAAATTAAAAAATAATAATACTAGTTATTCACCATGTTAATATAAAAAAGGAGAATAATTAAATAAGTGAACATAAATACATCACACGAAAAAACCACATATTGTAAAAAAAATTCCATAACATTGTACATAACGAGGTGAAAAAACAATACATCATAAAGTAAACCTATCACACCATCCAATGATTAGAAATTTCCGAAAGGGATTCTCTTCCCACCAACCCTTTATACATTTTTCTATTTTAATTCTATAACCACAACTATTAAATATTACCATATGGAATAAAACAATATATAAATACATTAACTATTCAATTAACAACCCATAGTCATTATCTAGATAATTTGAATATAACACTAGCATGGTACCTAATTTTGTATATTCTGTCTAGGAGGATAATGATTTCAATACCAAGAATCATATAATCACTATGATATAGTCATTTCACATACGTATTCAATATGGTACTCTATTTCATTTGATTCTTTAATAACCATTACAAAATTTCACTATAAAGATTAATAATTAACCTATGTTAATTATTCCATTATATATTATCTTAATTAATCAACTAATTAATTGAGACCTATAATTTATATCTAATTTTTAACACCTTAACTACTCTTTAATTAAACCCATTCATGTTAATCATATATTATATTCATGTTGAATTATTCCCATATATCTCAAAAACATAATCCTAAGATTTTATTATCATATTTCTATTTTTATTTTCATATATTCTATTATAAGGATTTGATATGATGTTTAATTTATAAATGGATGTATAATAGATGCTAATATCCAACTAATCCTTTGTTTTAAATACAATAAATAATTTCACTATATTTAATATGTGTTATTTTAATAAATATTTTACAAGATATATTATTTTTAGAAAATCATTTTATACCATAAATAATTGATGTGTGATTCCATATAATTTAAAACTAAATGAATAATTCCATGTTATATCCCTATGAAAAGTTATTATTTTCATGTCCATTATTATCCAAATTCAATTCCATATTTCATTGTTATTATTAAATTTTTATATCATTCATTGATAAAAATTTTCATTATAATACTATCATCAATAAATAGTGATCTATGAAATTTAATTTCAATAGTATAAAAAAATTATAAATTCAATTATTGAATTTTGTATTCTTGTTTGGGAAACATTCAACGCACTAAAATCTATTGTATGTAATCAATTGCAACCATACTAATCTATCATTTCATATTTCCAATTAAATCATCCTTTTTATTTTATTTTCCATGAGTTCAAATTTAACAAGGGATCACATATTCAAGTAATGAACTCTATATTTTATTTTCTCATAACAATTAAAATAATCTACCACCAAGTGAGAATTAAATGATATAATGTAATTCAATGATACCTTCCCTTAAACTAGTAAATTTCATTATAGAACATCATGATAGAAATTTAAATTAGGTAAATAAAAACCACATTCCATATACAATATATCAACCATCAAGAGGAGTAGAGAGTATAATTTGAAATTTATTTGTAAAACACAATCTATCCCCAAAGATCATATCTTCTCCACTGTGTTAGAGGAGAACATTAAATGTACCTCACTCTCTAGAGTTACAAAAGGCTAGATTAAATAACTTTTTCACCTTTCATTAATACATGTATTTTAGACATAATTGGTGGGTTTAAATTATGTGAATAAGAATGATTCCTTTTTTTCTCATTCCAAATGTCTAATAATTAATGGTGAATTATTATAAGTCATGTAAAGTGGTACTAGGGGAAAAAATTAACTAATTTTTAGGATCAAGAATGCATATATGCATACTCAATAATTCCAGAATGTGATATTTCAAATGATTATAAATATATAAATCTACCACCATAATAAATCAATAAAAATTATGTATTAAATAGTTTTTCACAAAATCTATATTCCAATATTGATAAACTAGTTGTACACGAAGGGGATATACCTAGACCAACTAAATCCTAAGAGGAAACTCTAAATTGGTTCGCAATAAATGATTTATAAAGAAAATATTAATAAGAAATCAAAACCCCAAGGGTATTACTATAACAATATAATATTTTTGAAATTAAGATGATAAATTGGAGAGAGGGAGAGAGACAGTTCAGACACGTAAATTATACATTTGTTTATATATATCATAAAAGGAAATAGTTCAACAACCACTTTATGTATTAAAATTCTTATACATGAAACACATAGAGTTATTTTTATAAATTCCTCCATAAAAAATAAAAAATAAATAAATTTATCATATCATTGGTCATATAACATCATTTCTTAATTATTTCCTCCCATTATATTGCAAAAAATTCTTGAGAGAATTCTCACACTAATTTTATATATTTTGTAATAATTGTATATATTTGGGAAACACTATATATTTTAATTAATGAATAATATATATATATATATATATATTCAATATTAAATCTATCATATATTGATTATTATCATTTTGGTGTTTCAAATATTTATTTTCTCATATTTTTTTTCTAGATTCATACATATTAATTACATAAATCATATCTTTTTATATTTGATAATTTTAAATATGTAATTCCATGATTGTTTCCTAAAATGTCCATCCACCATAAAATTTTTTTGTGATGTTATTGGAAAAATGAAGATGAAATTTATATGAAGTACACAATATAAGGGAAACATGGTTTTACCATGATGCAACAGAAGACTCTGGCCTCATGGTAAATCTTTTTCACCAATAAAAATATGGTTAACATTACCCTTATGTGAAAATGTAAATAACATTATGTAGAGAAAGAAGAAAAAAATTTACCATTATAGTAATCAGATCTTATAGAGTCTGAGGATTAACAAACATGAATATTAAATCATTTTACATGAATATTTTTCAAATTACAAAATTACATGCTTGATTATAATAATAGTTTAGTGTTTTAAAAATCTTGGAACACATTATTCTAATTTGATGAATGATAGTAATTATCTACGAAAAATATCATCCCCTTTAGTACTCTTATATAAAACCTTTCATTTTGTACTAGGAAATGGAAACCAAAAATGAGTGATATTAGATGCTCAATAACATTAATATTAATGGACATACTTTAGAATAATATGTGAATACGTGTAATATAAAATGATAATAATATTATAAAACATTTCCTTATATATCAAAGTTCATAGTCATGAACCATGGAATAATTCTTGGAAGTTCATAATACATGATTCATAAAGGTGATAAAACATCATAAATCATTCATAATCAATGTGCTCTTGTCCTGTAAGTGTGAGAAAATCATAAATTTAGAAACTTGGTTCATTTGTCATGGTTAACTAATAAGACTATAATAATATTATTTTAGGACCCACATTTTTTCCATAGTGGATCATCAAACAACTTTTTCTAATTTTAGATCCGGTCACACCTGTTTCCCAATGTGGATCTGGATGCTCCAACATCCCAATATGGATCAACACCCACCTATTTCAAATTACGGTTTAGGTCACACATATTTTTCATTATGTATCAATCTCATAAACTTGTTTCAAATTTTTTCTCATTAGATATAAATTTTTACCCATTTAATTGGAGGTAGATAAAGGTTCATCCCTACACATAATAAATGTATACATCTATGTGCCACAAGATAATAAAACAGACATCATATCATGAAAAAAAGTGTGATGGGTTTCAAAAAATAATAATTAACCATGAAATGAAAAAGGTATCATAAAAAATTATTAATAAAAAAACCTATGTAAAATAAAATTTCTTAATAATCATTTCAATATAGAATATACAATTAAAGGAAATAGGTTTCATAAGAATATTACATAAGGAAGAATAAATGGTATGGTAAATATCATGAATAAAACGTAAAACATTCAGGGAAATAATATGAATGGTAACATCAAATAATATCTCAAATACATAATGAACTATAAAAAAAATATTTTGTTATTGTTGGAGAAGGATTTTCAATGACCCCATGCAACATTTCTTAAGGAAAATAACAATTATTTGGAAATACTTTTTTTGATATAAACCATTTTAGAAGATATATTCATTGAAAAATAATTTTTAAATATATGAAGTATTATTTAAAATTATTTTTAAACATTTTATATAGAAAATATCCTTTCTACATTGGAAAAAACTTTTTAAATTATAAAATTTTTTCAAAACATATTTCATTGAAAATATCCTTGAAAATGTAAAAATAAAATTTTCATACTCATTTTTCTCTATTTTTAAAAACCAAAAAAAATTAATTAAATAAAATTCCTTGAATGTTATATTAAAATATCATTTATAAAATTTTTTAAAAACTTTTAAAAAGACATGGTTTTTGAATAAAATAGATTTCTGACAAAAGAGAGAAATAAGGTAATATTTCCAAAAAAACATTTTCTTATCTATCTTATGTTCCAAAAAGGGAAAAAATTGTATCATCAAATGAAGGTATTTTCAATTTATAGAGGAGATTAAAATTAATTAATGTTATTGGTACATGCATAATTGTATTACGTCAATTCAATCATAGTCTCAACCAATCCTTATAAATTATTATATAGTATCAGAAAACATTTACCACTCTGGTAACAAAGATTAATAGCCACCATTATTAAATTTAATTAAATAAGGCATATAATATTATGAAAATAATAAGATTAAAAATATAAAATTTCAAAGGTCCGTATATTACCCTTTTAAAAAACAGAGGATTATAACATGACATGTTCCTCAGAGATGAAAAATTGATACCAAATTACTTTACTGATATGGTAACTTTTAAACTGTAAATTCCATGAAAGGGAGATCAGAAATTTTATTTGTAAATACACATAAAATTAATTTGATGATTAATATATTATATACATTTTTATTATAGACACCTCATAAATGTAATGAGTTGTGAATATGGCATAATTCTTCAAGAAATAAAAGTGAGAATCGAAATCCCATTACATAGTGAGTATCTTTGGGATATTTATCCACCTGAAAGAATGATAGTAATTAAAACATTTAATATCATTAGATTAATAAAATTAAGGTTAAAAAATTTTATAGTTTATTATGTACCCCACATGACATGAATATGTGGTAAATATAAATATATCTCATATAAATAAAAGTTAGAGGAGAAAGCACTTACCTTAATTATTGACTATCTTCATACACATTCAATCATCCAGTATAAAAATAGATATTTATTATATATCTAACACAGAACCATATTCATAAATATAATACCATATATTATTTTATTATGAATTTATAATACAATTTTATTAACAATTTAATGTTAATGATATGTTTTTTGTAATAACTACATTAATGTTTATATGTTTTGACAAGTAATTCATTATCTTCTTAAATACAACCCAATATACATTTTTACAGAATTTAAAATATATATTTACATAACAAATAAAATCATAATATAATTAATTATAACAATATATAAGTTATATAAACCTGAAAGTTCGATACATCATTCATGGATATTGTAGGCGTACGTACGCATGAATAATGTTCCTCTTTTCATATCATATTGAAAGAAATAATGTAAATGAAAAATATCAATATATATATATATATATATATTATAATTATAGAATAATTAATATTTCATATATGTTACATATTTTTATTAATTACATCTTTATTAAATTAATGTTAAATTTTGAATTAATCACATTGCTATGAAGAGGATGTAGTAAAGTCGTCCAAAATGAAGATTTCATATTCCAAAAAAACAGAATATATAACAGTTTTAATTATATAATAATTATATATAAATATATAATTTGTATATATAATAAATATAATATAAAAAATATTAATTTTACAATTATTTTAAACCTGTAGTGGTGGAAATGGAAGAACAGATGACATCGGTTCACAAAGTGGTAGTCTGTCACACACACAAATGATGATTGTGTATCCCATTTGATGGAAATGGTTATTATTCTATTAATTACCATTAAAATAATAAAATATAACATTTCTTTATGATACAATGGTTATTATATAATCATGGAATAAGAATAATTTATTATGTTGAGAAACAAATAAAACAAAAGTGCATATTAAAAAATTTTACATCTTTTTTATGTAACTTCTTTTTTATTTGCAAAAAGTGGATTCCTTTTAAGCATGTATGAAAAATGTGAGGCATCTATTTTGATTTATGGGTTGTTTTTAGATTTATTTTTTAGGGTTTGGATGATATAAATGGTTTGATATGTTTGAAGAAGTGTGGGTTGTGAGTTCACATTTATATTGGAGGAGGAGTGGCATTCTTGTAAATATAAACAAGTAAACATTGTTGGGATGTCTCTCTTACATCATGTGAATCCAATAATATTAATGATTATATATAAGGGACTATTTGATATAGATATGTCCTTAAAATGTTTTTTTCAATTTTATATGTTATTTTGATCTTTATGTTAATTTCTAACACCTATGTTAACTTTTTTTCACCTTAATTATTGTAATAAGTTTTAATTACATTCTCTGGTTTTTTTCATAAACAATGTATCCATTATTAGAAAATATAAATAAATTTGATTCTAAATATGGAATGAATTTTAAAAAATTTAAAATAATTAAATAGAATAAAATAATATAAAAATAATCCCACAGAAGGGACGAAAGAAAATGTTTTTAAAATGAAAATGTTGAAATTATTGAAATGTTTTCATAATAAATTTCCTTATGAAATTGATTATAATAAACAAAATTCCAATAATAAATTTAAATTTTAACTAATCATACCTTTATAACAATTATAAACAAAAATGAAAATATAATTTTTAGTTAGAATTTTTTTAGTATTAATTAATAAATTAAATATCATAAAAAAATACCAAAAATTAACCCAATATAAATTTTGATATTTCAATTACAAATAATGATGTTTATTTTTTCAAATTATATTTATAAAACTGTAAACAATTATTTTTAAAATACGTATCCAATTAAAAAGCAGAAAAATGTCCTCTTAGAATAATATATATTTTTATGCGTAAAATTTCATTAATTATTATCTTATTCCAATAAAACATGTTGGTTGAATTATAAAACATTTTGATGAATTTAAAATTATTTTTTTTGTCAAAATCACTCACTAATAGTTATTAATTTAATTTATTAATTTAAAATTCCTTAGTGGGCATAAAAACATTATTTTCTTAAAAATAAATCCTTTATATTCAATTTGTTTTTATTTTCATTTATAAATAATTAATAACAAATGAATTTTTTTATAATCATGTGTACAACATAATTTTATATTCTAGTAAACATTATTCCGATATTTAATTAAAAATGCATGGTGATAAATATAATAATATATTAATTATAATATAAACAGTGTATACGATGTTTGAAAGAAGTTGGAATTTCATGTAAGAGAATATATTAAAGAGATATAGAATTCTGTGTAACAGAAGGGAAACATAGTATTTAATATACTAAAATATAATATTTTTGTTTCATGTAGATCAACCTTAACTTGGTTTTGTGTATGACAAAAAACAAACATCGTTCTTTCTTGTAAGATATTTAATATTCTTTGTTTTATAAGATGAATAATATCAAAACCTATATATTAATTCAAAAAAATCATGAAGAAAACTTTGTAGTTTACATTATTACCCCTCCTTGTAAAATGAATTTTTCCCTTAAATTTTTTTGGGGTTTAAACTGATTAATACTTGTATGTTCCATTCACAGAAACAAACAAAAAAAACTAAAACTTCTATTAAAAATTGAATGTTGGAAATAGAACTGTTACCTAAAGTATCTTATATCTATAATTCCATATAAGGGAGCATAAGTGTTAAGTGAAAATATGGACATTTAAGAGACATGTAATTATCATGTTCTTATGGATAGTGATAGATAACACAGATTTACACAAGTGGGTGACCCATATAATATTAATGATCAGAAAACCATATATATGTGATTATCTATGGGACCATTTTATTCTTCAAAAAATAATGTTCTATGAAAACATTTTTGGTTCAAAGATATTTTCCCTATAGTTGAATAATTTTCATAAGAAGAAATACTTAATTGATTTCATTAATTTTATAAATCTCAATATCATCTTGATATTATTTGTTGATCAATTTCATGTTCGTATTATACTTAAAGAAATCAAGCTGTATTTTTATGCCTATGAAAAATAAGGGATCGAAAGATACATAATATACATTCCTTCTTTATGATGTTAATATTTAACACTGGTTACCCAATATGGATAAATATTTATATGGTGATTTAATATGTAAATATTTAACACCTCGTCAAAGTTCAACATAATCTATTACATAAATGTTTAACCTTCAAATGTTATGAGAGATTAAAATTCAAAATTTTAGAAAGATGGTTTCTCAATTTCTAAAAAAATATTATCATTGACCCCTCATATATTATTAAGTACATTTTAGTAATCATAAACAAAAAATGGGAATACCTTCACTGTGTATTCTCTCAAAACATGTTAATTACCATAAATCATTATTGAAAAAATTCATTCATTCTTATTAATTTTTTTTGGATATATTCTTTAAATTAAAAAATTTTGTAAACTCCATCAATAAGAGCATAATTTTGTTTTCAACAAAACAGTAATAATTTCAAGGGTAATATGTACCATTCAATTCACATATTCATATCCAATGTATCTTTATAAAAACATAGTTATCTCAAAATTATGATAATATTAAGGGTTATGTTTTTTTAATGAAGTGTATCCCATGAATATCTATTTACCATTAAAACAATTTTATAGTCCATCAAAAGTATTCAACTTATTCTTGAAAATCATTTATAAAAAACATAAATTGTACAATGATGTTGTTTTTAAAAATCCATATAAGATAATTCCTTAATCCAAATACATATACACTATGATTATTGGACTTAATACTTAACCAAATAATAAGACTTCATTGCCTTATTCATTAATACCAGTTTCTTAAAAAAAGATATAAGAATCATGTCTTAACATTCAACAAACTCAATCTAATCATACTGATAAAAAATACAATAGAATAACACATACCATTCTTATCTCATTCGTGGTATTTTCATCTTCAATAAAATAAACATTAGAAATAATTTTTTTTGAATAAAATAATTAGATTTCCCTTTATGAGATGCATTTTCCTAATGATCATACATTCCACAATTAAAATAGTAATATTTTTATAATACCTTTAGAAGGCCAATATATACCTCCATTTTGGTAACATAAATTTTCATTTACCCTTTATAGTTACTTGATTTGTGTCCATATTTTCCAATGGAAGAACATAATACCCTTACATTAATACATTCACTTGGATGCTTATTCCCATATTCTCGACATGTATGAAATGAAATCATATTTCATCTATGCGATCATTACTTAAATGCGCTGTAAATACTTTCATCCCCTTATTTAGTGTGTGTGATAGTTTATTGAGTTTCATGTTAGTGGTCATGTTCCATGAAACCTTACAAGGTATTATTAAAATTTCCATCACTCCAGTGGTCATCCCATATGACTACTCATTGTAAAATTTCTCATAACTTTCAACATTAAACCTATTTTTTCTAGTTCTCTCAATTGGTTAAATCCAGAATTCATTGTGTGAGTAAAACTTTTCAAACAAGAAAAAAACATAATCATGAGAAATTTCTTATTTTATATCTAAATTGTATCTCTTTATTTATTCATGGACACAATAGTCTAATCCTTATAGATATCCCTATAAATAAGCTTAGAAATAAACCAACAGACCTCCTTAAATATTTCAAAACCTATTTCCCAATGTTTGACTAAAAATATCATTTTATACCAACTATAGAATCCCAGTAATAGAATTAAATGATAATAAATAATCATATATCAATATACCTAACATCAATGAATTACATGCCTAATGACCATAAATGATTAGTGTATTTGAAAACATAGAACACATTCTTTTAATTTGATGAAATATCGTCAACATCTCCAACAAAGATCCTCTACATTAGTACTCTAACATAAAATTTTCTTCATAACATACAGAAGGGATACATAAGAAAGGATGATCTTAGAATATTAGTTAACGTAAAAATAATAGGGACTTGTTAACATAATATATGAATGATGTTAATATAATATTAGTATGAAATTTTAAGATTATACTTGATGAAGCTCAGATTTTCATATATTTTATACTGTAAATAATTTTTTATAATCCCACAAAAGTGTTATTGGATGGGTAATTGTCATGTTTTTAGGTTTTAGTGTTATTTTGAGCCCAAATGTGCAAAACACATAATTCTGGATTTTAGACAGATTATTACGTCAAGGGTATTTTCGTCATTTTTGTAAAATTATATTTCCAAATTTTCTGATTCAAATTTTTTTAGAATCCCTATTTTATTTAATTTAACTTTGTATTCTGTACCAGGAGATGATTCAACCATCTAAAGGGCCTAAAAATTCATTGAAGTTGTAAATTTTTCCGGGAGGACAGCGTGGACCCACCCAACGTAGCAGACATCAAACTCGGCCTACACATATCTAAATGATGTGTTTCAAACTGTAATACCACTAGGAAATATATATTAGTCTCTAAAATAAATTTGGGGATGCTGGAGGTCATTAAGGATGATATTGAAGGACATACGTTTGGAGGAACCTTTCGGGAAGCTTCATCCAGAAACAAAAACCGAAAATGAAAAATTCATAACCCCTTCTTACGGATTCCAAATTAGCTTAATGATAGAGGAGAGATGACCACTATATTTATGAACAACATTCATAAAGATAGGAATGTGTAATGATGTCATTAAGGGGGTCTACAACGTGAAATCTTTCGTGGGTCAAATTCTCCCTATAAAAGGAGGCCATCACCTCCATCCCAAAGCACCCCATTCTCCATCCATTACTTCAAGGAACTAAGGAGGAGATCTCCACCGAGGGAGGCCGACCGCAAATCTTCCCTTTTTCTTTTTATTTTATTTCTTTTCTTTATTTTTAGTTTTCAATTGTAATTTATATTTCTAATAAATTCATGCATTGTTTTTATTTTTGTGTCCACCGATTCACCCTCTTTTCTTCCTCTCATCTTACCATTGTGAACTATAATGCTCATGATCATGAGCAACTAATCCGAGGATTATCCTGAGGGAGTAATCAGTTTCTTGAACCCAATACCATGTTTTTAATATTCTTTGAGTTAATTAAAAGGATAATTTATAGTTGGTGTAATTCTCACTGTGGTTGTCTAAAGATTAACTTCTTAAACTACAACCATTTTCCCTTGATTGAGGAGGTGGATGGAGGGTGTTCATGGAAATATCTAAGTAGACTATTCATTCATAATTGGTGTAGAATAAGGTGTTCACACATATGATGGAGTGTGAACACTAAGAATATTTGAAACTGGGCAATGAAGGTGCTCCCTGAAAATTCTCTCGGGAGAACTACTTTTCTTCTCTAACGTTGTTAGGGAGCTAAGTAGTTATTTCGATCACTTTTTCAAAATATACATTTTTGTAAATATTTTATTTTATTTTCATTAATAAAAATAATAAAAAAAATTTATTTTTTCCACGATGTATTCAAATTCAAATTTTTATGCATGGGAAGATTACTCGCAGGAGCAATATCAAGAACCGGAAATTGATTATCGTGATCCAAATGACCGGGTTAAAAAGATTAGTAATAATCTGGATGATTTGGGGAGGAAAATGGAATGGGCATAGGACTATGTTTTTTCATGGATGGAGCAACCCAACCCTGAGCCGAATCAAGAACCTGAGATAGTGGTGGAAGAAATTTCACCACTCTTTATTGAAGAACGAGAGGAGGTAAATGTCGGGGTACTTGAAGACTCATTCATCCTCACTCAACCAATTCAACACGATATAGATGAAAAAGAGGATGAATTTCCCGTTGAGCCAATTGTTGCAGATCCACAAGAATTAAATAAATATGGAATGAATGTGAGGAGCTGCTTGATCTCCCCAATCCTTGCAAAGAAGTAGAGCCATCACCACTGAAAGAAGACCCCACCCAATTGGTGGAAGTTTAATTCAAGATGGAGGAGACTGACTACCTACCTCTATCTAGTGATAATCAACATCAATATACACTTTCAACTGAATAAGTGATCGAACCAGAACTAAATCAGGGAGATAATCCTTCCAGGAACTCTAATTTTTATAATTTCATTAAATTTTATTTGAGTATCACTACATATGACTTTGAATTTTCATATTTTTTAATCCTTATATAACCTTTGAGGAAGTTGAAGAAGGAGAAATTGCACCTTTTGAGGAACACCTGGATCTCCCTAAGGACATTGATCATATACTTGGGGAATTCCAAGAAATGATAATAGTGCCTCTGCATGAAGAACCAAATCTACAAGCTTCCCACCTTAAAAGCGAAGATTTGGAAATTAATATTTCAAATTTAAGTTTTGAATATCCCTTTGATTATTATTTTCATGGATCACATCTGGAGAAACCACTGGATTTTGAAGAACACATTGTACAAGTAGAAAATGAAGTGGGGGATGATCCATACTTCATCCTACCCCCGCCATGCATGCTAAACCATATTGTGAAGGGGGTGGATCTGGTGTACTCTATACATGGAATTCTCCTCTCCAAGAACAAATAAATGAAATATGGGAAGAACAACATGTGGTGGTTCATGTACATGAAGATCCACCCACCATCAGATTATGTATAATGGTTGGTGCTGCCCTCTGGAGGCAATAAAAGATTCCAGGGCTCACTTGGGGGATCATACCAAGATTTATCCTTTACTTTCTTTATAGTAATTTAATTTTCAATATTATGAATTTAGATTTCAAAATCAGTATTAGGAAATAATATACCATGTGGCACCCTCCCTCTTTTCATTTTGATCTTAAATGAAATGATCCTTGTGATTAATTGAGTAATTTTTCTTGTTTAGGATCTTGAATGCAAAAGGAAGCCCAGAGAATTAGAGGAAGATGTTCGAATCATTATTTACAAAGGAAGTTAACTTTTTACGATTATCATTTAAACTCATTTCATTTTTTTTCCAAAACATATTTTGAGCTTTAATGAATTATTTTATCACTTTTCACACATCAATTGATTTTGAATGATTTGGAATGATTTTTGAAATATTGGATTTTAAATGATTGTTGATATGAATTCATTTCCCCTCAAATGGATTTTCAAGCATTTTAATGAGTTTGACTGATTTTTGAAACACATTCCCATGAAACAATGACTCAAATTATTTTTCCAATCCTATTAGGTATTCAAAACCACTTTGACATATTCTTCATAATACCCACACTTTCTTGAGGGAAACTTGAATTTTTTGTGAGAACCAGAATTTGTGAATATTCTCTTACAAAGTTTTGGATTTCATCGAATGTATTTAAAATGATTGAGGAATCTCTTTGGCTAGACACTTATTATCTTGAGACCCACCTTTACATTTATCCTTCATAATCCCTTATATCCCATTAATTTCCTTATAGGTTTAAGCCACATTACAAGCGAATTTTTCATTACCTAACCTCACTTTTAGTATTTTTGCATGGATGTTTCAAGTTAGAGTGTGGGGGAAGGGCCTTTCATGTGCATTCCTTGGGATTCGTATCATTTATGGGTGGTGTGAGGTGTGTTTCAATACTTTGGGCTGTGGATAATAAGAGAATTTGGCATGTGTTGTCATTTCATTGTGCATTATTTGTTTCATTCATTTCTCATTCAAAAAAATTGAAAAAAATTGGAGAAGAGTTTGAATTCCAAATTGAAAATTCTATTATGACTCATGTCCCTCCCAAAAATCAAGGGCATGAATTTTCATTCATTCATTGTATTCAATTTTCAGCACATCCTCTATAAAAAAATGAAATAAAAAAAGTAAAAATAGGAAAAAAGTTGTCCCTTTCTGGAGATTTGAAAAAAATTTTGATAACTTAGATGACATCATTCATTATAATAACTTATTGGATCATGTACCATATCATTAAATTGTGTTGGTGATGTGTTTCAAATTTTCAAGTGGTATTGACTGAGGAATTTCCTGTGTTTTCACTTGATTTAATCATGCATTGTACTTAGAAGTCCAACCTCCACTTTCTAACCTGGAACATTTTTCAATCATTTTCCCACCAACCCTAAGCCACAGAATCATTTGAACATTTAATTAAAGACCTAAGGATTAAATTAATTTTCATGTTTCACGTTGTGGGGAAATGATAATTTTCACAAACTTATGGGGATACATGCTATTTTCAAGTATGAGTATAACTCTATATTCAATTTCTCTTGAGTGAAGAGTGATATAAAATTCAATGGGAGGTAGGTTGTGATCGGGCAATGGATTGATGTATGAGCTTGAAAAAAATTTAATTATTCAAATAAAAATGAGAGATGTTTGTTTTACATATATTATACATGATGGAATTCTATTTTGGATATGATCATTGATATTTTCTCATTTTTATTTATTGTGTGGAAATTGATTTGGATGTAAGTTGATTTCCCATGAGTGCAATGTTTAAGTGTGGTGGAGTGATGAAGCTCACATTTTCATATATTTAATACTTTAAATAATTGTTTATATTCCCAATAAGTGTTATTCGATGGGTAATTGTCATGTTTTTTGTTTTTTGTGTTATTTTCATCCCAAATGTGAAAAACGCCTAATTCTGGATTTTAGGCAGATTTTTACGTCAAGAGTATTTTAGTTATTTCCATAAAATTATAATTCCTAATTTTCTTATTCAATTTTTTTTATAATACTTATTTTATTTCCTTCAACTTTGTCTTCTGGACCAGAAGATTATTCGGCCATCTAAAGGGTCTAAAAATTCATTGATGTTGGAAATGTTCCAGTGCGGAAGAGGTCATTAAGGGGGTCTACAATGCGCAATATTTCGGGGGTCGAATTATACCCACAAAAGGAGGCCATAACCTCCTTCCCAAAGAATCCCATTCTCCATCCATTCCTTCAAGGAACCAAGGAGGAGATCTCCACCGAGGGAGACCAACCACAAATCTTCCCCCTTTATTTTTTATTTATTCTTTTTCTTTATTTTTAGTTTTCAACTTTAATTTTTATTTCTAATATATTCATGCATTGTTTTTCTTTTTGTGTCCTCCGATTCACCATCTTTTCTTCCTCTTATCTTACTATTGTGAACTATAATACTCATGATCATGAGTAACTAATCTGAGAAATATCCCGATAGAGTAATTAGGTTCTTAAACCCAAGACCATGTTTAAAATATTGTTTGAGTTTATTCTAAGGATAATTTATAGTGGGTGTAATCCTCATTGTGGTTGTCTAAAGATTAACTTCTTAATCTACAACCATTTTCCCTCTATTGAGGAGGTGGATGGAGGGTGTTCTTGGCAATCGCTAAGTAGACTTTTCCTTCATAACTAGTGTAGAATAATGTGTGCACACATACTATGGAGTGTGAACACAAGGAATATTTGAAACTGGCCAATAAAGGTGCTCCCTGAAAATTATCTCGGGAGAACTTCCTTTTTTCTCTAATTACATTCTGTTTACCATTGCATGGTAATTTAGAATTTAATTTTAGTTTCATATGATTTATTAATTTCATTTATATTATTAAATTATATTTATTTCATAATATTTAAAACAACAAAAATAATTATATTAGGTGAACTAGAATAAGTGATTGACCATAACAGCTCCACAAGAGATCGACCTAGGTCAGCCACTATGATGCACTTAGTATAAATATTTTTCGTAGAGCATGCACGTCAACGCTTCATAAATACCCTACATGTCAATGATTATATACATATGTCATGGAATAATGAATAGAAGTTAATAAGACATGAATTATAATGTTGATTATTCATCATAAATCAATCATTAACAATAATATCAGGACATATATTTGAGGTGCCATAAAAAATATTGAAAAAAATGATGTGTTAAGGTTAACTACCAAGACCAACAACATAGTGGATCAAGACACACATGTTTCCCATAGTGAATCTGGATGCTAGTATTCTTTATTGTAGACCAGGACACACATGTTTCTCATTACGGTTCTAGATGCAAATGTTTTCCATTATGGATCTAAACACACTTGTTTCCCATTAGGGATCAGGATGCAGATCTTCCCCAATATGGATCAAGCTAGATGTCATGTTTCCTAATTTATCTCCTAAGATGTAAATAATTAACCAATGCATTGGAGGTATATATAGGAACCACCTATTAAATTAGAAAATTATACCTCCATGTTACATAAGATTATTATAAATTCATCATATAATGACGCATAAAAAGATATCACCTTCATAAAAATCAAATCATAACAACAAAATATAAATACATATCACAAACGTTAGAACATATCCTAACCTACTGAAATGATATAGGTTTTATAATCAAATCATCATATAATGACTCAATAAAGGAATAATGTTTCAAAATCCTATAACCACTAGAAGAGAAACATGTTTTGTAAACATCATTACAGAAAAACATAAAACCTTCAAATAAATAATATGAAGTACACCCATGGATTGTATCCCTAGTACTAATGAAATATATCAAAGTATTTCATCATATACTGAGTTGTATTTTGAAGGATCCCACGGAAAATTTCATAAGTAAAACTATATTTATTTGAAAACAATTTATTAAGACATAATAACTTTTTGAAATAATTTTCATTACAAACAATAAGAAAAAATATGATTTATTTTTTAAAAATAATTTAAAAAATCACCAGTTGAAAATATCTTTTCCTCATGGGAGATCACTTTTTTAGTATTAAATAATTTTACAAACCTTCTAATACAAACATGAAATTTAAAACATATAAAGGAATTTTTAAACATTATTTTATTATCTTTTAAAACTAAAAAATAATTGAAATTCACTTACATGAAATTTTATGTTAAAATAAAATTTTAAAATTGAAAAAAAAAGTTAAACAAATATTTTTGAATTAAACTAATTTCCCAACGAAGCTAAAAATATAGTTGTATTTTTCTGAAAAAAATTCTAAATTAAAATATGTACTAAAGAGATGAAAATTCTTAACATTACATGATGATATAATTAATAATCATAGGATAAGAAAATTCATCACTATTAATAAGATATGGATCATAATATTCATCAATGGAAGCGTAATCATAACCAATCCCGACAAAAAAATGAGATTATAGCAATAAACTCTTACCACATTGGTACCATTGAATAAAAATAACTATGAATGAATAAAATTACATGAATCAAATAATATCATGAAAATAATTATATTCCAGAAATAACATGTCATTGGATATTATATACACTTCGTTAAATAATTTTAGTTAATACCATAAAATGTGTCTTAAAGAAGGAAAATTGGGGAAAAATTACATTATTGATTTGGTAACTTCTGAAGCATGACCCCCATGAATGATAGATCATAAAAAATAGTAAATACATATAAATATGAGTATAATAATCATATATTTTGTTAATGTTCTGTATATACAATACAGAAATGAAATGACTAGTGAATATGGAATAAGTATCACATAAATAAATGTGAGATTATAAATCCCATTAGAGCCTGAGTAAAATTTGAAACATGATCCCTAGAAATAAATGACATCAATTTAAACCTTAAATATAATGAAATAAAAAATTTAATTATGTAATATTACATATTTTATTAAATAAACAAAATAAAAAAAAGTGATGAATATATTATATATATCACTTAAATAAAAGAGAGATTATAAAAATGAAACCTTATATATTGAATTTCATAATAAACATTCAAACCTAATATATATTAAAAATAATTTTATTATAATTATACCCAAAGATAAAATTATTATATATTAGACCTCAAAATATTTTTATGACTTTATATTACCCATTTATTAACAATATCATGTCATAGTTGTGTTTCTAGTAATAATCGATGTTCTTTTTTATACGTTTTCACTTTTAATTATTTATCCTCTTTCATATATAATGATTTAATTATTTCCATAATCTAAAAAATTTAAAAATAACATATATATTCAATATATAATCATTTTCAACAATATTAAATAATATATAAATTTTAAATTGTAATACACCATCCATGGAGACGGTATGTCTTAAATACACATGAATGTTTTTTTGTTTTCTTGTCCTATAAAGATAATGAATGTTAATGGAATATATGTATATATATGTACTCCCATTAAAGTAGTCTTTTTTTTCATAATTGTAAAAAAAATTTATTAACCCCATCCTTAATACATTCCACATGTTGTATGAATAAATCATGTTTCTCTGTGGAGGTGGCAGTCCACACGTCCATACATGATGTAATCATATTTTCACATTGTTTTCATAATGATGTTTTTTACGATATAATAATTCAATATGAATAAATAAAAAATAAATATCATATATTTGATATAAAAATAGTAACTACATCAATATTCCCAACCATGAGAGGTGGTAACCAAAGAATGAATGACATTGGTTCATGAGGCGGTTGCTCACCACACACACGATCGATGAATATGTTTCCCATTTAATGGGAGTGTGTGGGTAGGTCGTACCCATAACATAAAAACATACATGAATATTTATAATACAAATTTTTTTATATAATAATGGATTACAAATAATTTATTGGTGGAGAGTGAAATAAAACAAAACTGCTTATCGAATGATGTTACCTCTTCATTGTGTAATTACTTTTGGTTTGTATCAAATGGCTTCCTTGGAAGGATTTATTCCAAAATTGAGGGCTTTTAGTTAATGATATTGAAATTATAATATTATTTCTACAAGTTATGGATGAACTATAGTGCTTAATAGGTGGGAATAATTTTTGAGGGTGGGTTCCCTTTTACAGTGAAGGAAGAGTGGCATTCCAATAAATATAAACATGTAAATATTATTAACTGGTCTCCTAAACAGAACGTTCTTCCAAAAATGTTTCATTTTTCATTAAAGTTATGAAATGGTCGATATATTACCATAAAATGGATTTTTCACAAGGAATGATGTTATTTTTTATCTTATGTTAATGTTTAACCACTTAGTAAACTAATTTTCATTATAATCATTGAAATTATTTTTAATTATATCCACGGATTTTTTTTGTCAAAAACATAGTTGAACATAATTGATATTATGTATTGTTCTAATTCCAAATATGGAATCAATTTAACAATATTCCGAACAAAAAATCCCAATAAATTATTGTAAATTTAATCTAATTGACCGGACGAATGAACTGATTTTTAATTTGGAAATGATCAAAATATTGATATGCATTTAAATCAGATATTTATTTGAAATAGACTAAATTGAAATTAATTGGAATAATATTTTTAAAATTGATCTAATATTACCTTAAAATCAATTATAAAAATAATTTAACAATATTATGTTTTTAATTTGAAATTAAGATCTCATTTGAAATTTATTATTTTTTATTATTTTTAAAAAATTGAAGCTTCTGTGAGCAAATAACGAATAACCCACCAAAGTAAATTTTGATATTACTGTTTCAAAAATTTAGTTTGTTTTCAAAAAAAATTGTTTCAAAAATTGGTTAATAAATTATTCCATTTGAAGGTGTTAAAACATCCTCTTTTTAAAATATACCTTGTTAATCCTAAAATAAGATTTATTCTTATCTTCTGAAAATCAAACTTATTTGATGATTGTCAAAAAAAAGTTTAAATTTGTAAAATATAAATTTCATTAATATCTCCAACTAATTATGATTAATTTAATCTATTATTATAAAATTACATTCTGTGTATAAAATAATTATTTCATAAAAAAACATGCTTTATATTCCATTGGTTTTTATTTTCATTTATAATTAATTGATATCAATATAATTAATTTTGTGAACATGTTTAAACCATAAATTCATATTTTAGTTGATATTTTTCATGTTTCTGATTTTAATGAATACATTATTACTATAGAAATAACATAATAATAAATTATGTAGTATATTTTTTTTAGTAAATCAGCATCATGAATTTCATGCAAGATATTGAATGAATACAACATTGTGTATAATTCCTTCCAAACATGGTGTTAGAGGAATCAAAATATAATATATGTTTTGAAATTAGTGCAACCCTATTTTTGTGGTTAGTTTAACACAAACCAAACATAGTGATTTCATAAAATAGAACCAATATTTAGTGTTGTGTGAAATAAAAAATAAGAAAATATTATTTTAATTCAAAATAAAAATTAATAAAAACTAAATGTGTTATGATCATGTATTTACATTTAATAAAAAATATTATAGGTATTCATATGTAGGGAAGGAAAAGGTACAATGATTATGAAGCGATATTTACTATGAATATTTTTTGTTTGGAGTACCATGACATGAGTAGACTATACAATAACACAATGGACATACTACATTTATATTGCCTTAAGATTTCATATATTACCATTACTAGACATGTAAATATTTTTGATTCACTTCAAATAAAAAATGAATAATATTCTATATAACCGTATCATGGTTTTCCATCACGTCGGGAAGGGAACCTATGTAGGGGTAAAATAAAAATAATAATAATAATAATATTATTAGATAAACTTATAAATAATATGGTTAAATGTAACGGACAACCTCTCATTACCTCCAATAAATTAAAAAGGGATTTTTTTAACAATTAAGGAACATAATATTATTTTCAATAATTTTCCTTTATGTCGGACTATTTTTATTACATTTAAATTCCCTAAAAATTGGTACATAGTGAAAATATTTATATAATGGAAACAAACATTCCATCACCAATATTTCAATTATATTAAACTATTTATTGTTGAACAAATATTACATAACATATAATTACCTTGTGAAAATGGTGTTTTTGAAGGAAGTTACATACAATCAAAAAGAAAATTATACCACCACCAAACATGAGTTATTGAAAAATATATTCATGATGTGATTTTGGTTTTTCTCTAATAACATTAATGAATGTAAATACTTTTTATTGATTAAAAATTAAAAAAAACTATTATAAGACAACATATGTGATGGAATTCAGATCCATCAGATATTCCAAATAAAAAATATCAAAATATTTTTTCTGTAAATTATACATGAGTTTGGAAGTGAAGTGTTGATTATTGATATGGGTTGAAGAAGGAAACAAACATATGATAATATTAATTATTGTGAGGATAATGAAGTTATAGCATGGATACATGATTATTAAATAGAGAAGTAATATATGAGAATATTTTGTGTCTTGATGAGTTTTGTTTGACTGTGAAACATGTAGGTGAGACATTTCTTCATGGATGGATAGATCATGTTATTACATTACAAAACTATTAAAATAATGAAATGAAAAGTCATGTCATTTATTTATATTTATATTTCTATCCAATTTATAGATTATTGTATGGATAAATACTATTATGTGTTTTTCAGGTTAAATGTGACAGTGAATCAGTAATTTGAATAAGAGGTGAGACAGGAGGAAGTTTTGGGTTTTCAGTATCCTTTACACATTTGGGTCGATGATTTGATTCAAAATGGATGTGAGTAGTGTTCCAAGGGGTTTGGTACTCCATTGGTCATGTGTTAATAATTTGTGGAAGGTTCATCTATATGTTCTCAGAGATTAGTATCGAATAATTCATGGGAAGAGGGTATTGTATAGTTCTTATATGGAGTATGTACTATCTTACCATTAACAAGGAACTTGTCTTCTATAGGTCTAATATAGATAGGTAATCTCCTAATCAATTTACCATAAATCACCGGGAAACTTATGATAAAATAATTCCTTACGTACTTATATATCATATTTTATTATTTTAATATTCTAAATATCTTATAAGGTACGTTCTTGTTTAAATTTGTGTTTAAATACATTTATTCTAGTTATGGAAAAGTTTCATGATTTTATGATGAGGTTTATGGATATCTTAGAGGTTCAGGACATATAATAATTTAAATATATTCATCTATTGTATGTTTCACTATAGGTTCATGGTTACTAGTAATTGTTCTCATTAGGCATGATTTCTGGGAGGAGGTGGTGTATGTTTTGTCAAATCATTCATGGGGAGGGACCAAACTGTGTATCCGTGGACAGATCCATACCGCATGTCTACCAGATGGGTTTTCAAAGTCCTTGTGCTTGAAAATATTCTATAAAATTGTCCCCCTCTATGATTTATTGTTGTTTTCTATTGATGCATGGTTTAGAAAAACCAT
The DNA here is from genome assembly GCA_963277665.1 of Viscum album. Lineage (NCBI taxonomy): Eukaryota > Viridiplantae > Streptophyta > Magnoliopsida > Santalales > Viscaceae > Viscum > Viscum album. Next base: position 920,297,603 of record OY728126.1, on the reverse strand, counting down.
GGAAGTCATTAAATATTGGTAAATTTACAATTTTACTACCTTGAAATTTAAAATGCATCACTCATATTTACCTCTCATACTTCCAAAATCATCAATCGACGGTGAACCATTGCTAAAAAACATCCAATGATCAGTATCCCTATTTTTAAAGACATTTGGAGTTTCATTGTGTTTGGATCAATGCTATGGGTAGGTCTAACACTCATATTTGATCGTATTTATCAATTAGGGATTTTAGAATCATTATTAAAATTTCAAAACTCTAAAACCCTATTTTCAAGTGGATTCAATTTTAGGGACATAATCGTGGTTTGAGAATTAATTACTGTCCTTGGTTAATGGATTTTTCATCATTGGAATCAATGTAACTGTTATACTATTTATATCCCATAATAGTGTGGTTAATGTTAGGTGTGTGATGTTCTATTATTGTGATGTTGTGCTGTCAATTTGGATTTATAAGGTAGAAATGACCAATATGTTGGTTAAATGATGAGCTGAACCCATCATGATTCCATTAGGAAGAATTAAGGTTGATTAGACCATGATAAGGGACATCCATTAGGTGACCCGTTTTCATGAACATGGAATTGATATATTAGGTATAGAACTAACTGGATATAAGATAATTCCTATGATAATTATGTTGATATGTTAACATGAGTCAAAATAGTGAAATAATGAAAATTTATCCTAGTGGTTGGTATGGAATGACGGGGATGTTTGGTATAATGTAAAGTGTTAAATATTTAATATAAAAAAAGTTACATGTGATAAATAGGCGAATCCAGGTAAATCACAAAATTGTTAATGGGATATATCAGTATGATGATATATGTGTAGAAAAGTATAGTTATTAAAAGGTAAATGTTTTCAATGGGTTATGGTTTGTAAATTGTATATATTTTAAATGGTTAATGAATAATGTCCACCTGGATTAATGATATGTGGTCAACATTACATGAGGATCTATATGCGTAGGTCATGTCAGACTAAGGACCTAATCCCCACCACTATAATCCAAGGGTTAGGGAGTCGTACTAAGGCAATATGCCCCTAAAACTGGATGGGATATGAATACATGGATTGATGCTTGATGGAAAGTATTGTGTATTGTTTTGTAGAATTTTTTCCTAGTGATTTGGGGTACTTGTTTCTCCACATAGTAAAAGTTTATATGACTAGAATAGGCAGAATGTTATTTAGGAAAAAATGTTAACCCATCGAATAAATAGTGAATGCTGTTAAAGGAGACATTATTAACTAATAGAAACTGGTTTATCTTCAGGATAAATTATTATTCATTATGTACCTACATACTCTATCTATTTATACCTATTATTTTGAATAAACCATTGGTATTGGCCTATAAATGTTCACTCACACCCTACTCAGGCCACTATTTGATACCCAATAAGGCATCTTAGTTTCTTATTAGGAAAAAGAAAAAAGAGACTATACTGGATAGTAGTTTTGGGAATAGGATACGCATGGATGAGGGATTTAGAGTTTGAGTCAAGCCCTGTTTTGGAGACCATTTCATCTTGTATTTTTTGGAGTTTCCTTACACATATCACTATTAGAAATTACATTGAATATTTATTATTTTGTAATTTTTTTTAAAAACTTATGGAAAATGGTTGATAATGTATGTTTATAGTTTACTTGTTTCATTTATATTTTATTTTATAATATGTGTCTTACTCTGATAAGGAGGGTATAGGCACCTCGTATATTCTATTAGACACTTAATGGAAGTTGGTATCCTCAAGAATACTAGGAGGTGTTCATGAGGTCATGTGGCAGAAAGAATTGTGGCATCAAATTAGTGCAACCATGGTTGGGACATTACAATGTTATATTACATCATCTATTCATTTATATTTTCCTCCTTTTTTAGAATGGTAGATGGGCAAGTATGAAATTTCAGGCCATAGAAATGATATTGTTCATTGGTTTATCAAACCCATGTATATGGGATTAACTAAGTACCTTAGGTGGGATTCTTTTAATTGCGGTTGGTTGTTATAGTTGGATGATATTTCACTTTGGGTGATGCACATTATCTATGATGTTATAATTTTCTTATATCATTCTTTAATTTAAAATAGAATGAATTTTTATATAAATGATTTTCTTTAGCAACATAGTGATATACATGGCATGAATCATAGTAGGAACACATGGGAAAAGAATGTTGGGTCGGATGGATATAATGATTTCCATTTTCAATGAAATTTGAATGAGACATTGTATTATAAAGATGATGAAAATAGGTAATTTGAACGAACATAAAATAATAGTTAAATAATAGTTCCTAATAAAGATTCATAAAAGGTTTAAAATCATGTTGTCATAGGCTGGGATAGTATACGTGAATGGGTATTTTTTTGATAGAATATATACATCATTCTCTAAAACTATGGAAAAATTATTTCGTGTGTTTTGAGATGTGAGTATTGAATTGTGGAGAGATTACACAATGATTACTTGTGCCTATTTGTAGAAATTCTGATATTTCTAAGAGTAATCTTCTAGTATTAGACCATAAATCCAAAATAATATATGGTAACATAGGGGAGTAAATTTTCTATGAGAACTTTTCTTATTTTATGTTGAAGATTGAACATGACCCATAGTGGTCATAACATGTATGTTTGAACTAAATAGATATTTCAAATTATATCTTCCCTAGATTTTTTCCAAAGAGGATGGACCAAAGGAAGCAGTGTTATAGGTAGATTCCATCCAAATTACTCTTGAAAACATATAGAATCCTCCTATGAGGAGATTTGAGTTTGAAGTGTTAATGTTGCGATGACCGGTGGAGCACTGGTGGGATATCCTTGTTTAGTCTAAGTAGGAAGTGGAGATGTTGTGGTATTATTCTAGGAAATGTTTCTATAAACATTCTGTCTAAGGATATTGATATTATATATATTTCTTTTATGAGGATACCCATGGGGACCATGATAGTGATGGATTATGATATCCACTTCACTCACATTCAATAAACTGTTCCAACATTGGTTGAGGATGGGGTACCATGACAATCATTTTTCAGAATGGACTTAGACATATGACAAAGTTTAGGGTTAATATATTTTATTTAAATGTTTTTAGTTAAGTGGTGGTTTGGGATCTTATTTTAGAAGGTATCCTCCTGGTGGATTCTGAAGCAGGACATGTTATTCCATTTTGGTGATCCAGTTGTGTTACTTATAATTGTAGGAATCACTGTTTTGAGATTTTCCACATGTGTGGTGGTAGAAAGGGTATCCAAAAGATATGATTGAACTCTAATGGAGGTGACTAAGGTGTGATTATTTTAATTCAATTTTCCACACCACACACATGGTTTGTGTCCCCGACCACCGGTTGAGTTCTATGTGTGATGAGTGATGAGGTATTTGGAGAGGTTCTATAGAAACCCTATATATATGGAATTTGATGGAGGAAAAAGGAAAATTTAGTGTCTATGTAAGGGGTTGTATACCCCATATCAAATAGGTAGTTATTTTTATACTGGTCATAGTGGTCGGGGTAGAGGATTTGGTAAATTAGTACAAGGGATTCATTATCAGTATGGGAGTGTCATACTAGGAACTCAAACTGGAGGCAATGGTAGAGGAATATGACATATCCCTATAGTTAAACCTACCCCTAGAGTTTGTGAGGTTCTACTATAGATAAGATTTGGTATATTTATTGAATATTATATAACAACACATTTTTAATGTACATATACATTATATTACAATTTCAGAATACTTAATAAATTACACAAATAGAATTACAATCAATTCATTACTCTACTACCTTTTGGATACATGGAAAAAAATCATCAAACATAGTGGATGATATTAAATGTGTCCCAAAAATATCATCATCATAGTAATTCTACATAAAAACGTTCTTCATGACCAAGGTATTGAAAAGTTATTAAAGGGGTGATCTAGAATTCTTGGTAATGGTAAATAATGAAAATATGTAAGAACAAAATGAAAAAAGGGTTTGAAAACTTGTTGGTATCTTTACAATATCACACCATACATATCGAAGATCATAAGCATGAATCATGACATAAATACTAGAAGTTCAAAATTCATGAATCATAATACAATTAGGTATAAAATCCATGACTGCATAACATATGATTAATACATGGAATTATGGAATACACATCTGTGTATAACATCATGACCATTTATATGTTTAAATAGGTTTACTCTTTATGTTAATGACATGAAATCAAGACCTCTCATAAACTTATGGACATGCAACTAGTTCCACCCATAACATTATTAAAATAATATCAGGTTTACTCATAATATTGTGAACATGTAATCAGGTTCAAATATAACTTATGGTCATGAAACCAGGTTAGTACAAAGCATTGTGAACATATAATCATGTTCATACCTAACATAATGAACATATAATAATATTTAATCATAATAATATGAATATGTAATATAGTTAACATATACAAATGAAACAAGGTTTATGTATAACATTATAAACATTTAATCTAGTTCACGCATTACATATATGCTCAGGATTCAACTACAGTTACCTAATTTATTGGAGGGAGATATTGGTGGCACCCATAAAATTATAAAATCAAAGATACATGTTCCCCATGATAATAAAAGTTTAATCAATCAATTACCCATAAAAATAGATGGGATTCATAAACATCATATCATGGCCATTAAAATAAAATGAGTTATAAATACCCTAAAATTTTAAGTAATTTTCTATCATAAATACGATGGATTTTTACAAATATGTGGCTTTTGACAGCACTTGATTCTGAGTCTCGGTGTGCCTAGAATCAATTTCCGAAGTTTATCTCAGGTATGTTCAGTGAACGAATGAGATATTTTTTCTATCCTTTGAACTAGTGCTTGGAATTGAAATCTGAGGGCATCGATGAACTCGCAGCACTGGTAATTGATTAATGGGACATTTACCGTAGTTGCGTTTTAAGTGGGTTTGAAGTTATATTTTGGGGTTTAATTAAGAGGTAAATAAAATTGTTTGTACAATTTTATTGTAGGGAGGGTAAATTCCTCCCAAGGGGAGTTAAGGGTGGGACCCACAGCTACCTAACTACCCAAGGGTGGATGTTAGGGAGGTGGGGCCCACACGATCCCCAAACATTCAATTTCCCTTTAACTCTTTAAAACCCCATTTCTAATTTTGGAAAACCCCCCTATTAATTATTTTACAATGCGTTTAATTAATAGGGATCTACCTCTGCCTTCCTTTAATCAATTGTCAACCGTTATTAAATGTGGTGATTTAAATTTTGGGAGTTTCTTTGCATGTGTAATTAAATTATAGGGGGAGCCTATTATTTAATTTTGGGGAAGAACATTCATTGTTTGAAGGAAGATCAGGAGAGCTCTTGAGTTTTTGTAAGAACACCGACTTCCGATGAAGAACGATGCCTCTTTCGATGAAGAAATGCCGGTTCCATGGAGAATGATTCTTCACCACCCCTTTCTATTCTCTATGACAATATAGGAGATGCCACTTCCTACTCGGAACATTCCAACGACGCCTATGACCTCTTTCCCCCCGACGCTGTCTACCACGACGCCGACGTTCGACATCAATTGCTGAGGTAGGTAAAAATATGTATATTTTTCTTTTATGAGAATTATACCATCGTACATGGAGTATAAATTTTTGGGGGGAAAATTGAACCTCTAACGCGGCGAGAGCGGGTTAACTAACAAAACCAAACCCACCTCTATTTTGTTTTGGATGAACGGGGGGATTGACGTTGAAGAAACAGGACCGTAACGGAAAATCAGAGTCCTCGTAGTAGAGCTTAGGTCCCGAGATGACTGCAGGCACAGACGGGGGTAATAACGAACCACCAGAATGACTCTGGTGGCCCGCGGAGTACTGCGGTGGCGCTGGCAGAAGCTGCCGCTGCATCGGCCACGGCGACGAGGGAGGAGGATCCCGCGACCGTGCAGGATCTGGGTTGACCAGTGGCGCCACCCTGATGCCGTGTACGCAAAACAGGGGGCTGCGCCCCCCGCTCGGCTCGTTGGATGAGCCGGCGCACCCCCCCTATCGTGCCAGGGCGGGTCACGCAGACCGGGTCGCGCTGGCCGGGCCACGCCATGCCCAGCAGTGTCGGGCCGACCCAATGGGTGTGGGGGGGGGGGGGGGTTGGCTCGGGTCACACTAGGCCCATAATCCCACTTCAAACCAATTTTCTGACTTTTGCCCATAACATCAGTTACAGACCTCCGATCGACGCACCCTCTATTGTGTAGGAATCCTTTGATCAAGATGGTCATTTTGATATATTACACTCAAGGTTCCAGAAATTTATGGGTATGTCCAGGTCGGTTTGAACCCGAACCCAACGAGGCCCTTAGAGAGGAAACAATTATAACTTTAGGACTGGACGTCCGATTGACGTGTCGTCAACTTCGTTGAATTACTTTTGTGGAGATGGTTATTTTGTTATAATCCACATGAGGTTTGGACGCAGCTGGAGTATGGTCGGGTTGGTATATCTTAAAAACCAACCGGGGCCCTGGGAGAGAAAAGCCAATAACTCTCAGACCGAGCATCCGATTGACGCACCATCTTTCACATTGGTATTCTATTGCTAATATGGAACTTTGGGATACATCATCTCTATACATCGGGACAATTGCTGTATCGAATCTCTTTCTCGATGAGAGGACCCTCCCAAAATCGAGCATGCAGTGTGTGGGAACCCTAGAGCTGGCTGCAACTAAATTGACTACTGTATTGGAATCCTCCGTGGGTTCGACAATGATGACTACCATACTGGGATCCTCTGTGGGTTCGATGGCGATGACTAATGTTATTTTATACTGTGTGGTTCTGACATTATTGACCTTTTTACCTGTATCATGTGTGGGTCTGGTAGAGTAGCTGGTCTTGTATCCTGTGTGGGTTCGACAGCGTAGCTAGACTTGTATCATGTGTGGGTCCGACACCTTAGATGAATTAGTAACAATATCTGATCATCTTTATCGCTATATGATTTATGTACACCTATGTGAGCTAAGTCTTGATTTTCAATCATTATCATTGATGTGATTGACATGGTTTCTTGTGTGGACTGGGTTGTGTTTTCCTGTGTTGACTGGGTTGTGCTTGAGCTCGAGAGTTGGAGACGAACCGTAACTGATGACTAAGGAATATGTATGGGAATATACCTAAGTAGAGTTGATTGATACTTCGTGATTGTCTCTTTCCATTGTGGTTTATCCTTCGTGTATTCTGAGAGACCTTCGGGGGTCTCAGGGTCCCCATTGAGTATCGTTTACTCACCCCTACATGGGCTATGCCCAAACTACATTGTGTTGGATGCAGACGATGGACACAACTGATCGAGGTGGAGGCTTGTGGAGCTACACGTTACCCGGAGGTGGACCACCTGGCAGAACATACACGGAGCAGACGGCAGGACCTGAGGAGCTGAGGATACTATCTGTACCCACCCTTCAGGTGGGATTTCTGGAAGATGACACGGTGCTACTATTTTACTTACTACTGGCGTACTTTCCTTTCAGTTGTACTATACTTAAGTTGGGTTTGTATAATGTCCCATTTACTTTTCAGCACTTACCTTGTACCAAGTTTTACTTGGTTCTTACATCACATGGATACTATATTGTGTTTAATTACTTATAAATGAAATGCCTTCAATTTTTTTAGGAATTTATGCCTTTGGTGCTAGTCACTAGCCCATGGCCTATGGAATGAAGGCTTGGGGTAGTCATGGAAGGGGCCTCGAGGATGGGTCATGAAATATTGGTATTATAGGAGTCGGTTCTACAGAAGAACATAGGACTCTGATCTTTCCTTTCTGTGAAGAAATAGTGTTAAGAGTATTGAGTGTGGTTTTCAGTCCATCGAGTCCAGTGTTGGTATGGCGGCTAATGAATCAATACACCAAGACCCAAACCGCTGATTTCCAACTCAGTGCACGAAAACCTTGATTGTGTGTGTGTTTCCATTCAAAAGTTTTCTTTGTGATTACTTGTGTCATCTCACCAGGAATACTATTAGACCGTGGCACACCTATTTCTTTTCTTGATGGCCTCATGAAGGAAGCCATCCAGTTTTCCTAGTGATGTGCTAGATGACAGCCCACCGAGCGATAAGGCCTCGGTGCATGGCCCCATTATAGCAGATGCACCAATGGTACCACTACCCGCTGAGCCACTGGTGCTACCAGCCCCAGTCGAGGAGAGTGCAAGCTGCATGAGTGCAATGCACGAGTTTTAGAGACAGAGGATGCTCAGTTTCCACGAAGAGACGGATTCTCAGGCAGCCGAGGATTGGCTAGAGTCTATCGTCAGAGTCTTCAGATTGGTAGGGACACCAGCAAATCTTATGGTGGTATTTTCCGGGGGTCTCCTGCATGTAGCAGCAGGTATATGGTGGAGCCTAATGCTCCAGGTGCACGATGAGGCATCTCTTCTTTTGATGGACTACGAGAGCCTCTTACACTCGAAGTTTGTTCCAGCCACCCTCTGTGCGGTGCACATCCAGGAGTTACTACAGCTGCAGGAGGGAAACATGTCAGTAGCCCAATACTCGGTGAGATTTACCGACCTCTCGCGCTACTCCATGGACATGGTAAGAGACCCATTCTTCTGGGCCCAGAGCTTTGAGTAGGGACTGAGGCATGAGATCAGAGCTTTGATAATTCCCTTCAGCATCCTGATGCTGGTGGGGGTGCTGGAGTGAGCCCTTTTAGTGGAGAGATTTCTCGCCATACAGCCATCAGCAGCGAGAGCCACCGTAGGATGACACAGAGCAGAGTCTTCTGCTGTCGTTAGTCAAAAGATGTCACAGGGGTCCAAGTGGACCAGGAAGTGAGGTGGGTGAACTCAGGATATAGGTTCAACTATGCGGGGAAAACGGCGCAAATCCATCTTTACGAGGAGCATATGGTGCTATACATGTGGTGGGCTGGGCCACATGGCTCGTGACTGCCCAACCCGCCATGCAGACGAGCAGGAGACAGTTGAGGGACCTCCCAGGAAGAGGCAGCGGTTCGACCGTGGTGGTTTGCAGGGAGAAGGTGGATGAGGCAGAGGAGTTGTCCAAGTAGTGGGTGGTGGATGAGGTTTTGATACTCTACCACCACAACCCCCAGGAGATCTGCCACGACAATTGGGAGAAGGCGGGCAGAGGCAGGATTAGCTCCAGGCAGCGGAGGCATATGACCACGATGCACCTAATATGATTCGAGGTACAATAATTTTCTACTCCACCTTTGGTGAAGTTATTATTGAAATAGATGCAAGTCATTATTTTATTCCTGCTACACTTGTTCGGAGCTCGGATATTCCGATGGAGCTGTTGGCTCGATCCTTACGGCTAGAGACTCCTACAGGTGGAGACTCGACGATTACACACTAGTGTCGTCAGTGTGAGCTTACTCAAGGAGGCGAGAGCTTCGGCTGAGATTTTCTTGTAGCGGGTTCGAGGCCTTACGACGTCATCTTTGGTATGGAAGGGTTATCTACAGTCCATTCCCAGATCGACTGTATTAGGTGAATAGTGTGGTGTGTCTGCACGGATGGGACAAGGTTCACCTTCACCGGCAAGAAGGGAACCTTCGCATAACAAGATTGGATTATGAAGAGGAGAGGGCAGTTGATCACACATCTGTTGGCTAGTCTCATCCTCAGATTTATTGATGTGCGGAGTCCGAGTTTTCCAGTTTTGGTGGATCAGTATGAGGAAGTTTTCCCAGATGATGTTCCGGGATTACCTCCTAACCGGGAGGTATATATCTACATATACATGTACCTGAGGACAACACCGATATCTACTCCAGCATATAGGATAGCTCCCACCGATCTTCATGAGCAGCGGGTATTGCTGGAGTACTTACAGGTGAAAGGTTTCATCCGACATAGTGTTTCACCCGGGGCTTCTCCGATTCTATTCGCCAAGAAGGCAGATGGTAGGTTGCGACTATGTGTCGACTACCATCGCCTGAAAGAGGTTACCATGATTAAAAAGTACCCTTTTCTGAGGATTGAGGATCTCTTCAATCAAATCATGGTAGCATGATGGGTATCGATGATAGACCACATGTCAGGATATCATAATCTCACATTTCGGGATGAGGATGTGAAGAAGACGACCTTCAGGTGTCGGTCTGGCCACTATGTGTTTTTGGTTTTGCCCTTTGGTGTGACCAATGCTCTAGCAGTGTTCATGAGTCTCCTGAATAGGATCTTCCAGCCTTACCTCGATTGGTTTGTCATAGTCTTCATTGAAGACATATTGATTTACTAGACTACCGAGGAGGGGCACGCATACCCATCTTGGGTTGTACTGGATACCCTCCGAGAGCACTAGAAAAATGGTTTTCTCTCGAAGTGCCAGTTCTAGATTCGAGAGGTTCACTTATTGGGGCACATCATTTTATAGGTGGGAGTTGTAGTGGATCCCACGAAGATCGAGGAAGTACTTGCTTGGGATCCACCTAGGAGTGTGATAGAGGTGCAGAGTTTCCTAGGTCTGGATGGGTACTATCGGATATTTGTGCCAGACTTATCTAGAGTAGTGGCACCGCTTATAGCTTTGACGAAGAAGGGGAAACCCTTCGTGTGGTCAGACATATGTCAGCAGAGCTTCCAGGATCTGAGGCAGAGGTTGACTAGTGCACCCATCTTGAGGTTACTGGAGGAGGGAGTAGGGTACGTAGTTTATAGAGACGCATCACGGACCAAAATCGGGTGTGTCCTAATGCAGGAGCGAGCAGTGATCACTTATGGTTCATGGCAGTTGAGGCAGAATGAGGATAATTATTCTACCAATGACTTAGAGTTAGCAGCAGTGGTTTTGGCCATGAAGATGTGGTAGCACTATCTGATGGGTGAGCGCTTTACAGTCTGCTCTGACCACCAGAGTCTCAAGTACATTTTCTCACAGAAGGACCTGAACCTAAGGCTGCGTCGATGGCTTGAGTTCCTCTAGGATTATGACTTTGGGACTGTCTATACTCATGGGAAGGGAAATGTTGTGGCTGATGCTCTCCATAGGAGATCGAGCATTTAGCTACTTAGAGAGGTGACAGAGCGGTTATCTGCTTTGCAGATATCCTTCATGTATAGAGATGGGGCATCCTATCTACTGTCCCTCACAGTCACTCATCCACTACTTCAGTGGTTCAGAGAGGCACAACGTGGAGACATTGACTGTGAGGCACGATGTGCTTAGATATCCTTAGGGATGGAACCCGATGGATTTTCTGAAGGAGGGGAGCACGTCATCCTCTTCAGGGGACATACCATGGTACCAGTTGCACTGCAGGAGGAGGTGTTGAGGGAGTTCCATGCTTCCCATATGATGGTACATCCATGAGTAGCGATGATGTTTCAAGACATTAGATGACATCACTAGTGGCCGAGAATGAAGAAGGTTGTAGCAGAGTTCGTTTCTTGAGGCCTCACTTGTCAGCAAGTGAAGGTAGAGCACCAGGTACTTGTAGGCATGGTACAGACCATAGAGGTCCCGGAGTGGATGTGGGATGGGATATCCATGGATTTCATGATGGGGCTTCCACGTACTTCCAGAGGGCACTACTATATATGGGTGATTGTCGATCGACTCACCAAGTCGGCCCACTTCCTACCGATCAGGGAGCAAGGTTCAGTAGAGATCTTGGGACACCTCTACATCCAGGAGATCGTACAACTGCATTGTGTGCCATCATCTACATCTCTGATCGAGACGCTCGCTTTAAATCCTAGATTTGGAAGTGGTTACATGAGGCTTTTGGGACGCAGCTACTCCTGATCACTGCCTTTCACCCTCAGACGGATGACCAGACGGAGGGGACCATTTAGACATTCAAGGACATGCTCTGTGCATGTGTCATTGACTTTGGTCGCAACTGAGAGGATCTCCTAACCTTGGTGGAGTTTGCGTACAACAAAAGCTACCACTCCACTATCATGATGGAACATTACGAGGCACTGTACGAGTGACAATGAAGACCACCTCTATGCTGGACTGACCTAGGGGAGTCAGCACTCGTAGGACCAGAGAATTTTCAGGCTACAATAGAGAATGTGAAGATCATCGAGGAGTGAATGAGTACTGCACAGATTAGATAGAAATCATATGCTTGTTGGAGACGGAGGCCTCTAGATTTTGAGGACGGCGACCATGTTTTCATAAGGATCTCACCTCACGTGGGTTGCAGAGATTTGGCCGGGGTGAGAAGTTATCTTTACACTTCATCGGACCTTTTCAAGTCCTCAACAGAGTAGGCAAGGTGGCTTACCACGTGGCCCTTCCACCTCAGCTGCACCCGGTGCACGAAGTCTACCACGTATCCTAGCTGGGGAGATTTGTGCATGACACGACAGATATCATCGACCACAGGGAGCTGGAAATCGATGATGGGGTGACATTTGAGGAGGTCCCGGTGGAGATCGAGGATTAACTGGAGCGTGTCGTACGTGGGTGGTCTATTCCTCTTTTGTGCATTCGTTGGAAGTATGAGAACATCTGGGGGAGCACATTGGAGCCGGAGGCTCATATGCATGCTCAGTACCCTCATTTGTTACCCTAGTATATGTTGTAGCTTTATGGGGACATAAATACCTAATGTGGGAGTAATGTAAAGACCCTTAAATTTCAAGGAATTGTTTTCCTAAATACTTTGGATTTTATGAGTCTGTGGCTTATAACGGCACTTGATTCCAAGGACCGGTGTTCCTAGAATCGATTTCCAAAGTTTAGCTCAGGTGAGTTCAGTGAACGAACGAGCGGGTTTTTCTATATTTTGAACCAGTGCTCAGAATTTGAATCTGAGGCCAATGATGAACTCGCAACACCGATAAATACTTAAGGGGACATTTACAAAAGTTGTGTTTTAAGTGGGGTTGAAGTTATATTTTTGTGGTTAATTAAGAGTTAAATAAAATTGCTTGTACAATTTTATTGTAGGGATGTTAAATTCCAACCAAGGGTAGTTTAGAGTGGGAACCATAGACACCTAACTACCCAAGGGTGGATGTTAGGGAGGTGGGTCCCACACGAGACCCAACTATTCAATTTCCCTCTAACTCATTAAAACTCCCTCTTTAATTTTTGAAAGCCCACCCTATTAATTATTTTCCAACGCATTTAATTAGTGGGGATCTACCCCACACTTCCTTTAATCAATTTTCAACACATTAGTAAATATGTTGATTTAAATTTTCAGAGTTTCATTGCATGTGTAATTAAATAATAGGAGGAGACTATTTTTTTTTAATTTTGGGGATGATCTTTCATTGTGTGATGGAAGATTGGGAGAGCTCTTGAGTTTTTGGAGGAACGCCGACTTCCGATGAAGAAAGACACCTCTTTCAACGATGAAACCCCAGTTCCTCATAGAATGAAAATGCGCCACCCATTTCTATTATCTATGAAAAGATAGGAGACACCATTCCCTCCTTGGTGCACACTAACGATGACTATGATCCCTTTCCCTGCGACGTTGTCTACCGCGATGCTGACGTTTGACATCAATTGTTGAGGTAGTGTAAAATTTGAATATTTTTTTTGATGAGAATTATACCCTCATACATGGTGTTTAAATTGTTGGGCGACAAATTGAACCTCTAATGTGGTGGGTGTGGGTTAACAAACAATCCTAGACCCACCACTATTTTGTTCTTGATGCGCGGGGTGATTGGCGACGACGAAATGGGACCGAAATGGCAAATAAGAGCCCTCGCAGTGGAGATCGGGTCCTAAGATGACTGGAGGGGAAAACAGAAGCAAAAACGGACCACCAGAATGACTCTGGTGGCCCACGGAGTACCGCGCTGGTGCGGCGGTGCCTCGGCGCGCCTACGGCGGAAGCCACCCCGACATCGGCCCTAGCAGTGAGGGAGGAGGATCCCACGACCGCACGAGATCCGGGATGACCAGCGGTGCCACCCTGGCACCGCCTCCGCGGAAGAGGGGGTCTGGCCCCCCGCTCGGCTTGCTGGCCGAACCAGCACACCCCACTGGCTGGGCCAGGGCAGGTGACGTGAACCGCGCCACACCAGTAGGGCGAGTTTGGGCCCCGCCGGGCCGGGCCGCACCCAGCCATGCCGGTCCTCGACTCGGGTCGGGTCGACCCGGTTTGGGTGGACCCGGAGGGGGGCGGGGGGGGGGGGGGGGTTGGGCCGGGTCAGACCAGTCCCAGACCCCCACTTCAGACCGTTTTTTGGCCTTTTGACCATAACATGTTTTACGGACCTTAGATCAACACACCGTCAGTTGCGTTGGAATTCATGGTTCAAGATAGTCATTTCGGTATATTAAACTTGGGGTTGCAGAACATTTGGGTACGACCGGGTTGGTTCGAACCCGAAACCAACTAGGCCCTTGGAGTAGAAACACTTATAACTTATGGACAAGACAATTGATTGACGTGTCATCAACTGCGTTGAATTACTTTTCCTAAGATGGTTCTTTTGGTATAATCCACATGATGTTTGGATGCAGCTGGAGTATGGTTGGGTTGGTTTTGTATAAAAACCAACCGGGGCCCCTGGGACGGAAAAGCCAATAAATCTGAGGCCATGCGTCCGATTGACGCACCGTCTATCGCTTTGGGTTTCTATTGACGAGATGAAACATTTAGATACATAAACTCTGGACATCATGAGAGTTGATGTTTTGACTCTCTTGATCGGAGAGTGGACCCTCCAAGAATCGAGCATGCTGTGTGTGGGAACCGTAGAGCTGGCTGCGACTGCATCGACTACTTTACTGGAATCCTCCGTGGGTTCGACATTGACGACTACCAAATTTGGATCATCTATGGGTTCGATGGTGATAAATACTATTCTTTTATCCTATGTGGGTCTAGAAGTATAGACCTCAGTACTTGTATCCTGTGTGGGTCCGACAGATTAGCTGGTCTTGTATCCTGTGTGGGTCCGACAACATAGATGGACTTGTATCATGTGTGGTTCTGACATTTTAGATGAATTAGTAACTACATCTGATCATCTTTATCGCTATATGAAGATGTATACTTGTGTGAGATGAGTCTTGATTTTCAATCATTATCATCTATGTGATTGAATTGCTTTCTTATGTGGACTGGGTTGTGTTTTCCTGTGAAGACTGGGTTGTGCTTGGGCTCGAGAGTTGGAGACGAACCATAACAATGACTTAGTTATACGTATGGGAATATACCTAAGTCAAGTTGATTGATACTTCGTGATTGTATCTTTCCTTTGTGGTTTATCTTTCATAGATTCTGAGAGATCTTTTGGGGTCTTAGGTCCCTAGTGAGTATCATTTAGTAACCCCTGCACGGGCTATGCCTGCACAACGTTGTGTTGGATGCAAACGATGTACATCACTGGTTGATGTGGAGGATTGTAAAGATGGATGGTACCCGGAGGTGGACCACATGGAAGGATGTACACGGAGAGGATGACCAGACCCGAGGAGCAAAGGAGTCTATATGTACCCACCCTTCATGTGGGATATCCGGAGGATGACTCAGTGATGCTGTTTTGCTTACTGTTGTTGTAATTTTTTTAGTTGTATTATAATTCAGTTGGGTTTTTATACTAGCCTATTTAAATTTCAGCACTTACCATGTACCCATTTTTACTTAGTTCTTACTTCACTTGTGTACTATGTTGTGTTTGTTTACATGTAAAGGCAATTCCATCCATTTTTTTGGAATTTACGTCTTTGGTGCTAGTCGCCAGCCTCTGGTATATGGAAGGCGGGCTTGGGGTAGTCACGACCCGGGACCCAAGGACGGGTTGTGACATGGGTATCATATGCATCTAATCATATCATACACTATTGAAAATATATAGGTTTCAATATCATCTCATTGCAGAACAACCCTTGAAATGAAGAGGGCTTCATAAGCATTCATCATGGTATATCCCATTGAGAAAAAACAAGTTTAAAAAGAATTTAACCCATGTAAGAGGAATGGGTTTCATAAATATATACCCTGTGAAAGAGAAACATGTTTTCATAAACATCATTCCCTCAAAACAAAAACCAATCATAGGAATAATATCAATAGAACCTTTGGATAATTTATAATAAATTCATGTATGTCACCATTAAATATCATCATAGTTGGAAAATATTTTTTCTGTTTCATTTAAAAATATTTATTGATTGAAATATAATTTCTTCTATGAAAAATGATCTTTAAAACATAAAGGTTTTGAAAAATCTTTTCATGAAAAGAAATGTGAAAATAAATTTAATCGATACATCGAGAAAATTTTGAAAAAAAAATTATGTATAAATATATAAATAAATCATGAAATAATTTTTAAAATTATTTCATTGAAATAACATTTAAAACATATAAATAATCATTGAAAATGATTAAAATGAAATTTTAGACAAAGAACATTTCTAAAAAAAATTTCATCAAAACCCACTTAAAAAACATAAAATATCCAAAATATTAGGATTTTTTTTCATTCATAAAGAATTACATTTTAGTCAAATAATGTAGTCTTCAATGGAATGTTACTCATGACAGAGTGTAAATCCATACATGATGAACAATCATTTTTCACAATAAAAAGGACATAAAATTGTCTTGACTGGAAAATGACAAGACTATTTACCTTTTATAAACTCTTTTTTTTAAGAAGGTAAAAAATATATAAAAATTATTTTTAAATATCATAGGATAATTGAATTATATTTTTGTAGGAAATTTTTTGAAAACATGGTTTTTAAGGAACACATATTTATGACTGAAGTCATAGGTAATGTCGTGCATTCTTAAAAAACATTCTTAACAATATTATATACCAAAGAGAAAAAATGGAGCCAATAAATGAATATGTCATGAATAAATAGTGGATAATAAATTACATGTGTTTTTCTGAGAATTGGAATAGAATATTTCATCAAAGGGAGCATAAATATAAATAATCTCGAAAAGTGATGAGATTATTTCAATAAACATTTAGCACATCTTATCTTCAAACCACACTACCCATTTAAGAATATTAGATTACATGAATCATAAAATATCAAGAAATTAATGATATTTTTTATAAAACATTTCAATTTTATTATATTATCCTCATTGAAAAATATTGGTTCATTAAATGGAATGTGTCTCAAAAAAGGAAAATTAAAACATAAGGACTTTATAGGTTTACTAACATTTGAGTCATAAAACCAGGAAATAAAAATCATAAAATAGATATTTAAATACCCATAAATATATTTATAAAAATCCTATATTTCAGATATGGTGTTTATACATAATACAAAAAGGGAATGGGTGGCGAATAAAGCATGTATCTCATGAAAATAAAAGTTAGATGAAATTCTCTTACCTTGTGTCCGGACTCTCATTCTATCTTTACAAAAAATCTTTTATATTAAATATAATTTTATTATAAATTTATAATAAAACCATATTAATATTTCTAAAACCATCTTTATTTGGATTATTATCTTATATTATTTAATTGTTAAAAATTCTATGTTAAGGTTTCACTTCGTGTAATATCTACTTTGTTTTGTGCATGTGTCATTATTTTTTATATCTTTGGTCTTAATACATATATCACGACTTCCAGAATGAAAAATAATATTAATATAATATATATTAATTAATAATTGTATTATAATATTCTATAAAATATATATGCATGAAAGGGAATTCACCATTCATGAATATAGTAGGTCGTATGTATGCAAGAACATTGTTTCCGTTTTATTTTTATATTGAATGAGGGTAATAAAATGGCTTATATCTATTTAAATATATTATATAATTAATGTATAACTATTATTTAATATATATTGTATCTGTTTACTAAAAAAATCTCGAATATATTCCATGTATTCTTTGAATGAAACACATCTCTTTGAGGGGTTGTTGTCCATACGTCCACAAATGAAAGTATCATGTATAAAAAATAGAATGTATATATATAGGCGTTTTAAAAGGATTAAATAATAATAAATACATAATAATAATTATATATATCAAATATAAATATATATTTAGATTATAATTCCCTTATATTAAAGGTGTTCAAATAAAAAAATGAATGATCATCATTTTGTGAGGTGGTTGTTTACCGTAAAGATATACAATATGTCCATTTACCAATTTGATGGAAGTGTGAGTAAGTGTATGTATAACCCTTAAAAATAAAAAATATATGTATATATATGATATTTTTTTGTATAATCTTGTAAAAAGGACAGTGGATGGTGTGGAGAATGAAAAAATGATAAAGGATCTTGAGGAAGGATACAAACTCATCTTTGGGTAACTCCTTTTAGTTTTCACAAATGGGCCTTATTGGACTGATTTTCATCCAAGAGGAGGATTAAATGAATAATTTATGAATAGATGTATCTTTATTGGGAGTATCAATATTTAAAATATGAGTATTTATAGATGTGTGGAAGTGGGAGAGGTGGTGGCGTTTTATACGGGATGGAAAGGACTCACTTTGTATTTTTGAAAATATGTTAGGTGTATCCACAATTTAACTACAAATATTCCAAAACCAAAAACTGAAAATAATTGAAGATTCTTGGATACATAATGTCTATAAAGTAGAATCTGGACAAGTTTCCTGGTCATTTGTTCCCTTGTGTTTAATGATTAGTTCATTGTTACGATTGATTTTCACATTAATCATTGTAATTTAATTTAATTACTTCCATTAATATTTTTGTATAAAAACATTGTTGGAAAAATCATAAATTATAAATTATGATTATTGAACATTTTTAATCCATTTATTCCTATTCTAAAACATAAATGGAAGAAAATAATTTAAATTTAATCCTACAGATGGGATGATAATAAGGGTCTCTAAAGGAAAAACTTTTACAATTTTTCCAAGTTTTTATATTGAATTTCAACATTATAATTATTCTAATGACTAAAATTTGATTATATGGTTAATAAATTATCTAATTAAATTATAAATAAATTATAATTTCACAATATAAATAAGTTAAATGAAAAGCCCATTTTGAATTTAAACTCAGTATTTTTCACTACTCATTTAAATATGAAACATCATAGAAAATCACCAAATATTCACCCTAAAATTATTTTTATGTAACTATTTTATTTAATATTTTTATTTCTACTTATAATTATTTTAAAATTTCTAAAAATTGAATTTAAATTAGATTATTCATTTAATGTTTTTTAGTGAGCCTTAATAAAAATATATGATTTTATGTGTGATATTGGGTTTGTCCAAATCTTATGTTTATAAAATCATTTTGATGAATATAAAAAACATTTTATTGGATATAATATAAATATATATATCCTTATATATTTTTTATTTATTTAATTTATAAGAATAAATTGTGTTTTGATGATTTTTTTTCAATGAACACATTCCATTCATATTCAATTGTGGCTATATTCATTTCTATTTAATTTTATCTAATTAAATATACCATTTAATTTTATAAATTTTATAATAATATGCATAACGTTAAAAATAATGTATAGGATTTATCTTATTATATTGAATAAAAATATTTTTAATAATATATAATATTTTGGAAACAATGGGTTTTGCATGTTTTTCAAGCCATCATGGAATGTCAGTCTTCCCTGTAATATACGTTATCCTCGACGTTTCATGTAGATAATGTTACAAATTATGTTGTGTATAGTTCATAATATCATGGGGTATCATATAATAGAATAAATACATAGTGTGTATATAAAAAAAACATTTTTTTGTTGTTTGAACAGAAAAATATAAAAAATGTTAAATTATTTCAAAATATATATATCAAAAAATTTCACAGTGATTCATTCTACCCAACATAAATTGAATTTTACTCCCCAAAATTCATCTAAGTAATTAATGAATTAATACATTACATTTCCTTTACAAAAAACCCACATCTTTAAAATAAAACCTAAAACATTATAAAAATAATTTTGAAAACATAATGGTTACCCATAATTACATATTAGTTTGTTTCCAAATAAGATAACATAGGGGAAAATTGAAAATGTGGACTTGGAGGAAAAGAGAAAATATTCATAGGGATTTATTGAGGTTATAAATCAATAAATACTGAATAATAAAAGAAATGTTGAGGGACTCCATGTTATAAATCATTGATTATTTAAATGTCCACTAATTAAAAAAAACATATTAGTAAAATATTTTTTTTATCATTTTCCTCATGTTGAGTAATTTATTAATTGGATAATAATATCCTAAAATATTCTTACTTGATATATTTCTATAAATAAAATTTATTTCTTTTTTGTGTTTTTCTCAATTTATAATTCATCCAATACATCAGGAAATGTATTTCAATAAATTTACATCAATGCTTAATCTACTAAAAGACAATATTTTGGAAATCTTAAGGCCCATAAATGAATAAAAAGTATAACTATTTGTCTCTAGTATTCTTCATAGAAATATGGTTAAACAATTAATCTCCAAATATAAAAAGTAACTCTAATAGTTCATCATTTATATTTATTAATTTAAAATGATTACACATTAACGAAAAAAATCATGTAGGCTAGTGGTAGACCTAAAACCCTTATAAACCATTGATCATGGGTTTATGACCCACATCCATGCTTGAAAAGTTTATTGTAACACAACATACAGGATTTAATTTTCTAAAATCACACCAATATAATTTCCAAAATATATTTGATAGAAATCATTGATATATGTTTAATTACGAAATGTTCTTTCATTAATGGTTTTCAATAAAATTTCAATACAGAAATATTATCCCCAAAGAATAACAAAAAATCTTTATAAATAGATATATTTTAGTAAAATATGAAAACTCAAAATATTAAAAATAATAATAAAAAATTATCCTAACATTGTTCCCCTATATATAAAAATTTAGATCTAGGTTGTCACAATCCAAAAATTTTAATACCCACATCATATATTATCTGGAAACATAGTAATCACCTAAATTACCATAACTAATTTCGAAAAAATTAATTTTTACTTATTCCATAGAATTCATGATATATTAAATAAATCCAAATTTTTTAAACTTTTTCCATGATGTAATTTTAAAATAGTAAACAAATAAATAATTAGATACTGGGTAATCAATTTCATACAATTTACTTTATCCAAATTGATCATCTATTTATCTAAGTTAAAAATGATCTTCACTTTATATTTTTACATTATGGGTTTCTTTCACATAATAAAAATATCACATTTCTATGTCATCATCACCATTAAAAATACCTAATTCTATATTTAATGATATCTTATTCTGAAAATACTTATATATTTCCTCATTCATAATATTTGAATTCTAAAAGATAAATACTCCATTCATCTTAGATTGTTATTAAACCATTACTCAGGATTCATAAAACTATTCCTTAAAAAATATTTCCTATAATTGGAAATATGAATAATTTATTAATGTTTATTAACCTTAATATAAGAATTCTTTTTAAGAGATATGTAAACAATACTATAATAACATCACATACATTTCATATATAAATTTTGGTTTTTTATCTTCATATGAATAACCAAAACGCATACCACTTTCCAAATTATATTTTGGATATTCTCACTTGGGAAATCAATTTTCATAATTCCTATAAATTCCACATATTAGAAATTAAATGTTAACATTGTTTCTTATAGTTCTCTCCATTGACAAGAACTACAAAACACAGGTTATGAAACACATATCATAAACTAAAACCACAAAATAAGAAAAAAATAGTTATCTAATTTTTAAATCACATAACATTACTTAATATATAAAACCTAAAATTTATCCTTGGATATTCCTAGACAAATTTCATTTATATACATCATGATTTTTTTGAAGAGTTTGTGAATTTCCCAAGCATATCCCCTTGGAGTGTCAAACCAGATGTTCATGAAGGCCTATTGGTGTGTATGTGGTTTTGACAATTTAGGACCAACACACATTATCGGAGTTGTTAATGTAATTACTTATGATATTTAACCCCATAAACTTGTATTATCAAGATTGGGATATATTTTTTCGTAACCACTCAATCTATCCTTTAACAAATTACATGATATTAACATATCCTTATACTTATCCTTAGAGAGATCCATATATATATACTTATAATTATTCATAGGGATCTCATTAATGTTTTTTCATCCTAGTTTAAAATGGTTACATGAACCCTTTCATTGATAGAAAATATAAGAAAATAATTTCAACATACATATACTTGACATAACTTTTGAGGAATACATAAAACATTACAGAAACAGATGACCAAATACCTTTTTAGTTTAGTGACTTTGGAAACATGGAAAAAACACTTCAAACTCAGTGAATGGTATTTAATGTGTACCAAAAATATCATCCCCTTAGTAATTTTTCATAACAATCATTCTTTATAACCAAGGAAATAAACATACGAAAAGGGTAAGATTGAATGCCCAGAAAGGGTATGCAATGAAAATACGAATGTCTAACCTGAAAATAAGTGTTTAAGAAAATTGTTGTATCTAAATAATATCATACCCGACATATCAAATATCATAACCATTAATCATGACATAAATTTTAGTAGTTTATAATAAATTAATCATTATATAATCAACAATATATTTCATCAATGAATAATATCTGACTAGTACGTGGAATTGTGGTATAAACATAATAATATAACATTAGGAACATGTATAATTGAAACCCAATTCACTAATTATGTTAAGGATATGATATAATCCCATGTCACAAACATATGGACCTGAAAATAGATCTACTAATAACATTATGAAAATGATATTCGGTTGACACATAACATTGTGATGAAATAATCCGGTTCACATATTACTTATGGATATGACACTAGGTCAATGCATAACAATGATAACTTGTAATCAGGTTCACACATAACATTATGAACACATAGTAAGGTAAACACATTATTTTATAAAAATATAATCATTTTCAAATAAAAACTTATGTTCATGCCACAAATTATATGCATAACATCTTGAACATGTTATTAGGTTCATGCATTACATTTTTTCTTATGAGTCATTAATCATTACCCAATTCATTAGAAAGAGATATAGGTGCCAATCGTCTCATAATAAAATAATAAATTTATTTTCCACAAGATAATAAAACATTCATCCTACAGTGATGTATAAAATTATATGGGTCTCATAAACATTATTTCACTACCCATGAAATGAAATGGTTTTCAAAATAATTTAATAATTTCATAATTTATGGAAAATATATATGTTTCATAATCATTTCATCTTAAAATAACATGAAAATGGATGTGGGTTTCATAATTAATTATCATGGTATAACCCATTGAAGAGAAACATGTTTAATTCGCATATAACCCACGGAAAGGAATGGGTTCCACAAACATATAACCCATGAAAGAGAAACAGTTATCCCTAAACATCACTCCATAAATAATAAAAAATTCAAAGAAAGATTATGGATTGATCCTTTGGATCATTTCCAATAATTACATGAGTAACACCAAAAAACGACATATTAGTTTGAAAAGAATTATCTATTATCTTTTAAAAACTTTTCTTGAAGAAAATATCCTTTCTTCCTAGAAAAAAGCTTTTCAAATTGTAAAACCTTTTGAAAAGCATTATCATGAAATTAAACTATAACAAATATAAAGGAAGCTTCATGAAAAGATTAAAAAACTTTATCTTCGAAAACATCTTAATTTTTTTAAAGATTTTTTAAATCTAATTCATTGAAAATACAACGAAAAAGTATAAAAAATATTGAAATTTATTAAAATACCTATTCATGTATAAAAAAAATTTGGAAAACTTTTTCATAAGAAAACACATTAAAAACATTGAATTCCTAGAATATTAGGAAAAAATATTCTTTTAAAAATAATTAAATTTAAATATTTTAAATATTCTTCACTGGAATATAGTTTATAATGTTTGGTAATTTTTTATAAACCAGACATATCTTTGACAAAATGAAAATGTTAGAAAACTATCTTGATGTGAAAAAGAAATGAAAATATCAATTTTTTAAAAAAATTTAAATATTGTAAAACATGGGTAAAATTTTCATTAAAATTTCTTTTTTAAATAAATATAATTTTGACGGAACATGGATTTTTTTCTGAAGAGAGAGGTAAAGTCAATATTTTATAAAAAACACCATCTTAACTATCTTATGTACCAAAGACCAAAAAAATTGATAACAATACATGAATATATCATGAATAAATAGAGGATAATAAAATTCCTTACTTTTTTGGAGTGATGCATCATAATTTTTCATTAATGGTATCATAATAATAAATAATCATGAAAAGTGATGAGATTGTTTTAATAAACTTTTACCACTTGGTATCATTAAACCATAGTCCACATTTAATAAAATTATATTACCTAAAGCATAAAATATCATGAAAATATTTATCTTCATGGTATATAATTTTCAATGTTTTTTATACACAGATTCTAAAAATATAGGTTCATTACATGGCATGTGTCTCAAAGAAAAAAAACAGAAACATGATTACTTTTTTGATTTAAAATATTCTCAAACATTAAATCCATGAAATAAATATCATAAAATGGATATTCATATACCTAAAAAATGATTTTTATTAATAATATAATTCATACATGGGATGTATTTAGCCCTAAAAAATTAATCTGTAGTGAATAAATCTTGTATCTCACAGAAATAAAAGTGAGATGAAATTCACTTACCTTTTTTAGACTCTAGTAGTATTCACAAAAAAATAAAATATTATAAATATTATTTTATTATAAATATAGCCCAAAAACATATTCTAATATCTAATAAAATGTGTTATTTTATTATTTCTTTATATTACCTTCTTGATAACTATTCTATCTTATGTTTTAAGTTTGTGTACTATCTGTGTTGGTCTTCACATGTCTCTTAATTTGTTATATCATAGGTTACTATTATTATATCCTGATTTCTACAATGTTAAATTTTATATAAATATAATATATATTTATAATATGTGTTTTATAATAATCCATGTAATATATGGATATGAAATTGAGTACTCTGTTCATGGAGACAATAGGTTGTCTGTACGCATGAACATTGTTTTCATTTTATTTTTTATTGAAGAAAGAAGATGAAATATATGTTTATAGTTATATAATATCATTATATTAGAATTATTATGTCATAAATAACAAATATATTAACTAAAAACAACCTTAATATATTACATGTATTTTTTGAATGAATAAAAACACTTTGAGGTGACGGTAGTCCACATTTTCTCAACCAAATTAACATGTTTACAAGAAATAAAACAAACAATGTTATGTGTTGTAAAATAATTGCAGACGAATAAATAAATAATAAGTATCATATATATTATATATATAATTTTTCTGTATATCATTGTTCCCAAACATGAATGGTGGTAATGGAAAAACAAACAATCATCATTTATTGAAGCGGTAGTTTATCATACACTAAAACTGTATGTACGTTACCCATTAGATGGATGTGTGTGTAAGTGCTAGTCTAACCCTTGGAATTAAAAAATATCCGTATATTTAGAATACACGTTCTTTTTTATAATATTGTAATAAGGATAGTGGAGGGATGGAGAATGAAAATAATATAATGGAGGTAGATGGGCGATGATACCACATCTTTGGGTAACTCATTTTGGTTTTCAGCAAAGGGATTACATGGATTTTCTTATCCACAAATGGAGCATTAAAAGAGTAATTCTGGGAATATTTGATGTTTATTGGGTAGATATTGGATGAATCTATGTGTTTTGAAAGGTTTGAATATGCGGGATAAGTGGTTTCCTTTTTTAGGGGGAAAAAGGAATCACTAATTATTTTCGAAAAAACGTTAGGTGTACCAATATTTGAACAATAAAAAAAGTCATCTGAATCCAACCAAACACAATATTGGATGGTAAATAGGATACTAATGGCTATAAAATATTTTTTTGGACAATTTTATAGATCATCTGGACCCTTATTCGTAGGGTTTAGTTCATTGTTAACCATAATGTTTAATTGAATCATTCAAATAAATTTTAAGTTATTTCATAGATTTATTTTTAAAAACTAATTTGACCATATTATATATTATAAATTTTTATTATTAGAAACATGGAACCATTTCATAAAATTACAATCACATAAGTGGAATAAATTAATTTGAATTTAATAATGTTGATGTGAGGACAATGTTGGTTTCTAAAATAAAAATGTTATAAAGTTTGCTATATGTTTATATTAAATTTCATCATAAAATAGATTATAATTACCTAAATTGGATTGTTAAATTAAAATTTAATGTAATTATATTTTAAAACTAATTAACTATATAATTTAACAATATAATTTAATTAGATGAAAAAAAATATGAATTAAAATTCATTATTTTTTATTATTCCACAAAATATTAAACATGACATAAAAAATAAAAACTAAATCACCCTACCATATTTTTTATTTTACAAATTTATAAATTATGTTTATTTTGTAAAATAATATTTTTAAAAGTTTCAATAATTTTATTTAAAATAGGTTCTTCACTGAAATGAGGTAAAAGTAATGTACCTTAATAAAAATTTAGGTTTTTATGTGTGAAATTGTGTTTGTTCCTATCTTATGTTTATAAATTTTATTAAATAAATATCAAAAATATTTAATTGGATATATAATATTTATTAATATAACTGAATAAATAAAATATTTTAATTTATTAGGATAAATTTCTTTGTAAAATTGAAAATAATTTTCCTATGAAGACATTCCCTTTTTATTCAGTTGGTTCTTATAGACATTTCTAATTAATTTGTATCTGGTGAATTTAAAAATTGTTTTTCATAAGTTAGTTAATATTATTAATAATTTTCATCTCAATGGATATATTATATATTATTATATTAAATAATATTATTGTAAGTAATATATAATATTTTGGTAACCGTTAATGTATGTGTTTCAAAATCCATTGAGGAATGTCATTATTCTCTATAATGTATATTTTCATTGGTTTTCCCTATAGATAATGATAAAAATTATTTTTCTTATACTTAAATATAAATTGTTTTTCTATATAAGTCAAGAAAATAATATTTATTCAATATAATAAACCCGTTTTTGGGTTTCATTAAATGAAAAATATAAAAAATATAAATCTAATTCAATTTTTTTTACAAAATACATGGGAGTTATAGATTCTATGCTTTCTAGTTTTTTATTTGATACAAGTTATTCACAGTCATTTTTTATTTGAATTTTGTGGATTTATAGGATTTATTGGTGTATATATGTGTTATTTTATGTCTATTGAAACAAAATTAGAAGTATAATTATAAAATGTCTGGAAATATAAGGAATGTTACCTTCAGGTTTGTGGCTATGATTTCTGATGGAACTTGTTTGTGATCCTGATGCTAGGTTTTTATTTGATATTGAGTATATATTGGATATTTTTGTATCTATCCCATATTTTTATTTTACACTCTAGGGTAACATTCACATTCCTCAAGTTGGATAATTATGTTTGACATGGGGAATGGGATATCTAAACCATCCTTGCAAGGCACATTAGTCAATGTTTTGTTGAGATCACAACCCAATTATAAAATATTGTTACTGATGATTAGGAAGTATAGAAGTTATATATTCCTCTAGTGGTATATATGTTCCTAATATGTTTCCCATAGAATTCTTGGGGAAGCTACCCATGAGATATGTTGAGTTTCACAATTTTGTTTCTTCCTTGACAAGAACCAGTTTCTATTCCTCCTTATATAATGCAACATGAAATGCCTCAAAAACTAAAAGCGACTTTGGAGTAATTTTACATAAAGTGTTTATTCATTTGAGAACTTAATCATGAGGATCTACAGTATTTTTAATAAATAAAATGTAACTTTTTAGTTTTTTTTTCAATTATTGGATATTGAATCAGATGATTGTAAAGAACTAGTACCCTCTTCTGTGAATCAATGATCTTTTTGACCAACTGAGTGGTGATTCTATGTTCTCAAAAATTTATTTAAGATTAGGGTATCATTGGATTAGTGTTATTCAATCTTATATAAATAACACATCATTTAAAATAAATTATTGTAAATATGTGTTTGTTGTGATTTCATTTTGGTTGAAAAAAATTCTTGAATTGTATATGGATCTAATTTACCATATATTTCTCCCATACCTGGATATGTTTATAGTTTTTTAATAGATGAAATATTTGTTTCCTCCCAGTCATAAGAAAATAATTCCAAACATCATGAAATAATCCCGAGTACACTATGAAAGCATATGATGTATGTCAATTTATTAATGTGTCATTTCTGGATTGGTAGGGTACAGTAATTAGGTAACATCATCTACAAGGTCGGTGTGTCAGCACACCTATAGAATGTGAAGGAAGCTATATCGCTGGGAAATCCAAATAATGATTTGATATCTAAATATATATTTTTTAGTGTTATATTATAAAATGTTCTTATAATAAATGTTCCTTTTTTCACCCTATTTGGGCTTGATAAGGAATGAAATCAATTTTATCTAGTTTAGGGCATGTGAAAATTCTTTCCAGTTGTTGACAAAATGGTTTACTACTTCAAAAAGTGTGGTCCTACCAAATATGGGTAAGAATTATACCATGATTTTTTATTCATCCAATAACACCCTAGGATTTTGTGAAATACTGTATTTGAAATTAATTATTCTTTTATATTTTTCATTTTTCATGACACTGGAAATAGTTATATATATGTATATTATAAAACTAAGTCAAACATTACTTTAACATGGAACCACCATGGATTTCAATTCTTGAAACACTGATAAGTATTTTTTTTGTCACAACATCGACATTGAATGCACTACCTACTACACTGACATATAGTATGTTACACACAATACCATTTTTCTATAAGACATCATTTTATAATTATAATGATTTAATTAAGTTATTTGTAACTAATACATTAAAACATATTAATATGAATATTAATAACTACATTTTAGACATTGTTCAAATTATTTATTTAAATCAAAAATATTTATAATGAAAAATATATTTTTTTGTAAAGTGTTTTTATGATTAAAATTACTATTTTGTAGAATGAACTTATTTACATGTACTTATATGAAGAACAATAAAGATAAAATTATAAATTTCTAGAAGTTTTTTTGATGTAATAAAATTTAATTTTTGAATTTATAATGATGAAATTATATTATGGTGAATTTTTGGGCTTTTTCAAAGAAACAACATTTTTTGATGAATACTGAAAAATACTGCAATTTAGTTAATAATCACCTTTTCATTTAAGTGAGTATTATTGTTAAATTATATATTAAGTTTGTTTTTAGGAAAAATTATATCAATTATATATCCATTAATAAAATTTTTCTCATTAAAATCAATTTCCCTTTTAAAAACTAAAATAAAAACTCAACATAATTTTGAATATTTTTTTAATTTAAAAAAAAATTCTCCAATCCCATCTGTAGAACTATTATTAATTTTAATTTTTCCACTTCATTGAATTGAATTTTGAAAAATGGGAATAAAATATTATAATTATTATTATATTTTTAATATAATTACACTATGATAATTGTTGAAAAAATAGGTTAGTAAAAGTGATTAAAATTAATCAAAGTAATTAAAGTCAATTTAAGCTTAATTAATGACTAAACCATAATCTTAGTGGACAGAATTACCAAGAATATTCTTCAACAACCACTTTATTCCCATATATCAGTCATAAAGCATCCAATATTCATATTTCTTTTATTAATTTTATTAGGTAATAACATGTTTACACCTAATATGTTTTAAACAATTTCAAGTGAGTCCTTCTCCTTCCCTATAAAAGGCCACCACCTCTCCCCCTACATCAAACATTCTAAAACCTCTTAGGTTAGGCCATGATCTTCCCAATAAACATATCAAAATCCTTAATTTCCTATTTTTTTCTATCCTTGGTAATAAATCAATCCAAATAATCGTTTGGGAACAAACCAATAGGTTTTATCTGAGTAAGAGGTAACCACTTCACTCAAGCTCTTTTATATTATATTCCTTCTCCACCATCTCTACTCTCTTTATTCCAAGATTTTATAACAAAAAAATTATCTTAAATACACAATGATATTTTATGATATGTTTTGATCTACACATACACACACATCCATCTAATGGGTAATGAACATTTTGTTTATGTGTACAACGAACTACAACCTCACTAAACAATGATTGTTCATTTTTACCATTACCACATATCATGGTAGACATTATAATAAAAACTATATTTATATATTTTATATAATATATATTAATATATATATTAATTTTTTATTATTAATTATTCTTTTTACAAAACATATCTTTTTTACTTTCAATTTTGTGTAAATACGATAATTTTATTTCATGATGTGCAGAATGTCGCTGCCTCAATGCTATATGATTCATTCACACAATACATGTAATGTATTATGGATGGGTTTCATGAACATATAATATATATATTTTCTAATAATTACACTATAATAATGATATATATATATATTTTTCATGTACTTTGGTTCATTCAATTTAAAACATAAAAATGGAACCAATGATCATGTGTACATACAACTTACCATCTCTATATACGATGTATTAAATTTAATAATTTTATATTTCATATATTTTTATAAAACAAATATAAGAAATATAAATGATATTTTTATCACGGTTTACATTCTAGATGTCATGATATAATTATAAGGACTAATGATATTCAAATTAAGACACAAGTGAAAAACAAAGAAAATTTTTCCTGAAGAGAATCCTTAACATGAAATTGCTTACAAGTATGTAGTAAAAGGTAATAATAAATAATAATATGGTATTATATATAATAATATGGTTCATTAAATTTTTATAAATAATTTATATTTATTATATAGTAGGATTTAATGAGTATGTTGAGAGCAAAGACACATGGTTAGGGAATTCTATCTCACTTTTTGTATCATTGAGATACATTCTTTATTCACTACAAATTCATTTTGTATGGTGTGTATACATCCCATGGATGAATTATATGATTCTTATAATTAAATTTATGTGTATCTAAATATCCATTTAATTATTTTTCTTTCATGGTGAATTTGCTTTTGAAGTTACTAAATCGATAAAATGAATTTGTCTCAATTTTCCTTCTTTTTGACACATTCCATGTTAAACACCAATATTTTTTACATGAGGTGCATATACTACCTTGGAAATGTTATATCATGAATCTATTTCTATTCATGATATTTTTTGGTTAATATATGTTCATATTCATAAATGGGTAGTATGGATTACAGTTACAATGTGGTTAATGTTTATTGAAGCAATCACATCGCTTTTCATGATTTTTGTGATTTTGTTTATTTTGATGAAATCATTTGATCCGTCACCCAAAAATACTCATGTCTTCTCTTCACCTTTGGTTATTCAGGATACCTTTATATAATGGTACCATTTTACCTCAATTTGATATATATGATAGTTATGAAGTAATTTTTATGGACGCATGAATTTAACCCTCTCTTTGGTTGGAAATTTGAGATCCTTCAAAACGGTGTAATCTGAAATGGGATTATATGAATATTATAATATTATCCTATAATCATTAAATGTCTTTTTTACCATTTTTTCCTTTTTCAATGTTTTCTAATGTATATTCTTATCACTTTCCAAATAATGAATTTTTCTTACCTTTTTACCATACAGAAAGTATATTATTTTTCTCTTATATGGCATTTACAGATTTACTTTCCATCATTTTTGGAAATATTCAATTTAATGTTTAAAATGATAAATTTTATGAAAATTTTTTCAAATATAATTTTCAATGAATTATTTTTAGAATGTTATAATTCATCTTTCATAAGTTTTCTTGTAAAATGGTTTGCAAAACATTTTGAATATTTATTTTTTATTTTTCAAATTATATCCAACAAAATGGTAATCAAAACCTTTTCATGATTTAATTTATCATTTTAATCAAGTTTTCATTGAAAAAATATTTCAAAATATTTTAAATCTTTTTCTATAAGTTTTAATGGAAATTGTTTTGAAAATGATTTATAGTATTCTTTCTATTTCATCAAGGTATTTTATAAGATTTTTTTCAAATGGTTTTACATATTAAAAACTATTTTTCAAAGAAGAAATGATATTTTCCTCAAGAAGAATTTAAAAAATATATTTAAAAATTAATTTCAATATAATATAAAATTTTTTGATGTTACTCGTGAATATTTGGGAAATGATATAAGTGTTCCATTATAATTCTTTCTCTGAAAGTGTTATGGTTGTGGTCATGGTCATGGTCTTTATTATACCTATTTCTCTTACTTGGGTTAGATGTTTATAAAACCCATTTCAAATTCAAGAGATATATTTTTTTGATACACATTACCTATTCACATGTTAAATTTTTATGATCCCCATTTTCATTAATGGGTTATTTAAGGATGATAGTATTAGGAAACCCATATAGTTTCCATAGATTATGATATAATTAAATATTTATGATACCCATTGCATCCCATGGGTTGTGATATGATATTTACAAAACAATTATCTTTTTGTGTTCCATTTTATGATCAATTTTTTATTATCTAGTGGAAAATTTATGTATGATTTTATCATGTGATGATTGAGAACTATATCTCCCTCCAATTTATTTGGTAATGATAACTATTTTATGATTGAAATGATTACATTGGAGGTAATCCCAAGACCAAAAGAAGAGGATATACAAGAGGACATCCCATTCCCAAAACAATAGGGTAAATGTGAGGACATACCAAGCCAAAAACAAGAATGAAAATGAGAGGACGTCCAAATAACCAAACAAGATCGTATATGGGAGGAAATATGAAGCCCAAAAAAATAGGGAACAGAGCAGGGCATCCCAAGACCGAAGCAGGTACATTGGTGATTAACCCAAGCCTAAAATGATACAACATCCCTGGTAGACTACCTTGACATATGGTTTTTATATTATTATGTATTTTCCACAATTCCATTTTCTATTCCTATATTTTATTTTTCTGAATCAGGTTTATTATTACCTTATGATTCATGTCTTATTAATTCCCTATCCTTATTATGATCTATGGTATACATGATATGATCATAAAATGTTATGCTCAAGCTACATACCTTGCAGTTCATGGTATTATCATGTATTTAATTTATTTAACCTTATGGAGCATCTTGAATCAGCCATCTGTTATGATAATTTCCACATGTTATGTACATATTTTATTCTTATAAATTCTGAATGTTGTTATATATAGGTGATTTTGAGGATATTTTACAAAGATAAAAGATTTTATTTCCTAGTTTCTATAGACACTAAACTATTTCAATAATCAATAATTTATTTTCTTAATGTACTAATTATTCATCTAAAATAATGTAATATCCATTCATATTATTCTAGTGTAACTATATTTGGTTTCAAAGAAAATTTTTTGTCACCATTATGAAACTAGTATGATAAATCATTACTGATTTACCTTGGTATATTTCTAAGGATGTGTCTAGGGATGTCTCTATGGATTTGTATAAGGACGAGTCAAAATTTAGGAAAATATCATGTAATTTTTGTAAAGTATAGTGTTATTATTTTCTTATAAATGCATCCGTGTATGGATTCTAGAAGTGGATATGGGGATGAAACAAATATACTATGGGGTAAAAACTCCGACAAGATGGTATCGGACTACCTCTGGGAAATTTGGTGCACGACAATATGGCTTTCAACACACCTTGTTTGACACTCCTAGGTTATATGCTTTATTAATTGAAAAATCTCTTCAAAACCCATCATGAAGGATTTAAATGTAGTTTGGATATGAAAAAACATGCCTGAACCTTGTGTTTCATAGATTAAGAAGGGTTTCATGATTTATACACTCCATATGTAATTATTTCCATGACCATGTAGTTTCTTACAATGATAAGTAATACTGTCAGTAGATTCAGGGTTTAGTTAGAGGTGGGTACTTCAAGGAACTTGATTAAAATTGAATGCGATGGATTGTTTTCTAATTAGTAGTCATGTGTGATGAACATTTGAGTAAAATATGTTGTGATCATGACTAATCAGTTTTCACAGAACATGATTTACAATGTATACCTTAAACAACTCTCATACTCCCCATAGAAGAGAAAGAATGTGTATTCTAAGATTTTAGGTAGTGTAGAAAATAAAGGAAAGAATATTTGGATTTCTCTATTTCAAAATTGTTGAAAGAATCACCTATGCGAATCCTTTATAGGATCATGAAGATGATTTGAATGTGGAAAAGATGGATATTTAGGAAGTGACTAAATGGAAAAAATGTTGAGGTCAGTTAATGAAAGGGATTAGAATATTGACCACCCAAAGACATCATAAAAGGTTTTGTGTTTTAAGTGTGGATGAAATGGTCATTTTGAAATTCAATGTCATAAATAAGAAATATCTTATTGATAATAAATATGGGGGTTTGAGTAATGGTTACATTGCAGATGACGAAGAGACTATAGATGAAATGAGAAAGGAAAAAATTATTGTGTAATTGGATGAGGTATCCTTATAAATGGATTATGTATTACGTAATGAATGTTTTTATATATTTGGATTTTATAATTATGAAAGGTGAAATATATATGGATTTTGTATATAATGTTTTTTTTGTAATGATTTACAAGAATACTTTGAGTGGATCAGATGTAATAGAAGAGTTCTTTGATGGAGAAATGATATAGTTGAAAGCACATAATAATTTGAAATTTAACCCTTAATATGTTTCATATGTTATGATAATGTTTTTTGGATAAATATTTTTTATATATAATTAAATTTGATAGTACAGATTACTGTTAAACATTTAAAGACTTGTTGACTACTATTTTATGCTATCATCTATGAAATTTCAAAATTATTGGATTTATGCAATGTAATTAGAAATAAGTGGCATAAAGAAAAATAAATTTTTCTAGATGTATTCATGGAAATTGTGGCTATAACCATGCTTCAATAGAATATATGATGAGGGTTTTCAAATGTTGGAATGTGACAACAAAAGGGGAAATTTTTGATATATACATGATCAATGTTACAATAATTTCATTACATTATTTATAAATTATTTGATTTTATCTTTCAAAATTGTTATATGGTAATCCATTAATTAAATATTTATGGTAAAATGTGTACTAAGTAGTTGTGTACTATTTTTTAATAAATTTGAAATAGGATATTTAATGATTAACATTATTTTAAGGATTTCCATGATATTTAGGAGATTATATTCATGTGGTTTTATAAAATTGAATCATTTATATCGGGTGGAAAATAATAAGGATTAGAAATGTCACATTTCATGATTTGATGACCGATGAATGAAAAAGGGTTTCATGCCTACCACTAGCCTATATGATGTCCCTGTTATTTAGAATAATTATTTTAAGAATAATTATTTATAACGAAACAGTAAGGTTATTTATTATTTTTTTAGATTAACATATTTACAATATTAAATTTTAAGAATAGTTTTTTGAGAATTTAAATAATTTTAATTAATTTATAGGACTTAAAAACTACTAATACTATAGTTTATCACTTCAGGTATCAACGATAACTTCTAGACATCCAATTGTTGATGTAATGGATGAATTTAAAATAGATAAAATAAAAATGAAACAATGAATATTTTTTATAGAAATATATAAATTATGTATATTTCCTTATATTTTTGGACAATAAATTAATTACCAAACATTACAAAAAACGATAAAAAAATGTGTTATCTTAATACTTTTATTTTTTTGAACTAATGTACATTTAAATCATCCCATATTTATGAATTCCAAGCCCTCAACTATTCTTAATCATTCACTTGTTAATGATTGATGAAATCAATCACTCGCTATAAATATTTATTCTTTTTCTCCATGTCAAATCATCACTCCCAACCTATGTTGCCTTACGTGGTAATCTAGTTATATGTTATTTCGGGTAACCGTTATGATTCTAATATTCCTTTTTTAAAGAATGTTATTGTATAAATTTTTACAATTTGGGTTTATATGAAATTAACATTCAAGTATTAAAACATTACAACCCTAATTTAATTTATATGTAAAATTAATTTTATGGGGTGTATAATGTAACACCTTGATATTTTGTGAAGTGTTTTTTTCGAATTAATTTATCATTTTTTTCATTTCATGTAACACTGTAAGTAGATATATATATATATATATATATGTATATATATACTCTAATTCAAAAAATCGTTTCACATTGAACCATCTATTATTTCAGAAAGCATAACTCTGACATGGCTTGTTCTAGATGCAACACCTACTTTTCATGTGCTACATGCAACTCTGAATTGGTGTACATTACACGAAATACCGAGTTTCTACGAAACATCATTTTATTATTATAAATATTTTATATGAGTTTATTATTACCTAGGCTTTAAAAAATTTAATAAAAATTGAATTAAATAAATTTCAAATATTTTTATAATGTTTTTACATAAAGAAAACATTTTGAGAATGTAAAATAATTTTTTTAATGTATTTATATGATTAAAAATACTATTTTCATGATGGATCTTCTATTCATGTCCGTCTATAAAGAACATGAAAATTTATTCAAGAAACATATAAAAGTATAATTTGATCTAATAATCTTCATTTTTTAATTTATAATTCATTAATTATTGTTGGGTGAATTTCTTGAATTTTTGTGAGAAACATCTTTTTTTGTTGAATTGTGAAAAAATATTTTACTTTTGTTAATGACTAACATTTATTTAAATAATTATTAATGTTAAATTAAGAATTAATTTTTTAATGTCACATTAGATGAATTATTCTTATATTAATACAACTGAGGTCATTATAATAAATTTTACATTGAAATTTAATATAATAACAAAAAAATATTTTTAACATTTTTCTAATTTAAAATCCCTTTAATTCATCCCATCTGCGAGAATAGAAATAATATTAATTTTTTTATTCGTGGAATTTAATTTATAAATATAGAAATAAATTTTTTTAATAATTATAATATTTATATTATAATTATATCATGTTAAATATTGACCAAAATATTAGTAAAAGTGATTATAATTATTCAGAATAATGAAGTCCAAATTAATCTTAATTATGGACTAAACCTTAATATTAAGGGGAAAATGGCCAATAATCATATAAAACAACCATTATGTGGCTATATATCTACAATAAAACTTCCATTATCTATTGTATTTTGTTTTAATCACTTTTTTTACATAATAACATGTGTACACCTAACCAGTTTTCAAAATTTCTATGTGAGTCATGTTCCTTCCCTATAAAAGGCCTCCACCTCTCACTATTCCTTACACACCTAAAACCTCTTAATATCTGTCATGTCCTATCCAATAAAATTCTAAAAATAAATAAATTATTTCCATAATACAATCCTTTGGGGAATGAAATCCTAGGAAAAATTTTATCACTAACCAAAAATACTTACTCGATTAAGAGGTAACCTCTTCACTGAAGCTCATTTCATTTATTTTCCTTATACAACCCTCTAGTATATTTATTAGATGATTTTATAAAAACACTAATATCTTCAATATACTAGGATATTATTATGCAATTTTTTTACCTATACATTCCTACATATCCATCTAATGGGTAACGAACATACGTTTTTTTGTTTACGACTATCTACTGTCTCATTAAATGAGGATTGATCATTTTTCGTTTACGAATACTCAAGGTGGAAATTATGATTGAAAATAAATTTATATATGTCATATATTATATATATTATTCCACTAATCTTTTATAATAATTTAATGAAAAATATCATTTTTTCTTTTTATTTAGTATAAACACGATAATTTAATTTGAAGAACTGTCGACTACCACCCCCTCAAAGCGATGTGATTCATTCACATGCAACATGGAAGGTATTAAGAGTGGGGTTTTTCATGCTCATATTGTTTATAGGATATAATAATTAAACCATAATAAATATATATACACATATTTCATGTATTCTGTTTCTTTCAATACAATTATAAAAAAACAAAAACGTCGTTCATCTGTACATACAACTTAATGTCTACCAAAACTGTGTATTCCATTTTATACTAATATATTGTATATATTATTATAATAAAAATATATTGAATATAATTCATATTTATATTGTGTCTTATATTCAGTAAATATCTATTTTTTTATAAGGACCAATGATATAAAAAATTAAGACACATGTGAAAAACAAAGCTAATATTAACCGATGTGTAACCAAAAAATGAAATTTCTCACAATCGGGATATATAATTGAATAATAAATATATATATGGTCTTAGATATAATTATATTGTAATTTAAAATATCAATAATAAATTTATATTTATTATAATGGATTTTTGAGTGAGTACGATGAGAGGAAATGGACAAAGAAAGTGAGTTCCATCTCACTTTTAATTCCATGAGATACTTGTATTATTCATCAGAAATTCCTTTTGTGTGGCATGTAAAATTAACATGGATATATTATATGATTCATATTATTAAATTTATTTGTATTTAAATATGAACTTATTTATATTCCATTCATAGGGACAATGTTTCCATGGTTACAAAATCAGTAAAATGATTTTCTCTGAATTTGTATAATTTGAGACACATACCAGGTTATGCATAAATATTATTCTGTGAAGAGTATTTAATACATTTGAAATTTTTAATAATAAAAATATTTATGTTCACATTAATATACGATTAATGTAATTTCATTTTCTTAAATGGGGAGTATGTTTGATGGATCCCAACTGGTAAGATTTTATTGAAACAATCTCTTTGCTTTTCGAGATTGTTAATGATTATATTTACATAAAATAAATATTATTATCCATCTCTCATGAACACACATAAAATTTATTCTCCTATGGTTATTCATAATATATTCATATATTGGGAATATTTTCCCACTCTTTGTTAAATGCTATAGTTAAGAATCTATTTTTAAGGAAGTATTAATGTTTTCCTCTCTTCGGTTAGAAATATGAATTCATACAAAATCATTTTCACTAAAATGAGTTTCCAATAATACAATAAAAATATCCTATAATAATTAAAATAAATTTTTACCTTTTTCGTTTCACCATTGGTTTCATATTAATCATATTGTTTCTTTTTAAACAATGAATTTTTTAACTTTATACCATGTAAAATGAAATTTCTTTACCCCGTACAACATATATAGATTTACCTAATGTCAATTTAATGAATATTTGGATCCATATTTGAATGGATATTATTTATAAAATAAAATAAATTCTATTTTCAAAGAAAACTTATTTTAAAAATTTTTCATGATTA
Source organism: Viscum album (assembly GCA_963277665.1). NCBI lineage: Eukaryota > Viridiplantae > Streptophyta > Magnoliopsida > Santalales > Viscaceae > Viscum > Viscum album. The sequence continues at coordinate 920,258,114 of OY728126.1, read as the reverse complement.
TTTCCTATGTTTTCAAGTAAAAATGTTTTCAAAATTTTTTCAAACTTTATTTATATGTTTTTATATTGTTCTTAAATAAAATTATTTTTAAATGTATTTAAATAATATTCTATATATTTTCTTGGAATAATGTTATCAAAATGACTTCATGTTTTATTTATTAGTTTTAAAGTCAGTTTTTATGATTTTTTTCAAATTTTTTATGAATAGAATATCATTTTTGGAGAAGAAAGAATATATTCTTCAAGAAATTTTTCTAAAGATAGTTCAATTTTTTTTTATATATAAACGAAATCTATTGATAATACTAATTCCTTCCTAGAAAATTATCAAAATGATCCATTAATATTATTCATCTTAATGGGTTATTATTGATGTCATCATCTTAATGAAACCCATTCATATTTCATGGTTTATATGTTTGTGAACCTTGTTTCTCTTTCATGGGTTATATATTTCTGAAACATGTTTTTCTTTCATGGGTAAAATGGTTATAAAATATATTTTCATTGATGGTTTATTGAAAAATGAAATGATTATGAATTCCATATATTTTTTATTGGATATGATATGATTAAATCTTTATGATACCCTATTCATTCTATGGTTTATGATATGATTTTTTGGAAACCCACTGATTTTTTTCGTGGTATGATTCACGTTTATTTATATTGTGGAAAATATATTTATGATTTTATCATGTGATGGGTGTGACCAATATTACCCTTTAATTCAATGGGTATTGATAACATTTTTATGATCTCAATGTTTACATGGAATGAAATCCCAAGCCAGAAATAAGAGGGTACGTAGGAGGATATACCTAGCCCAAAACAAGAGGGAAAAGAGGGGGTTATCCCATTCTAGAAACAAGATGGTTCACTGGAGTTCATCCTAATCCCCAAACAAGAGGGTTTATGAGAGTCCATCCCAAGCAAAAATTAGGTACACAAGTGATTATCCAAAGCAGAACATGTGAAAAATGTCGTGTTAGTTAGTATCAACATAGGATTTTTATAAGCTTATGTGTTTATCGCAATTCTATGTTATATTGATATGATATGATTTCATGTATTATGTTTATTTTTTCCCTACTATTCTTGTTTAAAAAATCTCTATATTTATTATGATCTATAATATATATGTTATTATATTAAAACTTTATTCTCAAGTTTTATACACAACTTTTCTTATTTTTATTATTCATTTCATTTATTTACCCTTTTTGGGAATCTAATCTCCCCTTATATTATATTTCCTTCACCAGAATATGAATAATTGTATTAAGTATTAGTTATAATGGTGGATATCATTATGGGTGATCTTGAAGATCCTTCATCATAAAATAATATTTTGGGTTCATCTTTCCAAAAAAATAAACTATTACTAACCTTGTGCATTTAGTTTTTGGTAATATACTAAATATTCATCTGAAATGATGTAATATCCCTGTATGTTAATCCTCAGGCACTATTCATCCATTTTCATTCTCATGGTAGTGTTTATACATGTTGATTTTGTTCCGGAATATGGGCCACAATAGTTGAGGCCTCATGAATGAAATTACCTTATGAATGATCTTGATTTGACCACATTGATTTATGATATAATGTGTTGGTGGAATTGTTTGTTGGGAATGAGATTCACTACGTATAATGATCATATAATCATTAAGTACATCTTCTCCTTGTGTGATTATAATCTTCATTTTTGATGGTGGGTTGAGTACATGTAGAATTTTTATATTGTACTACATTATATGTTGTGGACGGAAAATTGGTTTGAATATTAATTGAGTTATAATTATCAAAAGGTTCATGTATGTATTTCTATGTGGATGAGTATTGCATTCTTTACTAAGACACATATAGAGATTCAGGAGGTACAGTTGAAAATATCCTTTAAATCCTTTCCAGTTGAGTCCATACATCTGATCTACATTAAGGAAAGAGAGTTTGGGGATCTGTAGTGAATGTAATTTAAAGAAAGTATTGAAGGTGTTGAGTCACATTCCAGTTTTACAATTGATGATTATGTTATTGTTTATGTTTTTTCCCTTGTTTACAAGATTATTTGTATATAGGAAGAGTATATATATGATATTGGAGACTAAAAGATAGTGGTGAACCTAGACATGACAAATATATTTTGTGATATTGGAAGATAGTATTTGAGTATATAGATGAAAATATATTCTTTAGGTTTAATGGTGTGATGCAACAGTTGTTAGTGGGTGAAGGCTGGCTAATTATTACTCGATTCTTCATTATTGATCCTTCCTATTCAGGAATTGAATTGGGATGATGTCATGATTGATTTTTTGATGGGTAACCTAAGGAATATTTAGAAATGTGATTCTATATGGATATTTGTGGATCAATTGACCAAGGAGGTGCATTTTAGGGTGGTAAGAGATACCACAGAACTTGATGATTTGATTGCTTTGTATGTTTGGGATATAGTACTGTTTCATTGGGTGTTAGGGATAATAATTTCATATCCTGATCCACATTTTACATATTTCATATAATAGGGGATACATAAGGCACATGGGACCCATTTGTTTTAAGAATGGTTTTCCACCAGCAAAAAGACATGTTGTCAGAGAATACAATTTAGTTTCTAGTGGAAATGTTGAGGTCATGTATCCTAGAATTTGGTTGGCTTTGGGAGAAACACAAATATCTTGTATAGATTGCCTATAATAGTAGTTACTAGGAGGCGATTTATCTGGAAACATATGAGGTACTCTATGGAAGCCCATGTAGGTCACTGTCATTTTGGATAGAAGCTATAGAATTAGAGTTAATAGGTCAAAGCCTCATGAATGAGAAACCAAATCAAGTTCAATTTAATCAGAAATTTATGGATACAAATCAGGATTGGTATAAGTAATAAGATAATCGATTTCATCAACCTTTTGATTTTATAGTGGGTGATTATGTGTTCTTTTAGGTGTTACCAATGTTGGGTCACCGTTACTTTTGGAGACATGGTATATTGGTGCCCAAGTATGTGGTACAATTTGAGATTTTTTATAGTATTAGACTAGAAAAATGCAAATTGCCTCTCCCATTTTATTATAGTAACCTCAATTATGTTTTTCATGTATCACATCTCAGAAAGAATGAACCTGACCCTTCCCATTTGATTGATGTAGATGTTGTTGTGGTTAATGAAAATACATCCTTAGAGGAGAATCTCATTTTTAGTTTTGATCAAAAGTGTGAATTCCTTGCATGGTATGTTAGTACTATTAAAGTGTTTGTTGTGGTATCATAATAATATTTAGAGGGACCCATAGTAGATGGACACATATATGTGGGCCCAGTGGCCTAACCAATTTACATATTGGGTGAAGTGACGCATGGAAGTTTTCCTCAAGGATGACCCATTATATGATGTTGGGTTTTAAGATCCTAGACATCTTATAAGGAACATTATTATTTAAATTTTTAATTCAATAACATTAATCATTTTAGTTAAATTCTTCCTAAGTTGAAGAGGAGGGTTAGGGGTGTCTTAGGGGTTTAGGACATGAAATAAAGAAAAAATGGTCCATCCAGTGAATGTTTCTTGATTGACATATAGTTAGTACTAAATGAGTTCATTAGAAAATGATTTCTAAGAGGTGTTAGTTCGAAATTTAAGAATCTATGATTTGGGAGGTTCGAAACCATGGTGTCTTGAGAAGATCCAACCTTCATTTATATTGTATGATATTCAAACAATGTGGGTACCCCTAAATTCCTTAAAACCTTGCCCCCACATGGATAGAAGCTGGCATGTTCCTTTTTCAATTATGATTCCAAACCATGCCCCTCATTAAAGTGGGGTAAATTTGCAATATTACCCACTCGGTATTTATGACTTTTCCCAAAAAAAATCCACCTTGTTCCTCCTACAACATCCATTGGAGATAAACCTTTCCTCCCAAACTACCCAAGGATCGATCCCCCTCATTTCTATACCGTATGAGGCACCATTTTGTGTGGATCGAGGATCCAGGTGAGTATAATACTTAACTTCCTTTCATTTTTGGATTAGGACGTCTGTAATTGATCATCATCTTCCAATAATATAAAACCTTGTTTTTCGTGTGGATTCTATGACGGGGCATTGATATTTGTTTGATATTGAATCAATGGGCATGGTTAAGTGATCATTAATCATTAGAATTTAGATAGATGCTCTATATGTTATATCCTAGAGTGTAATGGTAAAATGTTTGTATATTTGGTTTTGGGGTATTATAATTGTGTTGTATTTTTGGTTTTCCATGGATAAAATGATCAAGTAGTTTGTTAAATGATGACTTTAACTCCTCCGGTTCCTTGTGGGATGAATAAAGGGTCAGTATATCAAGTTAAAGAACACCCATGGGGTTAGCCACTTTATTAAATAAATAATTGAGATGCTAAGTAAATAATTTAATGTTTATTAAATAGATCCAATGATAAAAATTTTGATATCTTAACATGAGTTAAGTAGGAGAACTAATGATAATTATTCCTAGTTGTTGACATGACATAAAGGTGGTGTTTGGTATAACGTAAATGTGTAATAAGTTTTCCATTATAAATTATATAACTGATATGTGTGTTATGCTATGTAAATGGTAAGTGAGTTTATTTTTTGATGAATGTTTATGGAATGTGTTTTGAAATAAATATTTTTATTAAATGGTAATTGTTATCCATTGGTTATAGTTTGTAAGAGGTATATGTTTTAAAAGGTTAAGGATTCATCTTCATAGGGCATAGTGGTATGTGGGGTATTGAACATGAGGGTCAATGCCCATGGGATAGGATAGAGAGAAGATTTATTCTCCATTCCTATAATCCAAGGGATAAGGATTCAAATTGATGATTTATGGAGCTAATAGATGAATGGGACATAAATGCCTTGATTGAGGCTCTAAGGTATGTATTTTGTGTTGTTTTTATTAATAATTTCCTTAATAATATTGGGAACATGTTTCTCCCCTTATGAATAGTTTAAATTAATGGAATAGGGAGAATTATATTTTATGAAAATGTACAACACATGGGGAAATGGGGAAAGTGGTAAAGGTGAAATTTTTTTGTTAAAGAAACATGGATTATCTTTTGGTTATCTTTTCATTTAATACAAACCTACATGAACTGTCTTTTTATGATGCATATTTTTTAGACATCATTAGTTGTGGCCTATTGAGTTGTACTAGAACCATACATGAGATTCTATTGGGTACCAAAGGAATATTTATTACTTGAGAAGAGGATACGGGAAATGTTCTTATGTGAGACGATTGATTTGGGCATGTGATGTGAATGGAAAAGTGATCTGGACTTGGAGTCAGGACCTATATTGGGGGTTGTTTACATTTGTCAATATTTTGTTTTTTTTTCCATAGATAAGGAACTGCATGACATGATATAGAATATTTTCAATTTAGTTGTGGGATTGTATTGTGTTTTGGGAAATTGATTGTAATGTTTGTTTATTGATTAATTTTTTTCTTTATATAATATTTTATCTACTGTGGATTTCATGGAAAAAGAGATGTGGTATCACAAAATGTTTTATTAGACTGTTGATGTTATTCGGCAACCATTGGTGTATGGGGAGTTTCCCATGAAGTCATGTTTCAAACCATACCACGGAATCGGATTAATGACCCTCGGGTCAGGACATTACATTTAGTTGTATTTCCATAGGATACAACAAGCACATGTCTAATATGTTTTTATTCTTACCAAACAATATATCATGTGTTATAATAAAAAGACATCATAAAATTTTTCAATCTAATTTTTAATTATTGATATTGTGAAATCAAATTGAATATATTTGGTTATATAGTATTTAATGATATATTTGAGTCATAGTCTCTAATATTGAATCAGTTGATATAGAAAATGAAAATTAAGGAGTTAATTTTTATATCTCCTACACAATTATAGTTATTAATAAACTATTTTATATGAAAAAATACTCCTGATGAGTTATAGATTAAAGGATACATAATACATAACCCAATATATTTTATTATACCTACATGAAAAAAAATTAGTTAATTCTTTAAATAGGTGTATGATATATCTTCCAACTATTTTATGAAGGGTTTTTTCCATTAAATAAATATTGTGTTCTATTTTTCCTTTCACATGAAAGAAGGATCTAAAAGAAAATGAAATACAATCTATTATGTTAAAATATTATAATTCAATATAAAAACTATCACATTATTAGAATATAATATGATATAATATTAGTAAAAGTACATGAGGAAAAATAAGTAAGAATATAAAATGACCCTGAACAAAAAAAAACATGTCATCATGGTTTTTTGTGAAGACCCCGACCTTGATTGAATCTTTTTAAATAAGGAAACTAATAAGAAATAAAAAATACATGTTCATAGGTATATAATTTAATTCGACGAATAATTTCTATGATGTATGAAAGGCTATATAGAGGAATAAATTCCGACTATCATATGAAAGGTTGTTAGATATATGGTTTTTGAAAAAATGGTGATTGTAAATATTAGCATTTCTAATGCTTTTATCAATTGGAATGTTAAATTTTTTCCATTTATAATTTATTAAAAATAGTATATAAAATAATAATAATATGGTGGAAATATAATAATTTAAAAGTTAAATAATATAATTAGGTTTAAAAAAATAATACTTAGTAACTATTATATTATTATTACTATGTAATGATGTCACGTATTTATAAATTTAAAAATAATGTTTTTAAAATTTATGGATAGATATAAATTATTATATGGATTATAAATATTAATATTTAATGTTGGGTGATTCAAATCATTTAATATTATAATTATAACATTTTTTGATAATTGCATTAAATTTGTTGTGTATTTATATTTAAATATATTAAATTGATCATTTTTAAATAAAAAAATATCTGTAATATTTTCAATTTATAAAAAAAATACATACAATTATTTAATAAGAAATATATATGCAAATTTTAATAGTACTAAGTGGTTTCAAATATTATTTTTTTGTAAAAACCATGTTTTCGGTATATATCATGTTTTCATTTAAGTGTTAAAATTATAATGATGGTAAAATTATTTTCGTAAATGGGATGACCATTTTGGATTCAAAAATCCATATTTATATTAGGGTAATGCTTTTATATTTTTTATAAATAAAAAAATAAACAGGTGAATAGTAAAATAATATATTTGTACCATGTAATTTATTATGTAATAAAGAATATTCATGAATTAGTAATATTAATATAAGTTAGAGGAATATTTTATTAGTAACATTACTACTGATTTATTCCCCCTAATTGTTGAATCAGATGATGGATCACTATTTTTTTCGGATAATGTTTTCTTCTAGTATTTTATTTCCAAAAACACATGTTATTACATTATAAATACTTCCTATATGGAATCACATTCCCTCATAAATAATCATTTTATCTTAACCATACTATAACCAAATACTTTTCCAAATCCTTTCCCATGCCCTAGAAGCTCTATTCTACCCATGTCACAAATAAATAAATGATTATAGAGTATTTTATTAGGGGGTGTCTAAAAGAAGAGGTAATTGTCCCAATGAGTTATTTTTCCATTTTTTATTCTACAACATCTAAATACCTTTAAACCATCATGATATAATTACATCAGTGTCATATTTATACTAAAATATTATTATATTTATTGAATATTAATTATTATTCTCCCTCGTCTTAATTAAAAAATGAAATTATTGCCCATATTATGGTTATTTAACCTCCACCATGGACAATGTATTCCATTTTTCATCACCAAATTCATTGTTGGTTTCAAAATGATATTATGGTATTATTATATTTTAAATTAATAAATAATATTATGAATAATAATGTTTAATATTAATATTTAAATAATATTATGAAACAATAATCGTTTTCTTATAAAAAAAACACATTTCATGGACGTTGTGGATGTTACCCCCTTTATAGATGGTTATAATGAACAATTTTAGGGATAAACATTAACATAAAAAATTCTATTATAATATTGTTTTTATTATGTAATGTATAAAAAATTATAAAATTAAATTATATAATATAATTTCCAATCATTCCAAAAAAACAACTTAAATGATCAAACTATTAAATAATTTTCTTTATTCCATTGACACATTATTGTATTAGAATGATATATGATATTTATAACATTATAGAATTATAAAAATATACAAACTCCTCACCATTACAAATTTATTGTTATTCACCCATTTGATAAGAATATACAGTTACCGGTAAATGATGTATCATTGGAATCATGAAATGAACAACCCCAACATTAAGGAAATGAAAACAAGAATTAAATAACATTATAAAAATTCAATTAATAACAATAAAAAAGTAATTATACATTAAAAAATATTTAATCATGTATTTAATAAATTGCATTTTATTATTCAGGTGGTTATGCATGCATAATAAGCTAATTCAGGAAATAAGGTAATATTTCCTTTACAAATATCATTTTTGAAGTGAACTTTTTTATATGTGAATATATTTATAGGTAAATAAAATATTGTTATCTCTAAACCCTATTTTTCACACCCTTATTTTAATTAATTATGTTCACAAGTATTCTATGATTTTTCAAATTCCAGCAAATGAATGTTTGTAAGGAGATCTGAACATATCCCTTCTCATGGGTTTAAAATATTTCTACTCAAGTAAATAATTTTTTATAAAATTTTATATATTTATTTATATATTATTTTGTGATTTGTTATCATATTATTAGGTGTACAAGATGATCTATAAAAATGATTCTCCTATTAATGGTTTTTGTATGATCGTTTTCAACAAACATTGTCCTTCTTTAGAAAAGTTTTAACAAAATATAATTTTTTATAATTTTTTCCATATGAATTAATTTTCCAATATTCATAACAGATGTTATTTATGAAAAATAATTTAAATGATTTTATTGTATTACAAATAAATTATTTTCACAATTTTTATAAATTATTTTATTTTAAGAAAATGTATAAAAAATATAATGAACCGTCCTTTTTAATGTGAAATAGTTTAATGGTATTATAAAATAATTTTTCATATATTCACAATAAAATTATGATTATGTAGATTTACTATTAAATTTATATAATTATATCATTATCTTTTATTCCTTTAATTGTTTATTGACAATATTTTGTTGAAGTTTTCATGATTTCCATTTATTTTCATGGGATAATTTTAGAAATCATAGAATTTAAAATATATTCATGTTTGTAAGAACCTGGATATTCGTTTCAGGTATGTCTTTACTTTTCTAGAGTTTTTGAGTGTTTTTTGAGTTACTAGAAATTATTGAAGTACACGACGTGTACTTTAGGAGTACACAACGTGTACTCTTTTCCCGCTTGAAACCGTGTGTTGGCCATGTCCGGACCTCACACATGGTGTGTAGGGGTGACGTGGAGGCCGATTTTGGCGGAGTATGAAAAAACCCACTACACACCATGTACTTTAAAAATAAACAACGTGTAGTTTTTTCACTAAACGGGGCGGGGTCGTGCCTCATCGTCATAATAATCTTCTTCTAGGTTTGGTTTGACCAAGAGATGTTGTACCGCTGCGAAACTTCTCTGGATTCCCGAGCCTCCATCAGTTCTCCAATTCGAGCTCTTTCGATTGTGTGTGAAGCACATTGGTGAGTTCTTCCTTCAGTTGAGCCTTGTTTTCAATTCTTCCTCCTTCTCAAGTTATCTAAGGATGAATGTTTTGTGCATTTTCTCCGATCTACGATGTTCTATAAATAATTATCCATCATGGTTCATGTATATAGATCTCGTAGGATTGAGGTAGGTGGTTTGTGCCTTACCGTTCAAAGTCTTTGAATTTATGTGCGAATTTCCACCGACACCCGTGAACAGGGTATTACGTGTTACCCATTTTTTCCTTCGTTTTTGTCATGCCTTACTTTTATTATTTTGTAGAGGTAATTTGACCTTTTTAGAGGAAAATTTGTTGTTCTTGGATGTTTTGTCCCTTTCTATGTTCTGTTTATGACCTTTGGGTTTCATTTTCCTTTGGCTGCTACACCTTTTTTCATGCCTCGTGGTTATAGGTTGAAGTTAAACTCATGACATGCTTGTTTCCTTGTTGACTATTTTTCCATGTAGCTCTATAGGTGTACTTTGGTTTTCCAAGTATCTCTATATGTTTACCTTGGAATTATATAATTAGTATGCACTGATTGACACATGGCTAAGAGAACTTGGTACTATATACTATAAAGGATAGATCGAGTGAGCTTCCCAGAGAGTCTTAGATATTACAGACTACATAGGGGATAGACCGAGTGAGATCCCAGAAAGTATTGGATTTCATAAACTAGAGGACGGAAGACCGAGTGAGTTTCATCATAGAGTCTTTCCATGTTTGAATCTCTTTAATAACCTTCTCAGGCTAGAGGAGGAATTAACCAAGTGATCTTCCTCAGAGATTCAATGGTATACCTGAGGGTCTTGGAGGAATGGACTGAGATATCTTTCTCATGGAGTCTCTAGACCATGGGGATAAGAGGGTTATACCGCATGAACTGCCTCAAGAGAGTCCTTGACTACCCTGCACTATAAGGGGGATTGATCGAGTGAGCTTCCCCAGAGAGTCTCATATATTCGTATGACCCAGCCAGAGGGGTTTGGCTAAGTGCACTACCCAGAGGGTAGTGGTACTTCTTGGATAGGACCAGAGGTGATGGATACGAGTACTTCCCAGAGGGTTTCTAACTTATTATTTGTTTCCTTCACTAATGCTGATTTGTTGTGGATTGATTTCTACAATGAATCATCTTGTTTTACTTCTTATTGTTTACTACCTACTGCTTGCTGTTTCTATTTTCTGCTTATTGTACTTTTACCTGCCATATACTCACTGACTGTTAGGCACAGATCTTCGGGTGATTTCCTACTGGTATTTTATCTCAAACCCTATTTGGGTCATGATTATGGGCCCAAGAAGACTATGTTGTTGCAGATATAGACAAGGGAAATAGCCCTTCAAATTCTAAAACATGATTGCTTGGAGTAGGAGAGCATGGGACAAAGGTTTGGCTTGCAATGGTGTGGTGATATTTAATTTTCTTTTGAACTTGTTTTGGTACTGTAGTGTTTTATAGTATTGTGACTTGTTTGGATGATTTCTTAGTTATGTATCATGCATCGTTTCATATATACATATGTGCTCCAGTTTTTGATTTAGTCTTCCACTGTTATATTGTTGGTTATTACAGCATCTACTATTGCATGTTTATTTTTCTTCCACAGTGTACTATTCTAATGAGGGCATAGTTTCCCCACTATCACACCCGAGGCCCTCGTAGGTAGTCTCCAGCCTCTCGTATATGGGGAAATGAGCTTGAGGCCATGTGACCAACCGGGTACGGGGCGCCTCTGGGTGGGTTACGGAACCGGTACGTTACAAAGTGGTATCAGAGGGACTCTTTTCTCATGTATTATTGTTTTGTGACTTAGCCAGGGACATGACAGATTTGGTACGTGGTAATAAGCTGTGCCCGGGTGTAGCTATAGGGAAAATCCATACTACCTCGTTTATTACAGTTTTCTGGTCAAGAGATGTTACGGTTGATACCATTTCAACTAGAGTGACCGGACACCAGATATGGCTCGTCCAGGGACCTCCTGTAGATCCTCCTGTTGTGCTAGCCTTGGAACCATCAGTTATACCCGTTTGAGGTGCCGAGGCACAGTTCATGGAGGACATCCTAAGGATGATTCAGACCATCTTGGGAGCGCCCTCTCTTGCCCCGTCGATGGCTGAGTTGACGCGGGTTTTCCAGCAACAACATCATCCTACTTTTTCAGGGGATAGAGGACCCAGGCTGTAGAGTCATGGATATGGGCCACACTAACCATCTTTGAGCACCTTTAGATCCCTTGGGAGGAAAGGGCAATGTTTCCTACTTATATGCTCTAGGACACCGCCCAGAGGTGGTTGGAGGTGATCTCAGGGTTAGGGCATCAGAAGGGCATGTCATGGGATGAGTTCTGAAGCACCTTCTATGACTACTTATATCTAGAGACCCTGAGGGCCGATCAAGCCCGAGAGTTTATGAGTCTGCAGCAGGGTACTCTTTCTATTATGGAGTACTCATCTCGTTTCACTAAGCTGCAGCGTTTCACACCTATCCCAACAGGTGATGAGTTATTTCTTACTGGGATGTTTTAAGACGGTCTCCGGCAGGAGATCCGTTCCCAGGTGAATATCTTCCAGTTGACTTCTATATCCTCATTGTCAGCTAGGAGTTGATCACTGAGCGCAATCTGAGGGATTCTGGAGCAGTGATCTAGGGGGGTTCATCATCCAGAGCTGGTGTTCCTCCTACGGACAGTAGGAATCATCGTAGAGAGTCTTCTCGAGGAGATTGAGGTTCGCGGGATTCATCTTATGGAATCTGGAATGTGTGCTAACAGGGTGGTAGGAGTGGGAATACTATGCCTCAGTACCAGAGATATCCTATAGAAGTGACGGTCTTGCAGCAAAATGGGACATCTTCAGCGTTTCAGTCACATCTTCTCATCTTCAGCTGGTGGTAGAGGATCCTCTATGACCCGTCGTTTTGGAGATGCTTCAACAGTTTCCCACCAGTCAGGGAACTAGAGTTCTTCCAGCCGTTCAAGCCGTGGTGGAGGTCGCAACCTTTGTGGGCAGTCACTAGGCCATCTGTGACAGAAAAGTGGATCAGCTCAGAGTGATCATCCAGGGGCGCAGGGGCGCGGTGCAGTCCAATCTTTCACCATGGTGCAGACCTATCAGGAGCAGGATCCCGACCCTTCTATATTTCGTGGTACAATCTTAGTACCAACAGTTTTATCTTCATCCATTTTCGATAGTGGTGCTTCCCATATCATTATCTCTGTTGTTGTCATGGAGAGCCTTGGGCTCTGTATCATTTTGTCTACCGACTTGTTGACTATTGACAAACCATTGGGGATGAGGACATCTAGCGTATGTCTGTGTAGAGAGTGCCCTCTTGAGTTTGCGCGGTGTCATTTCTTATGGGACCTCTATGACCAAGATATGATGGGCTATGACGTCATTATCGGGATGGACTAGTTAGTTCCTTTCCAGGACATCGTCGATTTCTATCGTCGCAGGGTGAGTTTCATATCACCATAGGGTGGATATTCCCTTCATTGAGGTGAGTGGGATGTCCAGGCTGGTAGATCTATACCAAAGCATCATGGTCTAAGGAGAGTTATAGCCCAGATTGCTAGTCTTTATCTGGATGACCAGGGGACATCACAGTTAGACTTTCCTCCAATGGTGTATCATTTGAGGGATTTCATTCTAGAATACTTTTCAGGTTTACCTCCAGAGTGTGAGGTAGACTTCTCGATTGAGCTCGTGCCAGGAGCGGCACCGGTGTCCATTCCTCCTTATAGGATGGCAACAACTGAGTTGCAGGATCCCATGAAGCAATTGGAGGAGTTACAGGAAAAGGGTTTCATCCGACATAGTAACTCTCCTTGGGGTTTTCCTGTCCTGTTTTCAAAGAATGCAGATGGTACACATTGACTTTGTGTGGATTATATGATGCTGAAACAGTTGACAGTCAAGAACTGATATCCCTAGCTGACGATCGATGACCTATTTGATCATCTTCGAGGATCCTAGGTGTTCTCGAAGATCGACATCATGTCCGGTTATCATTAGTTATGTGTTAGACCATCAGATATACCTCTGATAGATTTCAGGAGCAGGTATGGTCTTTTTGAGTCTACAGTCATGTCGTTCGGTCTCACGAATACACCTGAAGTTTCTATGGCACTGATGAATCGTGTGTTCCATACGTACTTGGTCTCTTGTTTTGTGGTCTTCAGGGACAATATCTTGGTGTACTCTCACACTCAACACGACCATGCCACACATCTTGAGATCATTCTGAGTACACTAAAAGAGCATTTAATGTATACTAGCCTCTCGAAGTCCCACTTTTGGATGGATCAAATTCACATCTTGGGACACGTTATCTCAGAGGCTAGAGTATCTATGTACCAAGAGAATGTTAGACCTGTAGTTTCCTTGGAGCAGCCGAAGATCGTTTTTGAGGTGTGGAGATTTGTAGGGTAGGATAGGTACTAAAGACGCTTCATTCATTACTTCTTCTTCCTAGCAGCATCATTGACTGGTCTGACCAAGAATGGGGTGATGTTTTAATGGTACGATTCTTGTGAGTCAGCCTTTCAAGAGCAGAAATGGAGGTTCACGTTAGCACCAATACTAGTCTTGTCAGAGCCAGGCAAGGTCTATACTTTTTAATCTGATGCTTCAGGTATCGGGCTAGGAGTTGTGCTTATGCTGGGAGATGAGGTCATTGCTTATGGTTATAGGAATTTGCGGCCACACGAGAGAAACTATCTGATGCATGATCTAGAGTTGGCAGCAGTTGTTCATACCTTATGCTGTTGGAGACACTATCTTCTGGGAGAGAAATGTTTTTGGTTTTACCGACCACAAGAGTCTCAAGTATATCATCACTCAGTGCGATCTGAATTTGATACAACTCAAATCGGTTGAGTGTATTTTGTACTTTGACTTCGAGCTCACCTATATGCCATGAAATGGAACACAGTGGCTGATGAATTGAGAAGGATAACTCAGATTCAGTAAGTTAAGGAGGCCAGCAGTGAGTGGAAGCTTATCTCTCTGTTCACTAAGATACATCTGGAGGTGCACGACAGGCAGGGACATACCTTTCTTTCATCTGTGGCAGTTAACTCTACACTTCTTGATCAAGTACGAATGAGGCAGCTATCAGATTCAGAGGCCTTAGTTCTGTGGGAAAGTGTGTCAGGTGGGGTCCCTCTTCCTAGAAGGACGGTGGTCGAGGATGAGATCTTGGGTTTCCAGGAATGCGTATGGGTTCCAACAGACATACGTAAGGAGCTGATGTGGGATTTTCATTCCTCAGTTTGGGAAGTTCATCCTGGTATCACCAATACATATCAGGATCTTTATCTCCAATACTGGAGGCCAGGTATGAAGAGAGATATTGCTAGTTTTGTCAAGAAATGTTCTACTTGTCAGTATGTGAAAATAGTGCATCAGCGACCAGCATGGATTTTGTAGTAGTTACCCATTCCCGAGTGGAAGTGGAATGATGTCACAATTGACTTCGTGACTGGGTTATCAAGGTCACTTCGGGGAATAGATGTTGTTTTTGTTGTCATCAACATGCTTACGAAGGATGCACACTTCTTTCCGATCAAGGAGACCTTCAATGTTGATGATCTGGGAAGACAGTACATCCGAGAGATTGTACGTCTACATGGAGTTCCACACTCCATTGTTTCAGACGGGGAAGCGTGTTTTAACTCTCGGTTCTGGAAGGGACATTAGAAGGCCTTGGGTACGCAGGTACTTTTGATTACAACACACCATCACCAGATTGATGGCCAGTCTGGTCACACGATCCAAGTGTTTGAGGATATTCTCCAAGATTTTATTCTAGACTTCAGTGGTTCTTGGGAGAAGCATATACCTTTTGTGGAGTATGCCT
Organism: Viscum album; assembly: GCA_963277665.1. Taxonomy (NCBI): domain Eukaryota; kingdom Viridiplantae; phylum Streptophyta; class Magnoliopsida; order Santalales; family Viscaceae; genus Viscum; species Viscum album. Next base: position 920,242,546 of record OY728126.1, on the reverse strand, counting down.
ACAACAATAGTTTTGAGTAATCCATTCACATTGCGCCATACAAGGCTCTCTACGGTAGGCTATGTCGATCACCCTTATGCTGGTTGGAGGCAAGAGAGGCATCTTTGCTATGACCTCGTCGTGTTCAGGAGACCTCATAGTAGATAGAGTTTATTCCGAAGAGGGTGTCTACATCACAGTCTCGACAGAAGTCTTATACTGATCTGCGGAGACGACCTCTAGAGTTTGAGGTCAGAGATTAGGTTTTCCTACGTGTCGCACCGAGGTTGGGACATAAGTTGATTCAGAGATAGGGTAATCTATCAGTGCGGTATGTTAGGTTGTTTGAGTTATTAGAGAGAGTTGGGCCGGTTTCCTATCAGATTCAACTACCTCAGAGGTACATGGCTATGCACGTTGTCTTCCACATCTCTCAGCTCCGACGTTACTTTTCAAACCCGTCTCATGTCTTTCATCATGAGGAGGTTGATCTCGATGCATATTCGTCATTTGAAGGGAATCCTATCTAGATTGTCGATTGCAGTACAAAGGTTCTTCGAGGCCGGTCTGTTCCGCTAGTACGAGTGCTATGGAAGCAGAGGCGAGTAACAGATAAGACTTGGGAGAGGGAAGCCGAGATTCGATCGCAGTGGTTGGAGCTGTTCGAGGTTTCATCTTCTACACACATCTAGGGAAATTTAGGGATGAATTTCTTTAATGGGGGAATTTTTTTAGAACCTGGATCTTCGTTTCAGGTATTTCTTTCCTTGTCTAGGGTTTTTGAGAATTTTATGAGTTTCTGGAAATTTTTGAACTACACGACATGTAATTTCTGAGTACACGTCGTGTACTCTTTTCCCGCTCGAAACTGTGTGCTGGCCATGTGCAGACCACACACATGGTGTGTATGGGAGATGTGGAGGCCGATTTTGGGGGAGTATAGAAAAACCCACTACATGCTGTGTACTTTAAAAATACATGCGGAGTATTTTTCTTTTCTTTTTCACTAAATGGACCGGGGTCATGCATCATCATCATTATCATATTCTTCTAGGTCTGGTTTGACCGAGAGACGTCGTACAGTGGCGAAACATCTCCAAATTCCTGATCCTCCATATGTTCTCTGATTTGAGCTCTGTCGATTGTGTTGAAAGTGCAGCGGTGATTTCTTACTCCTGCTTGACCCTTGTTTTTCAATTCTTCCTCCTTCTTAAGTTATCTAAGGATAAATGTTTTTTGAGTTTTCTCAGGTCTATGATGTTCTAGGGAGAATTAGCCGTCGTGTTTCAAGTATATCCATATTCTAGGATCGATGTAGGTGGTTTGTGCCTTACCATTCAAAGTCTATATATTTATGTACAAATTTCCACTGATACCCATGAACGGGGTATTGCGTGTTACCCCTTTTTGCCTTCGTTGTTTTCATGCCTTGCTTGTATTCTTGTGTGGAGGTAATTTGACCATGTTAGAGGATAATTTGTTGTTCATGGATGTTTTTTCCCTTTCTTTGTTCTATTTACGACCTTTGGGTCTCTTTTTCCTTTGGATGCTACACCTGTTTTCATGCCTCACGGTTATAGGTTAAAGTGAAACTCGTGACATGCTTGTTTCCTTGTAGATTGTTTAGCTAAGTAGCTCTATAGGTGTAATTTGGATTGACAAGTAACTTTATAGGTGTAATTTGGCCTTATAGAATTATTATGCACTAAATGGCATGGGGATGAGAGAACATAGTGCTATAGACTATAAGGGATAGACCAAGTGATCATCCCTGAGAGTCTTAGATTTTATAGACTATAGAGGGGATGGACAGAGTTGGCTCCAAGAGAGCCTTTGATTTTATAGAATACAGGAGGGTAGAACGAGTGAGCATCCTCCGAGAGTCTCACCCTGTTTGAATATTTTTATGAACCTTCCAAGGCTAGAGGAGGAATTTTCCGAGTGAGCTTCCTCAGAGAGTCTGTGGTATACCTGAGGCTATAGGAGGAATTGACCGAGATAGCTTCCCCAGAGAGTCTCTAGCCCTTAGGGATAATAGGGTTAGACCACATGATCTTCCTCAAGGGTGTCCCTGACTACCCTAGACTCTATGGGGGATTGACCGAGTGAGCTTCCCCAGAGATTCTCATAAATTCGTATGAACGTGCTAGATGGGTTAGGCTGAGTGCTCTGCCCAGAGGGTTTTTTGTACTTCTTGGATAGGACCAGGGGGGATGGATGCGAGTACTTCCCATATGGTTTTAGGATTATTAGCTATTTGTTTCACTACTATTTATTTGTTTTGGATTGATTGCTGCTATGTATCATCCTGTTTTGCTGCTTACTATTTACTGCATACTGCATGTCGTTGCTGTTTACTGCTTATTGTACTTTTAGCTACAATATACTCACTAACTGTAAGGAACAAATCTATGGGTGAATGTCTACTGGGATTTTATCTCACAGCCTATTTGGGACATGCTTTTGGGCCCAGGAAGACTATGTTGTTGTAGGTATAGAAAAGGTCAAGCGCCCTTCAAATTTTGGAACTTGATTGCTTGGAGTAGGAGAGAATGGGACAATGATTTGTCTTATGATGCTGAGGAGATGTTAACTTTTCTTTTTTACTTATTTTGGTTCTTTAGTGTTTTCCAGCAATGTGACTTGTTTGGATGCTTTCCTAGTTATGTATCATGCATCGTTTCATATATACCTATGTGGTCCAATTATTTATTTAGTCTTCTGCTGTTAAATTGTTGGTTATTACTGCTTCCACTATTGCATGTTTATTTTTCTTCTACTATGTACTCTACCAATGAGGGCATAGTTTCCCCACTATCACACCTGAGGCCCTCGCTACTAGTCGGTATCCTCTGGAATTTGGGGAAATGCGCTTGAGGCCATGTGACCAACCGGGTACGGGGAACCTCTAGGAGGCTTTTGAAACAGGGACATTACAATGTTCATCATTGATACATATTTAAATGGTTTTTCATTGTTTGACTAGTGTTACCATTATGAAATAACCATTCAATAATATTATTTAATTTATATATTTAATTATATGATACATTTGGGACAAGAGAGTTACCCCAATTTACTGGGGATCTTTTTCCACTATACTATGATGGTTTCATTAGTGATCATAAACAATGGAAAGAATGTACTAATATTTTTTATATTCAAAATTATTTTGACTATGTTATGTTTTCATGGTTAATGATTGATTAATATTTTTTCACTTTTATTTATCCAATATCACAAGTTTTGAAAAATATTTATGATTTTATTCATGATTTATGATCTATTTTTTATTATGTATGACTAAATAATTTTATGACCATGTATATTTATTATTTTCTCATACCAATGTTTTCTTTTTATCCTTAAATATGATTTTATATTGATATATAAATATATATATATATTGTTTGAAATTATTAATAATCTTTTCTCACCCAATCCTATATTTCTATTGCCCATGTTTTGAAGAAAGGTATTATGATATACATGTATAATTTTTTTTCATAAGATAATAAAATATATTGTAAATATTTAAAATGTTCTAAAATATGTTGTTTACATATCTAGTCTACAACGTCACTAAAACGTTAGGTTTTCATGTCAAATTATATATGACACATAATTAATATTCAATTTAAATGATTCAATTTATACGAAATAAAATCCTGGGTCACCCCATTTATTAATAGGGAAGGGTTTAGATATTTTTGAGGATTATGTTTTGAATAAGAAGAGTATAAAAATAATAAAAAACAATGATGAACCAAAAGGGGTGTAGGATAAACCTCAAATAACATATGATAAAATAATTGATTCATAACTTTTGATATTTTAGGAATAAATTTATTTATTATGTGATTTATTATCAAAATTAATGATTCTTATTAATCACAAAAAAAAATTATTTTTAATCGATGGATGGTGATAAGAGGAATTAGGTAAAAAAAAGTCCGTGATGGAAAATTTCATGATTTGCCTAATGAGAAACCTAACATGATGGTATATAAAATGATAAATAATATAGTTTTCCTCACTCTAATCTCTTAATTTATGAATATTAATACATGTCATTCTAGACTCCGAAATTTTATAAATATGTAGAAACTATCCAATGATTCATTTATGTGAAAATACCAACCCTTTTTTAGTTGTTTATCCATCCCACATACTACCATGAAATTGATGAAAAATGTGAAAATATATTCCCCATTATCTAGTACTTTGAGTATGAAAAGGTTGTTATAACCGAATATAATTTTGTAAAGTTAGTCTAAAAAATGGTGTACTCTCAAAAAGAATACATCAAAATAGTAAAAATTTTACTCTATGGAATGAGAATAGTTTAAGATGGTATTTTCTTAAAAATTATATTCTTTAATATATTAACAAAAATATATTGAAGGAATTCATTTTTATGAAGCAAAAATGGTGGGAAATACATTGGTATATTTGAATAATATTCCCAAATTCTTTAAAGTTATTTTTATAGTTTTATCATTAAAATAGAATGAAAACTAAATCATTTATATAATGTCTTTAAGAAAAATATTTTAAATGTATTATCTACTTGAGAATTTAGTATTTATGAAGAAATTTTTTTATATACTCTCAAGGTAAAATATTGAAGGGAGAATCCTAATAGTCAAATTGGTTTGGGGTAAAAAATAGAACAAAAGTGTTTTTTGTAAACAATAATTATAAAACCCATGGAGAAAATAAATTTAATCCTCATATATACTAAAAAAATGGGATGAATTATGAAGGATAATATTTTTTTGAAAATTAACTCCTTCAATCATCATAGAGAATTCTAGAAAGCGCATGAGTGTTGAAGATATCAAAAGATGCCAACCAAATAAATGGATAAATAAAAATAACAATACAATTAACCACCCAATATTAAATTATTTAATTGTAAATATTTTGGCAGTTACACAATCAATCCACCAATCCATGGTTAATAATGTCAACAAACATTAAGAACTTTTAAAAACATGGGAGAGATGAAAATATAATTTACTCAGAATAGCTAAAGATGCTCATGAAAACTAATAATTAAATGGTTCACTAAAAATCTAAACTAGAACTATAATTTTCTTCTCTGATTATATATCTACCCACTCCTCAAAATCCTAGAATTTTACTATAGGAATCAGATTACTACTCAAATAGTTAAACAATGAATTTTTTTAGGAAAACTCATTGTGTTGTAATGATTGCTTCCCAAGATTACAAATATTATCCGTGAGATGTTTTTTGGATGCTATTCCTATGAATATAATTATCCATCATTAATTTTTCATTATGATATTCTATATTTATTGGATATCTCAACAATGATCCTAAATTAATTACTAGGATATGGAAGTCACATTTAATATTAGCAATCAAACCATGAAATTTTACAAATGAATAGATGACCATGATATCCTTAAAAATTTAAACTATTAAATGAGATTTAATATTCACCCATGAAGGTTATTTTTCTTATATTATTGAAAAAAATATTTTTCGGATATTCAAATTGTAAAAGAACAGATCGATTTTTCTCTAAAGTGTTTATTATTATTTTCCCAATTTACATGGTTTAATTGTTAGCAGAAATCATACAGGGTGTTATACATATATGAAAGACTCCTTATAAAATTATACCAACAAAATTTGAGAGAATTAAGAAGAAAAACAAAGATAATCTAAAAAATGTTTTCCATATTCCCAATTTCATATCAATCGGGTGAACCCGTTCTTTTTTAATGAACTAATATGGATCAATGTACCTTCTAATCGATTATCATTAACATAAAAAATCATTATTAAGAATATGTGACCTCTAATCACTATTTAATACATTAATGATAATATATAATTTGTTATGTACTTTTAAAATACCAACCATCAATATGGATAGAATCAATTACTTTCAAAAATAGAGGATATACCCATGAAAACCTTTCAATTAAGATATATAAACTATTAATTTATTTTGTTTCTATATAAACCCAAAAAATGCACTATCATCCTCCTGGAATAGTTGAATCCAGTCTTTATATATTACCTTGATCAAATTGTAAGAGTTTTTATAGATGATATTATCATATTTTCCATGATCAAGGGAGATCATGGTGATCATTTGTGTAATGTTCTATGATACTCAAGAAAAAGGAAATTATATTCCATCTTTTTCATGTTGGGATTATAGCTATAAAAATATGTTCCATTGGTAATGTAATCACAAGTTAAGGATTCTATGTGGTTTCTTCAATGATATGTTTGAATGAAGAATTTACAATACCAACACCCTTAAAAACATTCAATGTTTATTATATTATCTTAATTCTATGTCCATCACATTTTGATATGTGTTTAAAGAATATCAAATCAAATATCCTTTCTTACTTGGATGAGAGTCAAGTTCCCGTGTATATATTATGGAGAAAAAAACTCAATGATATTATGAAAAATTTGGTTGCATACCTTGTACACTCTATATTATATAGAATAATGGTTTTTGATATAAATTTGCATATCAAAGATTGGATTGGAATGTTTTTTCTTTTAAAATTTCATGGTGGTATCTTATGCCTCATTCTATTAAAATATAATGGAGAAGAATTAACTGAAACATTATGTTGATCTATTAGAGGAAATATTCACTTTTATTATTTGATTGAATGTTCTCTATAGGGAATATTGTGAAATATAGACTTATATGGAAACGATAGAGTACATATTCACAATTAAGGAGTTCTATATTCCCAATAATAGTTGGTCGGAGTTGATTGGGGATAATTACTGCACAATACACTATAATAATAGTAAATAAAATATGGTGGTTGATTATTTATGAAGGGTAATAAATGATACCTTATAGATGTTGAGGATTAAGAGAGACAAAATACAAACTTATTTTTAATAGATTGACCATGAAATCAAGGGGTAATGTGAAAAATCCTCTCTTACCAATATTGATTCTCAAAAATCCATCTATATGTGTTATGATAACAGAGTCACTTGTTGAGGATATAAAAATATAAAAAATGGTATGTAATATTCCGAAGTTAAAATATAGTAATGATGAATTTATAACATTTGGTAAATAATATATATTTTATCAATTCCATATAATGAATAATGGTATATTTGATGATGCACATAGATCATCATTATCTATCCATCCTAAAATAAAATATTTATACTAATATATCGACAATTATGAATATGTAGATTGTAGAGTATGTATCTCAAGTATTCATATGCCTAAAATCAAATATGGATGGGAAACATATTAGGGGATGATGTGACATCTAACAATACATATATGGAAATGGGAGAACATGACTATGGATTTTATTTCATGTCTTTTTTAGAACACCAAAGGAAATAATTGTAATAGTTTTCCACCATATTAATTAAACACATTTCATTGTTATTTGATAATATTTCTCTCTCATTCAATATCCTAATATATAAAAAATGTGATAATGATGCATGGAGTACCACTATCAATTGTATCGGATAGAGATCCAATGATTACCTCTATGTTCTAGAGATATATTTTATAATGATTGAATAAAGATATGTGATCCATCATTTTATTATCATCCTTGAACTTATTATTAATTTTAATGGTATATTAAAACTCTAGAGTATATATTAAGATAATTATTAATGGGTTTCAATGATTTTTATAATCAACACCTTCCACAAGAATATTTTGGATATAATTTTTTTTACATTCATGAAATAATATGGAAACATGTGACAGTTTATAGAGGAAGAGGTGCAGAAATACAAATTGATGGCATGAATTTGGAGGCTAGAGGATGATGAGACCACATATTTTTAAATAGTTAACAGAGAGGAACCAAAATATTATGCGACATATTTCTAATAAACATAGGTGAGAAAATATATATGTTGGAAATCATCAATCATCTTTATAATTTAATGTCAAATATAAATTATTCCATAAAATATCAAAGCTGATGTGGGTTATGAAGCAATAAAAGGGAGAATGTTAATCCCTAGATACATTATCCCTTTTGATATTGTTGGTTGTGTTGGTATGAGAGAAAATAATTTAGTAGTCACATTGAGCCTTTGTGAAGTTCATGATGAGTTCTATATATCACAATTGAGGAATTAAATATCAAATCTATAATTTTTAAAAATACAATGGTTGTACATATAATAAATATTCTCTCATATGAGGAATAATCAATAAAAATTTTCAATCTTGGAGATAATTTATTACAAAATAATAGAACACATATGGTTAATGTTTGGTGGAGGAGTCTCATGGTAGAAGACTAAATGTCAGAACCTGAAGCAATAATGGGGAAATAAAACACTCCATTTTTCATCAGACCACTAATATTTTTAGGATAAAATAATTTAATTGGTATATAAGATAACGCATCATGATTTTAATATGAATTTGTTTATATTAAAAAAACATTGTTGAATAACTTGTTTAAAAAAACCGATAATTAATATAGACTAAGATACAATTTTTTATGAACAAATATTATAATAAAGGAAAAATATTTAAAAAGTTTATGAATAAAATATTAATAAATATTATTAAAATTTCAAGGGGTATAAATCTATAAGAAAATAAAATGTCCATGAACATATTATCTTTATCTTCATGGTTTACTATTAATATGATTACCATGACTCCAAAAATAAAAATAGATAACTTAAATTGAAATATAATTTAAAATTTGAGAGATACATAAGTGAATAAGGTGATAATATTTATTTATGTATTCAATGAAATTGATTTTAATAAAATCCCACCATTACATATATGTTCATTGGATATATGATTATTGAAAAATGGTCATTAAAAATATAGAAATTGTCAATTAATGTATCAAATAGGAATATGGATGTTATTAATATTCTAATAAAATTAAATTTATATAAAGCTCAAATAGAAAATAACTCCATAATTATTTTAAAATATAATATTTTAATACAATATTTTATTTTAAAAACATATTTTTATACGCTACATATTATTATTATTATTATTATTATTACAGAACAATTCAATGAATTGGTAAAACTCAATGAAAGATTCAAATATATATGGATGAATATAATTTATTATTTATATTATATATAATAAATTGCTTCAATTTCTATTAAAATTGATTATTACTTATTTAATTATAAATTTATATGAAATACAATTAAGAACAGTTAATGTTTCAAAATATTTTTAAAAAAAATTGGTTTATATATATATATACTATTTCAATTTAAATGTTTAATATCTAATTTTTTATTGGTTTTTTAAATATATTTTATTTTTATAATTAGTAACTAAAATTTTTTTTAGGGTAATGTTTGCTTCATTTTCCATCAACAACAATCATTGAATATGAATAGTAAAATACCTTGTAAGTACCATGTAAAAAAAATTATAATAATGAAAATAGATTAATTTTAAATCCTTATAGAAGGTAGATGGATATTTTATTGATATATTTATGATTTGATCTCAATTACATTCATATTAGATCACATGTGTGGAAAATATTTGATGATATGATATTTTATTCTATTATTTTCTTATAAAACACCCATCCCCCATATAAATACCACCATTCACCACTACAATTATCCCAAAAAAAAGGATCTTATATTGACCATGATCAACCCAAATACCTCATAAAATAACATTCAAACATTCTTGATGATCTGGTCTCACCAAGAGTCTAATCTAAGATGGTAAAATGTTTAATCCAAAGGAGGACATCAAAAGGAAGAGGAAATTATCATAAAGAAGATATGATTTATTTACTTTTTATAGGTCCTCTAAATAACATTAATCCATCATTAAGTAAAAAATTATTATCAAATCTATAAGGTAGTATTATTTTATTAATGTAATATCAATTATCCAACTCCATTATTTCATTTTTAAAATAAATCATCACCAATATCATCATTTGTTCAATGCCTTTATGGAATCTAAATTTTAGTTTTCACCACTACCTCCATGGATGGTATTAATATGATATTATTGCATTATTATGGATTAAATGAATAATTTAATAAGTGATCAAAATTATGAAATATTAATATTAAAACCATTTATTGAAAAATAGTTATTTTTTATAAACACACTTGTAATCCTTGATTATATATCAACCAATTTAGATTTTTTTAAGAATACAATACCTCATACATAGAAAGTTATAATAACCCAATTTATGAATAAATATTATCTCAATAATGAGATATTAATAGTAATAATTTTCATCAATGGAATAATAATAATGTAATTTCCAAAAAACAATTAAATTCATTATGGGCGTAAAACCCGCCTAAAGGAATATCTATAAAATGATAAAATTTATATTCTATGAACCATGAATATTTTTAAAGAATATTTTATATTTGTAATAATATGAACTAATGTAATGAAATGAATGGTAATCCATTAAACTTATAGATTCATGCACCAATTTGATCAGAACATCAACTATTACAAGTAAATCCATTTGACCATGGAATCATAAAAAAATATCCTCAAGTTGATGGAAATGTACAAAATGATTATATAATATGACAATAAATTAATATAAGAGAATAATAATAAACTAAATATACCTAAAAATGTTTTAGACAAGTACTTGATTAATTTTCTATGATTTTTCTCAGAGAATAGTCCTCCATACTAAGTCGAGTAATATATTGAGGTTAGAGTTTCTTTACAAACATCATTTTAAAATTGAGATTTATTGTGATTGAACTTATATCAAGGGAAATTATATTTTATTATCTATAAAAACCAATTATTTTATTATTCTATATTAATTAATCTGATTCACAAGTATTCCAAAAAATTTACTTTTGTTTAGTTAAAAATACAACACAAATGATGTTCGTATGTATATCTGACCATATATCTTCTCATTGGATGAAAATATATTGACGCCATGGCCATATTTTATACACTATATTTTAGGTGTCCTTTTAAATTATTAAATTTTTTTATATTATATTTTTAAATTTAATATATTTTCAATATAGCAGGTACATCAGCAGCTCATGTATTGTGCATTACTGTTCACTGAGGGGTTCTTTGGGCCAAAAAATGGTCTTTCGAGCCTCGTATTCATGACACATGGGATTGGGCCTTCAGGCTATGTAATGGGTCTCCCTCTACCCACAATAAAGATTTAATTTCATTGAATAATAAATTGAGGCTTAATCCCCATCCTTTAAAAAAAGAAATACAGTTTTCTAAAACATGCATTTAAAAAATTAATTTTCCTTCCAAAATCATCAAATTTATTTAAGAAACATCATGTCTTTTTGTAAATAGTGATTCAATGAAATTTATATTCTATATTTTATAAATTATATTATTTTAAAATATATGTTATAAAATTTAAATGGCAATTTATCTGATTTTTTATTTAATTTCAATTCTCTTACTTTAATATTCTTCATCTATATTTGAATAATTTGATATTTCTTATGAATCATTTAAAATATTCCCTAAGAAAATTATCCACCTCCATTATCTATATAGATTATTATAATATATTATTCATGTTGTCATGAAACCCCCTTTTTTGGTTTAAATAAGCTATCCTAGAATTAAGAATGTATTCAAGTAAATATGGGACATACATATGTATAGTTTTTTATTATTTTTTGGGTGTTTAAAAAATTATATAGGCCTAAAATGATTAGGTAACCCTTTTAACTCATTAAATTGCATGTTTGGGACTGAGTAATAAAACCTACTCACTGTTGGACACTATCCATTATGTTATTATTGTCATGAAATTTATATGTGATAAGGGAAATTATTTTTTATTCTTATTATTTTCATACATTGATAATTCGATGTTTTTATTTCTAAATCATTATTATTAACTCATGTTTCCACATTCATATTTCATATTTATTATCTTAAATAAAAATACTTATTCCCAGACACTTAATTAATGATTAATGATCTATTTGGTATGATTATATTTTGTATTGATTTTAACAACGGTTATTTTCTCAAAAAAAAATTCTTATGTCATTATCCCAAATGATATTTCATTGATATCACTTATATTTATTCGTACTGGGTATCTAAGAAAAACATATTTTGTGTTTTCTTCTCTAGGATATTAATAATGAGAATTATGAATGATGTGTCTCAAAATTATATCACTTGAGATAACTATTTGTGGGATATATTGAAAATGTTTTAAAATATGTTCATCATGTATCATGCTTAAAAATATAATAAAACTAGATGTTCTTGGGTATGATTTATCATGAGAAAAAACTAATATTCATTCTAAATGACGTAATATGTAGTATTAAAATTTATGTGCCTCCTCAAAAGGCATGTAATGTTACCATGTAGCCTATTTAAAGGATTATCATCCATTTTTTGTAGTTTTTGATCCTCATAAATATGACCGATTGATACACTACCTACCCAATTCTATCTTATCCATCAATGTTGAACAGTGATATACTAAAATATCATGAATTTTTCATACGTTCTTATTGAAATCATATTTTTCCTTCACAGGAACATGTGGATAAAGCTACGAGAAAAGAACCCTTATGTAATTCCATGTGGATCATCATTAATAAATGATAAAATATCATTACCATGAAAACATATTTTGAAGGAAAAAGTTATTAATTTTTAAAAAACAATATTATTAGATAGTGTTTTTGTAATGAAATTATAATTATAATTTATAAATGTTTTACAAATTAAATATTACAGAAAAATATATTGTTTAAAATTTAATTTTTATTAATGATTCATAACATTTAATTTTAAATTTTTCAATTAAATGGATTCTTAGTATTATATTATTTGAAAATTATTAAAATATTTTTGATTAATTATATGATCAAATGTTTAAATATTTTAAATATATTATAGATAGATTATGTATAATATTTACATGATACAAATATGAATATAAAATGTTCATATTTCATGAAATGCCAAATATTAAAATAAAATTTCATATATTGATTAATATTATTTTCATTCTAAAAAAATTATAATAAATCAATAATTTTATGGAATATCCATAAATAATTATAATGAATATATAAATACTAAATTATCATTTTTTTCATAACTGAATAGCTTGTGATTGAAGTTATTATTTATTTATTTGTTTTGTTTAATTTTTATATTCATGTTTATAAAAATTTATTGAAATTTGACGAATAATTATAAATTTATTTACTTGATGAATTTATTTTTATTAATTTTTAATCCATTTATTGCATGTTAATAATGATAATAGATGATTTATTTTCATCTACTACGATCTAAATTTTCAACTAATTTAATTAAATTGAATTTCTTCACTGAATATAGTTTATAGACATTACCATTTAGAGTGTGTTTAAATTGGATTATCTCTTGAGTAATTTATTACATGGTAGTTGGACTTTGGATTGGATATTACACTAGATTGAAGTATTATTCCTTGTTGAAGGAATGCACATATTTTATTATATATGTTGTTTTTTATGAACTTCATATCATTAAATATATCATTTACCAAATAAAATAGAATATTTCACCCCCATGGAAAATCTCTCATGGAGTCCACTGACACAAATAGTTCTCATATTATTGACTATTAATAAATTAAAATATACTATAAAATGAAAACATAAAATCATGGGATTTTGTACATACATATGAAATATAAATATACAAATGAAAAATAAGAACAAAAATAAATAGGTTAGTGTAATATATAGACATCAAAATATTAAATTAATGAAAATATTTTTATTTACAAATAAAATCCCTTTATCATACTCTATATTAATATTTTCACTCTACACCATCCTATATTATTTATTATTATCCTACTCCAAGACATATGAATGTATGATACTCACCCTCACATAATCATCTCAATTCTACTCTAATATATATAACATTATAATGAGTACAAAGAGTATAAATGATGAAACAGAACTAGAAAATAGTAGAACTAAAAAATAGAGTGACCATACAACCTAATAAATTTACCCACTATATGAAATCATATAATAAAAAAATGAAAACATTATTTCATAAAAAACTCAAATCATCACTGATCCCTATATTAAAAAAATAGAGGGTTAATTACCCATTTTTATTGAGATAAGAAATACATAGAGGGGGAAAATGAGAAACAATTATGAAGAGATATTGTTGGAGATAATGAAAAAAAAATTGAATTAAAATTATATTATATTATAAATGTAAACCCCCTCATTTCCATTTAAAAAAAATAACATTTGAACATAATATTACTTAACTTATTAAAATTAGGTGAGGTGGCCCACTTTTCCATAATTTTAATTCTAAAAATTATTATTTTTTCACCAATTAGGATGTTGAAGTTGAAAATGTATTCTTATTTCATGTTTTGAATAATAAATTATCTTTTCCACTATAATATATTTGATATATTGAAAATGTATAGAAATATAATAGATCACATTACCAAATATGACTTTTCAATCTTGGATGAATCATACAATTCCATCTATAAAATTTACTATGAAATTATATTCTAAAAAATTGGCAGATCATGAGATATAATACTTAATTAAATTGTTCCCCAATATCAAATAAAAATTTAATCTACTTTGGAACAACATTTTAGGAGACATGGGATAATCATTAAAATTCTTACATTTAGTGGGAATATGTTTTGGCCACTCTTATATTTATGATTTGGGAAAACTATATTCTTATTAATAATTTTCTAATTATATATACAAAAAATATAATATAGTCATGCAAAAAAAATTTCTTTTATTTTTCTCTACTTAAAGACTATGTGGTGGAGGCCATGTGTGAATGTTGGGGTTGTCTTATGATCGAGTCTCCTAGATTTATAATATTTTTATATTTCAAGTTTTATTTATATATTTATAATTAATCAGTATTTTATTTTATAAAATATTTTCAAATTTTGAAATTTAATAAATAATCTTAAGAGTAAACAAATTAAATTGATTTTCTAAGCAGAAATAATAAATAATGTTTTTGTAAATTAGTTATATATTTATATAATTACTAAAGAGTTTCAATTAGATTAAAATTATTAAATTAAAATATATTATATCCCATAAAATATATGAAATATTTGTTTAGGGATAAAATGAATATAAAATACATCATGAAATCACACCCCCACACTTTATCTTTTGTACTCAATATAAAAATTTCAAATATCTGAATCATGATCCATGCCTGATTCAAAATGGAGTTAATTTCAATGATAATTTCAAAAATAAAATTTCACCATTTCTCATACATGAATGGTATTCGCCTTTCATTTTCATCCCATGATTTTAAATAATGTAAACCTCATAAATAAATTTATTTTTAAATCAAATCATACCTAACACTTAATTCATTTCCATTTTTTACTCCAATGAAATTTTATCTTGGTAAATGACCATACGAATAAAATTCATGTATCATTATATTGTCCTGAAAATTATAACAGATCTAAACTGAAATATTTAAATATATTCTCAATCATGTTATATTTTCATAGTGATTTGGTGGCTAATTGTTGTTGGGTAAAATATTCTAAATTTTTTTTAAAATAATATGCCAAACTCTAAAATATATTTCATAAAACCATAAGTGAACTTTTAAGAATTTACTCGCATATTTAACCTTATGTGTCCTAAAATATACTTATTAATCAATTAAATAGACCATGATTCAAAAAATAATTGAAATGAATATAATCATTCTAAATTTAGATATTTAGATTTTATCATTATTCAATGAAGATGAAAAAATAATGAAACAAGAAAAATGAATAAAACTTCATAAGCACGATTTAGGACATATTCATGAGTCATAAAATAAAGAGAAATGACTATATCAATATCATATATATTTTTTCATTCCTTTTCCCTTCTTATTTTTTAAATAATAGTATGATATAATTGAAACAAAAATCAGAAAACAACTTTAGATTTATCTCTATCTACTACATAGAAAAGTGATATACACCTGAAAAACCCAAAATTGAAATGCTTCCCAAGTAATACTCATTAATTGATATTCCCCCCATAATAAGTCATTTAAATAATCTTGAAAATATATTATGGGTGGTGGTAGTTAAATGAGAATAGTCTTTTGATTCATATTTACAACCATTGAGGGATAAAAAAGGGTTTATGTGAAGGTGGGACTAAATTTAAAATTATTGCATACCAAATATGTTCCTCATTAATATCTAAACAATCATTAACTCTAAATCATTTAATGTTAAATAATTATATTATTTGGTTATCCTTACAAAATCCATGTTTCAATCTGAAATGTGATTATATTAAAAATAATATATCAAAATTGGTTTATAATATCCCATGGGAAGTGAAAAAATAGGCCACTATTTCAACGTCAAGGATTTAATAAAAAAATATAAGCTCAAAATTTTTATTAAAAATATTATGATAAATTTTCAGATATAAAACATTATTTTAAAAATAACTTTAAAAAATCATTTTAAATCTGTTAAACTCAATTGAAGAATTAAAATTGATAACAAATATTTTTTGAAACTCAATTTAACCAAAAAAAATAGAATGAATAACAATGTAAAACACATTTAAGAAGTTGATACTCATAACAGTTAAATAAAACTATAGAATTTATGTTAATATAAGAGAATCATGATAATAAAATATAAATAAATAATAAAATAATTTGGAGAGATGTATATAAACCAATTTAGTAGTTGAAATATTGATTTGGGATCCTCTAATCTACCATTGGAAAATATACAACAAAAATATAAAAAAAAACATGAGAATTGTTTTGAAATAAAGAGAAATAAAAATTAAGATAAAAGGAGATAATAACATATTTGACTCATGTTGATGCCTAGTAAATGTGCATCATCATATTCACAATGTATGAAACACCATTATATGGGTATTTTTTCCCTATAAATCCAAGGAAGAAGAAATAGGTCATGATCATTATAATTACATGAATACTGCTAGATGAGCACCCCTATGTCATGTGAATTGATAAATGACAGGCCACTGATAAATCATTCAAAACATCCTAGGAAAAATGGAGGGAAATTTCCAAAATATAGTAACCCCTTGCAATCTTAAATATCACAAGATTCATCACCAATGGGTAGAGATATTTCCTTCAATAATACTCATAAAACTGAACAATTCCCCCAACCTTTATAAAATAACAAATTAAATAAAAACAAGAAAGGCGAGATCCTCTTTTAGTAAAAAAATTCTTGTGATGGACCTCAATAATTATTCAAGGCACTTCCATCCCATGTAAACTTGTATGTCTTGCTATGAAAAATCTCATTGGCATATCATCCACATCATGTGAAGGGCCTAATACATGTATAAGAAACGGTTTTCCACTATTTGGCTCTATAATGACAAAAAGATAATATTTCCCATGAAATTCTCAAACATCTCCATATGTCCTTTTATTAGTCACAAGATATGTAACCATGTGATAGAGTTACTATCTTTGACAACAATCATACAACCCATTGAGATACCAAGATTTTTTAAAATAAAAAAATATAAGGATAAGGAAATTACAAAACCCTCTCACGGACATAAAACTCACATGACATGCCATGGTTTTCCATAGCACATACTCACAAAATAATTATGTGTGACAAGCTTTTTTTATGAATTATCCCTAGAAATCTATCCTTCTCTCGTGAAGGGTCATGGAATAGTTGATTAAGTTAATTAGAAGGGCTTCTAACATGTATCATGATCTCATGAATTCCCATGGAAATATCTGTATGAGAATATGAATGTCCCTTGGAATGTCCCCATGATTTAGAAAGACCCCATTAATTGGATGTAATATAATAATGGATTCATCAACAAGAACACGACACGGTCTCTAAAAATCTTGTGACACCCCCAACCGAATGACCTATGGTTGGAACTCGATAAATGAATGATAATGAATCCCACAACAGACTCAATACTAGAATCACAAGACACACTCCTTGAAAAGAAACAAAAAATAGGGTTGGAGAGTCATAGGAATCCACCTCCCTGGCATGTTAAATGCATAGAGAATTCCTTGGATCCTCACAGTAGGGATCCCATAAACCAAATAAAATTTCTTATAGTGGATGGTCTAATAAATAGAAAAGATTCCTATCAGGTAACATCTTTTAAAAATCTAGAAATATCATACAATATGAATAAGAATATTATGTTATCACTCATAGATAACGTAATGGAATTCCGGTGAGTCATGTGAAGATCATTCATCATTTCATATTGGAAAAATCATACTTAAAACTAGATAACACTAATCAAATAATAGGCATATTTCATAAAATATGGAATAAACACTAAAAATATGGTACACTTATGTGAATCACATATAATTTGATCTTAATGCACTACACATGAATCACCCAAGTCATATGATAACAACATGATATGTGACCCAAATCCCACAATGATCCATTGTTATACTATTTGTATCATGAAATCTATTATGGAAATATCAAAGCGAACCACTTGGATCCCACAGGAATTCCACACATATCTATTGAATGACTACGGTATCAACATCAAAACATTGTGATGAACATAACAGATGTCAGAAAAACATATGAATGGTCCTGAATGTGTTAGTTGAGTGTCACAATAGCATCAGAGCCTATCAACTATCTCTCGCGACACCCTATAAGTATGATAGCCAAATCACATGATGTCCTCCAGACTATTCATCCGAGACCATGTATCATATTCTCGACATATCTCATTGAATCTTGAAATTCCCGCAAAGAGTTTCAAAAGAATTTTGTGATGACACCAGGTAATAATATATAGATCATGTGAAACATGTTATAAAATTATAACCAATTAATTAAATGGATTCTAGGTTCATCCAGTTAGATCTCACGATGTCCCCTGGACAAGTCAACCTTAATCATGTGATATCACTCAAACATGCCCACAAGGATATGCGTCGTTCATAGTAAAATCCAAATATATGATGAAATTGACATATCACAAGTACACAATATACCTAGGTATGTTCATACAGAAACAAAAATTTCAAGATATATAATAATGGAATGTTAGGAAGGCAATCAATAAAGTCATGTAGAAAACTATTCTATGTTGAACGACCATCTGAGGAATTGATAAATTCGTCCAAGATCAGTGTATAATCCCAAATCAGAATATAAACCTTATATTATAATCCTTTATCAACTAAACTATGATGTCTCTAATTTCCATAGTAACTATGATTTATAAGATGAATCCCAAAGGCCTAATATCTATATTAAAACATCCCAATTGATATCCTACAACATAAACCCTTCATTCGCATGATTTGAGGTTGATTTCATTTTTTCCCTGGATACTCACACCGATCAAATATCACATGGGCATACAAAGGTACAGTAGTTATGTTTTTCACATTGTGAATCTTCACCATTTTGAGAAATATCATTATGGAAACCCTGATTATAGGCATAATATAAACATCCATCATATTATGGAATATTCCTTGGGCTCAATCTGAAGGGATTGATCAATGTATGAAAACTCTAATTCCTTATATATCTAGAATACGTAGGATTTTTATTTAATTCTCGAGCACAAATATTATGGTAAAATTTTCCCGCACAACTGTCCTTTGTATATTATGTTAAATTACATAGTTTTAATGAACTACTTGGGTTTTTGTTCCTATAAAAAACATGATATGGAGGACACATAAAAATGGACCAATCCCCTACTATGAATATTAACAACCTACATACATGGTACTAAATTAAAAATTTCGATGTTATATAGCTTTAACTTATATTAATCTATTCATTAATGGGTAATGGATGATGATCCTTGGATACTTAAAGTAGGATTCACTAATAAGACCCTCTTCTTTTGTTCATAAAATGTGTTAACCTAATATATTTTGTTATGGTAACTCGTACCATATTAGGATAAGGAAGATATTCATGGATATTTTTTATTCTATAAGAGAGTACTATATTAGGAAACTATTTCCCAAAAAAAGGGTTACAATTAACCTGACTTCCATCCTCTCAACCAATGAAAGTACCAAAGTGTCATTAGGTCCAAAACACAAATTGACCACATATATATGGAAAACATGTTTTTACATTGTTATATCTATATGGGAACCTTTAAGAGTTTCTATGAAGGGGGATCATGGTGACTCGATGTTAGTGATTGTAAAAGAAATTGAACCCCTCACAATCAATCATCCAGGCAAACCAAATTAACCTCAGTCGTCCTAATTTGTATCGAAACAAAAAAATTAAAACCTGATGTGAATATCTAAAATTATTGAATGATCATTTAATCATTCATTTAGAAAATTTTATAGTTTATTCTACCTATGGAAAAAAATTGGGCTTGATATAAAACAACCAAATAGCATGATGGATGGCTTGTCACATAGCAAGACACTTTTTCAGAATATCTTATAAAAAAATGATTACAATCCTAAAATAAATCTTATAGTTTATCCTATGTAACTTTGGTACCCATGAAATATGTCTATCCTCTCTTCGACAAGACTACACGATCATAATCGCATGATCCTAAATAAAATGAAATTTGTGTTAACCATGAATATTATATCGAGCATTCATCCTACATATGATATTTCACTAATTGGTAACCTTTTTCTTTAATGTAAACATGATTGTAGATATTTCACCCATCAAAAACAACCTAATATGAGATAATTATATCATCCAGTGACCGTTCTGGAAATATATTTTTTGCTAAAAACTCCATTAGTTGAAAAATTTCCTCACCTGCCTCACATCGTCAACGGTAGGTGGGGAAAATGTTATAACAACGTCATCGAAGTGGTAAAATCCCAAACATTGAAGCATCCCACGAGCATATTCATGTACTAAAGCCAAAAAGTCTGCATCATCTAAATAAATATATATCTATGATAGTGGCCATCATTATCATTGGAGGCCACTTTATAATCCTATACCAAGATCATGAAAATTAGTACCTAAATTATTTAATAAATGTGGGATAGGGAGTAAACAATATAATCTTTCCGGTTCATAGGACACCAAGGAGGGATCATGTCAAACATCATCACCAGAAAAATACCACTAGTACCCACTAATCACATGATATGGGGACCACACAACATACATCCACCTCTAACACACACGCATGGGAAATAGGGAAGACACATCAGGTGTGGAATTTGGTGGATATATAAGAGTGGGATCAAATACCCACTCCCAATGATGATATTTGTCGCAATATTATGGATACCCCCAATTTGATTGTTCATATTCCTTCTCAAAAAGAATACTTCTACCTGAATATCCCTAAAACTGGTATGGGGAGGCTTATATCTCTACCCCCATGTGTGAAGTCCATAGGGATATTCTAGTGGTTCATCAAGGATTCAAATAGACACATATCCTTAATTAAATCGATAATATCTACTAGTATATAATTGGTATAGAAAATGTGCATTTCTATATCCCTGCACACATATTGCTTAAATTACCTTACATCTTAGAAAATATAGAATAAATTTAGTTGAATATTCTGACATAGGAAAAAAATATGGAGAGGGTCATATTCCATGCTTTATTGAATGGAAAATCAACAATCTAATCATATTGAACAAGTGGTTTCTCCAGAGAACGATCAAATTCATGTTCACATCTAGAATGATTAGTAGCATGTTATATTAATGGAAGACGAATCACACTGAGCTCATATTCATGGTCCAACTAAGGCTCACTATGTGAGAGTGGAACATTCTTCAGGATAAGAGAATATACCACTACAAAAATATTATTACCATATTCTAAAGGCCTCATATCAGGATCATATAACCATTATAGATATGGCTCATCAAGTGAGATAAGAACATACCTCACGATAGGATCATGTTCCCATCGAAAAAGTCTAGTGAAATAATCCATAGTCCTTGGATTAAGAACAAATACCTATTTTGTCCATGTCTCACCAAGTGATATTGAAAAATTCCTTAGGACATGATTATATTACTTTCAATGAATCATACTATAATATGGCAAGATATCATGTATCCCAAGAACATATTCCTACTTCACCTGATGAATGACTACACCATCATACTTATCAAGTATTATAGGAGGACACTCGTATCCCTTCTCCCATCATGGAGGTGTGTCAACATATACTATTGGGGATGGCATATTAAAAATAGGATCATAATCTAGTTCCAATCGGGGATCGACAAGTTAGAGCGGAACATGTCTTGGGGTATAATCATATACTTCTTAGGAAAGGCCAACAACATATTTGAAAGGTTTATGTTCTAAGTCATAATATGGTTTTATATGAGTTTCACCATGTTAGAATGGGGTATTCCCCTAGACAGGATCATATTCTTTTCATTAATGATGAATATCTATCGAATATTATAGTAGTTTCAACGTAGTAGGGTCAAAATCTCATAGAACCTGAAAATTATCAATATGTTCTAGTACCTTTTGTTTAACAGGCTCATATACCTGCACAATTACAAAATGTTTTTCAGCATATTTTGGCCATGATTCATAAGGAGGCCCCTATCCCTAATCTAATAAATTCAATTTACTTTGGGGCCTTTTGAGCCGTATTATCAGCATCCTCATGTTCTATCAACTATTTAACCTGTGAATAATATGATCATTACCATCTTAGTCCTCCTCATGATAGTGTGGAGATGGATCTAAGGTCATCTACTCTAAAAAAAATCGTGGTCAACCTTCAAATAGTTATTAATACCACTAATAAAGAAATCATCCCTTTTCTGAGACACATTCACCTAGATAGATTTTCAAATCATTGCATATTTTGTATATATAGGTTCTTGAAACATTGGGGTTAACCACATATAGTTCCCCATCAACATCGAGTAGCACTCTATATTGTTTAGTAGGAAACCCTAGAATCATCTTCCTTGGTATGACTAGATGGAGGTATGTATGTCTGATGTAGTGGATTACTACATTGATTTGTGGGGATATTTTTCTGAAGAAAAAAACATCACAACAAGTTTTATCCCTTGAAAAGTTCTATGTATGAGGTCTATGAAGATATTGAAAAATAGTTCATGCCATATATATGCCAAAATATTGGGGATACACGTCATAGACTAAAGGGTAATAGTCTATCCTATCATATATATGGGAATCACATTCATCTCAACAGTACATTATGTTTTTATCTGAATATATCAACCTCTTCTATGGACAAAAAAATTAGAGTGGAAGAGTATGACAAAGGTCTATGTCGTGTTTTTCTCTACATCATGAAAACCCTCAACCGAATGAATTCCAAAGCATCTCTAGATGTGCATATCACAGGATAGGATAAATATAGATCATTGTACTTCCCTTTGGCCCTAGAGAAACAAAAACCTTTGGATATGGTTTCATGTAATTTGATAGCCACTAATTAGACTAGTGGACTAGGAAATAGGAAAGATGGTTGGTCACAACAATATAATTCCACCACATCAATGATGCATAGCCATCACAAATGGTGGGAGAGAATAGATATAAGATTATTGAACTGGGACTCAAAAATAAATGATAATTCATTTCAAACATGTAATTTAATGGTGCGATCAACCAAAAAACAATGTGTAAATAATGATTCTGGTCGTGGGCTTGCATCACACCCATATATGACCTGAGCATGACTTTATTTCATCAAATGAGCCATCATAGCATCTTTCATAGCTTCTGTCTAGGAGGAAAATCAACCCACCAGGTTAGGTAAATATCTATCTTAGCCTCCATATCATTGATTAGTAATTAGTTAGAGGATTCAATAAATATTTGTAAAATATAAAAAAACATCCCATAAAGCTAGAGGAATTTATATCTCAATCATTATCTCTAGGTTTTCCAACCACTAAGAGGTTACTAGGAAAATCAATAGTGATTCAAGATCAACCTTGACCCACTATGCTGGGAGAATTTATATGTCAATGTCCACCCTAGTTGTCCTCAAATCCCCATTTAGAATAATTTGATCCTCCATAACTGGATCAGTCATTTTCAATTGTAGCCTCGAATTACAACTAGACTACAGGGCTGTGGAATTTTTATCATCATGATCACCATAGATATAATCAGTCTTATCCAAGTTAAATGGTAAATATCTACAATCATTATCCCACCAATTCCTATATCCGCAAGACAACCATCTATGGTTCAGGGCCCAGTCAGAAATAACAAAAAAATACTCCCTCAATGACACTCTTTATAGACCAATAACAGAAAAGTTTAGAGTGAAGTCAATCAGACACCACCTTGGTCACAAGACCAAATGTCCTAATATGACAAAGGGTTCAAAGAACAACACTAATGACGTCATTATAAAATCAACCCCATACATTGAAAGTAATTGGAAATCCACTATTTCCCAATACACCGCTGTTAAAGTCTTCATTGTAAATTTGATTGATATTTTTTATCAAGACACAAATGCAGAGGGCTAGAATATGGAAAATGTATCTTGATAGTTGGGTGATATTAAAGAAACAAAAAATGTTGTAGGAACCTAGATCCAATAGAGGATCCAAAATCTGGCCCCTCCAAATTTCAAATTTCCACCACTCTAGTGAATCAAAAAAAATTTAAAAGGTAATGTTGTGGCCAAATCATAATCACCACCTAGAATAGTTCATGTTACTTCCCTAAAAGAGAAAATATCGCAATATGTTAATTCTATAAAAACTCTAATACAATATAATGAGGAGGTACTAATGGTAAATAATTTCTTTGTGTTTCATATTCAGGATAAGGAAAATATGCCTCCAACTATAAGAGATAATCAACTAAAAAATGTCGAGTATGAGCACCTGATTTTCTCCAGATATAGGTAGTTAGTATACATAAATGTGGAATTCAAAGATGATCATGAATTCCATTCATTGATGTAATAGTATATTCCTCACAAGGTAAATCATTTAGTCATAGGAAAAGTAGATAATTAGTTGGAGATAAAGTTGTGGCCACCATAATGGTACCTACATGATCCCTATATGTGGGAAATGGCTCAAATTGTAGTTCCAACAAAATACATTAATTAAATAGAGTACCAATCTATTGGAATGGATACCATGGAAGGGAAACATGTATCTATAAATCCAAAGAGGAATCAATGTCCTGAGTGGGTGTATGACCCTTTTCCCCCACCCAATTTCCGAAATCATTTTTTCTCCCTCGTTGATGGTGAAGGAAACCCTGAACTATATCAAAGACACTTAATATCTCAAAGTGGGCCAATGATGGCCCCTCATGATTAATAGGATTCAGCCAAACTAATGTTTTTTTAAAATAAACTATTTGGTCCATCATTTTGTGGTATAGTATTCCTCCAGCCGGATCTACTATGGGACTGGAAGACATTCTTCAACAAAATCGTTTATTAGTTTAGTTCCATAGTAATGAAATCAATAAACATTGACCTAATGAACAATATGAAAATTAAAAATTAGAGGGTTTCTAACTTCATTATCAAATGGGAAGAAATATAATATCCCAATGATATTTCCAGGTGGTTTTCAAATGTTTGTAAAAATGAAACAGTGTTTGGAAGATGCCATTCAGTGAACTCGATCCAAATCTCAACATATGCCCACAACATAGGGGAAATGTCTTGGAATTAAATAAGATTTTTTTTCACTCTCAAGGCATTATTAGTACCAATCCATGATACAAAATGGGTCCCAAACTACCTGACACCTTCTATCATGTGGTAGTAACCCCGAAATCTCCCTCGACAAAAAGAACATGATAATAAGAGTCGCCGTATATTTGAAAAATGGATGAATAATGAATAATTTTTTCTAAATGAACAGTTCCCCTTTTATTTCCTCAAACCATGGTCAATAACCATCTCAAGCGTGCAGTGCCTAGGAAACCCAATGATTCCTACCACACTAATCCTCTTGACTACAACCCATTCCATAGATGACTAGGTCCTAATATCCATGGTTTCTTCATCTTTAAATACATCCATCAAGGGATGGTCTATTTCATATAGGTGGTGTTAGATAACTCCTCAAGGAATGTGTCATACATAATTTTTTTCCAGTCAAAAGAATAATTTTATTAGATGAAGGTGACGTCTAGGAACATGTGGATGTTTTAAAATTCGATGTGTCAAAAAAAATTCCTAACACTTTCCACTTTGATAGAATAGTTACATAGATGCATCGTAGATCCACCAACTAAGAAGGTATAATTAGACGTGACTCCCAATAGTGGATTAAAACATTTGATGCATGAGGAATTGGAAGAGGATGATTCATACCCTTCCACAATATATGATCTGACCCTTTCATATATAGTCAATAAATTCTTTGAAACATGGGTACCAACCCACCAAATAGAACCCTGTTGGAATGAATATATGATCACTGGTTCTGTGAATGTGATCTAGTTGGAAGACCCCTTTTCCGATGATGAATATTCCCCAGATATTGATTTTCACTTACATAACAATGGAATTTGAGGCTGAATTTATAGGAACTGAGGATACTGGGGATAACACACGAATGGAAGGACCCAGTATTTCAATAATGTACCCATAGATGACATATATAAAGATGATACAAATGGTAAATCACTCTATAAATAACAATTGAAACATGGATGTGTCATAGAACCCTCAATACGTCATTATCACTTTGTTTTCTCACACGACAATCTAGTGTGTGTGTAATTATCTTATTAGCCTAGGAAATTGGTTACACATGTGTGACCGATGAAACTGCTAGAAGATTCCCCCTTGACCTATGAAAAAACACTAAGACAGCCAACCATAAATAACCTAACACCAAGACCATAGAGTTAGGATAAACCCCACCTTAGGAAGCACCTACCATTAACAAAAAAATACAACATTGGGAGACATCTTGTGGTTTTAGCAACCAGTCCCTCAGCCCTCTATGCAATCCCTATTACAAAATAAAATTGGTAGTCACTATTTGAAGCCCCCCAATTGAAACATGAGTTTCAGATTGAAGTCGGTGAAACAATGGTATATCAAGTAGAGACCATTCCATCAGAATTCCATATCACCATCTCATTCACTTACAAGAATGAGGAAGACGTAATCTAATGTAACATTAGATCACTATATAGGTTGGGTATAATAAATAATATTGAAATCCGTAGGGTTATGATCAACAATGGTTCTAGGATCAATTTTATCCCAGTTATAACGCTATGACATTTGGGATATAGCAAAGGGGAGGAATCTACAACAATGACGACCATTCAAGGGTATGATAAGAGTGGGAAATAAACTCCAAAAAATATCAATATTAATTTTTTGTTTTGGGATCTCACATTTTATGATAATTTTATGGTTATCATGCAATACACTTTATACAATGTCCTTATATGAAGGAACTTTCTAAATTGCCACATGGAAAATCCTTCAACATTCCATTAGTGTCGGAAATAACCCATCATTGGAATGGTCATCATAATACATGGTGATATTTTCACCTTTGATACATTCAAATTCACATATGCGGATGTTGGACACTATAAAAGTAAAGGCACACAACCAATTATGGATGATGATATATAGGTGGAAGCCCAAAATGGTTTTAGAAAAGTCTCTAATGAACTATGGAGTATGATCAACAGTGACTGTATGATCCCTAAAAATCAAGATGAGTTGATAAATCAGACATTAGATGTTCATGATCCTCATGTTCCCAGTGACAATTAAAAATAAAATTAGTTCTATCATCCCACTACAACAAATCAACTATTAGGGGATAATAATGTCCCTTCGTATGTCCTATATCACCTCAATTATAACATATATTACCCTATATCATCATCATTACTTAATAATGCCTCCACCGACATAGTGGTGGAATAAAAATAAGTTTACACTGGTAATGTCCCTTCCAACATAGAGGAAGCTGTCTATACAACCATCAATGATATCATAAAGGTATATCAAGGAACGTAAGATGACCTATGGCCTACATTGATAAGTTCCCCCATGATTCTGGATGATAAATTTTTTTTCATTACATTTCTATATCAAACATGATATATGTTCACATCTAACTATAATGAAACGATCTCATTGAATCAAAATGTTTTTACACACAATATCATACTACCTAATTAGAATCTAGGCTTCAATAATGTTTTCTGGAGGATGCACCACATTAATTCCATCAATTTAGGGGTAGAAGTTTAAAAATTGATCAAATCCAACTTGTTGAGAGAAGTGAAATACCCAATATGTCTTAATAAAAAAATACCCTTAATGAAAATTGACAAGAATCTGAGGGTATTCATAGATTTCAAAGACCTTAATTGGAATAATGTAATGTATTATTTCAAATTGATAATCACAAAACTCTTGAAAGATGAAACTCCTGGGTTGTAATCTATTTCTCTAGTGGATGTGTATTTATGGTAATATTAAATAATGATAGCCCATGAAGACGAAGAAGCCACTCCCTTCAACGTGCATGAGAATATATTTTTCAATTAGTTCATTCACTATATCTTAGATAAATATGGTTCCACTTATCAACATTCCATTCCTCATATATTTATGTAATTATTTGGATGAATATCTGAATGATAGGTTGATGACCAGGTGGACTCATTCTACTATTGATGTGATCACATCATTAATAAACAATGAATTTTAGAAAAGCTAAGACAACAAAATATAAAAATGAATCCACTGAAATAAACCTTTAGATTAACACCTTGGATGTTCTATGGAATTGTCTTATGCCACACTTGCATCATTGTCGAACCAGAGAAGACTAGGGTTGTTTAAGAAATTTCACCACCAAAAATCAACAAGAACATAGGGGGGTCCACGAGACCATTGAATTCAATTGAATGTTTATATCCATCATAGTTGTCTTAGCTCTCCCCTTCACCTAGGTAATGGAAAGGGAATCAATTATTTAAGGGAGAATTATTTCCAATAATCATTCAAATATATCATGAATTATTTACTAAACCCACAGATTTTGATGCCTCAAATGTAAGGGAGGACACTCATCATATATTTAGCCACCCTTGAATACTCATTGGGAACCCTCCTCACAATGAAACATTATATAGGGAGCTGAAACATGCTTTACTACATCATCCAAACAATGGTAGGTACTTAGACCTAATCCAGTGATGCCAATAACAAATTCCTTGAACTAATATTCCGAATGAAAAAATGTTGGATTACATGAAGCACCACAAATTCCATCTGGTATCTTGAATTTATCATCTCATGTACATCCTATATTGTTCTATACTCACTGATAATGTATCATGATTGGTGTTCATTCTGTAGCAATTCAATATTTTGATTCTATACTATAAATCTGTCAACAGGAAATCCATATCTAATTTCACCATGCCACATCCTATCGTGAAGAATACAATGTTGGACACTGAACATCCATATGGGGATTTCTTCTATTCCCAGGACAGTCCCCATACATGTGAGATGTATTTTGATAGAACCTCCTTGAGTGTTAACAACAAAAGTTTTTAGAATCTAAAGATCAATTGTGTTTTCATAAGGATTCTATTAGCCTCTTCAAACAATGATTTTTTTTCTATACTCTTTCTCAATATTTTTAGGATTCATTAATAATGAGCTATAATTCCAAGACCTCATAGATTGGGTGGAAATGGCCCTATAGTGGCAGATAGCCTATATGAAAATCATTGGCGAATCAGAACTACTGATAAAGAATATCAATAGTGAATATTATATATATAAAATAATAATTGTCCCCTATTAATAGATACATCAGCATATTAATGGTAAATTAACCTTTTTGATACCACATTGCATAATATTCCCTGATTATAGAATGCATGAACTGATGTGTTTGCTAATGCAACCATAGTGTTGGTCGACCCTGATCAAGAGGAAGAAACCGTCTATATCACACACCGTATAATTCTCTCATCCAAATTCATCTATGATATTAAAGAGATATGTAAGGATAATAATTCAAAAAATAATGATGAGTCGGCTCCGTACCATGGATGGATGGATCCCATAATAGTTTGTCTCTAAAATGGGATACTCCTGTCAGATAGAGCTAGAAGGGATCCAATTCAGTATTGTGAAACGATATTTACATTGTACGATGGTTCAAATGAGTATATGCACCTTATTATGTGTGGATTCAATGGAATCCTCATCAAATGCATAGAATAGGAGAAATTCTCACTATCATAGAATATTTCCATGCGGGATCCTTTAGCACCCATTAGTTTGGGAGAAGGATCTCCATCCAAATCAGATGGCTGAGTTATTACTAGAAGAACCAGATACAATGATACATGCAGTTCAACAAAAAATGTATTGCATTCCATATCCAAGAAAATATCCTCTATTATCCCTTGAATTTCCCATATAATTAAATATTTCATTTCATTTTCTTTATGGGTAATGGATGTTTTGCGGCCTAATCCCCCAACCTGAGATAAATTTTTCATATACATCCTTACTTATATAGAGTTGTTATCCAAATGGGAAAATTAAATACCCCTAAAATAAGTTGGGATGTAGAATATCATCAAATTCATAATTTCCAATATTATCACCCTGTTCCGATTCACACACACACAATATTAAAGGAATACAGTACAATGTTCTATTCTACGGAGTTTATGAATCTATACTAAGAGAACAACATTGATTCCAATCACTCATCTCACTATCATGTAGTAAAAAATGGCAGATATAGTCCATAAATAATACACTATAAAATATAATATAGAATATGGTGGATAAAAATAATAATTCCTTGAGAAATAAATTCCTTCGTTCTTTATGGGCCTACTATAGAAGCACATGTATAGCTACACAAGAAATATCATACCCATTGGATTACGAGATAATACACTATTACTTAGAGAAATATATTTACCTTCAATATGAATATACATTTTCAGACAACATTCAAATAAATACCAATTTCAAAAGCAGCTGAATGAATTGAATTAGGTCAATGAGAATAAGTTTCATACATTGCATAACTGTTATGTCCCTTATAATTGGATTTCATAGGCCTTTAACAAAATTTTCCCCTCCAACCATTCATTCAAGGAGAATTGATATTGGATCTCAAGACCACCATGATACTATGTATGTAGTATCCAAACTAGAATCCAACTGGTAAGGGACACACCTCATAAAAAGGTTTTTTCATAATGAATCTTACACTCTCACCACAATGGATGAGAATAATTTTGATCCACTAGTCAACATAAAGTATCTCATGAAAAAATCTACAAAGATGTCATCATTAACCCTTTCTTCTATAATAAATGTGTTAAAATATATAGTGTTTCTAGTCCATGAAGCAATAGTCTAAATTAGATTATGCTTCAAGTTAGAACCCTATAATGTTAAAATATATAGATTCATCATTGAAGAAATGAAATTAAACTACGCATCATCATATATCTTAATTTGATGACATTGAATAAAAAGGACAACATCATCACTGCAAGATGTCAAAATGCATGTATGATGGCCTTACTGCATGGCACTAAAGTACATGGATATCTAGAACTACTTATTCCATGATTCTCATTTTAGTGAGATACAGTGGGAAAACTCAATCCAAAATATTTGTTCATCCACCACAAGATACAAAATACCCTTCGTGTATCCTTATCAGCTCTATATGGTGCAATAGACCCTTTCTGTTACATGATTCTCCCACCATTTATAACCCACATTAGGATAAAAACATCAGTAATGGATTCAACACAAAATGACGTAATAATAAAAAAGTATTATTTTATCATGGTCCAGAATGAAAGGACATAAAAAGGAATAACATGAGTCCTCACTAAAAGACAATATACATCACAATTAATGTCTCATGTAAGTTATACACCAACAAATTCATTTGGACCTCGCCTAAGGGAAAAAGTATGGTTTTTAACTTATAATTGATCACACCTATATTTTCATGAACTATTTGTGTCTAGATTCATATCATCATAGAATACATAGTGACTCCTGAATCACTAAATTCAATGTCCTATGACAACAGTCATTAAAAAATGTGTCCCACTCTATGTACAATCAAATCCTGTATAGATTCCTTCCCATTACTGAACAACATTTGACTTGATTCTAGACATAAAATTTACCTAGAGATACCCGTATCATCAATCCAATGTTTAGTCACAACAAATAAAAAAAACTCCCCATATCCATATATACTCCATATATATGTACGTAGTTTCTACCTAATGAATTATGGGTGGATTAACACTTATTTCTATATGATATGTTGTGATGCCAATATTTCCACTCATGGGTCCAACCACAACATCTATTTTCATGAAAAGAATCCGACAACGTTATCCCATGATGATAAACCTTATGGTTCCTCAACAACTGTGTGTGGAAATATTCCCTTTATCATATAATATTTTGTGATGTCTGAATATCCAATCCTGGTTCCATGTTTAACAATCAATAGAAACAATCCCGACCTCTACATATTGTCCAGAATCTTATGAAGTGTTTCCCATTTAAGAAAAATGTGTTAATTGATTCTTTCCCTCAAATGATACATAGTGACACTCAAATCTCAAATCATGGGTCCATCTACAAAAACCAAAAAGTAAAAAAACATTACCAAAAAAACATATGGGTCAAGTAATATATGCTCATATTGGATACGAATGAGTCGTATATATGCATGGACATCATTTCATGAAATATATTGTATATAATTTTTCATTTTTGTCCCCATATCAATTCCTTGGGTTGTTAAACATCATGGAAACAAAAAAATTCTTTCAAAATGATTATAAAATATAGAACAAATGTCATCATCATATGACATAAAACATCATGGTGAAAAATATTTCCCCACTAGAAGGTGTTAAATTACGCAAGACATCACCTATTATCATCCCATATTCTAGGAATATGATAGCCTTTTGCATTTCAGACAGTGTACAAGGGTTTTCCACTATCTTTGAAGGACTAAAATTTCAAATTCACACTTCGTCTCTTGAGCACCCCAATTTGAAACCGGTCTTCCATAGACTTGGTAAAACAATAACAGGATACAAGTGACCATTTTGTTGATTATGCATATATTCTATGGATTATGCATATGAGACGATGGCCATCAACCAAATGTGTCACACAATAAAAAATATTTTTTGGTCCTTGTGATCCCTTACGTCATCAAGGTAGAACTCAGAACCATATTGAGTTTCAATCCATTCCCAATATGAGTTTATTGTATCATTAATCATTCCCCAAGAACATTGAGATATGATTTACTGAAATTTCATTTTCTACTTAGAAGGATGTTTTAATTTTTTTAATAGTTGATATCCTAAATACCCTCTTTTAGGACATCCTCATATTAGGTCGATGTGAGTCACAACTATAAACTTCCTGTAATTTGGTAATGGATATATGACCTTAACCTCTATCCTATAATTCTCTAAATCATAAGAACATAAAATAAATTTGAATGAAACATAAAACTATTTAGTATGAATACCATCAAATGGTGTTCAGAGAAAAATCCAAACCATCTCTTTCTAAACAATTCAAATATAGATTTTAAGGAAATATTAAGGAATGTATAAACAGGGAATAAATATCATAGGAGCTACTCTGTAGCCCATGTAAATTTTGGAGGAATTCTAGATAGACCCAAATTGGTTTGTAAAAGAGATAGAGTAATAATTTATATCTTCTTTTTTTGTAATGAAATGTTCACTGGGCGGTGACACAATATTTAGGGTGCTCAAACCCTTCTTGAATATTAAAAATTCTATAAATCACACTTGGAGATTGTAGTGCCTCATATCTCGACAATTTTCATTGTCCCTTAGAAATTGAAATCTTTCATAAATGGATGTTGTGTTTGACTATGAATGTTTTCTTATTCCTCATGTATATGGGTCTACAGTTATCTAACAAATCATTACTAGAAGAAAAAGAATTTTATATTCTTCTGAATCCTGAAATCACAATATCAGAACATTACCCATTAGTGTGTCATGGGCCATTACTAGTATTGTTTTCTCAGACCATCCTCATTTACTGGGAACTTTGGACCCTGATATATCCTCCTCATACAAAACACTTCATGTAGAATTTACATCATAATGTAATGGATTTGTGTTTTATACCCTTTTTCAATGTACGAATGTGACATGTTGTTTTCAGAAAATATTATGGTCCACACATAATTATTCATAACCGTAGGTTGTAAGGATCAAGCTTCAAAATTAAGAATCGAAACTCCCCTTGGGAGAGAGAACATTTTGTGGATAGATTTCTTCCCATACCCAACAAAATCATCTAGATATTTGAGTCCTCATGTATCGTTCATGGACTTCATAAAAGAATGAAGATCATATGTTATTATACCTAATATTCAATTATATTGGATTTGACCTACAAACTGAAGAAATCTCCTCCCTGTATGAAAAGAGATTCAATCATCATAATCCCTTCCAAAACAATTGTAAAGCCTTTCAAATCAATGTGTTATTGGTAATTCCAGGAATGTATTCCTCATTCAATATTCAATGCCTCAAAATTTTAGGTAATGACTTACATCACCCATATTTCATCTATACATGTGGGACATGCATCCCAAGTATTTATCCCTCAACCAATATGAACCACATACAACATCCATGATTATTAAGAAATAGTTGATACACCTCGGCATGGAACGATAATGACATATAATAGATTTAACCTACAAACAAGAGGAAAATACTCCTTGTAAAAAAGGATATCCATTCCTCATGAGCCACTACAACACCACAAAAAAATCAACACCCTATGGTATTTGGGATCAATCCTTGTATTTCATCCCCATATTCTATGATCATCAACCATTTCCTAGATGTAAGGCTTTATACAACATGGAATCCTTTCTTCCATGGTAAAATAAAGTAAAATACAATGATAGAAGGTTTGTGATAAATGTCATTAAAATATAGTGATATATGGTCCAAGCTAAAATAACCTAAACTACTGTGATAAAAGATCGGAAAAAATACCCTCAAATACAGTGATAGAAGTTCTAATCTAAAAGGCCATAAAATATTCCCAAATAAGGTCCAAGCTAAAGGACCCTAAACTATATCATGGCCATGATATAGTCATCATTGAATATACAATATAGTAAATCACAATATATGGACTAAGAGAAAATAATCATATTCTCACCAAGCCTATTTGATTTAGAAAATGAATGAGTTCTCTACCTCCGGGTTATATATTCTACCCAATTATCCTTTCATAAAACATGTAATTTTATGGTAACTAGATAATGTAAATCAATACGTAATCTCTTGTCAGTGGGAATTCATGATAACATATTGAGAATAATCTTTTATGATTTAAACAATCTAGTATAAGAATTCTGGTTCACTTTAAATTTTGAAAAGGATCATTATAATTGGAAATTCATATAACATCATGTCAATGAAATGTCATGAATATCATGATTGAATGAAAAATAGACAATAAAAAATAACTTTTGAAATATATATTCAATAATACCATAAAATATGAGGAATATCAATATATTATATTCTCAAGAAAAACAAAATATCTAAAATAGATTTTACTCAAATAAGTTTTGATGCGCTATGCTACCCAAATTCGATAGAGTCTAGAGAGATTCCTCAATTGAACTCTGATGTACCAATTTTTTCCCTTCTTCTTCTTCTTCCCTAGGATAGAAAGATATTAATAATGTAGTCAACTCCTCAACACATTTATGAACAATTTCTATAGAGTATGATGACACTAAGATGTCAAACCTTTGGTGAGATATGATTTAATTATGTATCTATATATTTACTATTTAGGAATATATGTAGGCTTAAAACCAGATAGTAACTAGAGACTCTACTAAAATTTCTCTAAGTCCTCTATTATCTATTTGGAATGTAGGTCCATCTTATAAATTAGGAAAAACCCTCAATTTGGTATAAAAATATTTGTGATTTAATATACTTTTTCTCATGATATCATACAATTGTTGGAAGTCAAAGACATCCACCACCCATGCTGTCAAGTATTAGAAAAAGGCATTCCACTTAGTTGTGAAATATTTCTGTGGGAGTCTCAGTGATCAGGGAATGAATCTATTTCCAAATCAGTATGTGTCGCATCTGAACATCTATAGCTTGTATAGTGGGTAGATCTTAAAGAGGACCAGCTAGCCAAACTAGCAAGGGATTTGGGATGGAAGCCTCATATATTCTTCTGCCAATAGAGGAATCTACCATTTATTATGTTGGTGGACTATTTTCATTAATATATTATATCATGTTATGAGGATGATCATTTCAAGAATGGGAGTACTTCCTTGACATCTTTCCCAAGTCCCAAATTAGCACCATTATTTCTTAGGACTGTGGGAAATGTGAGAAAAATGTGTTGTACACATGAAGAACATATTTTATTATCATATTGCATGGTTAAGAGGTTACATAATCCTGGTCATAATATTATGTGAGAATTTCAAGAACATAAACAAGAAAAAAATGATCACAAAAAAATCTCATTACACACCATCATCATAAAAATATAAAAATGATTCTAGAGTGTATCCCTCCCTTCACACCAGTTGAAGGAAGGTTGGATACCCTTGGGGTGTACCTAAACAAGATAGAAAACATATATGTTTTATATAGATCATAGATGATTTGATCATTGATCCTAGCAGCAAGAACCTGGTCCCTAAGTGAGATCGTGTATGACCATTTCATTGAGACTATCCCTACAATTATAAATTATTATCCAACTTGATGACATACAATGTGTAAAATAAAAGCTATCGAATTGAAATAATGCATTTGTAACCTCATAAGATCTATGTGAAATGGCCCCAACCCTAAATATTTTTGTCAACCTGGACTGAGACAAGGAACCAAGGATCCTTGTGGTGTTTTAGTATTCAAGGAAAGGGAAATTATCTCATACCAAGAACAATAAGAATCATAAAAAACCACTTATCCTCTTGGGTATTCTTAACAAATGAATAAGGCCCAAGAGTTGTTAATGGTGTGTATGGATCGACACCACCATATTAAACCAATGTCTCTATAGTGACCACGCTTCCATCACCAGCATACGAACCTGAATTCCCGAACATGTGTCCCCAGCCAAGAAAAGACATCCATTTAGGGACATGTCCCTTAACACCACCATACTAAGTCTTGATAATATCTTCAAATTCACTCATAACTCTGTGAATAATGATCAATGGATTCCAAAATGAAACAATACAAACTGACACTATCACAGACATTCTAGTAATGACACTGATGGGGGCGTATAGAAGAAGGCCATGTTTATATGTGAGAAAAAAATATTAATATAGTATTTAAAAGATATCAGTGTGCATAGATTCACGTCCTTTCACAACATATCCTTCTCAATGATGAGGATATCTCTCACAAGTACTTGTGTTTTCAAAGGAACCTCCCAAACAACTATGGTGGGGTGAAAATATTCATAAATCAATCTAAGAGGTGGTATCCCACCACATTTAATATGATATCTGATAGGATGATTCTATCATCACAATGAGAAAATTGGAATCTGGTTTTGTGATGAAACCAACAGTTGACCAATTACATAAGAAGATAAAGTTGGTAATAAATGATAAATTGGGAAATCCAAACTACATCATAGATATGGGGGACATATATTAAGTCAGAAAACTCTAGGTTGATTTTAGTAACCCAAAATGGCAGTCCCCATAAATCAAAAATGTTCCCACCATGGTGGAAATCCCATAGATAACTATATCCACTATCCAGTTTTTCCAGATAATTGCTGAATATTCTTAAATGTATTTAAGAGTTGGGTTGATGAGAAAAGTCACTTCCATATGAACCCATAATAGAGTTTTTAAACATTTGACACAAAACATGGGAAAAGAACATGAAATTCAGACATCATAAAATATTGTTATCTTAATAATGTCATGAGAAGTTAACACCCAATAAAAATACATATTTATTTTCCATGAAATAATGTAATCATCATCCATTAAAAACCCCATTAGAGATGAATCTAGTGAATAATAAGATAATTATATTTTTTGAAGGAAATAATCTATCTCATAACCTATTTATCAGAATTCAAATGGTTTTGAGGGTCAACATTAGTGTTTCTTGAAATCGTGGACCTTTGATTAGCCACTGCAGAGGAATTGTGATGATAATTGGAAGCTATTTCGACAATGTATGTGGAATATTTCATAAAGATAAAATTAATTTTTTTCAAATTAATTGCAATAACTGATGACATATTGAACATCACATGAATCATCAAATGGATTCACATATTTCGTGAAGGGATTGTAAGTTAACTAACTCGAAAATATCACACAGATCACATATACATGCAAGGAATTACAAAACCTCATGAAACCATAGATGACTCACAATCACGTCAAATTTACATAGTCATGTGCACCGTATAATAATCAAAAGATCACGTGATAAAGCCAACTAATACCATGAATCTCTCAAGACGACTATGCATCCCCACGTCCAAATATTAAACAATCACAGAAGTTTAGCTAATTGTTGATTCAAGTGGGAACCTATGAAAATAATTTCTTGTGAAGCAGCTCTCATGAAATTGGTCTTATAGTGAGTTTTATAAAGGGTTTTTTGGGAAGGTCTTATAAAGTGGTTGCATGACTAATGATGGGAATAATAGCTCTAGAAAAGAGGGATATCTCATGAAAAACCCCTCTCGACTAACCTATTTCTAATAATTATAGTGAATACCAAATGTTTCTATGAAAACCAATCATCACCCAATTCACTATTTGGTCAAAAATGTTCACATGATCCTCTAGGAGACATGTGATCTCATGACATGTGAATGATCATACTGAGTCATATTAATGAATTTATGCTCTAGGGAAGTCACCCTAGATAGTCAGTGATTCCTTGTTGTTACCATATGAACACCCATATGTCACACAAATTTTCATGTGATGGGAGAAATATAAAACATAAAAAATTCTTTAAAAATAGTGGTAAATGTGTAAAAAAATGTAGCCTCTTCTATTCACAGATATCATGAAACGCGAAACTGAAAACTAAAGTGATTTTATTTCATACCCCCCATAAAACATTGCAATATCCCTAAACATTATAAATTATAGGAAATAAAAAATGAAAAATATAGGATCCTTTTAAGAATGTAAAAAACATGTGACATTCCCTATTTGGTTTTAATGTTAACACAATACCCTCAAAACATGTCTGCCTCATTGTGAGAATGTTGGATTGCATGTCATCCTCATCAAGTGAAGGACCTCAGAACTATTCAATAGACATAAAAACAGATCAAATTTTCCATGAAATTCACATGCATCTCCATAAAATATTTTATTTTTTGAGTCATGTATTTCCAATTGGTCAACATATTATGTTATACGACACTCATATAACCTCATGAGATCCCTAACC
The DNA here is from genome assembly GCA_963277665.1 of Viscum album. Taxonomy (NCBI): domain Eukaryota; kingdom Viridiplantae; phylum Streptophyta; class Magnoliopsida; order Santalales; family Viscaceae; genus Viscum; species Viscum album. Next base: position 920,202,968 of record OY728126.1, on the reverse strand, counting down.
TCTTTAAAATCAATATGGAAATAAATAGAGAATAGATGGGAGCATCTCTTGGTCGTATTACTAATGTAACATGCCATGGATGTCTGTATTATATTCTTCAACAAGCCTTATGTATGATGGTCTATTTTCAAGAAGGCCCCATGGAAATCTATCATTGTCCCATAATGTATCTCGAACAAGTCTTCTATGATCATGAGGATCCCTTTAAATTGGAATCTTATTCACACGAAGGCCCTTGGACATATTATCCTAATATGTGAATGACTCAAAGCATATATGGACGATTTAGGGTGAAAATATTAAAAAATATATAATCCAATAAAAGATACATTGATGTGTTGGACTCCTGGTCTCTAAAACTTATGCGACCCCCCTACAATTTTCTGTAGTAAGAACATGTAAAATGGATGACGATGACTCTCAAAACCAATTCCATCCGGGATTTTCATGATACAGTCCATGAAAATTATCAACTAATCGGGGTGGATAGGCCTATAAATCCCCCCACCCATCATGAAAAATGGATTTAATTTTCCATGGAACCTCACTAAAGTGCACCCAAGAGCTTGATTAGATTTTTGGGATCGGTTGACCTCATGAACATAACATATTCCCATTAGGTTAGATATGAAAAAAAGTAAGAGAGATCACAAATCATGAATAATAACTTCTCTTGATCACTCATATATCATTTGATAGAATTTTCGTGGGTCATGTGACGATCATATAACATATCTTCTAGGTAACCCAAGACATAAAATAAGATAACTATGTAAAAATAAAAGGCTTATGAAATAAATTCATGAGGAAAGACTAAAAATATGGGATACTTATAAAAAAACATATACACTGATCATCATGTGCTTCACAAGAACCACCCAGGTTATTCTATAGCACCACTAAGATCTCATGAAGATCCTTTGCGGAAATTATTAATAAAATTTTCATTTTTTTCTATTATAATGAGATACAAGATTTTAAAATATAATAAATGTTTAATTAAATTATAATATGTCATTTTCTAAAAAAACATTTATCTAGGGATTATTTTATTCAATCAAGAGGAGATTTCATGCCAAAATTATATATGAAATAATTATTAAGAAGTAAAATACTATATCATATGTAACTCATCATAATGTAGGTTTTCCTTCATCATAAATTCCCCCATCATAATGTATTATAGATATGGAGTTATTTAGAAAATGCATTATATAATAATTTACATTTTAATATATATTCCATACTTGAAGATGTATTCAGAATATGAGTATGATATATCTGTGATCACAGTGTATGTCACTTCATGGTGTGTGACTCGAGGTGGTTTGGTAGCATATGGAACAATTAAATTCTTGTTTGTGACATATTGATTCATATATTAAATTTTAATATTTTAAATTTGTATGTTTTACTGTTCATGACTTTATGATCATGTTTTTATTGGTTTTCACTTATCTATATAAAATTTTATATTTCTGAAATAGAAAAATAATTAGTTTGCGGAGGTTGTAGATATTTATTTCGAGAGTATGGGAGAGAAATGTTATATCTAATCATGCCCGCTAATCTTTTGAGATATATTTCTATATTCACATAACATATAAGAGGTTGAATAATTGGCTCTCTATTCCATATCTAGTCCACCTAACTTTATTTCAATTTTATGTGATCTATATACATCATTTTCATTAACATCCCAAAGAAAAAAATAATATTTAAATTTGAGATGATGTTTTTTGATATACTTATTAATTTCATTAGTTATAGTCAGTATATTACAAATAGCATCATGTTCATTGCATACATATTCAAAGAAAACATTTGGATAATTACGTTATATTCAAATATAGGTAAATATTTCTCAATTAGAAGTATTGTTCAATGACACATTCCACCCAATTGATTCACATAAATCCTTTTTGAGCTACATGTTGCTCATATTGTTCAATTTTCAAATAGAAAATTTATCATCAAACATGATTATGATGGATTCCTAAAAGAATATCTTTACATAATATTAAATGAGATGATGTTATAAAAATATTATAGGTTTTAGTTTCATTTATTTAATAAATGCATCATAATAACATGTAATAATTATTTTTTATTAAATTTGTGATGTTTTTTAGATCTGTTTTATTGTTTCTGTATTTTCATGTGTAGAATGTTATGTACTTACCATAAAATTCCAATATAAACAACATACATCAATATTTTTTTCTTTATAAACCTTTCTAAACCAAATATAAGTAGTCTTATAAATACTTCCACACACCCCATTTTTAGTCCAATGGTTGGGATCAATACATCATCTCATATTTCCCCATGTTATAATATGTGTACATTACAATTATTTTGGTTAATAAAAGACATTAAATTACAATTAATCCTCTAGAAATCTCAATCCAATGATTTTATTTTTGAAATTAATAAAATAAATATTTAACTATTTTTTATTCTTCACGTCGTGATATCCTCACTATGGTGTGATATTATTCAAAATCATATTGATCATGGTGTAAAATAATTTTTTTAATCATTCATCTCATTCAATTATTAGATCAATTTTTTTTTAAAAATATCATATTAAAATAGCTATTATATCATGGCATAACACTCCATTAAGAAGAACATGATTTTCTCTATAACAACATAATAAAATCCTTGAATAACAACATTATCAAACATATATTATGACATAATTTGTATCATAAACATTATATTTCCATATTTTTGACCATATTCTATGATTTATATTAACTCTTATGGGTTATACTGGATAGATTTATCTTTTATTCTAGTTATCATTATAAATCATAGTATAGCTCAATACATTTCTATATTCCCATACTAATTCTGATTAGCACCAAATGATAAATATATACTGTCCATGCCACATGTACTTATAATGTTATGGTATTTTATGTATTTTCATGTTAACCATTATATATTTGGAATTTTTGAAATTTCGTAATGGAAAATATATGTATTTTCTGTGATTACCATAATTTATCACATTAATATTTCAAAGTACCTTTATATATCATCTAGATTAGTTTTATATATGAGAATTTCCTATTAATATACCCTTATTCATTTCACGTAGATTCTTCCACTATTTTAGATTTAATTTTTATAATCAACTTTGGGACTTCCAAATCCTGAAAAAAATTAGTACTTAACTTTCAGTCCCCAAATTTCAATAAATTATTCACAAGACATCATTGTTCTGTATGTTTAAATTATAGAATATATAAAATTTACTGGAAATTCACTTATAGAATCAACATTTACACTTATATATATTAATCCTCTAAAACTATAAATAAATTATTCTTCTAAATAATACAACATCAAAAAAATATTAAATTCTATTGATTTCTTTATCATTAAATCTCAATAACCAAAAATGTGGTCCCCAAGTGTCTAGTGAAATTATTATTCATCATATGATTCCATTTTCTTTCAAATATCATCCTTAATGTACATATAAATAAATCCAAATTATTTTGTCAACAATTCTAACACAGAAAATCCTTATTGAAACAATAATGTGTTGTGATGTTGGGTAAAACGTTAGTAAAATGGTGTTGTATGTTTCCAGTGATTGGGAAGAATATCAGATTTTTTAAATGAATTTATTATTATAACACTAATGTTATTTTGGATTATAATTTATAATAGTACGATTTGATGTTTTTTTACCCTTCAAAATTTTTGTGATTAATGATGATGCACAGATGCTTATTGTGGGAGAAAGATAGTTAATAAATAGGCGTGATGAGATATTTCATCACCTTATAAGTATAGATGATCATGGATATATTTTCATAAGAAAGTGTCTACCAAATTGAAATATTTTATGTGTTGTGGACGCATGAGATGGCACATGTACAGATACATTAATAGAGTTTGATCATATATGGATAATGATTACTATATTCAAATAAGAATTAGGTAATAAGAAAATAAGATATATGAGTATGGTGTCTCTAATTTATCACCATTAGATTTTTTCCCTAACATATAATTTTTTAATTATAAATAATAAATTTTTTAAACTATTAAAAAACATTTCATCTGAATATAATGATTAAGGAAGTATCTAGACCTGAGATGTAATTCAAAATAGAAAAACGATTCCATTAAATAGAAGTCCCATGAATGAGGTACCAAATTTTCCAATCAATATGTATTCCATGAATATTACATAAAATTTATGGGGTGATATTTTTTTCTATTTTATGAATCTCTTCTATCAAAGGAATAATTTGAGGTGTTTTTTGTAGTTATACCTAGTCATAATTTTCTAAATTTTATTGGTAAATTTTAATGTGATATAGGTTTTTTTGTATTTTTTATGTACAATCATTTTATTTTAAGAGTTTTTAATGAATAGTGACATTGTTTATATTAAAATTATAATTTCCATTATTATATGTTTCTTTATTTATATTAGTTCAAATTATTTGGTTAATAATTATTATTAGATTTGGATAGTTTTTAGGTTTTTCATTGTATATAATTTATTAATTTGATTAGCTAATTTTCTATCTATTATGTCAATGATATGTGGTTATGTGTTTTATTTTTTTCTATATATTTTCATGGTTAGAAAAATTATTAATCTGATTTTATTGTTTATATTTTAGGATTTTCTTTGGAATTTTATCAATATAGATGTTACGATTCTTGATTTTTTATATATTTGGTTATTTTATCAGTTTAATATTTAATTTTAATATGGTTTATATTCATTATGATTTTATAATAATTTATTGAAAATTATAAGTTACATTAAATAATTTTTTTCACTTTTTATGATAATTCATTACTTTGTTTCATTTTCTTTTTTCATCATTTCCATTGAATGCATGGGGTGATGTGTTTGAATATTGTTTAGAATTTATACTTGTTTCCAAATATTATCATTTTATAGGTATATTCTTAATAAGGACATTTATTATTAATATATTTCTATTTTAGATGTTATACCATTAAATTTTATAATGAGTGTATAACTTTTCATACTTTTTAATTTATTTTTCCATTGTTATATGTTTCCTTTTTTATATTAGTTGAAAATATTGTTTCAATAGTTCTTATAAACCATGATTATTTTTTATTTTTTATAATGTAGGATTATGAATTGATCTGTTTATTGAAGATTATGGCTTGGGGTTATGTTTTTTGTAATATATATTGTTTAGGGTGGTTATTTGTATTTTACTAATATATTTTCCTAAAATTTTTCATACTATGACTTTATTTTGGATATTATATTTAAATATATTGAGGGATATATGTCTTGGGATATGTGGTAATGATTATATTATTTACAATGTTTCTTAATTTTTGAGAACCAATGATAAGGATGTTCAATATATATTTTCTAAAAATTAATCCATTTATAAATAACAATGTATAATTTAATTCCAAATTATAAATATGGTGGACAATAATAATCATTTTGAGAGATTTATAAAAAACTATATCTTTTAAAACCATAAAAATCGGTTGTTGAATTTTCACCACTGATGTGAAATCCCCTTCCGTGACTAAATTTTGTAGCTAAAAATGATGATTTCTCAACTAATAACTATATTTTTTTTCATATCATTAACATTTATAATAACATATCTTTATTGAACATAGTGGTGAATCATTATAAAATGTTATGGTGTGGTTTCGGTAGTGAATCAATGAAAATTATTTATACACAAAATTAAAAAAAATTGTATAATAAAATCCCTTGAAATTCAATTTCATAGTGGAATCATGAAATGTTTTCTTATTCTAAAAATATTCGTAGCTAGGATACATTATTAGATTAAGTTTCTCACAAATATCCACGTGATACAAATATATATTGATTTTCATTTATAATTTTTGTTAAATTCTCAATAAAAAATTATGTGATTACCAAGATATAAAACAATCAAAGACAAAAAATTATGTTATAATAGTAGATCAAATAACATTTATCTTTAATATTCCTCATATTTTATAGATGTTGCTAAAACGGAAAAAATTTAAAATCTATTTTGGATTCTATTATACAAGTTTTTTTCCTTTTTTCCTCAGTTAATTAATCCACCACTATCTGAAAATATTTATCAACTCGTAGAACATGAATCATCAATATTATTATTCCAACTGTAATAAAAAATAATCCAATATAATATGGTTTAAACTATAATATAAATATTAATCCATAGTCCAATTTAAATATTCTTGTAACCCTTTAACTTCATCTGCTTATGCAAGACCTAGTTTATGTATATAACCTCTCATTTTTAAAATATAATTTGAGACTCCTAAAAACCAGTAATTATTCAAATTCCCTAATTTCATAATAAGAATTTGGTACCAACCTAAACCCATATTCTTATGGGGTACAAACATGTCAACAATCAAATGGGTTAGACATATTTAATTTGGGTCATGTCTTTTGAGAAAGATAAATTTATCTAGAATGTTTATTCCTAAAAAATTTAATTGATCATAAAATATTTTTTTAAATCATGACAATAATATCAAATCATCATGATAAAATATATTGGGACTTAATTTTTGGATTTTTATTAGTTATAAATTTCATAATTTCATTAAGCTATAAAATATTGAAACAATGATATTTATAAAAAAATTAATAAACACATTTATTAGGATTGTAAACTATAAAACCAATTGAAACTATTACAATGTTAAATTTTTAATTCAATTATATTGAATATTGTTTTAAACTATATATGGACCATAAAAAATTGAAACCAATATTTTTTTTTCTTGTTACTATGAATTATTATTGTGGGTCGATATATATTCCTTAACCTAATTCTTCAATGAAAATTATATTTTAACAATAAATTGTATAAAATAAAAATGATATATAGAATCAAAGGAAACAAAGAATTGATAATAAAAAGTCCTAATTAAGGATGATTTGTATTCGTGATAATTTATTCCATTATTTTGAAAAAAATACCTCTGCTAAAAAACTTTCATTATATTTCTCAACATTACGATTAATGTTTAATTTTATTTAAATTGGCATATATAACCAATATTATGCAAAGCATGTGATAGATAATCTTATTTTCATGTATTATTGTGGAATTTAGTATATTTCATCATTTACATCTTCGTTATAAATATATACCTTATAATATGATCTAACTTATTAATAAGAGTTTGGATTAGGATATATGTTAAAGAAGGCTTTAGTTAGTGTAACAATACTCTTACTGGTTGTCCTGAATAATAATATATATAAATGAGATCCAAACATTCAGGGATACCTAATATTTTTTACATTTATGAACCTATTATACCATTTCTTCTTGTCATATTATATAATTTTAGTGTGATTACTATAATTATACATTCATTGATACAAAGGTAAACAAAGATTCATTAAAGATGTCATATCTTTATTCTTGAACTGTATTAATTAAAAAAAATTCAAAATTTCATTACCATGAATATATATTATTTGGATTCTTCTACATATCAATGAATTTTTTTTCAATATACCCTTTACCAAAATTTTCTCTTATAGGTTCAATTACTCTTCAAATTCCTTGGAAACCCCAAACCATTATATAAGTGATGTTTTTTTTCTTATATATAATTATAATTCAAAAGTATTTATTGGATTCCATTTATGGAATATATCTATGAAATTTGATAACTATTTTATATCAATTATCTAAAAAATCGTCATGATAGAATCCATATTACCATTAAGTAAATAAACATTAACATTTAAATTATACTCTTTCTCTTAGCTACATTGGACAATTAAGATGTATAGGTAGTAGTCACTTCATGTTTGATTCCATATGATGCAAAAAATTAAATACTATAATATTATAATCCAAAAAATTTAATTATAAACTTTTGTTGGTTTCATACATTTTTATTATAAATAATAAATTATTCTACAACTTAGTTTTTACGATATAAAATATTGAAATCATAAAATCAATAAATATCATCAATGACTGTTACAAATTACATTGTAATACCTATGCTGAATAAAAATTCAAATTATATTTATCTCAAAATAGTAATTATAATTCATACTTCTCCATTATATAGAATGAATTGGTTTTATAACTGGTTTAAATTTCATGCAATGTAAAAATTATTGATCACTTTTATCCCTATTAGTTAATAATAACCATTTTCCTTTCATGATTTTTTTATAATTAATTAGTTATAAATATTGTTAAATAAATACAACAACTCTAATAAATAATAATAAACAATATTTTTATTTAATTTGAATAAACTAACAAAAAAATTAACCCTTTATAGAAATATTCAAACCCTGGGATAAAATAAATTACTCTTCCCGAAATACATTTATAAATCTTTATTGGATCAATTGGATTACTAAAACAACATTTATATGATAATTAGGTATATATAAAATATCATTTAGAGTGATGATAAATATACTAATATCATCCCCTAACATTGAGAATTTATACATGATTAGTTCAACCTCCACACTAAAATCCCATCACAATTTTCTTTCATTATATTTATTAATGATTAATTTTATCATATATAACATGTAACACTGGAGCTGATCCATAAAAAGTATCTATCCTATATATTAATTTCATTGAATATCAGGTTCTCAATGTGCTTCAAACATATATTATTTTCCTATTACATCTTATGAAAATGAAAATCGTGCATGAATTCAACCAACCTTCTAAACAAGTTTCATGTCTCCAACTTATTGTTTAACTAGACCATCCTTTTTTTAGGATTATATTTTAATATCCTCCTTTATAAATTTATACGGGTCATTCCCTATAAATAATGACATTAAAATTATGATCCTTGGATTTATTTACCTACTAATGTTTTTAATATTACTCTATAATTTTTTGATAGTAGATAATCTCATTTAAAGAACTATATTACCCCTTTTCTAGTGAATTTTTATCATTCCTCTAAAATCTAGGGAGTTTATCTATAATAAAGTAAAAATAATAGAATCTTTTATGTTATTTTTTTCATAGACGTTAAAATATACATTTATTTTCATAAAATAGTTCTATGATTGATAAAAAATCAACCATATTTTATGAAATAGATTTTCATGTTGAAATATTTCATACTCTATGAATCTATTTTTATGTAATTTTACTCCCAATTATCCAAAATAGATTTTTCCATTAGATTAAAATTATATTTTCCTATGATATTATCTATGAAATAATTGATATTGTATCCTCAACATATTATATAGTCATTCTCCAATATTATCCTTGATTGAGAGACTTAAAATATCTCATCATAGGATATAAGATTGTCTTTGGAGAAAAGAGAACATACACCACATTAAAATTTCCAACTAACATGTGAATAATATTTTCATTCATTTTAAAATTATTCCCATAGAATAAACTCCCCTATCATTATATTGTTGATCTTTTTCGGGTCTATTTTTTAAAAAGTTACTTTTAATATTTCTTTCATCAGTTTATAATGATGGAATACATAGATTAAATTTATATGAATGTATATGAATAATATTGAGGGTAATTTTGATGTATCTATTACAAATAATTCATTCACCGTCCAGGAAATATTTAGTACAGTGGGTTATAATTGAATCTGCATAATGATACAATGGTGAATTATTAATATACACTAATTATTAGTAAAGAGTAACCCTTAAAGAAATCTCGTGTTTATAATAAATGATCTTTTATACTTATGGAAGAAAACAAATGAATTGGATATATAATTATATTTGGAATGATTTTACTATACCATTTTTTAGGTATTATAGTTTCTTTTATATAAGTTACCATACATTTTTTTTGATTGGGTAAACTATAATAATATAATGGAATGGAATATCTAGATTATAACCCACAGATTATAGAATAACGTGGTAAATAAGTGGACGAGATCACACTCACATTTAACACTGGACAATTTACAAAAATCATGTCGGGTCAAATCAACAGTCTAGATCAAACCCATTTGATGAAGTAGTTTAACACACCAGACACATATTTCCTGGTGTAGGCTCGATCTTCCCAAACCTGCCTATCCATCAAAAAAATAATTTTACATATATGAATATAGTACTAATGTAGTGTGTGATGTGAAAATTTCTCCTTCATAATTACTAAATGGGGGATCATGTTCAAGTGTATAGAGTGTGGTGAAAATTCAACTATAAATTGTTTTCCCACACATTATTATTCATTAATTATGTTAATTTATCCCCATTATGTTTTATATCAATTTTTTATAATTCAAATTATTTGATTTCAAACTAATCTTTAATCATCAATATAATCCAAAAAGTACGTTGTTAAAATATTGACAATATTCATAAATTTTAAAAATCTACAAACATTTTATAATATTGAAATAAAAACTCTAAAAATATTTGATTTTATATCATGGAAAAAATATGCATAAATATATTTATATTATTATTTTATTCATTAAAAATTAAATTCAAATTAATGATGAATGTTAAATAATTGGAAACTTCCCTGAGCATGTTTTATATCCATTGGATAGATTAGTCATCTACATGTTTATTAAATTAATTGGATATTTATATACTCCTAAACAAAATTATGCTCATGGGTATCTTATAATTTAAATATTATTTGAAAACATATGATATATACTCTTTAGAGTATCCCATCTCATTCCATAAGATTAAAAAACCAATGAATCTTCCCATGATTCAATCCTTGTTTGGTAGACATATTTAATGAAGAGTATTATGTTAACCAGATTTTTATAATAGCCACACCATTTAGTTATGATGGAAGAAAATATATTTTTATGGTATCCTTCACACTTATGGTTGAATTTTGTACTTATATCATAGTCATGTAATTTTATAGTGAGTTATGCTGAGGTCTCATTACGTGTAAATATCTGAAGAAGCCAGTAAATCCAACCAAATGTATTTTTTATACACATATTCCCTACAAATTACTTTTGTTTTTATATGAAAAAAATTCATGATCAATTTGGAAAATTCAAATATAGTGATATCGTCTTGTATCTACTACCTCACATAGAAATGTCACAAATCAAAGTGTCGTGATTTTCTATTATAAGAATTTATATATTCATAGGAATGGATTACCTAAATTTTACAATTCATAACAACTAGATATATTTTAAAACACTTTTACGGTAGTTCTCATAAAAAATATTTATTACATTTTTCTTATTTTTTATTACTTTTTATTGAAATAAACATAGCATCCATTGTAGAGTCCAATATAAATGTATATTTCTTCAATCCCTATGAAATTTTATTTTGAAATTGTGTAAAAACCGATCCATTAATAGAAAATTGTTAGAAATGATTTTGAATCCATCTGAAATCATTAAGACAATGAACATCTTTGTATTTCCAATATAAAATATACAATAATTTTGAGTACCCATATAATATTGGAGTACTCTTTTAGTGAAACCCTATGATTAAAACCATGATTACATGAATAACTACTTAAATATAGAAAATCCTATATAGTATTAGGTATTATACTTGTCATTTAGTACACGATACACCTATCAATATTTTAATATTATCGTTTATCCCATATCCTATGCTCATTTAATATCATCCTTCCCCCAATGGAAAATGGGGTTGAATTGATGACCAATCAAACTTTATAAGGATATTTAAAACATTTCAAATAAAATCATATTAAGAAACATATTTATTATTTGGAATCATGATAAGCCTATTTTATTATAAAACACCACAAAGAAAATGGGGTTATTATTGCTAACCAAAAAAAAAATTCTCAATGTATTCTTTATTATCACATGTTTGGGTATATGAATATGGATGAAATAAGGAAATGGTATGGAATAAATTGGGAAATATCATAGATGAAACAATACTTTTATACTTTTCACTCCCTCTTATTATTGATTTTCAAATCGTTGGTGTCTAATAGTTGTGATCTCACTATCCATGTTATAATATTATTACTAGTAAGAAAAATTATGTAAGAGAATGAAGATAGTATGAATGTATAAGAATAATAAAAATATATATGAGTGTAAACATGTTAATTGATATCACATATCCTCCTCCAGTTCTTCTTGTCATTGGTTTATGTGTTCACCATTTTCCATCTCCTCTGTATAATTCTATCTAGAATGTATTACTTGTGATATCCATGTTTTTTTAGAATTTTTGTCATTGATAAATGAAATTTTCTATAGTCCTTTAATAATTTATATTGTGGAACCTACTATATTAAATGATACACTTGTAAAAAATTGGACATACATCTATTTCCAAATTATAAAATTATATGTAGAATTTATATAAATCATATGGAATTTTAATGTTTGTAATATTATGATCTCTATATCTACATATGTATATGTTATATATGTTGTGTCATCACCTCAATCCTTATGGAGTGAGTGTTATATCCCCTCAAACATTAATAAATTAATTTTTCAGAGTATTACTCATTATGGTGGAGTACCTTTATTATGGAATGACACCCAATATAGAGTGTATTTTTCTATAGACCTTTCAAATATCCTAATCCCAAAAAATGAGTACATAATTATCATGGGTTAACACCCACATGGATAACAATGTAATTACTTGGGGAATATACTTCATATCAAACAAACTATGGTAGATAATGTTATAATATTCTTATTCTTATTCTTCACTCTATTACAACAAGATAAAAAACCTTAATTAAATAATTATATATAATATAATAATTATTTATTCCATTACATTACTGATGAGAATTTGGTTCCTTGTCAACTATTAATAAGTTCTATATAAATAAAACATAAACCCACATTCATAAATCATTAATAAAATCTATCCAGAATGAAATAAATATATGTTACCAATTTTGAAGTCATAAAAAACCAAAACACAAGATATAAAATTATTCTGAATTTCCTCCTACTCTCTATCAAATTATCAATACTATTTTGATCTTGTCAAAATTGTGATCAACTCATATCTCATGTTTTCTTCATAATCATTATTATGTTTATTAAATTTTTTACTCATCAACACAATAACCAAGAGAACATAAATCTCATCCTTATTACTTGATTGATTCATGGAAAATGTATATAGTATCCTCTCAATGATTTCTATACCAACTCCTCGTATATCACCCTATAAGGAAAAACTCTTCCTCTCCAATTTTCTCCCCTATTATGTTCACTTGAAAAAATAAATGGAGTTTCTATAACATTTCAAGAATATCCAATATTTATTTAACCTCCTTGTTAATATTTTAAAATTAATGAATGTGTGAAAATAAAATTTAAATATTATAGGGACATTTCAAAGGAATGAACTGTAAAACACTCTCATGTATTGGATGGAATATTTCATCAAGGTCTTTGTAAGTATATCCACATCATGAAACATTGTTAAAATATATTCCATGTAAATCCCTCGTTACAAAACGTTTTCATTAATAAAATTATACCTAATATCATTATATTTTTACAATGTATTTTTTACTGAATTTTTTTTAACTTTAACTTTTTTAATATCCCCATCATAGTTCACTCTAATGTAACCAGACTGTCGAGTTACATGACCTCAGGAGAACCTCCTCGTATTCTATAGGACACTGAATAGTTGGGATTGTCTAAGGTGATCACACAGGGAGAATTTTACCTCATATTAGACTATAATAATATAACAAATAATATAAAATCATTGATAAGAGTGACCAATTGAATAAATAAATATCTTTGAAAAAAAATAGAATTATGGAATACACAACAAACTCTACCCAATGAACTCTCTAAATGTGATAATAGTCTTGAAGGAGTAAATTGTATCTATTGTGGGTAGATCTAATATATCTAAAACCAAAATAAAAAAAATAACTTCTTTTGGTCCATATGTACTGCACCATGTCCCATCTCCCAAATACATTCAAGAATTCTAGTTCAACAATCCATACCAATATTTTAGAATACACCTAATAAAAATCGTTTTATTTTATCCTATTCTAATCATGTACAATCCACCTAATTATGGGTTCAATATATCATATAATTCCACAACCAATGGGTTCCCAAATATAACAATGTTATATACCAAATATATGATGTTTGATGACCTAACATTGTGGTGTTTGTAGTTTTTCGTGTCAATGAATATAGAGTCGGTACATAATGTTTCATGATCAATTTTTGTAGTTTATGATTTATTTTTTTAATGGATATTGATTATGAACATGGTGCCAATATAATGTTTGAAAGGACGAGGAATGGTCTGGAGCTCCCAGGCGTGGTTGGATGTTCCCTCGAAAGAAAGAGGTTATATGTTTCCTTGTATAAATTTTGTTTAATGTTAAGTGGTGGATTTAAAAAATATAAAAGTTTATTTATATATTTATATGAATTGGTTATTTAGATTTAATGATTATTAAATATATAAAAACGTGTTTAAGAGGAATTTCTATAATTACAATTTCATCCTTGATTCGTACTTATATGTTGAATTTGAGAGGTTTTGGATGGTTCTATTGAGTTCATTATGTATTGGAAAACACTATTATATTTCATATTACATTAGAAGGTATCTCATATTAATTTATAGTTTATCATTGTGTTATTAAAAAAATTAACTGAGCTATAATTAATAAGAATTTTAAGATGTTACTTATGTGATTTTCATTAGGCTTTATCATCTGACATTTACAAGGAGATATCTTGAATATAATTTTTATAAAGATAAAAATATATAAAATTACAAAAGGAAGGAAAGTCGTATAATTAATTTTAACTCTTAATAAGTCATTAAGGGATTCTCTGAAGAAATTATCATCTACTATAGAAATATTTTGTAACTATTAACCCATAAAACTAGAATAGAAGTCTATCCACCATTAAATGCTAACCAAGCTTAATTATAGGATCCTTCTGACAATGGAATTATAGGATGGATTGCATAATCAATATATATAAAAAGTATAAACGGAGAATGTTTCCATGAATCTAAAAAATCAGGTATTATCGTTGTGTATTGGGAATGAAATGAAAATCATCAAACCACACTATATGGATGATGAATAGTGATTGTTTGTTAATAATATCCATATCGAAGGAAAAATATATGTGGGATCATTGATGCGTGATCTCTATTCATCCATTTAATTAATATGAACATAAATGATATTTTATATATGAAAACATCAAATCTTTCATATAAAATATCAAGTCATGGTATATTTTTCACAACAAACATCAATATCATATTGGAATGGATAATACAAAGACATATTTAAAATACATATTTATAATGAGATAACCATATAAAATATCAATTATTTCAAATAAAAATATTTTATAATGGATACCCATAAAATCGAATAATAATTTGGTTATGGCATTAACAAGAATAACATGCATCAAGAACAATAGATTACATAAGATGAAAATTATAGAACAATTCATTTCTACATTATAATGTTTCATTTATGAAATAATAAAATCGAGGGTGATATATAAATAAAATAGGATTTTAAATCAAGGATAATGAGGAGATCTCAAATTATATATCCAAGTAATATGAATATATGTTAATTTTTTTTTCATTTGTAAAGGTAATTCAAGGTTATACATTTCTATGTGAAGGTATGTTTAAGTGATATGTACATAAAATTTTTTTTTCATATTATTCGTAAATTAGGAATTTAATAAGAAGAATATATATTGAGATCCTACTTTTAAACACATCATGATGACTATAAGAAAATCGTGATTATACCCAAGTTATAGTGATAATGAGTTCTATGTTGAATACTAATATGAGAAATGTAGAATATGAACTAGAAGAAAGAGAAACATGAAATTAATAATGTAAATGAAGTAGTTAAAAATTTATTGATGGGTGTTGATTAATGCATTGAATAATATTATTTTTCCACGCATTAGAGGATATTATTTTGCTAGAAAAGTGATATAATATCATAAAAAATTGTTGATCACATGATATTTAAATATGAACAAAATTGGAAGAATAATGAATGGAAGAATATATACATATAATCAATGAATTGTGACGTATATATCTCCACCAATATAAATAACTTTTTCATGAATATATAAATTTATTTTAATTTAATTTAAATGATTTTTTACAATAGAATTTATTCAAGTAATAATTCGACATTAATTTCAAATATAATTTAGAATTAATAAACACTATGACTTTTTAATTTCAATAGAATAATGAAACATGATGTATACTATTTTATAATATTATTTTTTTGAGAATTATAAAATGTTAATGTAGAAACATATATTTATCATGTAGCCGATTTAATTTCAATGATGATTATAGCTGGGGAATAAATTATTTTAAACTCTTCATATTGATGTGATAGAAAATTCATGATTTATCTATTTGATAATGAATAAGAATATTGGTAGGGGGAGAATAATATGATCATGTTTAAGATACAACAATATTCAAGCCCATGTTTTGAATAATCTAGCTTACAATACACTATATTAAGAAGTTTTTAAAAATTCAATAGAAAATTAAATAAAAATAAATACTAACAAAACCATCCTTGTTACTATGGTTTAGTAAATTTATCTCCCACACTATTCAAGAGGGAAAAAATGATTCCTTATTGTTCAATTTCAAGAGAATCAATATGATTCTAATATACTTAACTAATTTACGAACAATCATTTTGTTTCATTCATTATACATGGTCGATGCTAAATACATACATTCCAGTCCAAACCATTATTCATGCTTTATTTTATAATAACATTGTATATGTGAATACATGGTAATAAACATGAAGCATCAAGAAAATTTTCATCCATTAGGAGTTCAACCTCATAAATAAACTTGTGTTCTCCATTATTCATCATTCTTATTCTATATAAAAATAAAGACTGAAAGGGAGACCAAGAGAGAGATATAGATCCAATCATTAAATAAGTGAATATATAAAAATAAATACAAAATAAATTGTTTTAAAAACTATTACTACACTAATTATCCCCCTCTAATTGTTTTGGACACATCCTTAAGAGATCCTACAGATTATTACGAGAAAAAATATCATAACTATTTTGGACTCTATTTTATATCAATGATATAAAATTTCGTTATAACATTTTTTTCACAAATACTATATGAAGTAAGGATTTAAAGAATTATAAGATTTTCCTAACTAATATATCATGGAGTTAAATTTATCTAACAAAATGATATATTATAATAAAAATAACATAAATTTTGATAAATTATTCACTAAGAAATCAAATACTAATGACTATATAGTAATAAAAGTCATCGAAGAATAAGTTCGAGATAATTAATCAACTACTAAGAATATGAAAAAAAGCACTACCCCATGTAGTCAATCATCATCATGATAAAGAGAAATTACTAATATATGTAACAAAATATATAGTCTTTATGAACCAAGTAACTATGGGAAAAGTAAAAATTATAAGGATTTAAATGATGAATTGATTGATGATTTATTAGACATATGGTTTCACTTACTAAATGAAATTATTTGATATATTTATTAAATAATTATAAATTTTTATGAAGAGACCATCCAAATAGAATATGTGAATTAAATTATATATAATTCTTTGAAATAATGGATATAGATTTTTATTATGATCTATAAATATATAGGTGATTTAAAACCATGAATGATGAGAATGCAGAAATATGACCCCTGTTTTATAATTAATATCTAATTACAATTCATGATAGTGAGGATTCCATGAAAAATGTACAAGGATGAATCCTTATATATGAATATTTAACAATTATTAAAATACCCAACATCTCGTCAAGACTATTGGGATTGGAGATCTTGGCTATCATATGAATGTGAAAAAAATATTTGAAATAGTAGTTGAAGGTATTAAAAATATTGTAAATAAAATCTAAAATATGTTGAGGATGAGAGATAAATCCACAATATGTTATTACAGGATCATGATATTAAATAAAAAAATATATATTCAGCTAAATATAATTCATTGGAATATGTTAATAGGAAATATTTTTTACCTCAAATTATAATGGAGGACTCCTTTATTGAGGTGTCTGTATGTAGTAGAAATAATATTCATTGATCATCTATCAATAAATATATATAATGCACAAATGGGAAGGATCCATCAACCTCTGAAAATAATATTTATTCTAAATCTATTTTCATTTATATTTCATTATTTTACTTAAAACATGTTAACCAATTTGATGATGAAAAATAAATGGGATTCCAACACTATATTTAATATGGAAAAATATTATATAATGAGATAAATCCAAAATAATTCAAAAATTTGAATTAATAAACAAAAAACAAAATTTATTCAAATATATGAATTAATCATAGATTAATGATCATAATATGTATTCAAAATTTATAGATCATTGTAGCTTCTATAATAAGTTTATGAACAACTTATTTGATTTTGGGCATAATGTGCCATATTTTAGGGTAAATGAAGAGCCATTATCAATGTAAAGAATCATTGAGATATGAAAAAATACAGATATGAAAGATAAATATATATAGACCTCAAAATTAATTCAAACTATTATATGTCTCTTAAAAATTTAAAATGGTAGTGGTCAAATTGAGACATTATGCATGTATATACCATTAAAACAAGTGCCTAATCACAATTAAGAAAAAATAAAATTAAATATAATAAAGGAAGTGAAGACCAATATGATAATAATTCCAAAGAATATATTGAAAAATATTTTCCCACAAAGATAAAAATAATATAGGGTTAGTAATACATAGGTTATATGGAAAATAATATGTATACTCAATCCAACATTGGAAAGTAAAAGAATAATAACACCTCAAGAGGGTAATCTATTAATATTTTGAAAAATAGGAAATATTAAAAATACATGAAGATTATTCATCGATGAATATGATAATATAATGATTCATGATAAGGATACAAAAATTATTCCAAATAATTAATAAAAACACTAACTTGTTGAAAGAATCTACTAATAAAGCAAGTATAGAAAGAAAATAGTTGTGCACATTCAGAAATATTGATTGGAAATACCTGATATTAAATTTAAAAATTTAATGAAAATTAAATCACATGATATGTTTTGATCCAATGGAAAAAAATGTTTCCACGCATTAAAGAAATTTATTTTCAGGATAGGTGTTCAAGATAAGGATACCTAGGATTTCATGAGGATATGTGAGGAAGGTGCAAGCATGCTGGACAGAATTAAAATAACAGTCTCATTATCATACCAACTGAAGGATAATTCATAACGAGAATGAATTTTTTTTTTAATTGATGTATTTTCCTTTAAGGGTCATAATAAAATGAATATCTTACACATAGATAAAACAAAATTACACTTAATTACATGAGATCATAGATTTGAAATAGAGATTTACAACCATGAATATTTCATCCAAACATGTATCAAATTTAGTAAAGGAATATTTTCAAAGAAATAATTATCAACTCTAATTCCCAAATTGATTAAACATGCATTCTATAAAATTATATTATCATTTTTTATTGAGATGATAAATATATTGGGAATTAAAGGGGGTGATGTTTATGAAATTTTGAAAAAACAATGTTATGTAACCTGAAATAATTATCACAGATCTGAAGAAGTCAGCATCGTGGTCTATTTTTTCGAATGGTATTATAAATAAATTATTTAGTCTATATTATCCTTGATAAAATTGAGATGAATATCATCCAAATATTGATGTTTTATCATGGTAATATAGTAGGATAATTCAATATATATAAATCTAAAATTTATAGAATTCATTTAACATATTCTAATAAAAAATTATGACTTCTTATTAACTCAACCACATGTTACTAAATAAAAAAATTTATTATTAATGTGATGAAATAAAATTAATATATGGTAATAAATTATGAAATTTTATGAAGAAATTAGTGCTTAATTGAAATCATCACTACTTGTACGTGAATTAATTTTACCCATGAATTGAGAAAAGTTTTGGATTTTTAGCTTTTATTTTAAAAAGATTAATTTTATCAATAGAAATTATCTAGATGCCTCTCTTATAAATATGGTCTATTTATTAATGATATGGGGTAATAAATATTAGTTTTTATGAAATTATTTTTTATGGAAAATATTTTCATCTAAGACAAACCATTATGACTTCTACCCCAATCATAGATCACATAGACCATGTGTGTGATAAATTATTATAAATTTCTAAACGTTGAATTGGTTTTACCATATTATATTTACTTTATATTTGATATCCACATGGGGGATAAAAAAAGTATGTAAATAATAATAGGGGAGAGTAGAAAAGATGAATAATTTTTTTTTGAAAACATATTGACAACACCATTTTATAGAAAGGCTAATGATAAAAATACACAGGTTAATATTGATTATCCCACATTTGATTTTTTTTATACTTTTTATCTATTGATATTTAGTGTTAAAATAATTTCAATAAGATGATTGAATGTCTGGGAAAAAAATTTGAGTTCCTAACCATAATGAGAATGAGTATGAAGATCCCTAGATTGTAATAAGTGTCACATTTCCTCGTGTACATGTTTATTAAATTGAATTGGATGTTCTAAAAATTAGACATGATTATAGAATTTTTTTTAAATTCTTATCATTGTGTTTAAGGAATATGGAATATATAAAAATGGTTTTTATAAATAATTTACATTGTAACACTATCATCCTTGAAACATATATACAATATTATGTTGAGAGTTATTTAATAGTTAGTTTATGTACAAAATATTTTATAAAGTTAATGTATGTTTTAGATGACATCAAAAAGTAACTTACTTTAATATTAGGGTTCGTTTCTATGATATTTGAACAATTCAACATGATAAAATTCATAATACTAATATGAGGCAACATATGGGATTCGTATATGGCCTCCTCATATGACGTTTGAGAAAAGATATCTCATTTGACTTTTGTGAAGAGATAAATGGTTAAAATTTTAAAAGTTATTGGAATATAACTTGTTGTATTATATAAAAAACAAAATATTTTATTGTTATATAATATGAATTTTTGATCTAATTCATAGAAATTTGGCTAACTGCTAGCCAATTTCACAATCCAAGCATCCTGGAAACCATTAGCATTCATCAAAGCATAAATTGTGGTGCCAATTAAATGTGGAAGTATAGGATGTGTAGCCTATTCATGGGTATATGTATGTAATAATGGTGAAATATGATTAACATACAAGCGTGATGGTCAGTATTGTGAAATGAGTGAGAACATGGACTCAAATCAGACTACATTGAGGTGGGGATGAAGCATGATTTTATTGAGAAATTCCATCCTAATTGAATAATTTAATGTAGTATAACTGATGTGCTATCATGTTCCATCTATTTAAATTATATAGTGACAAATAATATTATTAATAATTTTTCTTTGTCGATATAATATTTAACCTCAAATCTAGTGAGAATCTTGTATAAAAAACATTGATACAACACTATTATAGTTATTGAGAATACAAATTTGAAGGTCAAATTATCACTATATTATTCAAATGAATTCATGATGAAAAAGAATCCCAAAATAATGAAAAATATAATATTATAGAAGATTATTATTATGTTTTTGTAGAAATCATAAAGAAACTACATAAAAAATTATTGAACATTCATGAATAATATTACATCAAATCCATCAGTCCAACAAAAAGCTTTGTCAAAGTAATACTTAAATAATAGAGGATATCTAATAGTCAAAAGTTATAATAATCTAGGTAATGTGGAAATAATGAAGTCTAAGGAAGGGTAATATAAT